>JBBBZN010000006.1:0-600000 GCA_037974915.1 Ceratobasidium theobromae | reverse complement strand
AAATACCCACATACCATCCAGTGCGCAATCGTCCTCGCCCTCATCGTCTTCAGCGTCGCCAAATTCAACGTCACCAATGAGGTCGCTATCTACGCCATTGCGTAAGTGCCACCCTAGTTCACATCTTTCTCACTGACATCACCTGCACAGCCTTGGCATTGCCGTCATCCCCGAATCCCTTATCGCCGTACTCACGATTACCATGTCGGCCGGCACCTCCCGTATGGCCAAACAACACGTCATCGTGCGCAAACTCAACGCGCTCGAGGCGCTCGGGGGCGTAACCGACGTGTGTTCCGACAAGACCGGTACCCTCACCCAAGGCAAGATGGTCGTCCGGAGGCTATGGATCGCATCAGGCCTAGTCGGCGAAAACGAAAAAGTATCTGGATCCGGATCTGGATCTGGCAAGGGCTCGAGGACGTTTAGCGTCGAAGCTGGCGCCGAGGCTCTCCGCCCTGAAGGCCGGGTATTCGAAAACGTCGAGGGCGAATCTGAAGATGAAAAGATTGTCCGAGCTGGGTCGTTGGATCCTGGTCTGCGCGCAATTGTCGAGTGCGCGAGTTTGTGCAATGTGGCGACTATTGCTCAGAACAAGCAAGGCGTGTGGAAATCGACTGGCGATCCGACTGAGGTCGCGCTACAGGTTCTGGCACACAAACTCCAGCTCGGGCGGCCCAAACTCGCGAGGGTACAGAGTGAAGATGAGGGGGAAGAAGGCGAGGCCGACGCAAAGAATGACACCAGGCGATACAAGTTGATTATCGAATTTCCGTTTGATTCCGAGTTGAAGCGGATGAGCGTTATTTATGCAGACCGTGAGCGTCCAAACGAGAACCTGGTCTTGCTCAAGGGAGCGGTGAGTCTAGGGACGAGAAGTGGGTATATGCGTCATTCTGATGATAGTTGGACTAGGTTGAAAACGTCTTGGCTGCAAGTACGACTACTCTTGCGAGTCCCACCTCTGGAATCGAAGATACCGTCCCGATGACTGAGGCGCTCCGCGCTGCTACTCTGGCCCAGACCGAAAATCTCGCCGCCCAAGGTCTACGCGTACTCGCGCTCTCGGCTCGGCGGGCATCCACTTCGACTGCCTCCTCTAGCAAGACTCCAGCCCGCGACGAAACTGAACGTGAAATGACCTTCCTCGGACTCGCAGGCATCTACGACCCGCCTCGCCCCGAATCGCGCGACGCAGTCCGGGCATGTCGTGCTGCCGGAATCACTGTCCACATGCTTACGGGAGATCACGCTGCCACAGCCGCAGCTATCGCACGCGAAATTGAGATTGTTGGCCCGGACGCTGTTGTGGGCGGCAAGAACGGACAGATTATGACTGCGGCCGAGTTCGACAGGTTGACGGACGCAGAAATCGATGCGCTCCCAGAATTGCCGCTTGTTATTGCACGATGCGCGCCTCAGACCAAGGTTAGGATGATCGAAGCTGGGTCCAGGAGGAGAAAGTACATGGCGATGACTGGCGACGGTGTCAACGGTGAGTCCGAATCACCATAACTTGAGATGGAAACACTCACGCCTATTTACCCAGACGCACCTTCGCTCAAGCTTGCGCCCGTCGGAATCGCAATGGGCATGGGAGGCTCAGATGTAGCCAAGGACGCATCAGACCTTGTCCTTACTGACGACAACTTCGACTCGATTCGGTCCGCCATTAGCGAAGGCCGTCGCATCTTTGACAATATCCAGCGCTTCGTGCTACACCTTCTCACGACCAACGTCGCCGAAGTCGTCCTGCTTGTTATTGGCCTGTGCTTTATCGACGGTCAGGGTGCGAGCGTGTTCCCGCTGAGCCCACTGGCGATCCTGTGGATCAACATGGTCACGAGTAGCCCCCCTGCATTTGGACTCGGGTTGGAAAAGCCAGCTGCGAATATCATGAAACGCCCGCCACATAATATGAAGACAGGCGTATTTACGCTACAAGTTATCGGGGATGTTATATTTTGTAAGTTTTGCAACTCGACCCGATTGGAACCTTCTAACAGCCTGTCCCTAGATGGACTAGTCATGGGGGCAACTTCTCTTCTTGCCGTAAGTAACTTTATTCGCTCTGACAATCAACTACTCACTTTGAGCTCTAGTTTGTAATTGTGATATATGGAGCCAACGACGGCAACCTCGGACACGAGTGCAATCGTGGGCACCACGAATCATGCAACGCCGTCTTCCGTGCTCGATCAACCGTGTTCGCCACGCTCATCTTTGAAATCCTATTCTACGTGAGTTAAGCCTTTTTTATACCAAACACCCACTCTAACTTTCATAATAGGCCTGGGAGCTCAAGGCCCTCGACCGCTCCGTGTTCAACATCACCCCCGGGCAACCTTTCACCAAAGACCTTTGGGCCAACCCGATCCTATTCTGGTCCGTCGTAATTGGCTGCGCGTCCGTGCCGCTTGCAATCTACGTCCCTGGCCTCAACACCCGCGTATTCTACCAAAGGGGAATCACCTGGGAATGGGGTCTGATCGTAGGTATGACGCTCGTGTTCATCGTGTCTGCCGAGATGTGGAAGATCTTTGTCCGCGGCTCCGACTGGTACAACCGATTGGGCGAGAAGCACGGTTGGAGCGCGACGGCCGATGTAGTTCGACCAAACGTTGCGAAGCGCTCACGAGGCACGAGCTCGAGCAGCGTAGGAAGCGACACATTGCACCTCGGAGAAAAGGCACGCGAGGAAAGAGAGACCAAAGATACAGAACAGAAGAACGAGAGCGAGTACGGCGATCAGAGGGTGTGACCGGGTCCCAAGGACTTGAGTGTTTGCTTCGTTCACGACTCTTGGATTGTAATCAAAATATCTTGCACATAATTTGCTTTGTATTAGTAGTTACCTTGACTCACGACGCGCACGTAGAATCAATTGTAATCGTTTCATTGTAACTCAGAACACTAGTGACAGGTCGGTTGAGCTAGACTACTGATGGCGTGGGGCTGGTGATCCTCGGGATGTATTCCCTGAGCGCCTCAACAATAACTAGGAGGAAATCTGTCAATTGTTCTTTGATTAATTGGGTGGTGCTCACTCATATGGTCATCCCTCTGAGGCAGCCCGCTTACAACGATGACGGCAACTGGAGACGAAGGCGCATTTTGCAGCCAGACAGGGAACGCACCTCCGTGAGTAGCGTACTCTGGGAACGGCAAATTCGCCGACTCTTGAGTCTGATAGAGCATATTAGATCTATGCCGATCATAGGTGCGATCGCCCACCTTGCCAGCAGCCGCTAGCTTGCGACCGATATAATACGAACTATGATTGAATCGACGCACAACGTTGCGCTTGCCCTCGACCTACCCTTGGCGTGAGATTTTTCGCTAAAGTAGCACTCTCTTACATACCCAAATCCAGTTGTCGGGTGTAACCTCCGACTCAGCGCCCACAGTACACGCGAAGAGTGTGTGGCCAGTAAACGTAGATATCGAGATTACAATACCACGGTTAGCCCACTCAGGAGCCTGTGTATCGCTCGAGGCCGTCGAAGCAACTGAAGATATGGCAGATTCGTCTCTATAGGACGAAGGTGGGAGGTGTTTGGCAAGGAATTTGGCACGAATGAGACTGCCAATATTGAACGCATCGGCAGAGTTGAACGAGGGGAAGCGAAGGGCAGCTTCCTATAGCATAAAACAGCATTAAATCCCAATAATTGAAAGCAAGTTACCAACCCACCTGCTCAAACACCTCCAGGACAATCTCCGCATCGCTCAGCTTGGCCAAGGCACTCGACATTGTGGAACTGGCCAGAGCAAGAACTCGGGCATGCGGATTATATCCGGTTGCGTATTCAGCCAAGTCGCTTCGAGATCGAGTCTGATCGTTCCATCGTGGTAGCCTCCACCTCGCTTGTGGGAAGCCTTAGTCAGCAGGCGGGGTTTGTTTATGTTACACAGCCACAGGTCAGTCATGCACATGATCCGGTCCGAATACTAAAACCACTACTACCTAATGGCAGCTATTGCGCATGGAATAAAGCGTTTCGGGGTGCTAGGTAATTGCTCTGGTACTATCACCGTTATATATTACTTATATGAATTTAGGCGGCGGTCAGATGGGGCTAGGCAGGCTGCAAGTGATATAATTTAACCAAAACTAAATATCACATAGGCATTGCATATGTCGGAGCCGTGCGCGCCAAGCTCCCCGTGCACATATACGATCGTTCTTCCGAGCAGATAAAAAAGTCACTTGCACTGATGGACAAACTCTTGGATAAAGAAGTTGCCAAAGGTAAACTTGAGAATACAGCTGCCAAAGAGGCGCGCGATCGCGTCACTATTGTAGGGGAGGAAGGGATAAAGGGATTTAGAGACCTAGACATGGTTGTCGAGGTATGTTGCATGTGGCTTCTAAGACAGTGTGAATTTACTTGTCTCGGAAAAGGCTGCCTCGGAAAATGTCGCATTGAAACTATCACTATTCAACTCCCTTGCAAAGGAAACACGTCCGGATACCATCCTCGCAACCAATACATCCTCCATTAGCATCACAAAAATTGCTGCCGCTGCCATTCCCGAAGGTGTTAGCCCCGCGTCTGAGGAAGGCAAGAAATCTGCCGGACGTGTTGTTGGTATGGCCCTGTCGATTTCGCCCAATATTGAACCGAAATGATTGACCTTTCTTTACAGGCCTTCACTTTTTCAACCCCGTTCCCGTGATGGTCAGGATTTACGTGTGGGGTTTAGAATGCCGACACTGATCTTCCCTTGCTTCAGAAACTCGTTGAGCTGATCTCGGGCCTTCAAACTACCTCCGAGACGTTGACGCGGGCACGCTCATTTGCCGAGGCTTGTGATAAAGGTAATCTGCTCGGACACTATTCGGGAACCGCATCTGATGCCAGCTCAGAGGTGACGGTTTCGAAGGACGTCCCTGGCTTCGTGTCCAACGGCATGCATATATAGTTTAATTTACCCGCTTGATCACTAAGATCTTCACTCAACAGCGTTGCTCATGCCGTTTATCAACGAAGGTTTGCTCACGTCATTTCAAAAACCTTGTTCAGTTTGAACTAACCTATTCAATCAGCAATCATGTGTCTCGAAAAGGTCTGGTGCCTGTCGCAGATATATTCACGCTCGTTAACGGCTTATTATAGGGTGTGGCAACTCGTGACGATATTGACACGACGCTAAAGCTGGGAATGAATCACCCCATGGGCCCTCTTACACTTGGTATGTGGCAACACCATGGTTCGAATCTGGACTTGAATTAATCAGTTGTCTTTGGAATACAGCTGATTTGTGAGTCTCGTCTATCCCAATTGAAACTATATGCTGGCACTCACTGCCCGAAACAGTATTGGTCTGGATACATGTCTCGCTATTCAACGCGTATTGTACGAGGGAACTGGTGATTCGAAATATAGGCCGAGTATTTTGTTGGAGCGCATGGTTGATGCAGGGTGGTTGGGGAGGAAAAGCGGGAAGGGCTTTTACGACTATAATTCCGACAAGTGAGGCTCTAACATGTAACATCCAACACTTCAATGCTCCAACAAACAAATGCTGTAGTCCTCACGGCAAATAACTGTGATTTTCATTGCGATCATGCGTCAACCGGTTGGATAGCACGTGACGCTGATCGAGTGCGAGCCACGTGAGCTATCCTGACCCATTTCGACCCTAATCTGGCCTCGATTGAGACATCTATACAATGTCCCAAGCGGTGCGCGCAATGGACTTTTTGTCCTCGCGCTATCAAACATTTTTGTCCAGCGCACAACCAGTAACTCAAACTGCCGACAGCACGATCCACCGCCTCACCGACCGCCTCGATCCAACTTGTGGCCTCCCAGACCGACGCGCTGCCGTTCTCTCACTCAAAGGTCTTTCCAGGGACGTCAAGTACAAGGATGAGATTGGTCAAGTTGCGCTTGAGAGGCTCGTAGACGTCGTATTACTCGGTGGAGATGCAGAAGCGGACCCCGAGTCGGGAAAGGCGGTCTTGGAGACACTCGGGTTACTATGCGAAGTCGTACCAGATGAGCACGGGAAGATCTCAAAAGGGGACGTAGGATACAAACACACGGACATGCTGCTTTCCGTGAGTCACTTTTTGGAATATGGTAAATGGAACAAGGTTAATCTAGGGCAAAGTAGAAGCCGGAACCGCTACGCAAGCTATTTGATTTATTAAAACAGACGAGCTTTTACATTAGGTTCACGAGTTTACAGTTGTTATCCCAAATTGTGCAGAATCGCGCGCAGGTAAGCTAGTTTGTGGTGACGCTCGAGGGTTGGGGGTGATGCTTTACTGTTAGGCTGTGCAAAAGCATTTAATCGACTACCCGGATGGCCTTCCTGCTGTTATATCAATATTAGATGAGAAACGTGAAGTGATTCGGAACGGTGCGTTCAGGAGAAATTGTATTTGATTACCTTGTCTCATTTGTGTATGTGTGTAGAGGCACTTCTACTGCTCCAATCTCTTGCCCACCAAAATGCCGACATTCAAAAAATTCTTGCCTTTTCTGGTGCTTTCGAAAAGCTCCTTGATATTGTCGCTGAAGAAGGTGGAGTGGAAGGCGGGGTAGTCGTTCAAGACTGCCTGACTGTTGTGGACGCTATGCTAAGATTCAATTCATCGAATCAGGTATGTTTGTGAGTTGTTTTTTTGGCAGTCTGATGAATATTGTCTGTGGACAGAACTACTTTCGCGAACTATCTCTCCCTCCTCGAATCCCACCATTGCTATTGTACCCGTCCCCCCCACCCCCACCACACGCTCCTGCCCCACAAGAGTTTGCCTTGCAATTCTGGAACGACCAGAAGCTCGCCAATGCAGGTTCGTCTCCTAATCTACCGCGCAGCATAATCTTAGGATTCTCCAGGCCTGCTGGTTGGGATCATCGCACTTCTCACAGGCTCTAAAACCAAAACTGCCGAGCCCTCTCTCCGGTCACTCGAAGCCGCAGGTCTATTCCGATGTCTCATCGAGCTTGCACTATCATCTAACGCTCCAGCACCACTCAAAACCCGAGCACTGCTCGCCCTCCCATCTAATCCTAACTTCGCGGTGCAGATTACGCCGTATCTGCCGGTTCCAGGGACCAATGGAGAAGAGTGGGATAGGTTGCCCGAACAAGAGGCGCTTGGAGCGTTGGTCGGGGTCGCGTTGGACGGAGAGTACGGTGGGATTTTGAGTGCCGAGGCGGCAGGGAGCGATTCAGAGGACGTCGGGCTGCCGAAGGAGGAACTAGAGCTGAGGTGGGCGGCAGCCTCTGTATTCGATGTACGTCATCTATTTTTATTATTTTGGTTATTCTTTACACCCCATTAGAGTCTAGTTGCAAACGACCAAAATGCACGCCTGGCAATCGTCGGCTCGCTCGCTCCCCCGCCTCCGCCTCCACCCCGAGACCCTACGCAGCCGATGGTTCCGCTCGATCCGCCCACCCCGGGACAGCACTTGCTTAGCGCGTTGGTAGATTTACCGAGCGGAAAAGTGAGTCGACGGGCGAGTACGCGGATTCAACTCGCATGCACACTTTTTGGGACACTTGTGCGTGGATCCGAAAAGGCAAAAGGGGTTGCAAGAATGGTCGTCCCTGGTGAAAGCAAGGTCAACAAACACTGCATTCTATTTGAGTCTGCACTGATTCATTGTATATAGGCCCCCGCCACCAATGCTGACGCCGATTCGGATGATTCCCCGCGTTTGGTGTCTGTGTTGATCGGAAACGTGCACCTTGCGTTGCGGGAGCGAGGGCGTGGGAATCGCCGCGCGTGGGACCGAGTGATTGTTGCGCTGTTGGTGGCACTCTGTATATGGATGTGGGACTCGCCCCCGAGCGTGAGAGACTTTTTCGGAGAGGGTGGCGGGTTACAGGTAGTACGTCTGTCGGCATTGGCCGAACCTGGGTGTATGCTGACATTAAGGTGGAATCTAGTTGATGGAGCCTATTACGCAAACTATTGGCATGGACGTGCTCGTGCAGGGTCTGAGCGCATTTTTGCTTGGGGTGTGCTACGAGTTTAATCGCGAGCCGGGGGAAATTACGCGGTGGGCTGGGGTTGGTTTGATTTGAAGACATATTGATGTATTTTCTAGGGCGACGTTGTATCCGATTCTTCATTCTCGTATAGGGACCGATGTGTTTATTGCTCGGATGGCACGGGTTCGCGAAGATGAGCGGTTCAAGGCAGTTGGACCTGAAACCCCTGTGATCGCGCCAGGGCTCGGACTAGAAGACGAACCCCAGGAAGACGGGGAGGGTTCAAAAGGGGAGGGGGATGTCTGGTTGGACTGGGGATTTGTCGAGTTTTGGAAGGGAAACGCTTGTGAGTCGATCGTACACTTCGAACGCTGCGGAGCCGCTGATGAGTAGGAGTTAGATACTATTCAGCGGGCGATCTCGGTTGATCCGGATGCAGCTGCTTCGAATGCTTGTGAGTCTTCTGTGGAGAATGATGAAGGGGCTAATGGTGGACGCGAGCAGCAATGAATGAAGAGACGGCCGAGTTGATTCGGTCCCTGAAGGAAACGATCCGTGCGCAGGCAAATGAGATGGAGTCGTTGCAGGAGCAACTGGCCAAGATGAGCAAGGAGAGAGAGCAACAAGTGGGTTGTATGAATCCGGCGGGCAAGTGCTTATATGCAAGTAGTTGGAGGCGCATGTTGCCGAATTGGAGAAGTTGAAGAAGGAGCGGGAAGAAGAGGCAAGTTGCCGCTAATTATCCGTATCAGTGGCTCATACTTGTGCCGTGTAGCGGGCGTCTCATGCGGCGCAGATTGCGCAGATGGGCAAGGAGCGGGAGGAAGAGGTAAGTGTGTTCTATGCAGTATTCGGTGCTAATGTACTTGCAGCGGGAATCGCATGCGTCGCAAATCTCGGCACTGACCGAGAAGGTGAATGAGACGACCGGGGAGCTGGACCGGGTACGAGCGCAAAAGGGCGAAGCGGAGAAGGAGCAAGAGGACTTGCTGGTGTTCCTCGAGGAACTGAGCTCGAAGCGCAAGCGCGACAAGGCGCTGATGCGGTCCAAGGGACTTGAGGTATCTGAGGACGAGGGCGACGATGAGTAGTGATGTGAACAACGCTAGCTGGATATGGGTTGATTGGCATGACGTGTCGGAGCTGTAGGAATGTCGTGAAAATCGAATAAATGTGGAACAAAAGACCTTTGTTCTGACGGATCCGCGGATTGCTGAGTTAGCCACTGGCTTGCCTCTTCCTCCCAACTTCAACGACATAATATATCTTGTCGCCGCGCAGTGCGCCGAAGCGATCGCTCCGCACCTCCTAATCTCTAATTCTCTACAATGGGCAACTGCATGTCGGCCGAGGAGAAGGCCGAGCGGGAGCGCTCTCTCGCCATCGACAGACAAATCGAGGAGGACTCGCGTAGATTCCGCAAGGAATGCAAGATATTGCTACTAGGTATGTTTATTTTATTTTATATATTTATTTTATCGCTCACGGCCTAGGCTCTGGCGAGTCGGGCAAGTCGACGATTGTGAAGCAGATGAAGATTATCCACCAGAACGGCTATACCCACGATGAGCTGCTGGTCTACCGCTACACCATATACAAGAATCTTGTCGAGTCGGCACAGGCCATTGTCGAGGCTATGCACAAAATCGGCCTGGACCCCGTCGAGCCCATCAACCGACAGTATGCCGAGGAGATTGGTTCGTTCGAGTTGCCCAAGGACATAGAGCCCGCCTACTCCCTTCCATCGGAACTTGCCACCGCAATCGACAGCGTGTGGAAAGACCCCATTATTTCACAAGTTATGGACAGGAGCAATGAGTTTTACCTCATGGATTCGGCGGGATAGTGAGTTAGTGTTGGTGTTGCATTCCCCTCTAATCATCCACAGTTTCTTTGCACAGGTCGAACGTATTTGCAGCAAGAGCTATGTCCCCGACGTATCGGATGTTCTCCGCGCAAGGGCAAAGACCACAGGCATCACTGAGACTAGATTCAACATGGGCCAGCTCAGCATACAGTGCGTATACAGATAGCCGCTCGAGATTAGCCCGCTGACCGCTCGTTCTTGCCTCGCCTTTTGGTGTTCGCCCTGCATTCTCATCATCACGTGTTGCCATTCCATTTAATGCACAGCATGTTCGACGTCGGCGGACAGCGCTCAGAACGCAAAAAGTGGATCCATTGTTTCGAGGCCGTTACTTCCATCATCTTCTGCGTTGCCCTCAGCGAGTACGACCAGGTCTTGCTCGAAGAGAAGGAGCAGGTGAGCCCGTTGTCCTTAGCGCCCGTTTCTCCGATACAATGGCCATCTTACTAATCTCCGCCGCCTCCTTACTCTCTCCCACTCTGCCCTCGGCCCCTCCCGAATCCCATTCTCCAGAACCGAATGGCCGAGTCGCTCGTCTTGTTCGAGTCGGTCATAAACTCGCGTTGGTTCCTGCGTACATCGATCATCCTGTTCTTGAACAAGATTGACGTCTTCAAAGCAAAACTCCCCAAGATGCCACTCGAGCGATATTTCTCCGAGTACACGGGTGGTCCCGATATCAACAAAGCGGCAAAATATATTTTGTGGAGGTTTACCCAGACCAATAGGGCAAGATTGAGTGTCTACCCTCAGTGCGTATCTCCTTTCTTGCGAGCGGCCGGGGCAACTGACATGGAATTTATTACAGTTTGACCCAAGCAACGGATACGTCAAACATCCGCCTGGTCTTTGCAGCTGTCAAAGAAACCATATTGCAAAACGCACTAAGGGATTCCGGTATCCTATGAACGTGGAGACTTGAGCGGGGAGTGCTGACTGGTTGACCGGTTGGCCTTTGGGTTTCGTATTCTTTGTTCAAACGCGGCTGGCTGCCCCTCCCTCAATTCGCAGCGGCTGTCCGCCTGGATCAATTCTTGCCTTACGACTCTGGACTACCTAATTCAGCCTTGCGGTTTGGGTTTGGTTCTCTGCTTATGATCCCCGTTCTTGATTGTGAAGCTCCATTTTTTATAGCGCATTTCGGTTCTCTTCTCCTTTCAAGTCTTCGTCTCACGGTGTTTGAATCCTCTCGATCTGGACCTGTGCGCTTCATTTGTGTTTTCCCTGTTGAATAGTTCATCCTCCAATCCGCCCGCCCTGTCACCCCACTTGATCGATCGCATTTCTATAGCATCCCGACCGCACCTTCCTGCCCTATATTCAACGCCCCTTTTCTGTGCTCTACATCGCTGTTTCCGACTTGCCTTTTTTCGTTTGCCACACATTATAATCCGTCACTATTATACCGACACCCTTTTTTCTCCTTTTTGGAGAAGGTGAGTTGCGCATGCCGTTAAAGTTCATTGCTGACTGCTGGATCTTGGGTTTTCGTGTCCTCCAGTCATCCGTGCTCGAATCAAATCTTTTGTATTGTTTGCCTCATCCTCAATCGACTGTGCAGTTTTGTTCTCGTTTGCTCTCTATTTTGGTTATTCAATTGGTTGATGTACGTGTGCGTGGTTTTGCGTGAGCATGAGCAAAACTTTAAATCGGAATGATCCCACGAGTGAGCTGCCTCGAGGCTGGCCCCTTGTCATTGTTGGTTGTGATGGCTGTACATGAAGGTCACGTGGTTCAAGGCGTCAACGCGGTGAAATGGACGATCGAGCGTCTAGTTGTGAAGTTTCTGATCGTGGAATTGAGCTTGACCGAGCTCATGAAGAAACAAAGCGTGGCTCGCGTAAAACGAGGATGTCTATCATTTGAAGTTTGAGACGTGGCTTATGCCAATCTTTGCATTGGGGAAGAGATTTGATTGGCGCCTTTGGTCGTTCTGTTCAAATGTTGTCTCGGGAATTATAGCTTGTCTCTGGGACAAACCGAGTGCCGCGCTCAACGAGCTTTTGTGTTTAGGACAAGGATTAACTACGTAAAGCATTGGTTACATGCTGCAAGCCTAGATTTCCGGCGGGATTTAGCATTGTGTTCGCGCAGGCACTTCAATAGAATTCGGCGACCTACCCGCCCACCAATCTGTCTTTTTTGGAGACAAAACGATTGATGTGGTCAGCAACGCCGCGCCCTCGTTCAGCATTTCATCACGGTCTGATTCTGTTGGAGAAGATTCGAATTGGGGATCTCACCAGCGTAGAGGCCTGGGTTGGGTCGGGCATAGTGTTGATTGTTGGGTTTTAGCCCCTTTCCAGAAAGCGGCCGACGTTTATTCCCTTTTATGTTGATGTGCAACGGCCGTGAGCCAGCCAGTCCAGGGGTGAGGGTTGATAATTTGATCGTGGCTGCGGAGTTGTGCAGGAACTGGCCATATACACGGGTGTGTTTGGGAGGATGTGGTGAACGGCTAGGAGGATGGATGGTCGTTAGCTGCAAGTGCTCTAGATGAAAAGTAACTGGCGGTTATCGGGCGAGACGCCGCCATTTTCCCCGTTTGGGAAATGTGAGTTGTAGAACAAACACCAATGTGGGAAGCTGTGACTTTTTTGGGTGGGGAACGTTTCATTGAATTTTAGGTTGATCAGCCGATCAATTATACCATATATGACGTCGATCGAGTTTTATGTCGTCGGCTTGTTTCGTATGTGCTGGTACCACACTGATTCATCTGTTTCGTTTTTGGCATGGGTATTTGGAGCCGAGCGCTTATTAATTGATCCCCATCAACCTGTGACACATCAGCTACCACCGCCTCTAGTCCGCGTGTATCTTTTGGATTCTCCAGTCGACGATGGCTACTCTCCCTGGAACTGCTTGTGGTTTTCACTTGTAGTTGAAGCGCACTTGGCTTGCACGATAATAAAGGCCCGTTCAACCGTGTATAAGAGCGACGTGACTAAATTCGGTATATCATGGCACAGCATCTGCACAGCCTGTGCACGTTTCCCGTTGCGTTGCGTAGTTACACTCTAAACTTGTCTGGCTTTCTCGTGCGCATCCAACCAGCTTTGGCCGAATCTCATAGCTTTCGGGGGACTAGCGATCGAATCCACACAGCGAATATCTTTCGTAGTGCAGATATGCGTGTAGGACACGTGTGGCCGCCACAGTTCGCGCTCGGTCATTAGCTCGTGCTGGCCGTGTGGTAAGGGGCTGAGGGGCCTGAGTGCCAATGACCTCTTCAAAAAGGCGCCCCCCCCAGTGTCATCTCTTCAACAACCCACTAGTCTCTGCGAGATCTCGTCGAAATCCTTTTCAGCACTTCTACAGTCATTCATTTACCGCTGGACACTACCACACCCGGAGCATTGGCGTTATACAAGAGCGGGGTCTCACCACGTGATGCGGCTCGTCTTCTAAACCAGTATTTTGTGTCTATACTTGGCGGTGACGCGCCTCGAACTGCCTTCCAAGCGCCAAGTTACCTAGTCATGCAAGATACGAAGAGCCAGACTTTGCAGGGAGAGACATATCTTCGGGGCAGAATGCACCCGGTAAAGGTTGCGTATGACCATGCTCAGCACTTTGAGAAGGATTTAGTTCGGTTGACGCCCGGCCCAAGCAAGAACTCCTGGGTCCCCTGCGTCGACTCGTATAACCAGCCATTTACCCCCTTTCAAAAGAAAATGGTCGAGTAAGTATGTCTCTTGATGAGATATGACGCCATAAAGTTAATCAATGCGTATTTTTGTAGATACTTCTGTTCTAGGGATACGGGCACTGGCCCCACGCTCGAAAAATCGCTTCGCGGGTCCCTTACGCCGAGCTCCCTTGAGCCCACAGCCTCTGCGAACGCAGCTAGAGGCGGCCATTACTCTGACGAGCGTGTAGCACGGTCTACTCCTAATCAAAACGGTCCTCCGCGCACTGGTGGTACAGGGAATAAATATGTTCCCAACAATGTCTGCAAAGACATCGATGCATATAGCCCATGTACGAGCTTGAAGGCGCCCCGGTCTAAGGGCCCCACATATCCAGGGCCTGTGGCCAAAGGGCGTCCTTCTCAGAAAAAAGCACTGCTGGTACGTCCGAATACGATAAGTGTGACTTTTCGCTGAGAGTAGTTCATCCTCATAGATTGGTATCAACGGTACTAACTATCCAGGGGGACCCCCGCCTCTCAATTTTGCCGTCAAGGATGCGAAGCGCTTCAAAGGCTGCCTCATAGGTATGTTCTTAAGATATTACACCAGTATATGTCTCAAAGGTCTAGAAGAACTTGGTTTCGAGTCAGATAGCATTAAGTCACTGACTGACGAGGGAGGTAAATGCATCTCGCAACCGAACATATTCGCAGGCCTGAGGTGGCTATTTGATGGTGCGGGGTCGGACGACTTGCTTGTCCTATTCAGTGAGTTAACTTGGCTTTTTTAATACTTGGGTTAAGCTAGGGTCTTATGATGAATAGTTTCGGGGCATTGCTCTCTCAATGAAGTAAACCAAGTTGTCTCATTGGTGTTGTCTCAAGAGGATCGTAGGTGCCTCTTGGTGCCCTCAACAGTAAGAAACTACTTGTTTAAGCGGATTCATCACCAATTGATTATTACAGGTATTCAGCTCGCACTTCAACAAGCTCCCTGCAGGTTGCACGGTCGAGGCAAGGCGAATTTTCGAGTATTTGGGCCGTAAATACTAAAGCAGGGCGATTTTTAGGTTGTTTTGGATTGCTGTTATAGCGGTGGCTTGGTCAAACTCCCCCATGTCATCAAGGAAATGGAGAACCGTGGACGACCCGTCAACTTGTTCAACAGCACGCCCACAGACCCGGTGGTTGTTGAAGACTCCACCATTGTAGGAGAGGGGTTCACTTCAGAATCACGGGAAACGAAGCTTCAAACAAGCGTGACCGTGCCATCAAAAAGTATGTACTTGGAATACACTAGCTCCTGTTGCTCACAGGAGGTAAATTTAGGAGGTTCGCACATCACACACGGCGCAATTTCGCCCCTACCTCACGATTCTGCATGGGTGGCATCCACTAAAGGACCTGGTGCTCCGAATACATGTACACCTCCAGGCCACTATTCTGTTAGGGATGGGCCCCGCCCCAATAATGTTATAGAGACTAAAGCGGATGTGGTACATAATATTTCCTTGCTTTCTTCACACGAGTCTGACGGTAACCACCGTAGACGGTTTGGGCAGCCTCCAAATCAAATGAAAGGGCCTATGAGTCGACTAGGGGACAAAATGGGATTTTGACCAATGTGAGTAGTTGGAGTTTCTACCTATTTGTCCAACTAAACATTGTTTCTAGGCGATGTGCAACGTGATTGGTGCGTATAACCTTGCATTATTTGGGATTGGCGTGTGCTCACGTAGTCTTTTTGCAGAGGCTGGGGAGCGCGTGCGTCAGGCTATCTGGAATGCAATCAAGTAAGCGAGCGATTTCTCACATATTAATTGCCCCTATTAACCTTTACTGATTTAGGCAAGATACTGAACTCGAGAACGACAAATTGGGGGTGAAGCTGGCACAACATTCACAAATTCTCAGCTCCCGGAATGATCCAGTAAGTGAAAAGCGTGGATGACTCCGATCGAAAATATTAATTACCGTAAAATAGACCGAGATAATGGGCGCGGAGGCTTTTCGCAGACCATTACGGGGATAACGGAAGCAATGCTAGTCCTAAATGTCATGCGTTACTCGCATTCGGCAGAGCATATATTTCTCGGAACCGTACATTCTACATCATGCTTTGCACCACCGCCTTTCCCTACCTTCTCCTGTTTTTCCTGGAATAGTATGAGATTTTGATGAATTTATGCGTGAATGTATGCAAGTGTGTTGCCAACTTTCAGCATAATCCAGCGCTTCTAAAGCGCTCAGCTGCTATATATACCCACACTACTATAGTACTATACCAGTTTTGGATATTATTCGCAGTTCAAAGTTGTATGTGGTATTTTTCCTAAATGACCATCTATCGTCGGTTTCTTATAAAGATTAATTGTTGCAAACACGATCTGGCGTGCATTACCCGGGCCCTTGTCAAGTGTAATTCAATTTCATGCGGGATCGCTAGTGAATAATTCAGGTGTCAATTGGCACCTCTATTAGTTATAAGCGAGTTTTATCAACATCGTGGAACGTGCAAAACGCTGCGTTTCTCTTTCCAGTGAGAGGGTTTAAACTTGTTTCCTCGCGATAACTTCTATGGATGGGCGATAGCTCGGGTCACCTCGGTTCCAGTCTTTCTCTCACCACTAGTGCTATAGTATTGATGAGCGACCAGTCGCAATGTTGCGATTGCAATTGCAACACAGCAACCCCGAGGTGATTGACATTGTCGACTTTGAAGCGCTATCGGGGAATATCCGAAGTAACCCGCAGGTTAGCTCGGACTCCTATTTTTCCAGTGGCTTCAAAAATGAGGTATGCCTAATGATTATGATGGTTTGAAACTAAGGGAATGGGACCAAATCAGTCCGGAATTTCGCCCCATTTGCCAGCGGTTGAAAAATGACATTGGCCATTGTTGAAGTCCTCTAGATCTACGTCCGGCCGGTCGGATGACCGGGCTCGTTGACTCGATCGCAAACTTGGCTGGTAAGGTGTGCTCATCCCAAGAGAGCTGGCGCCCAAGGCTCAAAACTCGGCCCGGGATCCCGCAGTGCTGACCGTAGCTCCTGTTTAAAGGCGTACGAGCACAGGGGAAGAGAAAAGAGAGACAAAATACATAGCTGTAAATACACGCATATATATAGAAAAACATCGGAAAATATATACGCCTGCCTGTGGTACGAAATCAAAATAAGCGAGTGCGCAGCGCACTTGCAACGCCGGCCCTATTCTTCAATAGCTCCCTGTGGAAACGCCTCCAGAGTTTCCTCTGGAGTCCCTTTTAAAAATTCTCCAGTGGGTCTCGCGCAGGGCGTGTTCCACTACGTGATAAATCAGAAACTGATCCTGGGGGTCGCCACTGCCATTCACAGTGTCAATGGGCGCCTGAGGTGAGATTGAGGTAGTTGGGTTAGGCAGCTGGGGGCCATCTACTAATGACGCTTTTCTTTATTCCGCAGTTGGTATTTTAATTCGTTCAGCGACCTGCTCGGCTGCTTGCTTGCTGGTATGTTCGTAAATATACCGGTGGTCTGCTCGATATCCTGTTCGATAAGCTGCTCAGTGGTCTGACCAAAGGATAGCGGCACTTGCTTGATATTAAATTGCCCGTACTTAGGATTGGGAAGGACTTCGCCAAGATGAGGGGGGGGATTAACAACTGGTGAACGCACAAAAGACCAAGATTACTAGGCCCAGGTTCATCCTGCAGTCCTATTACCACCTTAAATTCTAAATTGAGACGAGGACGCCAATGAGCGGCTCGGGTGATCCGCTAGCGTTAATCATATTGTATGCGCGCTCAATCTCTTCTTGGTAGCTGGTAATTGATCAAGACAACGGCTGGATATCCAGTAACTAAAACACTTGATAGGAGTGCTGAAAATGATTGGAAGTACCTAGTCATGACTAAAGGGGAGGGAAGGCTTAATATGAAAGAGATCTATACTTTATGAGGATCGTATGTTCTTTCGCCAGGGACAAGGAGTATGGAATTTGTGACTCGGACAAATTAGACATTACTGGGTCGAGACTTAGTAATAATCTCCTTGTATGGCAATAAAAAGTGACAAAAGGTCTTCCTGGATACACCACAAAAGCAGCCATCGTAACGGAATAGGTCCAGGAACGTCAGCAGAAGTACAAAGGACATGTTCCACCGTGGGCGCTTGCCACCCAGTTCCAATTTGATAGCCGGGTCCGCTTTATCACAAACATGAATGATGCATTTATTGTGGCATATCCAGATAGATTTCACTCATTTATCAAAATTCAATACACAAATCACTATACCCGGGGGTGCTACCTAAACCGGCCTCGAACCCCTAAACCCCCTTTGCAGCCTTGACAAAATCTCTAATCTTTGCATGATCCTTTGCACCATCCGTCTCCACTCCACCGCTCACGTCCACTGCCCATGGAGCAACCTTTTCAACTGCCTCTCGTACATTTCCAGAATCTAGTCCTCCCGCAAGGATGATTGGCAGTCGCCCCCGTCCAATCTCACCCGCATCAGCCGCCGCGCGCGCAAGATCCCAATCAACGGGTATTCCTGCTCCTCCACTGAGTTTATTCCCGGTGCCGGGCTTGATAGCGTCCAACAAGATGTGTTGGTGATACCCTGGGCGAGCAATGTCTTCAAGGCCAGTGGGGCCACTCGCATCGACGTCCTTAGCATGGTCGTGTGCGGGCGCACCATTGGATTCAGCCGTGCCATTAACTTGTTCGGCATCCTTGGCGGCCGTATCTTTCGCCCGGAGATGGAACGCTCTGATGACAGGAACAGGAATCCAGCGAGACCATTCAACAGGCTCGTGTCCATGTAACTGCACCATATCGAGCCCAGCAACACCGCATGCATGAATAACATAATTAAGAGGTTGATCTTGGAACACCCCGACCAAAAGCGGGCGAGCAGCGGGCAACGAGCGAGCATGGGTACTAAACCAGGGCATGGCGGTCAAATTGGATGCGGGAGGATGTGGCTGTGGGATAGGCGAAGGAGTGACGCCATTAGCCGAGAGTGGCCGCTCAGGGGCGATTGAAGATGCGCGTCGTGCCCGCAAGGCCTGAGAGATTTCCTTGACCGTGGCAAGGTCCACGCATCGCTTGCTTTTCGGCACGAGGATAACGCCAATAAAATCGGCTCCCGCCTCGGCTGCTACCTCCGCATCCTGGACATTGCGAACCCCGCAGATCTTCACGAGAGGTTTGGTGCCCCCACCTCGAGGTGTCAAGGCAGGTGGAAGATCGAGCAAGGTGCGGATGAACAATGCAGGATCAGATGCGCGCATGAGAGCTTCGCCAACCAAGACAGCACCAACACCCTGGCCAATATACGTAACAACATCTTCACGGGTGCTGATTCCAGAAAGGGCACACAGGACAACATCCGAATCGGCGCACATATCGGCTAAACGGGAGGTGGTGCCCATGTCGACATTGAAATCATGAAGGTTTCGGTTGTTCACGCCAATAACTTTGGCACCTAGTCGCAGTGCGGTGCGCATTTCCTCGGCGTTATTGACTTCAACGAGCGGCTCCATCCCCAAAGAAAGCGAGAATAAATAGAGGGCGCGTAGGCGATCGAGAGGAAGCATGGCGACGATCAGGAGAACGGTATCGGCGCCCCATAGCCTTGCCTCGCAAATCTGGTACTCATCGACGATGAAATCCTTCCGCAAGATTGCGGGGCGATCCGTGAGGGTTGCGACTGCTTCGCGTGCAAGGCGCATGTCCAGCAACGTGCCCTTGAACCAGGAAGGCTCGGTTAAGACAGAAATCACCGAGGCACCTGCGAGAGCATATGTGAGGGCCTGCTGAGCGGCATTTGTATGCATCGCAATCGGGCCTTTGGATGGCGAGGCGCGTTTGATTTCAGCCATTAGCGCAAGTGCCGGGGCACGAGCTTTGAGTCTTGCGACGAACGAGATGAGGGGTGGTGCGAGTTGCATGGACAAGAAAGTCTGAAGATCTTCCTTAGACGTTCCAGGGGTGTTCTTGGCCGCGTCAACATCCTTGAGACGTTGAGCATAGATCTTGTCTAGGATGGTTGGTGCGCGATGGGGAGCGTCAGGAGAGAAAGGATGCAGTGTAGGGTCGAGCACTCTGCTGGTCGGATTTTCGGCCCAGGTTCCGCCTTGCAAATCAAGGAAGTTCTTCAAGAGCGCGTCACCTTCCTCAGACATGATGCTCTCGGGGTGATATTGCACTGCTTCGAGTGTCAGTTCGCGATGGCGCACACCCATGATCACGCCGCTTTCTGCTGTCGTTGCCGTAATAACTAATTCAGGAGGCAATGTCGTTCGGTGGGCCGACAGCGAATGATACCGCGTGGACTGGATACCCTGCGGAAGATTCCTAAAGCAGCCCCGATTATCGTGCCGAATAGGACTTGTTTTTCCGTGCATAATTTCGCCTGCATATTCGATCGTTCCGCCGTATGACTCGACAAGACACTCGAGACCCATACACACCCCCAACACTGGAACGCGGCCAGCGAAATATTTGATAGCATCGTTGGAGATGCCGCTGTCTGTGCGAGGATGGCCGGGTCCAGGTGAAATGATCAAGTTGCGGATGCGCAGATTGGGGAAATCTTCTGGGGCGAGCTCGTTGTTGCGCACAACCGTGACCTTGGCACCAAGCATGCAAAGAGACTGGTATAGGTTCCAGGTGAACGAGTCAAAGTTATCGATCATGAGCGTTTCAATGGGTTCTACTAGCAAGCGGCGTGGGGAAGTCGGCATTGGGGGAGAGCGAGGATCGCCAGCTGCCCCAGAAACGGCGGGAACCGACGTGTCAATGCGCTCTGGCTGAGATTCAGCAGCTGGTTGGGTGGTAGCAGTCGACATATCTCGTGTTTAACCTTGGTAAGAATAGGTTGGCCTGTACGCGAGGAGATGAAGGCGACCAACTCACCAAAAACTAGAGGGAACCAAGTCGACTAGGAGTCGGGCGTTCGAGTGTGCTTTTTTCTAGTTTCTACTTACGGTCGCAGGGCTTTTGTGAATTTATATGGATTAAACCTACGTTCCTGGTCACCCACCCTATTGTCCAGTCAGGCAAACTTGTAATGGGCACAATAGAGGATCGACCGGTCAGCGAGCGAGGCTTTATATCGATCCGCAGGTTAAATTACAGGATGAGTTGTGGAAATGTCGGGGTGGTCGTGAGTCACAAGCAAGACCATAAATATAGTTGTATTAATTTATTGTCGCGGATAATTGCAAATTAGTGGTTGGGCTATTGAGCTTAAATCGAACCCTGATTATCCCAGGGTGGCATACCCAGCCTCTGGGCGCTATGATGGGAGGACATATCTACAGACTATCGTAGGGACTGCCTATACTTCATGGGGCTGTCGATGACGAAGCGGTGGTATGAACCACGACACAAGTGGGGCGTGCAAGATGCGGCGCACTTCGCCCCAGAGATGAGCTATACGGACAAAAAGCGCATGTGATGTTTGCGCGCGACGCGCGTTAGCGGCAAGTCTCCCAAATGTCGTGGAGAAAACGTAGGCTGAGGCGATCAGAAGGAATCAGGCTCGGCGCCACTGGCGGCTGGCTACCTCTACCTCTGCAAGCAGCAAGCTGCGTCCCGGAAATGCACCTTGACTCTAACTATAGTACTACACGCCATTTGGACCTCAGATATGGTCACGCAGCCATCTAGCCTCCAGGTGGCCATCCGATGGCGGTAGTGTAGACATCCAACTACTGTAAATTTTCTCTTCGCATCCTCTGCAATATCCACATTTGAGCCAAATAAAAGTGATATGTATCGTGAACCATCTTCCAAGGTATCCGTTCCATCCATCAAACATTACATATGCACGGATCCGCCTTCCCGTTCAATTACCGCCATCGCGTCCGCCACCGTTCTAAACCAAAATAATCAGATCTCGCTCCAGCCCTAGTTGATTGCAAGAACTCACTCGGTGAAATGCTCCGCCCCAACAATCCTGACAATCCCAGCCTTCTCAAACTTCTCCCTCTGCTCCCATCTCAGGTGCGCAAAGAACACGCTAACTCCACGTTCTCGGTACGTCTCTGACAGCTCTTTGAAGATTTGAACTGCCGATGCGTCAATCGTTTCCACATCAGCCATGTGGAAGAGTACAACGGAAGCATCGTGCCGGCGAGGAGCCTCAGAAGGATGCGCCTTGGTTGGGCCATAGAGCTCAAGTCGGCGGAGGCGTTCCTTCAGTTGACCAGTGTTGGCTGGGAAGGCAAAAGATCAATAATGATGCCCAGACAACATTCAAGAACGGCCTACCGAAATCAAGCGACTCGCGCACCCGAACAATCAGCAAACCTGGCACTTCTTCCACCGCATCGGGCTCCTCATCAATCGCCTTCCATCTATCCGTACCAGGAATTCGACCCTACCCAAGACTCAGTTCACGCAAACTCGAGTGAATGACAAGACACCTACAAGAATCTTAATGTGCGCTTTACTGCTCTTGTGAACCACAAGTAACAAGGATGCCGTAACGCTCACAACGACACCAACCTCGACGCTCCAGAATAAGGTAAATGCAAAAGTGACAATCATTAATGCAAGATCAACCCAGCTCCTCATCCTATGATAAACGCGAGTGTTAGAACCAAAAGTCAACATTGCCGAAATTGAGCTTACTCGATATAAAATCCGACATCTTCGGGAGCCTCAGCCAACAGACTGTAGACGACCAAGCACACGACGGAAGCCAGGACACAGCGAGGAAGGTAGTACAGTGCGGGAAGCAGGAAGAATGCAGCGAGGAGGACAAACGTGGAGCAGAGGATCGAGGCCATTTGGGTGCGCCCACCGATATCAGCATTGAGTCTTGATCTACAAAGGTAGAAGATTTAACAAGTGTGCGCGACCCACGGAACAACTCCACTAACCGGGTAATTGCCCCATATGCGGGCAACGTCCCAGGGAAGAACGAAGAAGCCAAGTTCCCTGCACCTGTACCAACGAGTCAAGTTGGGCTACACCAGAGTGATGATAAAGTGCCTACCAAGCGCAACAAGTTCCCGATTAGGGCTAATAGAATACCCAAAGCGTGCGGCATTTTGCTTGGCGGCCACTACACTGTCAAGGTACCCAACAACCGAAATCAAGCTGTGGATTCCAGATGAATTAGAAAATCGGTCTCGTAAATAGGCAGGCGTTACTTACACCGACGTGCTCGTTGTCGCCTTGAGGAATCTGAGGTTTGCATGCTTGAGCGGGAATGCAATTAAATTAGACTTGTCGATTGAGGCGGAACCAAGAATATCGACTCCTTGGAGGTCCCAATCCAACTCATCACTCAAAGCTACGAGTCACCCAAATTAGCCTGGAAGTCTAGAGTTGACCCGAGGCAAACTTACCAGTTGCGATTACAACCGCCAGAAACACCTCCGGCACGAATTTGATCCATTGCCACCCCTGGCATTGCGCTAATCGGCGCTTGGCAGCACGCGCACCCAAAAGTAGGACAAGAGTTGCAAAGCTAATAGCTGCCGTGAGCCAGTGTGAGTGTGTACCTGCGTTTTCAACGATAAAGAGGAATTTGTCGAGCGTCGTGACAGGGACAGGTTTAATAGCATGTTCAAGTTTCGCGAGACCAAGCATGGGGATAAGTTGTTCGATGGTAATTACGACCGCCTTTCCTGAGGAGTTAGTTTCCCATGAAACCAGCAATGATTGTCACTACATACCACCGCAGTGACAAACCCGCGGAGGAGTGCCCGACTCAACACAACATCTATGAATCCGAGTCGAAGTAGTCCCAACACAAATGAAATGCATCCGACCTTTAAATCTAGATTAGTACTAGCGGGATTTACTCGTACGTCACATGCTTACTTGGAACGTAATCATTGTAGACACCGCAATGCCGACAGAATGAGGAACCGTGGAATCTGGATCCCCATGCAAAACATGAGTAACTGCCTGGCCCACGAGCAAAGAAAGTGAGGCTTCCGGACCAACACTAAGCTACAGCACGAGAACAATGTCAAACCGCGGTAATAAAATCTTTTAAATGGGGATAATCACCTGGCGCGAGCTGCCGAAAAACGAGTAAATGAAACCAGGTATAGCGGCTGCAAATAGGCCAGTTAAGGGATCGAGGCGTGCAAGACCAGAGGCGTAAGACATAGACATTGGGATAACGAGCGATGCTACAGTGATGCCAGCAGCACAATCGCCCCAGAATCTTTATCACAAATTTAGTAAACATGAGCGCTGTTGACAAAAGGCTGCTTACAGGCAAAACGAGTAGTTGGGCAGCCATTCAAGCGCTGGGACATAATACTTGCTACGCATCTTGATTATACCCCATGTACTAGTTGGCTGATTTTGCTCGCCTCGCAAATAACTGGACTTGACGTTCCCGGCTTGTTGCAATAGCACCGCTGTAAGCAGGGTAAATTAATTAGCTTGTACGACTCGGACTAACACTAGGTACGTTTTAGCACGATACCCAGTCAATTCGCGTACCTCTAGTGGTCCTTTCTCCTAATCCATCTCTCTCGGAATCGTCTCGTGAGCCATACCTATACTGAACGGCCGTGCCACGTTCGGGGTCATCCGGCGCGAGCAATGGTGCACGTTCTCCCTCAATCAAAGACGCCGAGTAAGAAGCAGGCTCACTTTGCCCAGGAGTGCCGTCAAAACGAGTCCCGGAAGGACCCGGTACACGATGAGCCATAGTGTTGAAAATAACAAAACACAATAAGTTCGTCGGCGTCCAAGAAGATTGGAGGTGGTGGTAGTTCGTTGGACTCAAAGTAGCCCCAGATGCTCCAGACCAACTTAAACGTTGTGACGGTGGCACTCTAGTTCGCCTCACCTGTGATGTGATTGCGCTCGGGTCATCGTATTCATTACCACACATGATCAAAAAGCCAAAACGCATTGCAAATTCGGGAAACATCCGTTGTTTGTGTATGTATCTGTCATCCTACATCGGGCTGGAGCACAAAGATCAGTAATCACAAAATTTAAAGGAAATAGATAAGTCGTCAACGTATACGGAGCGCGACGTTTAAAAGCGCTAACTACTTCCCTCATAATTATATCTTATAATCGTTATACTTCAAGCCCAGCTGGAGGAACTTGAGATATATATATACGGGGCAGCCTAAGGTAGTATGCAAAGTGGTAGAACGTATAACCCATTGATTCCAAAAGCCATTAGACTTTATGTGTAGCATCCAAGTGCTGAACTATAGCTAGGAGACATACGTTGGCTTTGTAACGAGTGACCATGAGGGCCACCAACCCCACCTGCCAACAGCTCAATGTATCAGAACTAACTCCTCGTAGGGAACTTTAGCCAAGGGATGTATTTCTATGCTCTCGCGTTAGGTACCCGCAGCTGGCTGTAAAACAAAATCATACCCTCATGTCGCAAACTCAACCAATCGATTTCCTTTTCGGGAAGGCCGCAGTTTCAACTCCGTATACCCAGCCCTTGCCGACTCTCGCTCCCCAACTTAACCATTTCACCGATCGAGTTTTTTCTACCTCCTAAATACTCAATCGCCGTAAGTATCACGCCTACCTAAAGCATACCCGCCACGAATATATATGCGTGCAGAAATTATCTCAATATTCCGACCTCGGCGCCCTCCATTACCCTCAACTCACCCGACCGCAGCTAGTAGTACACCGATATATACCACACATTGGATCAACAACTCCGGCACTCTCCTCGCTCTCTTCTCGGTTACTGAGAGACAATAGCAAGCACACTTAGCTATAGCCTTAGGGCTTGGAGCGGTTATCCGAAAGTTACGAATATTCATTTGATCGTGCTTTGGTTCGAATTCCAAGCCGCTGACACTGAATGTTCAGATTCTCCAAAATGCAAGTCAAGTCCCCTCATAGTGCCTGGCTCACTAAAAACGGGCGCTTGCAATTGTACACGAACTTGACCTAAACCCAATTACTAACAATTGCTCTCTGACCATGGGCCAGCGCTGGGACTAACATTAGTGACTCGGGTTTTGTGAACATCAATTGCAAGTTCCGTGCTATCCTTCGCCCTATGATAACTCACTGAACTGGCTCTATATCTTTAGGGGAGGCACTCAGATATTGTGAAGCTTTACCAATGGATTATTGCAGTCCTTGCTTCCTGGCCGGTGCTCCCACATGTGTACACCCCTTTGGATGGATAAACCAGCTGAGATATTTGTATGCGCGGTAACGTATACACAACTTTGTTCTTGGTGCACTTGTGTCTCTCATTCTATCACCCACTGCTAGATATAGAGCCCTACATCGAGCTTTGGCAGGAAGACTAGAACATAAGAAGCATATAGTCCCACGTCCAAAGTGACTATATATATATAATTTAGGGATCCTGAGCTGATCTGAAGGATTATACCACTGAAGCTATGTCCGTGCCGAGATTGCTTACTATCTGGCTTGGGGAAACATGAGGGCAAAGAAGTCGGGGTAACGTATGCTTAATAAGCCAACAGACCTCGAGTTCCCCGAGTGCTCCATCTCCCCCAGAGAAATGTATATAGGCGCTCAGCTGGTGGAGCGATCAACCAACAGCCCAAGGTAGGTTGGGGTTGCGATCTTACTGGAAGTTTCTACCGGCATAGAAGTTAAGAGGGGGCCCGCATGATATATTACTGAGTAATAATTCCAGCACGATATGGGCTCTGGGTTGGCGGCACTGATGCTAATGGGGGTGCATAGCTAGTTTATCATGGTAGGCCACGTGCACAATAGAGGTAAGAGTCAAAACATCCTCGAGCTCTTGGCCTCAGTCTCGATGTTACAGTAATGGGCGACTACATAATTGGTTTGAATGTGTCTAAAGAAAACAGCTGGTAAAGGAGAGTGTGTGCATACATATGTGTTGATCAATGAAGTGATGCAAGGATTCGTGGTTTATCTTTTGCCTTTGTGTGTCCCCAAGAGTATATTTACTATTTTTGAAAATAAATCACCCAAGAGCAAATTTAAAGCGGTGAGCATAAGCCATCAACGTACGTTGCAGTAGTAGCAATACCGCCTGTCCCTAGCCTAGTAGAATACAAGTTATTTGAAGCTTGTAAAAGGCCTTCTAGACCTTCAAATGCATACTTGTGTTTGGGTTTCCTTATCCACAAACATTCTATGTCGGCCTCTATCTGAGTGTTAGTCGCAAAATCATGTATGAAAATATTGGCAAGAGTTGTACCCGAAATGTACTGAATCAAATTTGTGTAGGTAATAACCAACGCCAAGACTAACCTATTAATATCTGCCGAAAACCCCCGCTAGACTTCCGATCGCTCAAGTTGCCATGCAGCATCATGAATCTAGTGCGGATTACCCCATAAATCAGGGGGGATTCGGCGAACAGTTGTTTATAGCAGACCCTTCGGCGTGCGAGCGGCCGCTCCGGAGCCAGAGCAGCTGAAATTTAAAAATAAAAAAAATAAAAAATAAAAAATAAAAAATAACGAGCCATTGATCATATGCATCACTTTTCTCAATTTCTTTAAATTTATAGCCTAATAGTTCCATTTAAGTTGCTTATGTGTGAGCGAACTCTGCAGCTACGCACATACCCTAGCAAAGCTAGATCGCATGTATATGGGTTTTGGCATCAGTAGCAACTGTCAGATCATGATATCGGCTAATCAGAAATCTGTAAAATGATTAAGGTCCCCCGATTATAGCCAGGAGCAGGTACAACGGCCAGGGCGCTCCGCATTCGGGGTGATGCCAAGCTCTGCGGCCAGGGTGCTCCGTGCCCATTAGCATTCCAATAACAGCATTAACTGCATGTGCTAACTTTCTACCTTTTGAGCCAATTAATCAAGTATAAAAACAGCCTCAGACAACAAGCACACCTCAGCTCTCTCAGCAAAACTACCACTCTCAGCACCTACCTACATCCGATCTAAAACCAACCATGCACTTTACTAGCCTCCTTACTCTCGTTGGTGCTTCCCTCTTTGTTGTGAGTGGCGTTCAGGCCACCAACTTCGGGAGCACATGCTCGAATATCTACCTAGACGGGACTATCTTGACTGCAACCTGCACCCCGGTTAAAGGAAGCCCTAAGACCACCCACCTTGACCTGAACAACTGCATTATCAACAAGCAAGGTACCCCCCTTTGTCAAGTCGGGTAAGTACTACGATACTGGGTTTATTTTGTTCGAGAGCTAGAGTCTAACATTGTTCGCGTGTTAGCGGTAACTTTGGTGCCTCATGCTCAGGATGCTATCTTGATAGCAACACTTATACTAAGATGTGGTGCACGTGAGTTTAATTGCCATGTTCTTACTGTGAATGAGTCTGAATTTTTCGCAGATGCGGCGGCGGTTACGGCCCTCACTCGGCAAGCATTGTCTTGAGTAAGTATTATTATTACCTCAATTAATATTCCGGAAAGTGTGTACTGAAATTGAGTCTAGATAACTGTGTTTCGAACTTAGATGGAGTGCTCAGCTGCCCTTGAGTGTGTACTCCGTTATAAACGTTTTGGTAGACTTGAGGGTGATACATGTATTATACAAGAGGGTAACTCGTATCCATATCTAACTCACCTGCCAGTAAGTTACGAGTATTCCAATATGCCTTAGAATCCGATTGGGCCTAGTCGTGTATATGCATAATATTTTTCAAACAAATAGCGGGTGCGCCTGTTCGATCAAGATGCAAGGTGGTGCCGGATGTATGCAAAGAGAGAGTTGATAATCTTGCAAGCCCGGTCATGATCGCGGTATCCCACTTGGAGCTATTTCCCTGAATAAAAATTTGGCGAATGAAGTGCTCTCCTAACCATTAGGGGTCGGCTATATTTACCACCAAGTAGCCTGTAACTCTGTGCTGTACATGTCATACATATCTCTGACGTTTTACTTCAGTGTGCGCGCAAACGATTCGATGGGAATCATGAAATGGTGCTTTATCTATTTCCAGTTTAATCGGTTTTCGTAAACCTCGGAGTCTGTAAAGGATCTATCCGTTTGCGTGCGTAAGTTCACATTGCTCGAGCTTTATTAATAGGTCGGTAGTTAATTAGCGCCGATGGTGAGGCGCTGAGAGAAGATATTAGCTGTCTCTATAAGGTGTATAATGTACATACAGTATTCTGAGTGAGTGTCTGAATGCACTTATCGTCATTCTTACATGCTATCCCGGAGTTGGGTCTAAATGAGACTTTACAACAACAAAATCGAACGATCGCGAAGTAAGCACCGTCTACTATACCAGCATCTCGTGATCGTGGGGATCCTCGTAACTGCGCTGGGATCTGTTGTATGCACTTGTATCGGTGATCTTGAAGTAGCGCGGGTTACGTACACCCCAGCTGTCCTCGGACACCGCAGATCAGGGTGTCCGGGGCCCAGTGTTTTGAGAGCTCCGTGCCCACAAATGAGTGAGTTGAATTTGAGCCACCGCCGGCGCGTGGTGGAGCCTGCGTCTCGAGCATCGATATCGGCCCAACGTGTCCCATCTGCATTTTCCCTTCGCGTTTGTAGCTAAATTTCCTACGTTGGAGACGTCGAGAACGGCGGCGGGGATGTCCGAAGATGAGCTCACACAGCGTCGAGCATATCTCGTACGACAAAAAAAGCGCGAGCTCGACGAGGCATATGACACCCACGACTCTCTGGTACGTCTATATGTTGTCTGGCCTGCTTGCCGCTCACCTCTGCGGCCAGTTACGCGAGCTCTTTCATTTGCACAAATTCGTCACCTTGATTGGGTTCGATCCGCATGTCAGTGGCTGTTTTCAACCTTAGACTCCCAAATAATGACTTCATAGGCACCAGATTGCAAAACAGGAAAAGTCTGAAGTATGGGAGGAATTTCGCAAGCCCTATGATCTCTGGGACACGGCTGCTGCTGGGCCCTCGTCTCGACGCACCAGGCGTGCCATTAATGAACGACGAGCGTCTCTTATTGGTTCTTCGTCCCAAGCACCTGCACCGGCGAATAAACGCAAGTCTTCAGATGTTGCGCCTTCCAAGACCTCAGTGCCCAATTCTTCTTTCTCGCCTACTTCGGTTTTACTCGCACCAAAGCGATCTCGAGGCGCCCCAAGATCGTGCAAAGCAAAAGTTGTCAAATCCAAATCATTTACGGACCCTTTCACCCCAGCTAGGGGCGGAATCAACACTTTGAAGCGACCATATCCTCTGGACACTGATCAAGACGATGAGGAGGACAAGCCTCGAGGATCACCAACCATGGAATATATTTCAGAACGTGTATCGGGTCTGTCGGTGGACTCAGATTTTCCGCACAAGCGGAAGCAGAAACATATCCAACCCCCAGTAACACCTACGACCGCATTTCCTCTTTCCTCGCCCGATGTTCCACCTCCGTCCTCACCGGCCTACCCAGAATCTCCGCCAACTGCTACTCCCCTTCCGAAACGAATTCGCTTGATTGTGAAGCCACCGCCACCTCCTCCTATTGCGACACATCCAGCCCAACTTGCTCGCCCTACTGCGTTTGGAGGCTCTCTATCGCGTCTGTTGTCGTCTTTTGCGCTTCTTGAAGAAGGAGACGAAAACGATGTGGTTGAGAGAAGGAGTATAGCCGATCCCAGCATTCGTAGGCCAGGCGAAGTGACACCAACCACTAGTGGAAATGTCGTAAAACCTAAAATTGGGATGTCGTGGGATGAGTTTGAGGAGAGTGTCAAGGCGGAAACTGAGATTTGGAGGCGGATAAGGGAGGTCAAAGCTCAAGGGGGGTTGAGGTGTATGCGTGGGTGGGAGATTGTTAGGGGTGGAGAAGAAGAGCCTGAAGAAGTTGAAGAGGAAGGGGCTGCTGATGAACAGGCGGATGGGGGCGTGGATACGAGCCCAGGCGAGGGCATGGTGAAGCAGAAGGAACAGGAAGCCGCCCAGATACAACTACTTGTGGACAAGGACGAAGGTTTTGCTCCTGTGGCCGAAGATCAAACCGAGCCGGAAACTGCGTCACCCCGGGGTACAAACATTGATGCTCAAGAGGCCGTGGCTGATACGCTTGGCAGTGAGTCTATTACCCTCGTTGAGGGTGGCCTATCTTCTGGCGATGGAGATCAGCTTCGACCCGCTGAGAGACAGGCCGAACCTGCGTTGGGACTCATCTCCCACGCACCAGATCTTGCCACAGTATCTAACGACGTCCTTGGACCGGTTGATACTCGGGAACGTAGTCCTGAGCTCGAGGCCGACTTGGTTCACGCGAGTGATGATCAAGTTGAATCTTCATGGTGCTCGGAGCCTACACATGCCGATACTGAAGGCACTCAAACCGCTAAACCGACTAGGTTATCCACAGAGCAAGCGTCTGTGGAACTCGGACTTGCCCTACGAGCCGAAACGTCAACCCAGCAGACAACCGCTACCGCGGCTCCGATGCAGGCCCCAACTCTAGGGTTACTAGCGCTTAACCCTGCAGAAATAATCACTGTTACCCCTCCTTCCACCGCCCCGCTTCCTCTCCCACCACTTTCCTTCTTGCCGCCATCTCATTATGAAAAGCTCGTCGCCGCCATTCCTGCTCATGCTCGGCAAGTCAAGACAGCGCCTCTCACGCTGCGCCATCGCCCGGCGACGCTTATTGCTCGGCATTGGGAACGACTCCAAGGTGCAGCAGACAGGCTTGCTGCGGCTGAAGAAAGACGCGTCAGAGCCGGTGCAAAAGCTCTAGCGAGGGGTGTGGTATCCAAAGCATGGAAAGACGCCGTGGCCGTAAGTCGCTAGTGACCAACCACAAATAACTTGCTTGACTCGTGTCTAGGTCATTCGAGCGCGTCTTCGCGAGCAAGAAGAAGCTGAACAGGCTCGCGAGGGCCGGAAGCATCTTGCTGCCATTTTAGAACAGAGTAGCGCGCTTTTGGAGACGCAACAAGAAGACTTGGGGTTGGGGCGGCGACATCTCAAGAGCCGGTCGAGAAGTATGTCAAGTGGAGCACTGCAGTCTAGGTCGAGATCGCGTTCGAGTCAGATCGAGGAGAGGACGGAAAGCGGGGAAGATGGCGATGGGGGTGGGGATGCTGAGAGCGTTGGGTCGGGGAATACTGAAGTGGAGGTGGAAGAAGGGGGTGTTAGCGAGATGTTGCTTGGTCTCGGCTCGAGGGATGCTTCTGAAGGTGACCGCGCGAGCAACGGTGAACCCCGAGAGATGGAGGCCGACGAGGAAGAGAATTCAGATGTGGACGTGGGTAACCGGGTCGACCTCGCTGCGTTTAGAATTGGCAGTGTACCTGCGATGGAGGATGGCCAGGGCGAACCTGATCCGAACGAGACCGTTGCTCTGAGCGATATTTTCGACACTGGTGCAAGCGGAGATTACGACATGTCTATCGAGCTCGAGTTCCGCTCTCCTGAAGCGATGGATGTGGTTTCTGCTGCTGGGAGCGATGCGATGTCTCTCGTCGAAGTAGCTGATGCCCCTCAAGACCAACATTCAGATCATTCCATGGAGGACGAGCAATCCCCAGACATCGACACTCGAGTTCCCGATATTATCAATGGTCATGCTACTGTGATCCGTGCTCAAACTCCACCTATCACCAACGGCCATTACCATACTCCGACTGCCTCGGTTCCTTCGACTCCTCGTTCAGTAGCGGCTGGCCTCGTAAGCGCAAATTCCACTGCTCCCACACCTTCTGGTGTCCGCAAGCTTACGCTCAAGCTCAAATCTCCTGGGCCAGCGTCCAAAGAGTCGACAACTCGCCGTTCATCGCGCCGCGCCTCGGTGTCCCGATCTGGACCAGCTGAAGATACCGATAGTGAACTCGACGGGCTTGCTCAAGATGCGGAGATGCCTCTGGAAGAGCTGATGAAGAAGTACGGATATGTAGGCATCAACGAAGTAGGAGCGGACCAGAGTAGCACCCCACACGAACCAGATAGCGATGACGAAGACGAGGCAGAAGACGAAGCGGAGGATACCAAGGCTGCCGGAGCTCTGCTTGGGCTTGAAAATATGACAACGTTACAAGAGAGCGGAGTACGACCACCATTTTTGCTGCGTGGAATATTGCGACCTTATCAACAAGCGGGACTCGAGTGGCTCGTTAGCGGATATGTACGAGGGAATAATGGGATTTTAGCAGATGAAATGGGTTTAGGGTTTGTGGTTCATCTCAATGCGTTATGTTGTTGCCATTTATCAATTTTCATGCAGCAAAACGATCCAAACCATCGCACTCTTAGCTCATCTAGCTTGCGACAGAGGCATTTGGGGTCCACACTTGATTATCGTTCCAACTAGCGTCATCCTCAACTGGGAAATGGAGTTCAAAAAGTTTCTTCCCGGGTTTAAAGTTCTCAGCTACTATGGATCGATCAAGGAACGCAAGGAACGCCGTGTAGGATGGAACACTGAGCATTCATTCAACGTTGTGGTCACATCTTATCAACTCGTGCTTGCGGATCAAGCCATTTTCCGACGAAAGCGATGGCACTACATGATCCTAGACGAAGCCCATAATATCAAAAACTTCAAGTCTCAGCGTTGGGCAACACTGTTCAGCTTCAACTCGGAGCGCCGACTATTGCTCACCGGCACCCCACTTCAAAACAATATTACAGAGCTCTGGTCGCTGTTGTATTTTGTGCAGCCAGATACGGCAAATAAGCAGCAGTTTGAGGATTGGTTCTTGGGTAAGCCTCCTGTTGTGCTGGCTTGTATTCACACTTAGTATATGCTTTTCCAGAAACAATGCGCCATGCGGTCGAAACCGGAAACACGATGGATGAACAAACTCGAGACACAATCGACAAGCTTCATACTGTACTTCGCCCATATATCCTTCGTCGGCTCAAATGTGACGTCGAGCAGCAGCTGCCAGCCAAGCACGAGCACATCGTTTACTGTCGATTATCCAAACGCCAACGGTACTTGTACGACGAGTTTATGTCCCGTGCTCAAACCAAAGAAACGCTGGCTGGCGGTAATTTTCTCAGCATCGTCAACTGTCTCATGCAGCTCCGTAAAGTATGCAATCACCCTGACTTATTCGAGGTCCGACCTATTCTCACATCTTTTGCAATCCCCTCCGGCCGTTCTGCTGTCGTGGATTACGAGATCAAGGAGCTCCTTGTACGAAGGCGGCTCCTAAAGCAGTTTGACGACGACGGATTCGATGTAGACAACCACTCGTTCGATATCATAACTAATGCTGCCGAGTCGACTATTGTGTCCGAACAACGAGCAGCGCTCAATCCCTCCCAAATTTTCCCAACCTTGGCCATACCGGGTGAACCTCCTCCTAAAGATCTACGTACCATTGCCGGAAACAAGCGATGGGTAGAGTACCAACGTTTAATTGAGACGAAACAGCGGCACCAGCAAATCACGTACATCAATACTCGGCGGAACACTCGATTTCCTATTCTGGGCGCGGAAAAACTCTCACTCATGAGATCATTAGTGGATCCCCTAGTCCCTACAGATGTGCTCGAGCAGCGCAGACCGAATCCTGACATCAAGTTTGGAGTGGCGCGGATGATCAAGTCCTACACACAGCGCGAAGAAATGATGGGCGATGTGATCGACCGATTTGCATTTGCAACGCCAAACGCTGTCGCCCTCGACGTTCCCCGTCTTTCCTTGGCACCTATTGCACCCTCAAATTTCTCAGGTCATGTAACGATCAACCCAATGATCCAACACGCGTTCTCTCAGCCTGAATTTGACATTCTCCATCGTGCAAGCGTTAAACTCCAGATCGCATTTCCAGACTCGTCTCTCCTGCAATACGACTGTGGGAAGCTCCAAGAACTTGACGCTCTCCTCCGTGAAAAACATGCGGGCGGGCATAGGGCACTAATCTTTACCCAAATGACCCGCGTGCTCGACATTCTCGAGATATTTTTGAACTTCCATGGTTATCGATATTTGCGTCTTGACGGGTCAACAAAGATTGAACAGAGGCAGGTCGTGACAGAGAGATTCAACGTGGACAACCGGATTTTCGCGTTTATTGCCTCGTCGAGATCTGGTGGTGTTGGTATCAAGTAGGTTGTAGTTGGTTCATTACTTACATCCTGACTCTAATCTCGATACTGGTAGCTTGACTGGTGCAGATACGGTCATTTTTTACGATAGCGACTACAACCCATCAATGGATAGGCAATGCGAAGACAGGTAAATCCGCTTCATACCGTAATATATATTTGAGGTTACTAATTCGGGCGGGATTCTAGGGCACACCGCATCGGCCAAACTCGAGAAGTCAGTATCTACCGGTTCATCTCCAAACACACAGTCGAGGAGGCCATGCTGCGTAAAGCAAACCAAAAGCGACTCCTAGACGATATTGTGATCCAACAGGGAGAGTTTGACTGGCGCCAAGTAATGGTGGACGATGTGAGGATGGAACGCGCATTAGCAGAGGTGGAAGACAAGGTGGACGCAGACGCCGCGAAAATGGCCACGGGCGAAGAACAGAGGATGGACTGGAACGATTTTGGCTCAGGTGATAAAGACGGTGCTGAAGGAGGCACAAGATCGGGTGGGTGGACGCCACAAGTGGCCGAAATCGGGCCCAGTGCCCAAGATCCAGAAGAAGACGAGGATGAGGGGCTGAAGCCGATCGAGCGGTACATGCTACGAGTTGTAGAGAATGACTGGGATTTCTTTTGCTAGTACATTTGGTAGTTAGATTTATTCATTGTATTTTGATTTATCATTATTTTTTGTTGTTACCGTTTCACCCCTCAGTTCAAGTTTGGCTGACAAGTGATTGATAATGATCATTAGTTATCACATTTCCCCTGTCCGCACATACATACAACACCACGAACATTTCCAAGAACCAAAAAATACCGAGAAAGCCCTCCACAGAATCTTGCCACAGGGGCAGGATGAACAGGATTAAAAAAAAAAACAAGGGTTGTGTTAAGAAGAATTTCCCGATGCCGGGATGGAGGAAAGCATGAACATCACAAGTATACACAGTTGTTTAAAACGACACCACACATCAAGCCTCGAGCCAGACTCGCTCATACATTTATATTTATGTCTAACTAGCAGACTGTGCGGGGGCGACTGCAGAGTCAGCCTGAATTGCCGAGGCGTTCAGGGTCGGAGGAACAACTGAAGCAGTGGGGGTAGCCTTGTCCTCCATGACTACGTCCCCAGAGGTTGCACCATCCTCTGCCTTTACGCTGGAAGCACCTTCTTGATTCTCAGGCGACTTTCCTTGTTTCGCCTCGAGCCTGGCAACCGCCTCAGCAGCACCAGCGATGCCTGCGCCAGCGAGGCCAACAAACACCTCGCTAGCTCGCTGCCAGTTCTCAGCCTCGCCAGCTTCAGCAATGTCCTCGCCCCAACGAGGCTCCTCGAGGCGCTTAGCGAGAACTTCTTCAGCGCCGGGCAAACCAAGGCACATGAGTGCACAAGCGCGCAAGGCATCTACCCCAAGCTGATCGAGGTTCTCGGGTGGAGCACCAGTGTAGGCAGTAACAGTCCCAGGCTCGGCGCGTGTGGCCCCAACAATCTCAACGACAACTTCGCCCCATGCAGGACTAGCGCCGATAACCCCCGCCCACGCGCGCACGGCCGCAGCCTCCACAGGTTTACCACCAGCAATGAGTACCTCGAGAACACGAACTCCGATATTGTGGAGCGCGTTTTCGCCGGCGGCGGTAGGAGGAACTGCAGTTGCTGGCGGAGTGCCTCGGTCATGCGAAACGGTGTAGCCAACGGCGACGTGTGCGTGATCTTGCTGCTGCTCGGGGGCGACAGGCCGCAAACGGCCGATGACCCCGAGTTGGGCAAGAACAGGCGCAAGGGTCTGCATGTTGGCGTCTTCGAGTGCTGGATCAATTGCAAGAGCTGGATCCAACGGAATCCCTGCCTGTGCTTGAAGCTGGCTCGGGTCATGGGGATGCGCGATGGGTGGAAGTGTATGGGGAAGAGGGTGAGGCTGGATAGGGTGTCCAGGCAGTTGCTGGTGCTGGGGCGGTGGGGCAAAGCCGAGCGGGACTTGATATTGAGGGTGGGCATAGGTAGGCGGGATCGGAGGTGGGTAGTCGCGAGCGGCGTCCTGACCTTCAGGGGCCTGGGCAGGAGAGCTGGCTTCGGCGGCAGCAGCCGAGGTCGAGGACGATCCAACTGGCACAAACGAAGTGGCCGCTCCGTTGCGAAGATTGTCAAAGGTGAGGAACGGCAAGCTGCCTGAATCAGATGTGCGGGGCGTGCGCTGAACCCGCGGGGAATTTTCTAGGTGCCAATGGATAAGTAAGGCTTCCGCCACGACCGCAAAGTGACTTACCAGCCAAGAACATTTTGATTGTGCGCTTAAATTCATCGACTTGAGGGCCCTGCATAGGAAATAAATGAGCGCCCATGCAAGCGCCGAGCGATGAGTACCAACCTTCAGCCACTCGGGGCGATTGCGGGCATAACCAAGACACTCGATACGCAGTCGTCTGCACGCGGCGCATCCCGGGTGTTGTGAATCTTCGTCGCTGAGTTTGCCTTGGTCGCATTTCTTGCCGCGAATACGACAAGTGAGGCACCCCTCCTTGCTCCGTAATCTTTTCTCCTTGCCGGGAACATTGCTGCTTCCTCCCTGACCCTTAGGCTTGGTCTTGGGTGGTGCGCTTTCGTGAGTGACGACCATAATGAGAGTTGAAACGGTGTATGCAGGAACGGGCACACGAGAGCTGAATGCGACTGAGCGCCGGGCGCGAGTTGTCGTCGTCGAGAGCAGAAGCGCCGCGGGCATTTGACACCTCACAACATCACAGATGACTAAGCGCTCACATGACCCGCACAGCCATCCAGCCACCCCATTTGGCACATTATGTGCCCTGTTGCTGGAGGTTACAATAGTAGACAGTGAGCCAAATGGCCACTTGCATTCTCGTTGTAAGGCTTTTTTTCTATTGTGACCAGCGCTTGGCCGGGTTTCTCAATACGTACTCGGTGACAAATGAATTTAGCGCTCGCCACCGCCTCCCAATCACACTGCGCGGCAAAACTCCACCGGAACAATACACTAATAGCCACCAAGGCAAATGAGACAAAAATTTAGTGATTGCACAACACGCAACCCAGCACATCGGATTATCGAGAGACCAAAGTTTTAACTCACCGGGCGCCTATTACACGCCGATTGTAGAAGCAACCCACACAAAGGCTATGACCACCTTGCTCAGGACTCTAGGTTCGGGCAATAAACCCAACGTCCACCTTGTAGAGTGTTTTAGGTATTTTATATCTTCTAAGCGCATATGCGCATAAATAGGTCAATAAGGCATTCTTCAGCTTCCTCAAGCTCTAGCGGAGTCTGTCGAAATAAAACCGATCATGTTCATCAGCTCCTATATATCAAGTTGTTCGAGTCGTGTCGCTAGAGTCATTTACACCATGGAGCGGAAACCCAAAGACATGGCTTATATAATTATTCAACTCGAGTGGGATTTAGTTGTGGGTCATCAAAATACCATTAATTGGTACATTCAAGGACATCTGGACTCGGAAAACATGACCACAAACTATATACATAAGCGACGTAATCAAGAAGCGGGTAATAATATTGGAGGCCATACTACGCATCAAAGAAATCGTCGTCTTCGACGCTAACCAGATGCTGTTGGGTCACGGATACTGCTTTCTGCTTTCCTTTGGTCCCATCAGATTTGAATTTCGCCTCTTCTTTTGTGGTCACTGGTCCTAGATTTGCTACCGAGTGGTGACGTTTAGAAGTTGATTTTGCCGGTTTCGGCCGTTCTTGCTCTTCGGTATCGTCATTATCCGACTCCCCGGACCTATCTTGAATTTTATTCAAGCCTTTCCCACCCTTTTTCCGCATTTCGGGCTCGGCATCCATTTCTCCTCTCTCCATTGCTTGCCGCACGAGTAAACGCTGTTCTTCACGTAACTTATCCGTGTTCTCGTCACTCGACTCTCCAGAGGGGTAAAGAGCAATATACTTCTCGAGTTTAGGGAAGTTCTACCAAGTGGAGTGGGGGTCAAAGGTTCGCACTCGAGACGAGGAGGGGTGGAATGTGACGTACAAGAATATAATTCAAGTCCACGCGATGAGCTAGAAGGTCATCCTGCAGCTGCTTGCGCTCTGTTTCGTCCAATTCGGGTACTTCGAGCGCCCGCTTGGCCTGTTTAATCTTTCGATTGACCTTTTGCCTATCTACGAAGTTCTGATTGGACGTTCTCTGATGCTGCGCACCAATAACATACCGAAGAACTTTATCTATTGACCGCATGCTGCGTTAAGTCAGACGAATCAATTTCACGTTGAACCAAAGCGGGAACGTACTTTGTGATACCGTACCGCCATGGTACGCTCCTTTTTCTGTGTCTGCGCTTTTGCAAGGTCCGCCTCCAACGATTTGAGCCTGCGTTCGGTCTCAACCCTGACATCGGCTGCAAGACTATCCTTTAATAGTACCACAGGTTCGTCAATCGATTCCAAGAAACCAGTGTGTTATAGTAACCGACCTTGGCGAGCAGCCTACTTGTCTGGCGGAGAGCCGATTTGAGTTTCTGGACTCCAGGTTCACCCGAGTCCAAGTTCCTCGAGTGTTTTCGAACTTTCTTATCAGTCTGATCGCCGCTCCTAGACTGGTTATCTCTGTATCGAAGTGGAGGCATGATGATGGAGGAACAGAGGTTGATGTAAATTTGAGAAGCGCCGTGAGTCAAGAATCGGAAGATCCGATTTGCGCCTGATTTTGCAACATTTGCCGATTCCCCAAACCGATCAGGTCCCCTTGGCTTATCATTTATGAAAAGCATAAATATTTCAGAGAAATTTCGGGCGCCTTGAGCTCCCTCCCTCCCACCATGTCCGCCCCCAACAAGAAAGACCAAGCCAATAAGGACGATGCAGAGCTTATTGCGATGGGCTACAAGGTATGTGCAGCTGGCCCGAGCCCAGAATTTTATTTATGCTCGATTAGCCCTCGTTCAAGCGAGAATTCACGAATATCGCAACGATTTCGTTTGTAAGTGGTTCCTGCGTATTCCCCATAATAATAAAGCTAATTTGGGTTCAGGCATTCTCAATTATGGGGTATGTCTGGAAGGGTTATCCTCGCTTGATGATCTCATGAGTCTTCCAGCATGTGCTCGTCCATTTCGACGACGTTCAACACTCCTCTAATGTTGGGAGGACCTGCGTCGGTATGTGTTTGGGTCTGCGAGCACCCGACATTATTTATATTATTATTATCTGGATAGGTCGTGTGGTGCTGGATTTTGGGTGCAACCATGTGCTTCACCCTTGGCGCCAGTATTGCAGAGATAGTGTCTGCGTTCCCGACTGCTGGGGGACTCTATACCGCTTCTGCTCGTAAGCCCGAATTGCCTGATTGACGCATCTTATGCTCACGCGACCGAATTCTCCCAGAGCTAGTTCCCCCGGCCCATCGTCCTATTGTAGGATGGGTTGTAGGATGGTCCGTGGTTTCACGCATATCGTCGGATTGGGCTGAATCTTAACTTGATATCATTTCCAGGCTTAACATGCTTGGCCAAGTCGCTGGAGTTTCTAGTACCGAGTTTGGACTCGCAAATATGATATGGGGAGCGGTACGTCTTCTTTCTCTCGGCCCGGGCACTGTAGAACAATCCGCTTGTTCCTTTCCCCGTCCCATACGTTATCACATGAATTTCGGTATTTCAGTTGCCATATTGGGGGATTTGAAGCCTCGCGCTTATCTCTATCCGATACTGTTCGCTAATTTTATCGTGAATTTAGGTGGTTATATCTAAAAATGACGAAAATTTTGTTGTAACGCAAGGGATGGTCGTCGGTCTCATGGCCGCACTGCTTGTCGTACACGGACTGCTGGTGAGTTGCGCGAAACTCGTCGTCTCCGGGTTACCCGGTTCCGCTCTCCTACATCATTTTCTCGCCCCTGAGTGTGCCTCTCCCGCACTCGTCTCGCTTGGCAGATCTCGCTTACCATTTTCGGCGTTTGCCCTAGAACTCGCTCGCGACCAAGTACCTCGCCCGGATGACGAGCGGCTTCGTCTTCGTCAATATCGGTGCCACAATCTGTGCGTACATTTATCCACCCGCTTGATAAATAGCGCTGATCTTGACCCTATTCCATTCCAACTCAACAATGTCTATCATATGGTTATCTCCGCAGCGATCATCGTTGTTCTATTGGCGAAAACACCTCGAGATGAAATGCACCCTGCAAAGTATGTCCGAGCGCTGGGCGTTCAAGTCGGATGATTTGACTGACTTGAACTCGCACAGTTATGTTTTTGGCTCGGCCGGTGTAATCAATCAAACCGGGGGTTGGAACACAGGCATTGCTTTCCTATTTGGGTTGCTGAGCGTCCAATGGACCATGACAGATTATGATGCGACGGGTGAGCCATTTGATGTATTGGTGACTGTGTCATTGACTCTGTTGCAAACCAGCTCACATCTCGTATGTCAAACCAAACCTGCTTGAAACAATAGCTCACTGAATCATCAATTGCAGGGAAGAAGTGCAACGTGCCGCAATTGCTGCCCCAGCCGCGATCTTCATCGCCGGTACGTCAAACCCCTAATTCCAATAGTCCACGCTAATCGCGGTTATCAGTCGTGGGCACCGGTCTTATCGGATGGCTCTTCAACATCGTGCTCGTTCTATGCTCTGGACCCTTGTCAGCCCTTCCGGGACCGTCCGGTCTCGCCGTATTGGAGATCATGTACCGGCGAATCGGTCGTGCAGGTGCCCTGTTCCTTTGGTGTGCTTCCGTCGGCTTCGCTTGGGTGCCCGTTTTGCTCTGACACGAGGCGTTGCAGGTTTTGGGTTTGTCTCACGGCGTTCTTTGTTGTTCAAACAGCTCTCCAAGCGTGTTCTCGCACCTTTTATGCGTTTTCCCGTGATCGTGGTTTGCCTGATCGCGGCTTGTTCGGACGTATCACCAAGAATCATGTGCCCCTATATGCCGTGGTATGTCTAGTTTCCTCCATTAGGTGTGGTGTCACTGACGGGCGATAAACCCAGTGGCTAGTCACGTTCCTCAGTATTTTGCCCGGATTCTTGGATCTTGCTAGTCCCGTTGCAGCGCAAGCTGTTTTTGCCTTGACTGCCATGGCTCTCGATCTCTCGTACATTGTTCCTATCTTTTGCAGAGTGAGCACCCACCCCCTGCCATTGTCATTATAGACCTCATACTTTGCATGCAGCGCCTGTTCCGCAACCATCCCGAAGTACACTTCAACCCTGGCCCTTTTTATATGGGCTCTGGTTTCCTTGGTTGGGCTGTCAACACTATATGCATCCTCTGGACTATCTTTGTGGCCGTTATCCTCGCACTCCCAACCGTTATTCCCGTCACCCAACTAAACATGAATTATGCGTAAGTCTCGGGTTTCATGTTCTGGAGTTTAATACTTATCCTGGACCATAGCTCTGTGATTACAGTCGGCGTTATGGTCTGCTCACTTGCATGGTACTTTGCTGGTGCACGAAAGCATTACCACGGACCTACAGGTAAGTATATGCGAGATCTTTTTGCGACGTTAAATTCACGGTACTTTTAGGCAACCTCGGTCCTGGTCATCAAATCCAGGACGACGATACTAGCGGTAAAACAGGGGACTCTGGATCAGACGATTACCTCGCAAACCAAAGTCCCAAGACTAGAGTACAACAAGCCTGAACATGTACACAGTGTATCATTAGCCACCCTATTCGAAAAAAGGTCGAAGTTGCCAAATATATTTCAATCATTTCAATATTGATCTTGTGCCCGCTTGTTGCGTTTTACTTTTTAATGAAAATTCACAAAAATTCAGGCAGTGAGCACTATTTACGCATTCATGTAGTTCAGAGGTCCGAGTCGGGTGAATCCACACTGGATCTAGATGAACCCATTGTTTGACGATCGATCGGTACCTAACCTGATTCATCAATCGCATGACTTACCAAATATGTACACAGATACTACTACAGTATAGCCGGCTGCCAGTATATAGATGCAGGAAGCCAAGGTCAAAGAGGATGTCCTAAATAAAGGCCCAATAATGGGCTATGAACAAATGCACCACCAAATTCGCAATGAGAAAGACCAACGCGTTGTGCTTGGCACACAAATAGGACTTGAACCGCGATAGTTGCGACCTTGTCGCTGCAATTGGGAGCAATGCACTTGGGCCGTTTTATTTAGCCTCGTTATGGAGTTTAGCGCTATGACTTGAATCCACAGGCATCTATAAAGGAGCTGGAAAGGGATCAACCAAACGCAGCTCCCAACACGCTAGTCATTGACTTTTATCCACCATCTACCCAACTACTTACTACAACCAGCTACATGTCAATCTCTTCCACTTCAGAGGCTGCAACTCGCCGGATGCGGGTCGTTTCAGTGCTCTTTGACGATGGCTTTCTACAACTAGAGCCTGACCTACGGGCTCTTGGACGAACACACACGGTGGAGTACGGTCCCGATCCAAGGGAATGGAAAGTCCGTAGCGTCAATATCTTTGGACGTCTGGCTATAAGCCCTACAGGCACCCGTCCTCCTCCCCAAGCTCCCCAACAGCCAAGAAAACCCGAATATAGATTGGATGGATACAACGAGTGGACGATTGAATTCGCACAGGAGCACGACATTACTGGGGAGCATAGATACGTCGTTATTACTCCTATCTTTGGTGTTGAAGGCTTTGATATGTTCATCTTGTCCAAGTCGGATGGGGAGGTACCGGAGGACCCGGCTGTGAAGGTGGTCTTGGGAACGACGCACCTGCGATTGAAGGATGGGGTGGCGTATTCTCATGCTCAGCTCGTTAGGGACTTGATGGACGAACCTAGTCTCGTCGAGGGAGCACAAGGCAGCGACCTAACTTGGCTTTGCTCCAACTTGGTTAAACACCTGAACGAAAAGGGTGTTTTGTTCCTTGGGGATAGGAATTATCGAAACGACGTGAATAAGCGTTGGCCAATGGGTGAATGGCTTGCAATCAAGTTGGTGGCCGATAAGTTTTTCCGGTCGATTCGTTACTCTACGTTGTGCGAGGATTTCGTGACTTCGGGTTGTTGATGGGTGTTGTTCTTGTCCTTTTCTGATTGTTCTCGCCATGTAATGTGTATTTTCTGTGTATATGCGGCTTGTACGAATCTATGACTTGAGGGCGAGTTATGCATTAACTGGGTGGTTGTGGTACTACCTCTCGTGTTGTGATTCTCCACAAGAGGCCGAATTTCATCCCATAAAGCCTTTATTGAGCCACACAATCAAACCTCAAACCTCGACCATGTATCAAGTAGGTCATTCTGGCCAAAAGAACAATGGGGCACAATCCTCGGATACGGCTGCAGTGAAGATCCAAGGGAGAACGTACTCGCATGTTAATAAGGATTTCAGCTTCAAGTGCAGCCTACGTACACGACAACGGGAGAAGGAGAATTGGTTCTATTATAAACTTGATTTCCGAGGGTGTAATTTCTCCTGCTGAAGCTCAACCGAGACAGTATATGGAGACGTGGTGGGACCAACGTGCAAGAATAGGTATTGAGATGACTTTGAATCGCCCAAGTTTGACGCGAGTAGCTTATACATCCATGCTTTAAACTATTGTTAGTCCTGGTATCTTTTGTGCACACATTTATGATACGGATGTTGATGTTATATTGCGGTGTGAGTTTGAGACGAATCTCAAAAGTAATTGTTCGGCCAATCCTGGATTGGCGCGGTATGTACAGACGCATACAGCTATCGCTTCTGCGTCAAATACTCTTTAGACGCTTGACTCTACATTAAATCGGTCAACACCCAAAGGAAAAGAGGTGCTTTTCGCGAGGGTACTTGTAATTGAACGACTTGCAATTGTATGCTGACGAACAAAATAAATTTGGTTCATAGTTTACGACTTTTTCCCAAACCAAACATGGCCACGCCGAGGCTCCAACCGGAAAAAGTACACAATGCCGGTCGTTTTCCAAATCAAGATGGATTGCAAATAAACAAGATGGTCAAAGACTTGGACCGTTGAACGTCTTGGACGTCATTTACGGCGCACAATGCATAGGTCCGAGCGACTTGCATTGGGGTGTATAAATAGCTCCCAGGAGGACGAGGGAGCGCAACCGGCTAGGAGAAACCACCTACCTACAACCATGCCTACATACCCCCTGCAAATCATCTCTGTGATCAACGACGAACAGTACGAAGACCCCTCGGACCCGTCATCCGTTATTCGGTCCGACTCTGAAAACTGGAAACTGTGCGGATTGAGGTTTTTCGGGAGCGCGGGACCGGCGGGGCGTGACTTGGCAGGACGAAACCACTGGCGGATGGAACTGGTCGAGCAACACCAGTCGACGCGTAAAACGCGATTCGTGGTCGTTCGGCCGGTGTTTACGGCCAACGGGGAGACGATCGAGATGGTTGTGGTGGCCAAGTCGGATGGGCGAGCGGGGAGCTGGACGGCTGTCAGGGTGGATGTAAAGGTTGAGAATAGCGCGTATTCGCATGTTGATCTTGTGGATGATTTTCGGAGCGAGGGTGGGCTGTATGAGAGGACCCGGGTGTACTGGTTTTGTTTTAATTTTGTGGGGCATTTGGTGGCGAGGGGAGTGATTGGCCGGGATGTGGAGGCGCGGTTGAGGGAGTGTGTTGAGAAGCGGTGGGAGATGGAGCTCGAGGTGCAGCAAGTTGTGTTGTAGTTAGGAATTATATGTTGTGCATCTCGGAGTGCCAATTCGGACCCGACTCGGCTGGATGGCGCCGTGGTGACGACTGATGCGGCGTTGTTGCCAGCGGGACGTTCCCGGGCGCCGGCGTGACGTCGAGTGCGTGAGCGGTGATGGGCAGTGCCGCGCCATCGGTTGCAGAACAGTGCAGACGCTGTTGTGACGGGAATGTCAGGTCACGGGTCCTGGTGCGCCCCGAGGCGGAAATGGTGAGGCTGAGGTGTTTGAATCGGCAGGGGAGATCATCTGGCCTGCGGTGACCGAAACCGGCAACAACGGGGGGAGATCGCTGGTTGAAATGTTATTGTGTCGAGTATACGGGGAGGTGCCGTGGAGATAGAAAGGCCGGGAATGCGATGTGGATTGCTGGGTAGTGCCGAGTGGCAATGGGCGCCAGTAGGATCCGAAAGAGGCAAGAGCGGAACGGGGGTCGGGCGCAGAGGGAACGTGCCTGCAGCGTGGCCGTGTTCTCGGAGACCGGAGGGGCCGGGGTCCGGGAGCCGACCGGAGTGGCGCACAGACCAGTGGGTGGCCGGGGTCCGGACGGCGTGAGATTGGCCGGAAGGTAAAAGGCAGAGTGGCCTGGGATAAACGACCATGGCCGCTCCGACCCCGACCCCGACCCACTCTGTGCCGCCGTCGACGTCGCCGGGGCCTGCGGTGGAGTTTCCGTACACGTTTATGCACAATGTGCTGAGCGAGATGCTGCTGGAGCTCAAGGCCGTGCGCAAGGAGCTGCAGGACATGCGCCGCCCGGAGCCTGTGGGCCGCAAGCGCAAGCGGCCGGGGCCGACGTCGCCGTGTGCGCTGTGCCGTCTGAGCCGCACGCCGTGCATTGCAGGGCAGGCGACCGAGGCGTGTGTGCGGTGCATGCGCAAGCAGGTCGAGTGCTTTGACGACACGGCGGACCCGCCCCGCGTGCGCCAGATCCCGTAGGTGCTTTGGTATTCCATGACCGCGCTGACCAGCCCAGTGAGGAGAGCAGCCAATCCGACGACGAGTGGCCCAAGCGCAAGTGCGCCGACTGCCACGCCCGCAAGCGCAAGTGCCCCGGCGCCAGCTGCCCCGCCCGCGCCAACGCCCCCGGCCCGAGCACAAAGTCCCCAAACAAGCCCTGTGCCGACTGCCGTGCCCGCAAGCGCCGCTGCACCCACGAGGGCGACGAGCCAGAGCCAGAGGCGCCGGAGGAGCCCCGCTGGTATCCGCCCCCGCCCCCCGCCCACTGGTATCCCGACCAGCGCCCGTACCCGCCCTTTGCCGACCGCCCGTACCCCCACCCCCACGGCCTGCACCCGCACCCCCACGCCCGCCTGCCCCCCGCCCCCGACATGCGCCATCCCGCACCCGCACCCGTCCCCGACCCCAACCACCACGTTGCCCCTCAGCCGTCCTCGGCCGCCCCCACCCCCGGCGCCACCCCTGCTCCTTCGGCCGCCCCCGCTCCCGCTGGCCGCAAGGGCCGTGCCTGTCTTGCCTGCCGCAAGCTCAAGATGCGCTGTGTCGCCCCCACCGAAGACGGCGGCCCCGACGAGCGCTGCCAGCGCTGCGAGCGCGCCGGCCTCGAGTGCGTCTATGTCGACCGCAAGCGCCGTGGCCCCGGCGCCGTCTTTCCCCCCCAGGACTACCAAAAGGACTACAAGGACCCCGTCTACGACACTGCCTTTGACCCCCAGGACCCCCGCTCCGCCAAGAAGCCAAAGCGCGAGGGCTCTCCCAGCAACTATGACCGTCTCCCCCTCAATCCCCGTCTCTCGGACGTCCACGGCTCGCTCGACGGCTCGTTTGCCGACGAGGATCCCGATCCCCGCTGTTAGATTGTATAGATGTGAATAAACCCTTTTGATCTGATCGGCTCGGCTGTCCGGCCCCGCATCACCCGGAGCATTATAGTGTCGATCTCATCACCGCGTGCCGGTCTCACTTGCAGAGATCATTCTGCTGGCAAAGACCACTTTTAACCAGAAATTACTGGAAAGACTCCTTGAGTTTAAATGCCGCAAGACCTTGGCGGTACTCTCAAGTTTGTATATGACACAATTATGTCGCTAGAATTTCATGAATCTATTTTCCACTATTTTCTACTCTTGCATATGTGTTACGTAATCGGCGCTTCATTTTCAGACGCGACGCGCCCTCGACCGCAATCATGTCCCTCAAAGTCCCAAAATCAACCAACGTCCAGCTCTTCAAAGATGGCTATAAACATCTCCAAGGAATCGAAGAGGCCGTAATGCGCAACATACAAGCCGTCGCCGAGCTCTCCAGCCTCGTGCGAACCAGCTTTGGTCCAAACGGTGCGTCTGCTCCAAGCTGGCCACCGCTCACGCCTGTCCAGGCAGAAACAAGCTCATTATCAACCACCTCGGCAAGATGTTTGTCACCTCGGACGCAGCTACCATCATCCGCGAAATCGAGGTCGTCCATCCCGCTGCAAAGCTCCTCGTCATGGCGTCCCAGGCCCAAGAATCAGAGGCAAGCCACACCCCGGCGCGTATACCCGACTGACAGAGCCGCAGATGGGCGACGCGACCAACACGGTCCTCGTCTTTGCAGGCGAACTCTTGAAAAAGTCGGAGCATTTACTTATTATGGGTCTCCACCCCAGCGAAATCATCATCGGGTACGAACTCGCATGCGAAAAGGCGCTAAAAGAGCTCGAGAGTCTGTCCAACTTTCAGTTGACCAAGCCGCTCAGTCAAGAGTCGTTGGCCGCGGTGCTTAAATCCTCGATTGGGTCCAAGCAGTATGGATCCGAGGATGTGCTTGCGCGGCTTGTGGCTGAAGCTGCGTTGGCTGTGATGCCCTCCCGACCTGAACATTTTAATGTGGATAATGTGCGGGTGGTCAAGATTATGGGTGGATCGCTGGGTGCGAGCGCTGTAGTCCGCGGTATGGTGTTTAACCGCGAGCCGCAGGGTGTGTACGTCTCTGCTGCGTCTGCTTGGGTTAACTCGTTGTAGGGGTGATCAAGAATGCGACCAAGGCCAAGGTCGCGGTGTACTCGTGTCCGCTGGATATTGCGCAGACCGAGACCAAGGGCACCGTCCTCTTGCGCAACGCCGAAGAAATGCTCAACTTTACCCGAGGCGAAGAACAACAGCTCGAAAAGGTACCCAATTCAACTACCAGTCAACAAAATACTCATATTTTTGCAGTACTTTAAAGAAATCGCCGATTCCGGGGTCAAGGTGATTGTCGCGGGCGGTGCGGTCGGGGAACTCGCGCTCCACTACCTCGACCGGTTTTCGATCCTTGTTGTCAAGGTCTTGTCCAAGTTTGATTTTCGCCGGTTGTGTCGCGTGGTTGGCGCGACGCCCCTCGCGAGGCTAGGCGCGCCGACTGCGGAAGAGGCTGGGAGCGTCGATGTGGTCGAGTGTATCGAGATTGGAGGCGACCGAGTGACGGTGTTTAGGCAAGATCCGCCAGTCGGGAGTGCTGCTGAGAAGAGCAAGACAGCTACGATTGTGCTCCGAGGCGCAACGGCCAACACTCTAGACGATATGGAACGCGCGATCGACGACGGGGTGAATGTGATCAAGGCGCTCGTCAAGGACGATCGACTGGTTCCGGGCGCGGGTGCGACGGAGATTGAGCTTGCGAAACGGGTGGAAGGGTATGGTGCTAGTCTGAAGGGCTTGTCCCAGCATGCGGTTCGCCGGTACGCTACCGCGTTGGAGGTTTTACCGAACACGCTGGCCGAGAATGCGGGTCTTGATATAACCGAAGTCGTCAGCAAGTTGTACGAGAAGCATTCTCGGCCGGACGGTGCTGCGTGGGGCGTCGATATCGAGGTGCGTATCGAGGTTTGGGGGTTTCTGTGCTGATTGGGTGAATAGTCTGAGAGTAATGGGGTTTTGGATACTCAGCAAGAGGGGATTTATGACTCGTTGTCGGCGAAATCGTGGGCGATCAAGTTGGCGACCGAGGCGGCCGTCTCGGTCCTTCGTGTCGATAGCATCATCATGTCCAAGCCCGCTGGTGGACCCAAGGTACCGCAGCAGTCGGGAAGCTGGGACGAGGATTGATGTACACAATATTGAATTATTACATTTTTGATCTGCGAGGTCACGAGATGAATCTTTTTTTTTTTTTTGGTTGCAACACGAGACTAGAGAAATGCCTGCGCCAGCGCAGGCTTAGGTCACCTTGCTCGAATATGCGAGGTAATGTATATATACCTTGTCTTGTGGGGTCTCGGCGTATTCTTGGTTGAAGCAGCTATACGCATGAATCACAAGATTCTGTGCAGCTGCAATTCAGCTCATCGACCATCATGACATCGATATCACCTGGGTGGCTCCGCCCACCTCGGGTTGCTTTGCGGCCTTCCATTGCTGATTTGACCCAGAAAGAGGTTGGCTTCGTTATCCGCCAGCGTGCGTGTTGGTCAGACTAAACTGAACAAAGGCACCAAGACTACTGGGCCTAGATCAAGGAGTAGTGCCAATTACACCAATGGAACAGAAATTTCTCATACCTCAAGAGGGCAAAAATAAGACAGCTACACGTCAACAAGTCCCAATAACATCTGTATATGCCTTTACTTATTACCGAGCCCATGACCAAACCCTAAAGTACATCATTGTTGACATTGGAAGACCACCCCATAGAAGGCAATGAAGATTTATGCACAACAATACCATTAGTCACATTAGAAGAGGAAGATAGGCGATTGCATCATTTGGATCAGGAGACCAAAGTTAGATATGAGCAGGATAATCACATAATAGAGTATTATGGCAGTGGTAGATAGTATATAGTATACATTGATGGATTTGGCTGAATTATAAAAAAGATTTACCTGGATACATGCAGTCAAGTGAAGGACAATCACCCGATCGGCGCCTAACTCAGGTTCATGCACTTAACATAGATGTAGGGTTGGCGGCGAGGCCGAGGTCCTCGAGCGAGGTGCAACCACAGCCTCGAATTGTCCATATTTTCGTGCTTCCGAGGTGACAGCGACCTCGCTTATGTCATCGCTCGAGCTCAGGGAAAGCTCGAGTTACACACCTGTTTTGGGACAGCTGTATTTGTAGAGCATGTACACGCCAATATACAACAATTTAGCATCCTAAATATCAATGCACTGCTGCAAGTGTAGATACTAGCTCACCGGTGTCCGCACCTATTATTCTAGGCCTCAGGTTCAAATGAATATATGCATAGCTTTTAAATTTACTAACTAAAATTGGCCTGTCGACAGGCATCTTTGGGATAAAAAAACGGTGAAAAAACACACTGGATAAGTGACTCAGAAAATGTTATTTCACTAAGCTTCCTGCCATACCCGCATATTTCTTTAGATCTCAGGTGCCGAATGGTCTTTATGTTGAGATTACATTTACTCGCCTTAATATAATCTACCATTCAACGAACGCATAGAGGTCACGGACCTTAAGTTTATCATATTCGCATTGGTATCGGGTGTATTGGTACATGTTTGCCCGAGGTCAGGGTAACCTCGGCAGGTCTGACAGCGAGGCGGATTTAGGAGGGCTCGAGTTCGAGGCCGAGGCACCTCGAGGTGACCTCGCCACCAACCCTACATAGATGGAAGTTAGACCCTGCAGACTTTGATGCAAAACCCTGAATATTGGGGGGGGGGGAGTGACCTTGGCTCGCAAGGTGATGAATCATGACTCGAGCTGAAATTTCTCCACGTCGAGATGATCAGGTTTTCAGCAACTGCTTTGGCTGTTCGACGGCCGTTTTTGTCTAGACGCTGGTTTTCTCATCCGGTTGTCCATATTTCTAAAAGTAATGTTTACCGGTTTGGTGATGGTCAACGAGATGCCCCTGCTTTGCGCGATGTACAATGGACTGTAAAGGAAGGAGAAAGTTGGGTTATCACCGGCGCCCAAAGGAACGACGTTGTCGAGGTGAGACGACACATTATTCCTCGGTCACCAATCACAACCCCTCTAGATGCTGCTCGGCCATACTCGCATCAGCCCGCCTCCGCCGACCGGCCTCTACCCGTTTCTCACAGCCGCCCAGCGAGACCCTCACGATCTTATCGCGCACGTATCATTTGCTCCCCAGCGCCTCGCAACAGGCGGCGCATTCTATGATTTTACCGCGCGCTACGGGGCTGTACGTGAACAAGACCGTGTCACGCTGCGAGAATGGCTTCAAGTAGTAGACGACACACTCGCCGAAGCGCTCGACCTGCGGCACCTACTCGATTTACCGCTCGTCGCATTGAGCAACGGACAAACGCGCCGAGCGCGCATTTTACGAGCGCTCATGCGCACACCGCCGCCTCAAGTCTTGCTCCTCACCGAGCCGCTGAGTATGTTAGCCTTGTCTTGTTGTGGATTTGGGTTGATGGTTGGTAGCTGGTTTGGATGTGGATCATCGGCCGAGGCTTTTGGGGTTGCTTTGTGCGTTGCATGGGGCGTGTTCGCCGAGGGTGATTATGACTCTTCGGGCACAAGATCCGGTTCCCGAGTGGACTACACATGTTGTTCGGGCTGAAAATGGGCGGGTTGTGGTTGGGGAGCAGGCCAACATGATTCAGCACGTGCGCTCGGAGACTGGGCGACTGGTTCCAAGTGCGAGCGTTGACACTTGTGGAAAACCGATCGTCGAGATTACCGGTTTGAATATCGCATATCATGAGCGAAAGGTACTCAACAATATCAACTGGACCATCCGCCAAGGAGAAAAATGGCACCTCAAGGGTCCAAATGGTTCGTTCTTATCAGCTATATGCGCATATATTGATTGACTTTTGATTAGGATCTGGTAAAACTACGTTGTTGGCCATGATAACGGGCGACCACCCTCAGTCGTATTCTCAGCCGGCTAGCTCCCTGCGGTTGTTTTCTAAACCTAGGCGCGAGGTTCCGACCACGACCCTACATCGGCAGATTGGTCTTGTGTCCCCTGAGCAGTTTAATGCATTTCCTCGTCGGTTACCTGGCCTTGGCGCAAGGGACGCCATCGCGACCGGATTTGACGCTACGTATGCGTTTCGACAGCGAACAGAGGCCGAAGAGACACGACTAGACGAGTTGACGCGCGCGTTCAATTTTGGAATGGGAAAAGATGGAGAGAAGGAGTTTGCGCTCTTGGATGCCGGTCAACAGGCTCTAGTTTTGCTTATGCGCGCCTTGGTATCTAAACCCCCTCTTTTGATTCTCGACGAGGTGGGTATATCGTCCCGGGGTCGTGTCTTTTAATGACCTGATTTAGCCTTTTGCTGGTATGGACGATGCTATGGTGGCGCGAGCTAAGCGGTATCTACGGGAAGAGCTCGAGCCTCATCAGGCGGCGATATTGGTGACTCATTGGGATGAAGAGGTTCCGTGGCCGCGTTCCATAGTACGTCAAGTACAGCTCAAGAACGGTACATGTATGCATGTCGAAGTGGGAAAGTAGAACCAAGTCAATCTATCCACGCGTTTGCGCTGCTTGTGCACCTACTGGACGATAACGTGGAACTTTGGCAAAGGCCACAAAGACGGTACGAGAGCAAGACACAGTAGCTGAAAGAGTCTTCCAAGGTATTAGACAATCGTCCAACGTAATGGTTCCATTATTGCGCATTAATTCAGATGATTTGGCACTCCTTACGAGTACGTGGAAATGGTGGGTGATGACGAATTAATATATATATATGGTATCATATGGTATCATGTACTACCGTACTAATAGAAAACCAGATTGGACGAATTTAAAAAATCTTGACTCGGGCGACCAGTTTCTTAGTTCATCCCGGCCCTCATGTTTGCGAATTGGGAGCCAGGATAATTAAGGTGGTTGGGGGTGGAGTCGAGTACCATTAGAGCCTTTGCGGCATTAGCAACGAGACTTTCAGTGCCGTTCTTGTCGCCGGAGAGCTCCCAGAAGTACACTATTAAGAATAGTCAGTCAATATGATCAGAGCGCACAAAATCTGAAGCTACTAACTTCCGCGGTATCCTTGGGTGATGGTCCAAATAGCCTTTAGCGTGACAATCGCGGGGGTATCGTAGGTGATGAGTTGTCTCTTGGCGGGGTCGTAGCTGTAGCTGGCAATGGGCTCCAAGTCGTCGTGGACTGTGGCGTTGGGGAAGGGCAGAGCCTTGTAATCGTATTGCCCAGCATCCCAAGTGCCTGCAACGTAATTAGAGTTAACAATGTATCGGCATGCAAGCGTGAACACAAACCAGGGCCAACGCCGTTGAAAGGCTTGAACATGCCGTCTGTGTTTTCGAACCCACGTCCATAGAGCGGCGAGCCTAAACAACATGAGCACCGACCTTCCAGTGACCAATACATAAAATACCATACCAACAACTATCTTCTGGACATCAGCACCATTCTCTACATACCACCGAGCCGTGGCCTCTGTGGATACGCCAGACACGCCTCCCTTGACATTATCGAGATAGTCGACCTGAAGCGGATATTAGCGCTCGCACAGAATGCTTTGTCGTGCAAAACTCACAACTGGGGACCAGGGTCCACCGTAATCATAGGCCTTGGAAATAATTCAGTGGCAGGAAACACAGACCAATTTGACAATACATACGATAATACTCCAGAAAGTCACATGCTTGTTCATCTTCTTGACTTGCAAGTTCTGGTAGTTTTGAGAGCCCGCAGGTACAGCAACCTAATAACCCGGCCTTTTAATACAGGCTACGTGCAAACTGATAGCAACTTACATTGAGCTCGTATGGCTGTTTGTCTCCCTTCTTCTTCGCAAGAGCATTGAGAGCTCGGCGGAGCTCACTAAGCAGGGAAACAAAGGCTTCCGCCTCCTCTCCAGCTTGAGGGTACTCCCAGTCGATGTTGCTTTTGGCAAATTGCTTGAGTGTTCCATGTGGCGCATTACTAGAACCATATACTCACAGTCCATCGAAACCGTTGTCCTCGAGCAACTGGACAGCAGTTTTCACAAACGTGGCACGACTCGTCTTGTTGGTCGCAAAGGCAAAATGACCGGCTTGGGAGAATGTCCACCCCCCACAGCTAAGAACCGTCTTGAGAGTGGGGTTCTTCTTTTTGAGGAGGTAGAGCTGCTTGAGATTTCCCTAAAGACACCGCGTCACAATGCGATGAGACACAAAGTGGCTGAAAACTCACATATAGGTTATTTCCCGGTGCAGATGTATCATCGCCGGGGTCTCCAATGATAATTAGTTGAAAGTGTCATGTTTACTTGTGTGTCGACTCACAAGCAATCTGTTGATCCGCCCAAAGATCGGATAGGATGGCCGTCCCAGTGACAGGGTCCATGTCGCAAAACCTGTACCCGTCCCATGGTTAGAGCGACGCTGATGCCCACCTGGGTCGACTTACGCGTAATAGAGATGGGTCAAAGTAGACACATCAATATCCAACGGGGCTAAAGCAATCGACGGGTCAGTAACTACGCAGACAATTGGAGCAGGTGAAACGGCCTACTGAATTTGCGCGCATAGATCGACCTTTTGTTACATATAGTGAGTGTGCGTGCGAGCTAAAATCGATGGTAAACACTTACCAGCTAGTGAAATAAGCCATGTTGACTTTTCCACCCCAGTTGAACTTGAGGTCCGGGCGCAAACGTCCTTGCTTACTGACATGGAACGAAGTCAGCGGGTCGATTATTTCCTTAAAGTTATCCGGCCGCTTCATAGAGTCGCTGGCCGAAGCCAGCCCCGCGCATAGAGAGAGAGAAGAAAGAAGAATGTGGAACTTCATGGTGCTCCGGGGGTGAGCACTGGATCTCGTATATGCCCTTGTTATATAGGCAACGGACGGGACTTTCGTTTCAGCCCTTGGCCATAGGAGCGCACCGCAAAACAGATTGCACATTTCATTAATCATAATTATTGCAAATCAATATATACCTTCAGCCCCATGTAGCCTGTCGGAGCCCGCCAGACTGTTAGTTTACCGTTCTTGTATTTCAGATAGTTACCGCACTCACCGCACTGGTTCGGTGCCGAGCCCTTTGACGTGAAAGCATCCAAACCTCAACTTGCTGTTACTCACTTTAAATTGATTCTCACAAAGTCCACTGTAATGAGCTAGTTTACTGCAAGCTAGAAAGGGAGACTCCTTGAAGATTGAGAAGAAATATCAGTTCTCATGCACTTGGTGCTTTTACAAATTCGTTGCTCGCCGAGCGAAGCTATGCGAGCCAAGCGTGAACTCACCAGCCCGTGATTCGCATTGGCCTGCGGGCGCAGGAACGTTAAGATACCTGGGCTGATCAGCGGTAAACTGGGTTCCCTATATGCAATGCAGTAACGTTAATCATATGTACGAGTCCAGAGAAGCTGAATTCGAAGTATTTTGACCAGGGAAACGCCAGAGTCTAGAACTTGCTGATCAAAGGGCGGTGACAGTACTAGTCGGAGCGGCTTAACGAATCACATAGATATAACTACCAGTGTCACAAGCTAATTCAAGCATATATGCGAATGTTTGTCCCAAGTTTTGATCACCATCAACCATATGCGCTTGAATTTGAATTTTATTCGATACGCTAGCACGATAATTAAGCATAGTGGCAGACTTTAGGGGGGAATAAGGAGCGCCAAACTGCGCCATATGCCTGATCTGAATTGAACTCGGTTAAGATGGGTGGCCGAACTAATCCCCCAATTGAATTCACGAATTTGTTGACGCCTGGGAACCCCCGAGTTACACCGATTCAACTACTGGTACACAATATTCCCCAATGAGATTGTTTTTTTTTTCGAGATTACGGAGGATAGAGCTGGACTAGATTCCCCCCTCCTAAAAAATCATTGCTGCCAAATATGGCCTCATTGTTTCAAATTATTTTACTCATGGCAACTGTGACAACTTGTGCTTGTTTATGTAAGTATTGAATATATGCGCGAGTTGAAACCCGGCTCGAAACCTTTGTGCTTTCTCACGATATACAATTGGACAGTTTTAATTGTTTGCGCAAATATATGCATTATGCCATGCCAACCAGGGGTTTTTCTGTAAGATTACGGCACTGCGAGTCATACACCCGGTCACCTTTCGGAAGATATACAGAGCGCTAGTCGGTGTCTCATCAGGTCTGGTGCAGTATGTCCGGAGCGCTTATCCTAGACCGAACACAGCCCTAACACAGCCTCATGCGTATATAAGCAGACTTTGTGCAGAGCTTCAACCCTCAGCACACGATCTAATCATGTCATACAATGCATCTGGATACGGTGGCTACGGCCAACAACAGGGCTACGGCCAACAACAAGGCTACGGTCAGCAAGGCTATGGGCAGTCGCGTGGCCCGGGAGGTTTCTCAGGAGCTCCTCAAGGTCCGCCCCCCGGCGCTGATCCGCAGTGAGTGTCAGCGGGAGACGCCTTTACGCGTTTTTTTTGATATGTTGCATAGATTATGGACTTGGTTTAGTTCAGTTGACTCTGATCGGTACGTTTGGCGATACCTTGGGTTGTGACAAGTGTTTGACGCAAAAGGTACTAGATCTGGAGCGATCAGTGCTGTAGAGTTGCAGCAGGCACTGGTCAATGGAGATTGGTCCCGTAAGCCACAAGCGCACCTAACCGAGCACGGCGTTCCTGATGCCAAGTTGTTGCAGCATTTGATTTGGATACCGTAAAGATGCTCATGAGCATTTTTGACACTGATCGTTCTGGGACGATCGGATTCAACGAGTTCTCCGGACTCTGGAGATATATCAAAGACTGGCAAGGGTAAGTTGGTATATATATAATGGAATTGCACTTTTAAAGTTGAATCGGCAGTGTATTCAAGCATTTCGACCGTGACTCGTCTGGCTCTATCGATGGAATGGAGCTCTCCCAAGCGATGACTCAATTTGGATATCCCCTGAATCCTCAGCTGTTGGATTTGGTCCAGCGGAAATACGGTATGCATTTACTTGCATGCTATCGTTTCTCTAGACAACTTATGAACAGATGTCAAAGGATCAGCACCCGTTCCCGGCGGCCCGCCTCCTGGAATCACGTTTGATCGGTTCGTTAGGGCTTGTGTAGTGGTCAAGTCATTAACCGAAACATTCCGGCGGTCAGTACATGCTAATACCTGTGTTTGATAAGACATTCATTCTTTTTTATGTACAGACTTGATGCAGACCATGATGGGTGGATCCAGATCAACTACGATACGTTTATCCACACTTGCTTGAGCGCGCCGTAGACGCATTCGAATTTGCCTTTGCTCTAACTCCGCTGTAGTCTGTTTATGTATCAGGCTTGCATGATCTAAGTTCTTGAATGTATACTAAGAATGACGTGAATACACGCCGATGGCCTGCTGACCGTCGCCAAGATTATGCCAATGAGAAACAATGAGCGCTCGGGCGCTGCCCAAGTGAGACTCGTAAAGTTGGCGTCAATCATGATCCGGGGTGTACGTAACAGTGTGAGAGTAAGTTGAAGTTTCCGGATTGTCCGAGAGCATCCGAACTTTGGAATGAATTTGGCCACGCGCGAGAGGTGTGCTGATCGACGGTGCAGGGGTCGAAATACTGTAGTTCGAATGAGAAGTCAAACTGCAGTGGCAAGCCAGACTGCTCCGGTGGTCGGCGCTGATCTAACTGTATTTATTAGACAATAAGAAAAGCGTTGGCAAGCAACGGCAGCCTTTGGTTTGGGATTATCAAAGGAAATGGGAGTTGACGTGCGTGACTTGTTTATTCCGGTGTGGCTGGTGAGGGTCAACATCCAAGATAATCTTTGCTCTCCTCCACCTCTTTCTTCCTTGACTGTCCTTGGGCATCTCACTTGTAGTTGGCTCGTGGTCATATTTCTTAAATCTCCTCGCTTCGACTTTGCGCCGAGTTTTTAGCTGCATTCTCGTGAGCATTTTTCTGACTTTTTTCTCTGGATGCCGCGTGGCGGTCGAGATCATAGTTGACGTGTTGCCTTCGCTGCGGTTGACTCGACTGGAATTGTTTTTGTGCGTAATATCGATTTATCCCCCTTTTCCATTGCGCATTTCGTGTTTACCAGACCAACCTCGTCGCTCCTTACTGTGAAATCATATTTTCTTACCTGTCGCTGTGATTCTTCGCTCGACAGTTTCCCATTCGGTTTCATACAACTCGCCTCTTTGCCTTCCTCTTTCGCTTTTTTCTTCCTTTCCGATGGATGTCATCGTCGACCCCCCTACCGAGCAGTTCGCCACCTTTTCGCATCAAGGGATCAATTCAGGGTACGGTTTTGACATTGATTTGATGAAGGTTGGTCCTGTCTTCCACCGTTCGTTCCATTCTAACCAGATTCTTTCACACTGCAGCGTTCCATGGACGTCGTCGGAGGCCCAGAAAACGTGAAAAAAGCCCGCTGGTCAAACGGTGCAGGTGCAGATCCATCCGCAGACGCACGCTTCAGCAACTACGGCTACGGCCCAGGCGCAAACCAGGCTCTCTACAGCACTGGCATGAATCAGAACATCGGACTCTCCAACATGGGTCTGACCCTCAACACCCAACAGAATGCCATGGGTATCAATACAATGAATGGTGCTCAGGGGCAGATGCAGTCCTCGGGCTCTGCCAGCGGCATGCCTCCTAGCCCGATCGGAGGGGCCGGCCAAGGCTATCTCAATGGTATGAGCGCCAACGGCTTTGGCTATGGTAACGGAATGAGCGTCAACGGGATGGGAATGGGGATGAATGGATTGACTAACATGGGTCTGATGGGGATGAACGGTATGGGTATGGGTTTTGGAATGAATACGATGGGCATGGGAACCCAGGGATATGCGTTTTCTCCCGCAGCGGCGACCTTCCAACAGGTGAGTGGTAGTTTAACATTTACATTAATCTCTGACTGGTAAATACAGGCTGGTCAACGTCCCAATCAACTTGGTGTTCCGGGAACTCCGGTGAGCTGGCAAATGTTGCAACGTTGTGCCACGCTAATGTATTTTTAGAATAATTTTGCAGTGGCAGCAGCAGCAGCAGCGGCCGCGGCAAACAACCAGACTGGTCGCACGGTATACGTTGGCAATCTCCCTGCTGATGCGTCTGTCGATGAACTTCTCAATCTCGTCCGGTTCGGTCCTCTCGAGTCGGTCCGCGTGCTACCAGAGAAGTCGTGTGTTTTCATCTCCTTCCTTGACGGTGCGACCGCAGCGGCTTTCCACGCGGATGCATCTGTCAAGAAGCTCGCTTTGCATGGCCAAGAGCTCAAGATTGGTTGGGGAAAACCTAGCCCGGTTCCGAGTCAAGTCATGCTCAGCATCCAGCAGAGCAATGCGAGCCGCAACGTGTATCTGGGAGGATTGGATGAGAACATGACCGAGGAACAGCTTCGCGACGACTTGAGTCGGTTTGGACTGATCGATCAAGTCAAGATTGTCCGCGACAAGAACATTGGGTTTGTCCATTTCCTCAGCATTTCCGTGGCGACCAAGGTAAGTTTAAGTTTGCTCCTTCAATTTGAAATCACGCGCATCTGCTAAATTTGATGGTGTTTTACTCGCCTCTTTCTCGGCACTAGGTCGTTGCTACTCTCCCCACTGAGCCAGCCTGGGCCGGAAAACGTGTGAACTATGGCAAGGATCGATGCGCCTATGTCCCCAAGTCTCAACAAACACAGGGCAATGCGATGGCAACCGCGGCTGCGACGGCAGGGCTTACCGGCTTTACGCCATTTTCCCCCCTTGCGAACACTGGCGCCTTCGGGCTGGGCATGCCCGGCTTTGATTCTCCGACTTCACCGGCGTTCGCCATGGCCGCCGCTGCCGCTGCCGCTGGAAGCCAAATGAACCGGACCGTGTATCTGGGCAACATCCATCCCGAGACAACAACCGAGGATTTGTGCAATGCTATTCGTGGTGGTGTGTTGCAGAGCATCAGGTATATGCAAGATAAGCATATTGCAGTAGGTTGAGTTTACCGCTTAATCTTGTTTGCGCTGATGGAATTCTGTAGTTTGTGACATTTGTGGATGCCGCCTCTGCGTTTACATTCTATCAGGTCGCCACGTATCAGGGTATGACACTCAACAACCGACGCCTGAAGATTGGCTGGGGTAAGAACAGTGGCCCTCTCCCGCCTGCCCTGGCGATTGCGGTGCACTCTGGCGCCACGCGCAATGTCTATATTGGCAACATTGAGGACTTTGAGAACTTTTCCGAGGAGAAATTACGTCGCGACTTTGAGGAGTTTGGCGATATTGAATTGATCAATTTTTTGAAGGAGAAGGGTGCTGGTGAGTGCAACTTGAGATATATTGGGATGGAGGATTGATCTATGTTTCTAGCGTTCATCAATTTCACGAACATCGCTAGCGCGATCAAGGCGATCGATGCAGTCAAGAACCGCGAGCCTTACTCTGGGCTCCGTGTTTCGTATGGGTGCGTAGATGGGCGCTGTTTATCGTCAACTTGGCTAACGACAAGGCGTTTCCAGGAAGGACCGTTGCGCCAATGCTCCTCGCACTCAATCCACTGTGCGACCTCGCGGCAACGGTGGCCACTCTCCATCCGGGGTTACTATGGACGCCGACGATCTTTCTCACTCGCCATCGATCCAGGTAGTTGACGCCATTGACACCCAAACGGCCGAGTAAAATGCTACGCCTACCCACTTAGTAGATATCTCAATCGTCGTTGCCCCACTCTGTCTTCCTCTCGTTCTGGTCTCATAAAGTTACTTTAAAGCCCTCACCACTTATCGCCGCGTCTTTCGGCTCTTCCCGGTCTGTTCTCCGTTTCGGTCCCTGCGGTACCTCACAACTCGCTGTTCCCTCTCTTGCGTCTCCCTGTCTCATCTTTTTGTACCTGTGGCGCCACCCGTATCATGTGAGCGTGTGCGACGTTTCACCCCGGTGCATGGCTGTTCGTTCGTTCTTCCTAATGTGTCTAACTAAATATCCATCAGCCTGACTGTTATCGCCTGCTTGCCTTGTTTGTGCAATGCTGGGTGTGTACCTTTGCGTATTGCGTGTCTCTATCTAGCTCTTGTGGTCAATAGGATGTCTATGGGTTGTAAACAATGTGGGGACAGTAAGAGTAATCAGGACGTAATATTCATTCGACGTAGTCCCAGTACACATGATAACTTATGAACCCCCAGGGTGAGAACAGTGAGGCAAAACGTCCGACGATTTTAGTGCCAACCTCGTAACCGCGCACCAGTCGTAACATACATAGTGTAAAATAGATTGTGAATCAGCATGCTTCTGCACGATAGCGAAGTCAAACGTGAACTCGGTATATAACAAATTCTGCGCGCCTCAAGCACCAGCGTGCACCCCACTTATAAATGCACCAAAGTCTGGCATCATTGTGCTTACTTCAGGTGCAGGGGCTGCAGGAGTCTTGCTAACGCCAAAGCTGGGCATCGTAAGTGGGGGGTCGTTCGAGACCGGCACGGAGGCCTTGGCCTTCTTCTTTTTGGGCGTTTTGGAGCCTTCAGGTTTAGCGTTGGTGTCTCCTACTCCGCCTGTCGCTCCACCGCCCCCTCCGCCACCTGTTCCCCCGCCTTTCTTCTTGCTCGCACTCGGAGCGACAGATATGATCTGGCCTAGGGGTCCCATCTTGACTTTGAGGTTGTTGGCGGGGTCATCGGGCAAGATTGCGCCTACTGGCTCAGCGCCCGTTGCCGGAGGATTTGACGTTCCGGCTTTAGAAGCATAGAATGGGTGTAGTAGTCCAATGTGCGACTCGAGGTTGGCAGTATGAACGGGTACAAATGAAGGGGGCGGGGGGTACGGGAGTTGTGGTTCTTTTGTGGAACTAGCAGAAACGTATTTAGTGCTGTGGTGGTATTAAAGGAAAGTTGTACATACTTGGCGTTGGCTGCATTGTCGCGCCGGCTGCGTAGGAGCTTCCGGGGAATGGATAGAGAAGTGAGGCCAAACTCTTGGTCAAGGCCGAGCTCGCGAAGGCCGAAAAAGTCCTCGCCAAGTTCTCCAGCAAAGCCACCCCTGAGGATATAGTAGGTGAGTGTTAAGAAACATGGGCTATGGTTAAACGCACATAACCAACGCCTCGTTCTCCTCGTCAAACAGTTCGTCGTCCTCGATGGCTCCAGCTTGGGTCTGGGTATAATAGTTAGTAGAACGCAAAATATTATTGGATCGAGCACCGACCTGTTCATCATAGGCGTTTGTGAGTTTTCTCTCGAGGTCCTGCAGTCGGCTTCCATATCGCTCGACATCGTCCTTGATATATCTTTCTAGCTCTTGGACCTCAGAGACGCCATGCTCGGCCAAGGCATGTAGGACGATTTGCTATGAGGGGGCAAAGATTCAGTAACGCCAAGGGACATATAGAGCTAAACGAACCTCATTGCTCATTGTTTTACCAAAGGTATCAATCATGAATCGAAACGTCCTCCCAACATTAATAAGATAGTCAGCGGCAACGTGCTGTAGAACGTCTAAGGCGGCCTGACTACCACCTTTCCCATGACCATCAATAAACTAGTTGACAGTAATGGTATTGGACACACCTTCAAAGCCGGCATGCTGCAAGACAGTCGTGGAAACTCTATTCAAACAATGGGCTCCCGAATCTTCGCCAAGTGTAAGCCCTGGAATCGAGAGTATTGGGGGTTCAGTGTTTTCGTCATCTGGTGGCAGTTCGAAATTGCCACTAGATTCTTCGACGGCAGCGTTTAAAATAAGAATCTTGGTGTGCACTCGTCGGATATTATGCAATGTGGCGATATTCTTGTGGATTGCGCCTTTCAACCCAAGCTTAGCATTGTCAGGTTTAACACCTTTTGGCCTGTACTCAAACGTATTAGTTGCTCGTCCTAGCAGGCTTTGAATAGCGCCCACCGTTTCTTTCGGCGCTTCATTATTCCTGGTTTTATGGGTGGAAACCCATGTTGCGCCATGGGGAGAACACCATTTCCTATGATACTGCCTGAACGCATGGCCTCCCACCATAGATCGTGAATGGTCTCGTGCTCCTCTTGGTCGGGTGGCAACCCAGTCGAAGAGAACTTTGTACGCCTTGGGGTATCGTCCTCTTCCTCGTCGGAGCTCGCGATCACCAACCTAAGATGGAATGGTTAGTTTGAGGGGACAAAATAGCTTGTTGCCAACCTTTTGCGCTTGCCTCCGCCCGTTATCTTTGACTCATCTACTTCACGCCACTCGTCTAAACGCAATAGGTCTTCGTCGTTTTGTCGAATTTGCCTCAGCTGTGATCGTAAACGACGAGTAGATTCTTCCCGCATGAAATCTTCGCCTTGCAGTGGCTCCTTTGCTAGACGCGAAGGCCCCGCGCCAGCGGTGTCAAGATGCCGCTGAAGTCCATGGTCGAAATCGAGTCGTTGAAGTTCTTTATCAAGCGCTAAGAACTGAAACATTGATTCGGCGGTACGCGCAATTGCATTGCGCTCGGCGAACGATTCTTCTGGGAGTGGGCGACGTGAATGGCCCTGTGCAATGTGTTAGTTGCTGTAAACAAGAGATCCGACAGACGGCATCTTACGCTGCCTCGCGAACGCTGAATAGCTGGTCGCATCGGTGCATCACTTTCTGGAGTTGAAGAAACTAAAACAGTGTCAACAATAGCTGCTGGGAGTGTCAGTCTGCCTTACCTCGGCCATTTGCTCCATTAACACCGACATGCCGCCCATTGGACATGCTCAGAATACCATCTGTCTTGATTCCATTTACCCGTGGCTTTGTCCCGTTGACTTTCCCAGACGTAGAGCTATAGTCATCATCTGAATCGTCGATCAGCGAGCGTCGACGTAAATGCGAGGGCATCTTTCGCAGCGTCAAGGGCGCTGAGCGCTCCGACGGGTCTTGTATAATCTCTGACAAGATAACAGTCCGTTTGCGTAGAAAGTTGGCACATCTTCGCAATGGGTGGGTCTAACTAGAGCATCAGCGCCAAGTAGATCTGACACAATGTAAGTACTCACCGGATGAGCGTTGTAGGTCAAGCAGTTGTCCCAAATCAAGTTCAGGTCGGCAATGAATTCCGTTTTGTTTCTGTATTGTTTGTTCCGCACTTTGCGGCCCATGGTGCCCAAGTCCATTGGATGCTTAATCACTGACAATGACGAGATGAGTGACCGCACACGAGAAACTGAATCTGTTTTACCCAAGTGATAATCCGGCGCATCTGATTTCGTCACTGGCTTCAAAAAGGCATGTGCCTCAGGCTGCGCACATGTGGATCAGCAATGTTATGGTCCCGATAAGTAACCTAAATATAGGGGTACATACAAGAGATCGCAGTTCGGTCAACACCTTGTCCAGCGAATCTGCAAACTGTTCTGGACCTTTGACGTCCTAAAAACCAAGATTATTACTATTAACCGAGACGGAAACACGTTGTTTAAACATGGAAATACTCACGCGTGCGTCCTTCACCTCGGACAGCAGCTGATCGAGCTCCGCATCTGGAACAGGGAGTTTGTGTCTCCGCGACTCTAGAGCATGCAGAAGATGCTGGCTTGGCTGTGAATACGAAAACAAATGGCGTGGAAACCGACACTCACCTTCATGATGAAAACAACCGTTGGACACCCGAACACGGGCTCCGAACTCGATAGCAACCCAGCAAAACTAATACAGCGTCGATAATTAAAAGCAGAACTAATAAAATGCTAAAAAGATGGCCTGTGTCTCTGAATAGATTCGCGGCAGATGGACAGAGTGTTGCTCGGACGTGGCGGCTGTGCACTTCCCGTCGCCCAATCAGAAGAATGACCCGTGTTGTGAACAATTATCATTTCAATTCGGGCCAAATCAACCAAACATCAAAGCTACATCGAATAGAACTAAGACCAGAGTATATCAAAGTTTAGCACTATAGTGCTCATTTCGCATTGGGCCCAATCCCAAGATTCCCATGCCTAAGCTCCTGCATCAATGCTTCCGCCTCAGCGGGAGTCAATATGCGATGTGTATCGGCTTGGGCGACCGTCGGATTACTGAGCAAATAGTCCCAGGAAGACTGGTACGACGACCCGCTCGTATTACCCATCAACCACAACGCCGGCTCGACGGGTCCGGCCGCCCAAGGCAGAGCTACACTCTGCTCAGGCATCGAGTCGATGTAGAATGGGTCAAAACTACTGGGACTACCTCCCAATATAATATTCGTGAAATTGGGTGGGCTGCGAGGACTATCGTGCACACTCGGCAAAGGTTCGCTCCCAGACCTGTTCGGGCCTGAGTGATAAGTAGAAGTAGACGCTGTCGGGGTCGACGGCATAGTATTGTGCTCGGCTTTGGTCTGGCTTTCGGCATGGTGAGAGTGGGACGAACCAACGTGGTGCCAGGAAGAATCATGTGCAAGAGAAGTAATCTCCCATCGCCGAGCGAGCCCCCAAATACGCTGCTTGGCATCAGTAGCAGACTCGACCCACATCCCATCGCGCTCCATTGCTTCCAAACAAGCAAGTCCAGTCCGTACTGCGCGCATTGCTTGGCTATCGCGCGGCGAGAGCAACAGGACGGTTGAAGCGGTGAAGATAAAGAATGGCGTTGTAAAGCAGGGCGAACGAGGTGGTAGGTGTCGTAGCAAATCCATCGTTCGTAGAGCAGCGGTCCGGCAATGACCAAATGCCAATGAACGACACCTCCGTTCAGCGGCAATGTCAGCTGCACTGAGAGGCAATGCGCTTTCTGGTGGTGGAGCGTATCGTCGCGGGCCAACGAACGGTCTACATAGAAGGATGATGTATAGACATATTCGAACGCTATGACAAAAGGTCAGTAAATTTGTTAATTTATGATACCTCTCCCTTACTGGAGAAAAACCAAGCACGGCTCAGTGCCACGCATTGCGCTTGCCGAACGAAGTGGTCTAGGAAAATCATCTACGAATGCCTGTATTGTAAGCATATTTTTCGTAATCAAATCACAATCTTGTACGGCCGATCGCTTTGGTGCATCGAATGCATACCTACGCACCAATTATCAGTAATTGCCCACCCTCTACGCCACAAGGAGAAACGCACACTTCAAGAAACATAGTCTCGATCTTGTCCATGAACTCGCAGAGCATGAACCAAACCGCGTCGGGGATTTCAGCGTTTTCAACGGGCGACCGAACATCGGACGCCGAAGTCGGCACTGAAGAGCTTCGAGCTTTGGCAGCATGCGCCTCTGCATCACGCTCCATGCGTTGTCGTGGTTTAAGGGTGGATATAGATCTTCTACTGTGTAACGGGTGAAGTCCCATATTTGTAGAAAATATCCTAAACCAGACTATTAGACATATAGTTGCCAAGGCCGGAGAGCACTTACCGATCCATCGTGAAGACCGCCCAAAATGTTGCATCCCGAGAAGTTTGAACATCTCGAGGCATCACCCCGCTAACAGCAAGTGAAGTAGTATCGATATGTAACCCAAGGCGTGTAGATAAAGCGACAGCCATGCCTATTTGAACGTTAACATGTTCAGATTAAGCAGGAATAACCACATACATACCATTAAGTGTCCAAGCAACGGGTGTCTTTGCATGACCCATCTGGAATATAGCCATTATGAGCAGCGCTTGAACAGTAGCGATTCTCGGGTTATTGATCTCGTCAATGACCCTAGACTCGGCTCGTACGAAAAACCGCTCTCCCTGTGCACCATCTCCGCCTTCGTTCCCAGGTCCAAAATATGACCCAATAGCGAATATCATATCCAGCAACATCGGAGTAACAACCTCGCAGTTGTATTGTCTGACATTGTAGGCAGATAGAAATGGTTCTGGCGAGACAATCGGAAAATGGATTCGCTGCCAGGCCCAAAATGTGTTCAAGAGCGCTCGTTCTTCCTCTGGAGAGCAAAAAGGAAACCAAGTCGAATGATGCGGGTTCCCGTAGGTTTTCGCCTCTCTCCCCAGCGAGCTCCCGTCTGAATGTCCTTCAGCGCCCGAGAGGAATCGGCTCGACTGCGGGCCAAAGTATGTAAACGTGGCTTCAGGACTGCCAGTAGGACGGGAGGGATCGGGTTTTGTAGAAGCAACATCCAAGCGTAGTTTTCCAATATCCAACAAAGCAGTCACAGACGCCCCGCTGTCCTCAGGCAGGCCTTCGTCTAGTTCGTCCGGTTCGGCAGAAGATCGTTGGCTTGCCTCAATAAAGGCTGATAAATCGATGCCATCTGACTCTGGAGATGGGACGCTTATCGACGCGTCGCGTAAGAGCTGCTCAAGGACTTGACCCCGGGATTCCAGAGTTTTTATCCGAGCTTCCAATGCTAGGACGTAGGACTTCGAGGGAGGTCTATAAATAGGATCGATTTGCGGCAGATTAGGTCACAGAACCACACCATGCGGGTCTACTTACTTGCGTTTATCGACATGCACATTAAAGGCGCAAGTGTGGTTGTTTGCACGGCATTGTCCGCAGACTGGCCTCACACCATCACACTGGGGAAATCGATTTACAATCAGTTCTCGATGATGACGGGGCGCAGCCTCGAGACTCACCTTTCGTTTTCGCGAGCGACAAGAGTCACAGGCAAGAGAAACCTTTAGTCCCGCACTCCGGCTAGACGCTGGCATTACTGTAAAGGTTTTCTGATCAAAGAGCAAATGTGTTGGCTTTGATCCCAGGGACAAGCCGATTTTATACTAGCGCCCAGTTTTGCTACAAGTTGGAACCGATCGACGTATTAAGGATTTCGGGCAGATTGAAGGCGGGGCGATCGTCACCCGGGCTGTAGCCGAGTGGCTCATGTGGGCAATCGGAAATATAGCACTCCCCGGGGTCCTACACGTACGTTCCCGCACCAGGTTCGCACCTTCAATGGCAAGCATCTTGCTCAAACCGCTTGCCACTTCCCACACTCCAGAGCTCACCCATCGCCCCCGCTGCCGTAGATAGTGAAAAACGACCAAGGTTTGTGATAGACTAGGTCTCCGGTGCCACTCGGAAATGAGAAAGAGCCATCCACGTAAAAGTAATGCCCATACATATTGGTAGCTCCTTCATTTCTCACGCAAACGGGGATCGCTTAAAATCCCCCGCGAGACCCCAAGTAGCACCACCCGCCGCACGTAGACCGGTTCGGACCGGACCCTAGTAATATCTCAGCCTTAGAATCAGACTCTTTAACAAGTAACATTCAATGTTGTCACATCAGACATGTCAAAGCTAAACAGAACGCAAGGTATACAAAGTACAAAAGCAAGATATTCACTGGTCACAACAAAGCAAAAATACAAACGTGCAACACAAATTTCACAACTTAACGCACCATACCGGTAGACCCCAACGTCATCATATAAGTATCCAGAGAATGGTCTATCGCCCCAGTCGATTCATACGGGTGCTGATATGGCGTATATCCCCGTCCCCCACTTGCCATAAATTCCCAGCCGGGAAGCGTGTATTCGGGGGCTTGTTGAGTCCCCATCGTGCCCCATGATGGCTCAACGGCTCCTGCCCAGGGAATCATGTCGGCCGCGTCAGGAAGTGAGTCGAGATACATAGATGCGTCTAGATCTTCAAAATTTTCCGGCCCAAAAATTGCGGGATCTGAGCTGGCGAACATATTACTCCAAGGTTCACCAGAAGTTTGCTTCGATGTGGTAGGATCAATATAAGAGCCGTGGGGAGGAGGAGTTGAACCCAACGTCTCAGGTGGAGTGGGGTAGCCTGTGTCTGGGGGCGAGTCAATGGTAGTTGCAGTGGCGGGGGAAGATACAGCTAGGTTTTCAAAGATTTGGGTAGCCCCCCATCGTTGCGCCAGGGCGTATATACGCGCGCGAGCATCGATGACTGCATTTACCCAATAGCGATCCGCCTCCAACTCGTCTAGACATTTTAGACCTGCCAACACTCCCCGGATAGCTTGGTTATCCTTTGGCGAAAGGAGCAATACAGTCGACGCGCTAAAGATGAAATAGGGGGTACTGAAACACGGCGAGGCTCTTGGAAGATGACGGAGAAGTTCCATGATTCTCAGTGCTGCTTTGCGACAGTGATCGAATGCAAGCGATCGGCAGCGACGTTCCAGTGCAAGCGCGGTAGCGGCCTCCGATTCGCTCGCGTTCTCGGGCGCAGGCGGGCGCGGTCCCACAAATGGTCGGTTCAGCAAGAGGATAAACAAATTAGCATAGACACTGCCAATCATCCGGTCATCTATCTAAAGTAAACTACACCAATTCAAAAATTACTCACTGGAGGAAGCCAAGGCATGGCTCGTTCCCTCTCAACGCGGCCGTAATACGCAACGGGCCGGGCAAGTCGTCGGTGTATGCTTGGATGGTCAGCATGTTCCTAGTCACGAGGTCATAATCCTCAGCAACGGAACGCTTGGGAGCATCAAAAGAGTAACTGCAGGAGTTTAGTTACCATAGTGAAATAATAATTCTGAAACAATGTCTCACATATCTCCCAGCATGTAGTCAACTATATCGACCAAATCTCGAAGTATGTTCCAACAGGCATTTGGAAGTTCTTGTGTCTTTGGAGTCATAGTAGGTGTGGGCGCAACTCCGGCCAACTCGATGTTACGTGGCAAGAATGGATTCCGCCTCGGCCCTATAGGACGATGTGTAGAAATCGACCGCCTGCTGTGTAAAGGATGTACTCCCATGATCGTAGAATGCAACCTTGTGTGATCGGTTGGTACTTCTCCAGATCGGTCTCATTTGAACTCACCTATCAACAACAAATACAGCCCAGAACGTCTCCTTCCGAGCCTCGTGAGTGACCTCGGACATGATCTTTTGGGTCACAAGTTTTGATGAGTCGATGTGTAGGCCAAGACGAGTCGATAGAGCCACGGACATCCCTTACAAACTAAAAATGAGTTTCTGTGCAAGAAATACTAGTATGCACGAAATGCCAACCGTTTATAATCCAAGCGACGGGAATCTTGGCAACACCCATCTGGAACATTGACAAGAGCATGGTGGCCTGAATGGTTGCAATTCTTGGTGTCCCGATTTCGGTCATGACAGCCGCTTCTGCCCTCCTGATGTACGCCATACAACGGTCGGCGCTTCTGTTCGGACCAAAGTTCTCCCCAACAGCGTAGATGATGTCCAAAAGCATTTGGGACACAAACTCAGAATTTCGCTTCCCTGCGTTATAGTCGCCGTAGAAAGTCTTTGGGTCGATGATAGGAAAATGCATGTGCTGCCAGTCCCAATAAGCCTTGAATATCATCTCGTCATCGCTGTCTGGGAGGCACTTGGTGTACCCCTGATCTTGGGGCAGTGCATCGGTCGGATCGCCGGCGTTTGACAAAAACCGGCTGGACGTAGCTCCGAAGTACGTGAAGTTTGTCGTCTCGCCGGTCCCCTCGTTGGTTCCTTCAACGTCCAAACGTAGTTTCCCGATATCGGCAAGCGCTGTGGCAGTAGCACCACTCTCCTCAGGAAGACGTTCAACCTCAGCACGAGGGTCTAGGGCTTTAACGGGGCGAGGATCTTTGGCATTGGGACGGATGAGCTCAGGCTCATTATCGGCACTGGGGCGGATCTCAAAATCCGCTGGGGGGACCTCCAAGGAAGAAGCCTGAAGCAGTGCTTCAAGAGTCCTCACCCGCGCCTCGAGAGCAGAGACATAAGTTTTCGACGGTGGCCTGCGCATTAAAAGTAACGTCAATACAGGGCTAGACACAGCAGCTAGTGTCCTACTTTCTCTTGTCAGCATGTACGTTATACGCACATGCGTTTTTGGTCAGGCGGCAGTGACCGCAAATTGGGCGAACACCGTCACACTACGAATAAATATCCATTACACTGAAGAGACTTTTAGTTTTTTTGCACCAAATACCTTGCGTTTACGAGCTCTGCAGAAATCGCAGGCAAGGGACACCTTGTGTCCCCCCGGCTTGCTGGGGTTAGAAACGGTGGTTGGGGCCATGGCGACCGTAATGAGCCACTCTCTGTGCTAGCACCAAATACCTGACCTAGGAGAGGAGTATCTTTGAGCGATTGAATGTCAGCCGAAAAGACGATGGGAGAAGAAAAGACCGCTCAGGTTGGTGGCTGCTTGGGAAGGAGATATAAGCGCGCACGATTGCACTGTAATCAAAACACAACGACCCCAAACACATCCCCCACTAAAATACATACAACGAATATGACACGACTCAATATCAATTAAGTCGGGTTCCACAATCGTTGCTCATTTTAATGTTCACCACTGGTGGTCGCATATCGATCCTCTAGCGACTCCTGCCCTCCAAACCCCCCTTCAATTCCTAGATCGCCCACCCTTACTTTGTTCCCTTCATCTTTACCTGCAATTTGAGCTCGGAGAGCGGCCAATTGTTCTTGCTCCTTTATTGTAATAATGTCTCAGGTAAAGCTCGGCGCTAATCACCCAAGAACGATGCACCTTGGCTTTCGCATACCTCGCCTCCTCCCCCTGCTCTCTCGGTTTCCAAGAAGGATCCTAGTCCTATATGTCAGAAGCTATATTCCAATCGTGTGTCGAAACTCTCACCTGAGCGGTTGAGCCTGACGACATGATTTATGGAGTGTGGTTGTGACTGTGAACCGACGACCCATGCCAATTGCAAGGGAAAGGTAAGCGCCGACATAACGTCATTTTGTTTCCCTCGAGATGTCGTCGGGTCATCAGGGTTTACCAGCCCAGAGCACCCTTTCATGCCAGAGTTGCTATGCCGAGTTACAATGCTACCTCGGCACATTGCATGCATATGGTGGATAGGCCCACACTCCTGTGGCATGGTTTCCGAAGTAGTGAAATAGTAGCATGACTTGTTTGCTAGAATTATGCGCTATGCACTTATGTGCAATGCAGGAGATAGGGTACGAGTGAAGCAGGGGAGAAACCTAGTGAACCATACTCACAAACAATGATCTCGAATGCGCCAGATATAGGCCTCGGCTAATGCCACACATATATATGCAACCTCAAATATGAGCGCTCATCATTACTAAAACGCATTGATCTCACTAATGAATTTATCGAGAGAAACAACGTATATATCCTTGAATGACCGGCTAGCCCCAAGGCATGAGCCGTTTCACACCAGCACAGACGTCCCAACCTCAGCTCGAGTCTAGTGTTCGGTCGCACGAGAAATACCAGCTAGGCCAACCAGGCAATCATGCTTGGAAGGCTGTTTCTGTGGTCATAATCAATTGCAATGAGTTCGCGCAATATTAATCAGGCAAGTGTACGTGTATATACCGGTACCTGGCCTAATGGAGTGGTATGGCGTTCAGATTGTAAAAAAAGTCGTTACTGGCATACACACTTATCTTACTAGTAAAATCATATGAATAAAAATGAGTATGGAAAGTTGGATTTTTCATGCCAGATATTGCATATTCTACATCCTATAAGATTTTTGAGGGATCTGAGGTGTTACTAGGGAAATATGGTTGACATGAACAGTGACCTTGAAAATATGTGCACCATTAGTTGAGCCAAGTGCCATATATTCCAATTCACCCAATATATGCACATATTTCTAGACAACAGCATTATAAAACATTACATTTGGAGTGATAGAGCTAAAATATCATCACATTTGAATGGTTGGAGAATACCCAACAAAATTGATAGGGTTGCTCCTGGGGCCCAAAGTCACTTCCTCAAATCACCTGATGCTTGACATTGGCCTTGCTGAGATGTTAATTCCTACTACCCAGTCAATTAAAAGTCCATTGTTCTTTGGCTAAATTAACTCCAAAAAGTCGGACTGAGCTGAAATTAGCCCCTATTCCTATGTATGCTATGCTGTTTCATACTTCCCCATATGCGTATACTCACTCTAACCTACACTAAAACATATTAGGATACATTGAACACCTTTGAGAGATGAACTACGGGCACACAAATACCAGCTGCTGTAATGTTTTGGTTGGGCTGTCCTTCAGAGTCATACTTAGAGCTGAGCACTTGTATCTCAGCATGGTGGTATAACTAAGACCATACATTTATTTTTTGTTAGAGTGTAATCATCAAAAAAGTATGTGTGTTCAAAACAGTTTTTTTACAATCTGAACGCCATAGAGTGGCAGAGTATTACACGAGCATAGCCAATTTTCATCTCGCTGAATTCATGAATTCGGGGTATCCGGGATAGTGCAATGGCCCTCTAGAAGATTATAGCAAGCATATATATTCGCATATATATATCGCGCGCGTCCCTAAATATTGTAACTATGATATTTTAGCACACCTCTGGATAAATGGATAAATGAATTATCTAGCAAAGGGTCAAAGAATACGTAGAGAATTTGATACTTTAGCCCATTTCCGGTCGCATTTTATTGCTTCAGTAAGCCCGGACCCAAAATATGATGGTTTGTTTTGTTATAGTCTTTCTAATTTAAATAGTCGAGGTGCTAGCTATTCAAAGCTGACCAGCCCTCCTGCATCTTTCTTCATTTCTCTCTATTCCATTGACCTTATGCATCGTTGCTTTGCGATACGCCGACGAGCATAAATTCTAGGTCGAAATAGTATCATGATACCCGGGCCCATATGTATATCACGCATATATGCGCATATAACACCATCACCATTGCATAGAACAAATCTTTTGGGGAGAGAATCTAAATTCCGAGCGTTGCGAAAAATAATTCCGTACAATCCCAAAACTCTGATGAATGGGTATGAGTGTATACTAAACAATAATATTGATGTGGTAAACAGTAGAAAACTCCACGGTATCAAAACTAGAGTAGAGAGTATCGCGAGTAAATGGAGGGCATGGATTGTTAAAAGAGCAAATTCTCGCTATGGAGAAACAAGAGACCGCAATATGAGAACAAAACAGTGAAAGAAACAAGATGGCGAGAAATGAGGCAATCACTTGCGGGCGTAAGGAGTATTATTGTAGTGACCGCGAGCGGCCCTGCGCTCAGTGCCAACTCGATGGACTCCACCATGCATATCTTGTTGAGCTTGTTGACTATTTTGAATAGGAAGTTGTCCTTGAGTGGGAATAAAAGGCTGGGCCTGGCTGGGTACTTGAGTGGGCGCTGGGTAATGTATTTGAGGAGGCACCTGCATTTGAGGGGGCACCTGCATTTGAGGGGGCACCTGCATTTGAGGGGGCATCTGTATCGGAGCGGACGGCTGCATCTGAGCGGGCGGCTGTGCCTGAGCGGGCATCAGCATCTGTTCCTGTGCCTGCTGTTGCGTCAATAACTGTGGCTGCATCAATAGCTGCTCTTGCGCTTGAGCTCGCAGCTTTTGCTGTCGCTCTAGAGCTCGCTCTGCTGCCCGCTGCTGCCGTTTCTGCTCCACACCTAGCACCCATCCCATCAGCCGTTGCTCTATTAATGTCTGCTGCATCCCCTCCTTTCTCAGCAGCAGTTCGCTTCCCGCGTAACGGTAGAGCCATGGGGGAAGAGGGCCAATCTCATATCCTAAAGAAATAATGTAAAATTAGCTCGTCTCAATACAAGGCACCAAGGAGAGACAACCTACCAGTACCCAGGTTACTCAACTCGGAACTTGCTTGTTGCAGGTAGAATTCGGCGAAGCGGTGTGGCCCGAGGTACTTGAATACATATTCCCAGACAATACTTTTGAAGGGCTCAGATTCTCCTCGGTCTCGGAGCTCATCCTCCTTGGCAATGGAAGGATTGAGGTTGATTTGTGGCCAGGGTAAAATGATACCATTGGCTTCAAACATGCGGTTCCATCGTATGTTGGCTTCCAATAGTTGGGCGATGGTCATAATCGTCTTCAGGTCATCCTGGGGCTGGGCGGGGGTGCGCTCGTGGGTATGATCGGGAGTAACATTGATGCGAGGGGCTTGGGTAGCGGACAGAACGTCTGGATTGGCGTGGCGAGTATTGGGCTCGGGGGCGTATTGGATGTGAGCTTGGACAGGAGCTTGGACAGGAGCTTGGACGGGAGTTTGAACGGGAGTTTGAACGGAGCCCGAGGGTTCAACCGCCAGGCTGGGTTGAGTAACGCGAGAATGCTGGACGTTATGAGCGAGTGGAGCAAAGTGACCTGGCTGAGCGGCCGAGGTGGCGTGGATGCTGTGAGCCGATCGGGGAATATTGCGAGCGTGTTGAGCAGCAAAAGATTGAAAACCGCGCACTTGTTGAGTGACGGGAGCAGGTCCAGGATTGAGAGTAGGTTGAGCGATGGGAGTAGGTTGAGTAACAGGCCTAGAAGTGAACTGAGTAACTTGGGGAGCAGCTTGCTGAATACCTTGAGGAGCGGGCTGCTGAACAACCTCGGGGGAGATTTGCTGGTTAACTTGGGGGCCGAATTGATGCACAAATCGGAGGGGCTGCCGGGGAGTGAGGTCGGGTGCAATAGGCGCAGCTACGGTGGGTTTCGGGCAAGCTTGAGCCTGTGCGGGCGCCTGCACCGGACGATCCGTGACTGCGCGCCCCGAGGGCCTTGCCGTCTTCCGGGCGTTATCAACGTTAACTTTGCGATTCAAAAAGTCACCGAACTCTTGACTGTTCAAACTTACATATTGTACCTCTTCTTGGGATCCAGTAGTGAGGTTATCTTGGGCCGACGGCCAATGGTTGAGGTCGTTCATGTCGAGGCTATCTAAGTTGACCACACCCACACCGGGAGCGTTGGCGGAACCTGAACCAGTAGACACCCCCTGCGAGAGGGTATTAGATGGGTCCCCAGCCGGGTATCCTGGAGGCATGCCAGGAGCGTGGCGAGAGTTGAAGAGGTTGAAGGACTCGCTACCATAGGGCATGGCCTTTTATGTCTCCAGAGGCCACAAAGCTTCGAAATTAACAATGATCATATGATCTGTATCCATAGGCCCCTCGCAGGTCAAAGTAACACGTTGAAGCTCGTCTCGGATGCAATATAGCTCCAGGAACTGTAAAAAAAAGGCTACTTTGAGAGCTGTGGAAAAAAATAAGGTATATGCCATATTTAAACTATGATATAGTACGAATGCATGGCTCTAGAGTGCGTACCTGCCCCCAATCGTGTTGTGGATTGTTAGCCACCCGGTTTCATAACACCCGCTATTATGGTCAATTAAGCCTTTTCAACGTTGGTCGGCCCGCGTCCCTTTACCTACCGCCCGATCAGAGTTCTCCGGGCCCGGCAATATACTGTCGCTCGGACCCGTTTCTTTCGAGGCTTGCTTTTCTCATTTATCGGCGATACCTCGGCGCGTTGGGCCGTCTGACACCTAGCGCGTCTGGGATTCCCACCACCATTAAGAAGTCGCTCGATGCCGTCACATAGCAGTAATATATGTTTATTAATAAACATAATTGCCCCATATGCATGTTTACTGGACCTCGGTAAGGTGCCAACCTGTAGTTGTTGGCTCGAATTCAGAGGCGGGTTATAATTAATGTTCGTAGTGCCACTGTGTATGGCACGGTCTTAACCTTAGGATCAAGATCAAGCGCTTCGAGGCTTCGAGAGTAATCGACCTATAATCACGCGAAAAAGCACAATCCCACACAGACTAGCAGATAGTATTAATGCGAACACTATCTAGTAGCTAGGTGAATGTGGTCCCATACCAAGAGAGAGAGGGGGCATTTAGGCTGTAATACTATATTAACTGGCTGATCTCAGGCTGTGTAAATACGGTGCGCAGGGGGCGCGCGCATGCTTATCCTATCCTGGACTTCAGGTCTCCCGTTCACCCGAAAGTATTTCGGCCATTCGCGCCACTCAGTAGTTGTAAACGTACTACTCGATCGTGCCGGCGACTGCCAAACACGCTTCCGCCTTCCGGTTGGCTTGGTGTGTTGTTTTGACGGTAAACTGGAGCCGATTAATATTTGGTACTCTCGAAAACCCGCAATGTTCAGCCGGCGCCACTACGCTTATCCAGCTAAATTGATACTGTACTGAGATTGTGTAAAACGCATTTTAGGAAGGATCTTAAGAATTCAAAATAGAGGTCTTTGATCAAGCATCGAGAGTGTCACAAGAAGCATGATCACGTGCTATCGCTTTTTTTTGGATGCAATTTATAAGCGGCCCTTGGCGCGGGAGGCACCACTCACCTGCACTAGCTTGGACCGACAACAAACAGCCTACGCAGGGGAACGCCCGTACAGCGAGGACTAGACGGCATAAGGCGTAAACGAAAGTATTAGTAACGCACTAAGTCATAATGTCCATCCTTCCGGCAGCAAGGAACCCGAGAGCAATCTTGGGACCTCTTGCCGTCGAGAAATGTGGGATAAATTGATAGAGAGGCTCACACCGCGAAAAAAGCCGCGCGCGGCCGCATGGCGTGGGCAGTCCACAAATATATGTGTGACGTCCTACTTGGGCGCGCCGCACACGCATTCGGGTGAGATTTTAAGCTTGCCAACTTTGTGTAAGTAGACCGCGTGTCTGCCGTGGCTGGTGATCACATGCCATCTTGCTGGACGCGATCCCCTGGTTCTGATCCAAATAATCACTGCTCTTGACGACGACTCCTTTTTCTAACTCCCCTGGTTCGTGATGTTTGATTACGCGTATTCCTGGAGCCCGTCCTCTGATTTATCCTTGGATGACTTTCTGCAAAAGGTAATTAGGGACTGGTGGCTAGTAGCTGGGCGCATTCCACTCATCGTTACCCACCCAGTATAAACCAACCATGGTTATTGACGACGGCCAGAAGCCTGTAAGTACTGAAAGACACTGGTCGTCAATATTTAGAGGGCATTGACCGACTGAAGCAGTGGATCTGGGTGCGGCGTCTGGAACATGAGCCACTTGACACTGAAGTTCCAGGTGACGAGAATTCTAGCGGACCAACGATCGAAAGAGCCCAAAAGCTGTGTGAGTGTGTTGTTTTTCTTACTATATTTTTCCTCACGAAGCTTAGTGAAGGACTATTCCGAAAAAATAACCAATATTCAGGTATGATTGCCCCAATTTTTTAGACGCCATTAATTTATTCTAGTCGGGTTTAGAAAGACAATAGTATTCCTGTCAGAGCGAATAAGAAGAAAGGTCTACGGAGCAAGAAAGAGGTTCGCGAAGAGGTATGTAGGTGCCTTCTGCGGGTTGGAACCTATTTGCCAGCATGTCACAGGTTATGGTTGAGGCGGCAAATGAATTCAAACGGATCTCCGAAGAGAGCAAGCTTACCTGCGGAAAATGGTTTATATCTGCTACGTATTTAGTTTCTCGCAGGCTACTAACATAAGTTATGAATCGTAGGCTCTTTTTCCTGCCAGCTGAACATATTGATGAGTGCGCTTACAAACCGCCCGGGTGAGGTTCTGGAAACTAAACTACACAACACCTCTGTTAGAGCTTTCGCAAGGTTATCCCGCGAACTCATTACCGGGGCTCTATCCAAGACTCCAGCATTTTGCGCCAAGGTGGCCACAACTCCGTCTGATGTCGGCCTCAATCACCGGTACCTCATTTGCCTGTACCTACCTGACTTGTACGACAAGGCAAGCGTAACGGAGGTATTTACCTGTCTTTTGAGTTTTGTTTTGGTTGGTTGTCTTATTGGGGTGTAGGTGCTTCGGGCCGCGTGCCGGTCAACTGGTATTCGTCCAAATAGCGCCAAGACCGATCTTTATACCCTAATCGGGCTCGACAGCAAGCACCCCAGTGGAATTAAGAGCACAGTATGTAATTGAGCGGGGTGGCTGGACACTATCTTATTTGGGTTTACACAAAGGTTTGGAATCCCACTGACCTCATTCCGGATAGCGAGCTCAAGGCGCGTACTAACTCAACTCGCATCGGTTGGCCTATTGATGGGGGCTCATGCAGACTCTGACCGAGGCCTATTGGGATGAAGCAAATGCCAAACCAAGCGCTGGCGAATCAAAGTCCACTGCAGCTAGTGATAAAGCGCAGAAGAAAATAGCCAAGCGACAGCGAAAGGAAGACGATGAGGACGACGTCTTTGAAGATGTCAAGGAGGCCGTATTGGACGAGGGTTCTGACGAGCAAGAGGAACATGGTACTAGGACTAGCCTGATAGCTGCAAATAATTTACCCTTTAAAGCTCCTAAGAAAGCAAAGGCTCGGCCTGAAAACGATTCTGCGACAGAGGGCGAGTCCGACGACCTCCCGCCCGCCAAACCTGCCACTTCGGCACCCAAGGGACCTTTGAAGCCTGTGGCGGATGCTGATTCTAGTTCGGATGACGAGATTAAAAAACCTAAAAAGATTCGGAGGTTTTAAAATGACCTCGTAAACGGGATGTATATTTATCTGATACTACTGGGTATATATGCATATACTCATAATCAATTATTGTAAAAGCCATACAATACATAGGAATCGGGGGAAGTTTCAACTCATGATTATGATGGTCACGATGCGCACGAGAGATCTAATAAATCAAAACAGGTACATCTGAACAAGTAGAGAACGCAAAAAGAGAACTACTTAATTATTAAAACCGTAAAAACCTCCAGCCCCTCTTTCCCTTGGTCCCCGAAGGATTTTCCGTACCTTTTGAGTCATTTTTACCCAGCTCTGTGTGGGTGTTGCGGTCTACGTGGATGGCAACTTGTGCAGGTTTCGGCTCAAGGTTATCCTGCTCGACCGGCTCGCCAGCTTCGTCAACCACTTCACCAAGTTTGCCGCCCAATGAAATGTGTCTTTCCAAATCCTTTTGTTCAGCATTACTGGACTGTGAGTCCGGCAACATAGTCGAAATGCTTGATTGAGCCTCCGCTTTGTTTGTCACTGGCGGGGAGAGTAGCCGCTTGAGCTCGTGCTTAGGCTTGAATGGATCAATTTCCTCAGAAGTTTGTTTGCGGTCCTGCTTGGGGCCTTTTGAACCCGTTCGGCGTGTCGTAGCACTATTTTGACGTTTGGTGCGTTTGCGAGGCGAACGTCCTGACTCGGGGTCTGTGCTCGACTCTTGATCCTTGGGGTCGGGTTTATACGGCTGGGCATCTGCAGGCCGCCGTGCACGTTTCATACGTTTAGAAATCGGCACATACGATCCCGTAGAGTGGGCTGTGAGAGAATCTGCTGGTTTCTGCGGACTCTCGGGTCCGAGTGTAGGGAATTTGACGGAGGAAGTAGCAGCTCCAGTTACTCGTCGCTTGGAGCGTTTTCGTATGGGTTCGCCCCCAGTTGATTCGTCCGACTCGCTTTCATCGGCGGGCGGTTTGTAAGGACGGTCGTCGTGGCGAATGCTCGCTCGTGAGCGGGGTTTGGGTTTCGTTCGTGGCGACGACGACCTTCCCTCCTTATCAGTTCCAGGGGAATCCGTTTTGGAATCTGTGGACGCCTTGCGCAAAGAGCTTTTGAGACTCTTGCTACGAGCCAGTGCTGAACGCGAAGCTTTGGGAACAGTAGGCTTTTCAATATAACCGCATACCCCCTCATTAAGGAGGGAAGCACCAACAAGGACCATGAGCTTGTTGATTAAGATTGGATCGAGATCTCCCAAGTTCATCACCATGGTGTGCTCTTCTGAAGGGGTAGAGAGCCCACAGTCTTCAATACCTTGCTCTTTCATGGTTTCTTGATTCCCCAACGCGCATCTTGGAACAATAAATTCAACCCGAACATTACCATCGTCATCGACGGGGATGGAGATTTTATGGTAGCGGCAGTTCGACCGAGTCATGGGCGAGCCAGCCCCAGAGGTACCTGATTTCGATACTTCGGGACTGGACGAGGGGCGCCTATGGTGATGGGTGCGGTGTCGTAGGGGCCAAGGAGCCGGCCCACCATGATCTGATCCCGAAGTCTTTCTCCCCGAAGAGGACTCCGAGGCCGTTGATAACGGGCCAGATGTAGGGATTCTTTTGAACAAGGATTGGTAATTTCGGGCCACTGGACTACGTGGGAGGGGTACAGAGTCACTGAGCGGGGATTTGACTAAGTTGTTTCCCAGGCTCTTCGACTGTGGGGAGGTCTGTTCTTTATTTGTAAGCGGCTGAGCTTCGTCGAGGAGCCTCTTGCGTTTATCGCTTCTTTGGATTCTCTCCGGGGGAGAGGGTGTTACCCGTGATTCGCTATAGTCGTGTTTAGGTGGGAGGCGGCATGCAATTAGTCCGTGCTCACCTTGTTTGTCCAGATTCGAGGTTACTTTCCGCTTCGTTACTATACTTGGGTAAGTTGGCTGATCAAAAGTAGTCGGTACCGCAGCTCACCGGGAGTTCTCCGCGCTGCCGGCAACTTGCTCGAGTAGTCCATCTACATCCACCTCCTCATCTTGATCGGATACCGGGGCTGCGTCGGTTGATTTCACGGCGAGCTGCCCGTTCGACGTGGTTTCTACATCGTCCATCTTTAACTTTGCATCTTGAGATCCCGCCTCAGCAGCACCATCATCACTTCGCGTATACGGTGTGGGCGGTTCAACCATGACGCTCGGACTTATTTCACGATGGGCTCCAGAAGAGTCAGGAATATCGCTGGGCACAGTTGGCATACTCAAGTGAGTAGGGGCAGGTGGAAGGTTTGGATCAGGTAGCTGGGTTGGATCTACTTCGGGTGGGATAGTACGGGCAATATCGTCACGATGCGTAGATGAGGCTGGGGATCCTTCGTAGATCGAAATATTAGGATACAACCCAGAGATAGACGTCGCGACGGAAGGTTCAGGAGCAGTAAGAGATTGGCCTGCTGATAGTGTTGGTGTTGGAGGGGTCCGACGAGGGGAAGGACCTTGATTTTCGGTAGAAGCCGTGCCCGATGGTCTAGGTGTAGGAGAACGCGAGTGCACCTCGACCTCTCCAATATACATTGTAGGCTCCGCTTCGCGCATGACGAGCTCAGATGGGGTCGTGGCGCCAGTCCCCGGTCCACTGGGAAGAACGATAGGATCCACGCCCTCGAAAACCTCAGCTAAGACTTCAGAAGCAAGTTTCTCGGGAACACTTAGGGAGACGGAGTCTTGATAGAGATTTTGGGCAATCTCGTTCAGGACATTATTTTCTACCATAACTCCCTGACCAAAGTTACTCTCTGGCACGACCATCTCTGCAATATCGTGAAGTTCGCCCAAGGGAACAGTAGCACTCTCCAAGGCGTCCGCCATGCTAAACGAGCGTGCAAGGATATCTTCTTCAGCTGCGCTCATGCCGGTCACAACATCGATCAGGTTACCGACATCGTCGTAGGTGTTAAACTTTGGGTCATCAAGCGCTAATGATGTATTAGATTACCTACAATAAGTGGGCTTGACTGTACTCACGATTAAGGGTATCATTTGAAGCCTCATTCTCTGCATCCATCCCTTGGAATGGTGAGGTCTCCGCCAGCTGCGCGACAGCCGCCAACGCATCCGCGACGCCCTTCTCATCCAGTTCAAACAGTTCCTGTACTCCCAGTTCTCCCTCCCCACTTGGATTCGGTGGCAGTGGCACAGGCGTAGCAGCTCCCTCGCGATCAACAAGCGCAGACATTCCGCTCCTATCTTGACTATCTTCCTCATCGTCATCCAAGATCGAATCGATGGAATCCCCGTCGGCACCCTCGTTGGCCAATTCATCCACATCACTAATAAGATCATCCGCGTTTCGTCCAGTCATCGATTCTTCAAGGGTACCAGTGAGGCTATAGTTTCTGCCAGGTGATCTTCCTGTGTCGCTCTCAGTCCTAGAATCGTCGGCAATTACGGCGCTGTCGGACAAGAAGGCGCTGGCACTTTCCCTGGAAGCCTCTCGACCTCGGAAACCCATTGCAGCGCCAGGACGTTGAGGTATATCATCCATGTTAAACGTGTTGTTGCTAGTGTCTTCGTCGGGATAACGAAGAACAGGAGCACCGACTACGATACATTAGAACTAAGTCACGAAGACCCAGCGTTGGAACTTACCTGACGAAAAGGTATCACCCAACCCTTCCAAAAAGTCAAACCGATCGGGCGCCTCTTCCTCATCTTGTTCAGTCATTCTCCTCGTCATATCATACTCTGATACTTCTTCAATCATACTAAGATCCGGTGGTCGTTGGATCGTGGGCCTCGGCGGAGGAATAGGGCAAGCCTCATAAACTTCGCCTTCGGGATTGATAAAATGTCGTAGACCATCATGATCATAATATCGTGAACCATTCTCGAGCTCGTAAACGGTCACTTCCAGGAAATTAGCATCTGTTTGGGTTCGTGTGAGGGACGTGTCGGTTTGGCTTGCGAGCAGGGATTTTTCTCCAATAAAGTCCGAGTAGTCCATGCTTTGTTGAATAGATGGTTGATCAAGCTCCACTTCCTCGCGCACGGTGGAGGCCTGCGCAGGCTCTTCAATGCTGCGATCTTGAGCTTGAGCCGTATCAGCACTATCATCGAGCCTTTCAGTTTCCCTCGATTGTGAACGCTCCCGGGTTATAGGAGGACTAGAGCCACTGAATAAACTGGAAGACGGCGCTCGGCGCATCCCTGGGACATTCCATTAATACATATCTTGAGCAATAGTCAAATATGATAACGTACCAGCCCTACTAGGGAACCCCGATGTCCCATATTCGTCTATTGAATCGTCCAACAGGCTATCTGGCTCATAAGCGTGACGCGAAAAGGCGGTCGAGTCGTCAAATTGCAATTCGTCGATTTCCGACTCATTTATGCCCGCAGGTAAATCAGCATAAATATCGCCAGCGGCATCGGAGGTTGACCGAGACGACGCATCCGTCCTCTCCAATTTACGAGTTGAGCCAGTTTCTTCATCGCTGTCCAAAACTTCAATCGCATTGTGCTGGCCAGCTCCAGCAGATCTGGGCTCATCTCCCGAAGTCTCCCCACTATCTTCGTCTTCCTCGGAGCGTTCAGCTATGGGTGCCGGCATGCTTTTCTTGTTTTCCCAAGGCGGAGAACCAGTGTCGTCTTCATCTTCACTTTCTTGATCCTCCTGAACGCTCCGGCGCTTGACAAACCGGGAAACAAACGGAGTCGACGTCGTACCTAAAGTCGGCATTCGTGCTACACCAGCTTCGAAGCTATTATCCGGCGAGTGAAGCGAAACCCCCGACCGCTCAGGTGAATCTGGCGCGCCACTCGCGCGATGGGCACTCGAACCATTTAGGAGGCCAGCCAGCCCAGGGCCTTCAGCAGGATGTCGTCCTTTGCCCTTGCCAATAAAAACGTCTTCTTCTTCCTCTTCAACCTTGTCGGCCTCAAGGAGCTCTTCTCCTGCTTGGTGACCCCATGCCCCCACGTAGCTGAAATAGTTATCATTGACTTCGTCATCAGCACTATGTTGAGGTTCGTCCGATTCAGCTTCGTCCTCTTCTGGCTCGTCGCTGCCTTCTTGAATCGCACTCAGTGGCTGTTGTTCGTCATATCCAGGCGCTTCCAACGCGGATCGGGAGCCAGCTTGTCTAGTTTCCGAGGCAGGTCGGTCGATTTCGTCATCGCCGTCGCCCTCATCGTCAGAAAGTTCATAAGGCTCATTAGGAGTGCCAGTCCCGATAGGAGTATGAGCAACTCGGGAAGAAGGTCGTGTATCCTGGCTTGGATGCTTTGAAAGAGGAGCAGGTGACGGCGCAGGCGAAGCGATAGTAGAGCGAGAAATCTCGGCAAAAGTTCTCGATACATGGTGAGGTTCGGGTGAAGGAGGTTCCAGAGCGACCTTGATCTTAGCTTGAATGCTTGAAACATAAGAGTCGAACTGTTTCTGGCTGAGTTTATCAAAGGGGTTGATCACCGGTGGCCGGGACTTGTGTATGGAGGAACTAAAAAGCACAAATTAGCCTATAGATATACATTTATGCGATATACGTACGAGTTTCCAGACATAGCACGTATTCAAGTCGGAATCTGATGCCAAAAGCCGACAGGACAAAGAACAAGGGCCGTGCTCAACAAAGCACCCCACCAATTGAAGGTCAGAATGCAAAATATCACAGTTTATAATGTCGCTAATCCCAGTGTTAAGAGCAAAGACCACCTGGTAGGCTGTTGGCGCGTGCAACTTGAAGTTGTCTTGGTTGAATGTGGCAGACGTTAAGCTAATCACGTGACAAGCATAAACGCTTCTTCAACAGGGTTTAAAGCAAAACAAACTCGCTCAAATCAATCCCAGCCTGCTGTAACTTACAGAGGTCTTTACTTCTACAACCTTACAAGATTCTGCCCCTTGAACCGACGTTAAAAACTCACCCCTAATATTATCATTTGTAGCCGAAATGCGAACCCAAGGATTCATCTTGCTTCTGCAAGGTCACTCCCAGGTCTATATTCCTTGCTTGCAAGGTCTCTCCACGTCAAAATGAAAGTGCAGAAATTCCCAAAAATTATTCTTGTTTACCCCTGATTACACCCATGCGTCACTTCTCTATTGTCCTTACTCCACAATCTAGCAATGCGGCCTACCGAACAATTCCCGTCTTTCCTTAAATATCTGAGAGCTGGACGTACTTACACTCATGACGTCGTGTGGTTGATAGGGGTTCTCACTGTAAATAGTATGTTATATGTTATGTGTATATATATATGCATGCATTTGAATCGCCTATGCTATAGTGGCCGTAAGTGGGCAGCATCTGCCTGAGTGCTTGCTTTGTTGAGGTAGCACTCAGGAGGGGCGGGAGCGTCAGTATCTGTTGCGCATGTACTATAGCTTCTAAAACCGCGCGCATTGGGAATTTAAGAAATTGGTCTCGCAAACTGCAAGCAAGGAAGCTGCCGCCTGGCGGCGCTCATCGAGTTATTGGAAATGAGAGGCAAAAATGATTTTAAAATTCGCCTAGAGGTCATGTGACCACTCAGATCATGTAACGACTCAACCAAGGAAACGGCAGTCGATAATGTGAAATGTAATATTCATTCTTGCTGCAACTACTAGACAGAAGCAAGGTCAGTGGCCCGGGACGGGCCGCTTCTAGTTGCTAGACTAATGGATGCATGGACATCCCAAATCGTTTTTTTATAAATGAGGTGCATAATGCTCCTATGTACAATTAAAAATAGGCATTTTAACCCCTAGTTCAACTTTCCCTCCTCAAACATATCCATGGTTACCTTGACGCTATGGGTCACAGCACCTACAGCCACTTCCTTCAGCTCTTTTTGCTTCACGAGGTCTTCCCCGGACCCAGATTCAATGCCAGTGAGCGGCCACGAAAACGTAAACGTCAGGAATAAATTTCCCGCAGAGTCCTCCGAAATAAGATTGGTAATAAATATCCCTGTATCGGATTTGAATGTCACCTGCAATCTTCGGTTAGCACTGAACTAGCAAAATTGGATTTCAGGTGTACGTACCAGAGCTGGCGCATAGAAATATACGTCCTCCACGATCTCGCCTTTTCCCTTTATGGTGGCCTTGCGCTTGAGATATGTAGGCGCCTCCTCTAGGACTTCACATGCCTCTATAGCAGGAATGAATCTCGCTGGCTCACGAGCCTTGATGCGCAGAGCTTCAAACGCCTGGGCGGGTGTGATTTTAGCCCCCTTGGGGAAAGGAGCAGTGAAAGCAAAGTTAAAGGTAGACATGATACTTGTGAGTATGATCTGAGTGAAGTATGTGCTTGGTGGTGCTGAAGGAGTTGGTGCGACACATACTTATATTGCATCATGGAGTGCCATGGATAAGGTCATTGAACGAAATTGCACCTGAATCAGCAAGTCTCGATTGGGTAACTCAAAGTTCCCGACCGCGTTTAGTAATAAAGCAGCATGATTAATCTCCCGCGACCGGACCAGATGCGGCCATTATGTGTATCCTCCGCGCCGTGGTGACGCCTCAGACGCGTAAGCTCATTATTTTCCAAGATATTCCGTGCGTGCAAACATTCGCTCGTGTGTAGCGTACATCCCAAAGCAAGATTCACAACCAACCTCACCGGGCTCTATAATGTCATACTTTACCACTTAGCGGGACCGAGCCCCGCCAATTCTTTCTCCAAATCATCGACTGGATTATCGAGGATAGGGCTCGAGGGGCGTTTGCCTGCATGGGTAAAGCCAGATGTCCCCCCATCGGCGGGTACATAATCCTTCACCGGAGAATTTATCACGTCTTCGCGTGTAGGGATAGGGAGCCTACGTGACGCATGTAAACACTTTGGCATAGCTCAACAATCAAGTGCACGTACTTATCTGGGCGCTTCTGCTCATCAGCGCCACGCGCCTGGGCACGAACGGCAGCACGGAATACGTTAACTTCCTCGACAATAAGTTTCTCCATGCCCTCCATAGAATCTTCTTCTTCGAATCCAAAGTCAAATGTCTGCCAAAGTATGGATCAATAACCGCGTGGATGACACCAACCTAATGCGCACCGAAAGGCAAACAGGCTCATCACCTGGGTCGTGCCAAACTTGAAGGTATGGGTGTGCCAACGCTTGTTCACAGCTGATACGCTTCGCCGGGTCAAACGCAAGAAGTTTTCCCAACAAGTTGATGGCTAGAGGGTTAGCGTGAGGGTAGAGGTTTTCGAAAGGGATACGAGGTTTGATGGGGAGCGAGCGGATATAATCTTGGGCCTACAAATGATAGATAGATGTAGAAAGAATGGTGGATAAGTAGAAACTTGGACATACACGTGGTGAGCCAACGCGGCGCAAGGTGTCTTCGCTGGGAGTACCAAGGTGATGCAGAATCTGGTTCAACTGGTCGACGTAGCTAAAAATAAATAATCAACACATTTCGTGTGTGTAAACAGCAGCCTCTTGACCCACTCTCTGCCCTTGAAGATAGGTTTTCCCCCGAGCAACTCGGCGAGAATACACCCAACGGACCAAACATCAACTAAGTACGCGCATACATAGTCAGCTAATAAACATGAAATGACCTAACTGCGTGGTAACTTACTCGCAGTCGTCTAATATCGGACACGCCCAAGTCAGCAAAATCTTAACAGGACAGAAAACCATCTACTTACGTAGTTGGCAAAGCTCAACATAATCTCTGGAGCACGATACCATCTCGTGGCAACATACTCAGTCATGAATCCTTGGTTCCCGGCAAGGGCAGCTCTAGCCTCACCGCCAGACGGAACATAACCTCGGGCCAGACCAAAATCGCAAATCTTAAGTTCGCAATCTGCGTTTACGAGGAGATTACCGGGTTTGAGGTCACGGTGGAGCACGTTGGCCGAATGGATATACTACCAAAGCAGGTGTGTTGAATGGAGATTAATATCCCAAGCTCAAGCGAGCTTACTTTTAGACCACAAAGAGTTTGATAGAGGAAACTCTGGAAGTGGGCATCAGAGAGGGGCTGACCCGACCGAATGATCGCGTGCAAATCGGCCTCCATCAGTTCCTCATAGAGATAGACCTCGTTGAATTTGCCGTTGGCATCAAAGACAATATCCATGTCGTAAAGGCAAGTGATCTAGATGGATTCCTTGATTAGCTAAATGTTACCATGATTCGTCAAAGGATGACTACATGGGCTCATTGGCGGTTTGGAGGACACCCAACTCACGTTCTTATGGCCCCGGAAATGGTGTAGGAGCTTAATCTCACGGAGGCAACGTTTCGTCAAGATGCGCTGTTGGATTACAAGCTCGTAAGCACGAAATGCGTCTGTCTGGGAGACACACCTTGGTAAAGATATTTGTGATCTTCTTGATTGCACACCCGTCGCCCGACCTGCGGTGCTTGGCGGCTAATACACACCCATATGCGCCCTGTCCAAGTTCCTTGACAAAGTCGTATTCAGCGTCTATAATAAATGTTTGGTTGAGGGCGGTGACTGTGTGTCGTCGTGGAGGCATGGCGAAGTATTGGGACTACAAGTCTTATTACTGTTCTAGTAGTAACCTATTAGTTGTGCCGCAGCGATCACAGACCCGGGACTACCTCAGTCGGGGAAGGGCGTGGGTTGGTGGGCTTGGATGATGCTCCAGCCGCTACATAAGTAACGTCCCGTGGCGGTGCTCAATGCGCGTGGCCATGCCCTAGAGCTCACGATCACCCCAGAGCCACAACGAGGCCATCAATATCAACCAATAATATAACTAGAACAGAGAGGGAGTGGTTGCGCGGAAATCCGAAATAAAATACAACTAGGATGCCGGATGAAAGATGAGAGCGACAATGACAAAATACAGAGCACATGCGACTACATGAGAGGAAAAGGATCACGAACGCGGCCTTGTCTGACGGATATGTGACTCATCGCGAAGGTTGGGCCTAGGGGGATTGGGCTCCGATATTCTTCTCCGAGGGTTTTGACGCTTAATCGTCGGAATTATGCTAACGCGGTTGGAGATTTCGGGAGCAAGTGGCCTCAACTTTGGATCTTTCTCTATAGTGGCTTCGACGACCTCCCACATCTTGTCGCAGAGCCACTCTTTTGCAACATTGTTGTCCGGGCGAGATGGCTGATACCCGCTCGCTATTAGTCGGATAATATGTGGCATGGATTGTATGTTGGAGTAGGGGATTTCGTCGCTCAAAAGCTATATGCGTGGTGTTAGTCAAATTAGTTCAAACATGTCAAATATTATCTCGGGATGCAACCCACCTCTCTTATGACCAACCCAAACGCAAATACATCACTCTCCAGAGTTTTGATTGGAACCCTTTGAGTACCCAAGTCGTCATTCATCACCAGGATTTCGGGGCTCATGTACCGGATACTCCCGTTGCCCCGCATTGTCGTAATCGTAGCTTCGCTCGACGACCGGGCCAGACCTAGATCAGAAAGGCAGGCAGTACAGTCGTCCTTAATCAGGATGTTCGCCTGTTATACGTGTCAGCAGGATGAGCCCGATATTTGATTACAATCAACTTTGCAACCCACCCCCTTTAAATCACCGTGCAGGATATCTAAACTATGCAAATAGCAAAGACCTTTCAGAGCGTCTACAACCTATTTTAGATATAATCAACTAATCTTAGCACTATAGATGTAATACTACTCACAATCTCACGGCGATTGGCCTCTGGATGTTTCTGAAGATAATCGGGAGCGCTTCCGTTGGACATCCACCTGGAAATCATATATATGGACATTCCCCCAGCATCATATAAACCGTAAAATGCTAGGACGTTGGGGTGTACGAGTTCGCTCCAGAGCCGGACTTCGCGCATAAGCTCCTGCAAGGCGAGATTGGCGGTCAGTCAGTTGTATAAGGATTAACGATTACCTTTCGTATCGGCTCCAGCTGGTCACTACTGAAAATCCGCAATCGTTTCATGGCAACCTTTTCATGTGGGTGGGTAACGAATTCGCCGAGGTATATCTACATGTCAGCGAGTCAGCGGGAGCTAGATAATTACAGAACAAACACACATCACACTGGCCTCCGGTCGCAACTGGATATACGGACACCTTACGCACGCATGCAGTAATATTTTTCACTGCAGCAGTAGATGCCCCGACAATCTTTTTCAATGATTGGATAACGGTTTCCATCGTTGGACGCGCGCGAGGTTCATACTTCCAGCATAGCTGCAACAGCGACCACATCTCGTCGCATAGACCACGCCGAGCAGCACTTAACCCTTCTTCCTCAGAGGGGATCGCTGCGGCCGCAGCGTTAGCAGCCTCCTCGAGAGCATCAGAACTCGATGCAGGCATAGGATACGCCGGGGTGCGCCTTCTCTTCAGCGCTGGTCGTGATGGTGCAGGTATGCTTACGCCCTCGGTCGATGTTGCATTGGGATGTATAGGCGTTGTTCCCTGAACTAAAAATGCCACAAGACCATGAGGCATGGGGACGCCTTCAAACGGAGTCTTGTGAGTGAAAATCTCGAATGATATGAGGCTGACCGAATCGACAATGATGAAATGTAAATGCCTACTTGTAGAATTACCATGGCCAATGACCACACATCCGCGCTGAGCATCATGCCCAAGGAAGAAACCCGGCCTCGTATATACTGGAAAAGTTAGTACCATCGACTTTGATTATCTGACATGTTGATCTAGCTTACTTCTGGGGCCATACATTGTAAAACACTTTGCCCCGCGAGCCGTACAATGAGATTCAAGGGAGGATTGAGCTCAAACTTGGAACACAGTGACATGTTACCAATTTGAGGAACCCCCTGTTTATCGACAAATATAGCTCCCTGTTATTGGAAGTTTGCTACCGATCCAATGATATAAATAAAGGTTAGAACTTACTGCATGTAGCCCACCATGATGAAGACCGTGAGAGTGGAGGTAATGGAGTCCATCAGCGACGCCAGTTACCTTGTGCGTGTAAACTTCAATAGGCTCACAAGCCGAATATTATGTCTACTCACCAGGACGAGGTGATTAACATTAGGGAATACCTTGACATAGTCTGAAAGTGTTCGCTCATGCCACGACGAAACTAGCCCAAGGATAGGTGTTTTCCCGAGCTTAAGATAGCGGCACATCCCCAAAAAAGGGACAATATTTTTGTGATCCAAACGTGACCAGATGCAAGCCTCCTGAAGTAGTCTCTAAATACCAAGCGCATCGTCAGTCGAAATCAAACGCACAAAGTATCGATGTACCCGTTGCAACAAGTTGTAGAGTATCCGGTCTTGCGGCTGAGATTGACAAAGCCGAACTGCAACCAAAGTAGTACCATTATCTTGTCGAGGAGCATAATCTTCGAGCCCTGCGTCAGGACTAAACTGGTCCTCGAGTTTACTCCCCAAGTATGTCATGATTGAGCCAATTCGGCGCATCGCATGTCCGTTGAAAAGCCGTATTTGTAAAGTTAAATCTCGAATGTTGTAAAGATAATGTGCATCTTCCATTTTGTTAATGTCGGATATCGTTACGAAGGGGACGTGAGTCACTTGAAGCATCGAAGAATTCAAAGGTTGGCCATTGGCCATGGTTCGAAGTTCTTCCACAAGAGGCGCCACTATGGGTGATAACTCATCGGGGATCAAGAGAGGGTGGTATTGAGAAGTGGTATGCACGCAGTCATAGAATTCCTGGGAGAGTGACTTGAGTTCCAATGGGGATGCTTCGGAGTCTGACGTGGTGCCTGGGTGGCTTCTACTTATGCGGGAACGCACAAACTGCGAACGGCCGTGTTAATATCTAACTCACTTGGACAATTAAACATATTACCCCTTCATCTAACAGTCGCCCCATAGCGGTGGATGTCGAAGCTACCGAGGGAGGTGGAGTTTGAACTCTGGTTTCTGGTTTCTCGAGATCTGGCTCTGGCGATTCCTCAGCTATTCGCACCAGCTTCTCTACCAAGTCATGTTCATCGCGATCCTTGGCACGAGCATACGCGTTTCTCCACTGCTGTTCAAAACCGAGCTAACCAACACAGGTCTTGCAGTTAGCAAGTGACCAGTGTCAGCCATGTTCAGACTCACGACATGGTGTAGATTGCACTCGCCCAATGCCCTAAGCTCTGCCTCAAGACATGCCGCAATCTTTCCTTCATCAACTATAGCTTGATAAGGGGATATGGATTCCCACTGCCCTAGTGCTCGGAGCGCTTGGCCAAGAGTGCTACATGGGATTCCGTTGGATTTAATCTTGCTAGTAAAGGATTTCGAGTACGAACTAATTGACGTCCAATATTACAGATTCCAGCCCTGGATCGCCACTCATGTCCTGAATCCTGTCCACCATATCACGAGAGCATATGTGTACTTGACGACATCGGTGCTATTGGCATGGCCAACGCACAGCCAACGAATGTAAATGGATGGAATAGTACATTATAATAGATCATACCTGATGAATCTCAAAGTTGCGACTTATCTTCCAAAGTGCATGAACTTTATCTGCAATATCATCAACTGATACAGAGGGCATTCTGAGAGGAGTTGCAACCGAGAAATGGGTGGGACAACGACGACCATATGGTGGGGTACCATACCGAGTCAGCGCTTACGCTGTGCGCCGATCAGTCCTCCAATCTGGGCAACCCCAGGAACACCGAAAGAAGACCAAGTCCGACCAGAGCTCCCCCTTTACACGACATCACCTTTAAAATGACGTATTCCTCTCGATAACACGATGCCTTCAAAAGGAAGGGGAAGCGGACCGAAAGTGCAACTCTTTATTCCAGCGATGTAAAAACTGAACCAAGTATACGGGAATAAATTCGACAATGGCTTTAAATTTTGGTGTTTACACGAAATCTCAAGTAAGGCCGAGTGAGTGATGTTGCAAACTCAGGGGACCTAGATGGTGGAAGAGACCAAGCATTGACTTGCACAAAGCACGTGAACACTAACGCTTTCTATCAATGCCATAATCGCTCGACCTTTTTACTCCATCCTAATATATCACCAGCTGTCCGCCCAGCTAGACTCACATAGCCACTCTTTTACTTATTTTTCGCCAATGACCCTTTTTTTCCCTGTAGGCGTGAGCGGTTTATCTCTGTCTTATGTAGCCCATTAAAATAAAACAGGTGGTCTCATTTGGCGGGATTTGTCTGCAGGCACGAAGTACCAACTTACTAATCTCCCATATAACCCAGGCTACCGCGTCAGTTACAGTATATAGTATATTGAATTGAAACAATGACAATTTGCATTTACCCGAATTACATACGGAATACACCAAAACCTCCCTCGGCAGCTCCAATTGCAGGCTGCCCAGGACCAGATGAACTACGTCTCTCCCTAGCCGCAAGAGCAAGCCCCAGCCCAACAATGTCCCTAGTATCTTGAGGTCGGATTATACCATCATCCCATAGCCGAGCAGTCGCATACAAGGCGGTTGACTGATTCTCAATTTCAGCCTTTAGTGAAGCATGTTGCGTAGGATCCCTAAAGTAATGGGTTGGCGTCAATACAATATGGAGCATGGGTACTGGCTCCGCACTTTGACACGGTGGTCATCACCTCCGAAAGTTGGCCAGACCCCATAACCGATACTTTTGCATTCTAGATGCGAGGTAAGTCAAGAGCGCGTGACCAACGATCCATGAGCTCACAGGCCACATCCATAAGAACCGTGGGGAATACTAAATCATCGGCTATAAGCGTGCCGCCTAACCACCTAGAGAGCCACTTACAGCACGACCACACATTCCTGCGAGATTACTTAGAACCCACAAAGCAAGTCATGCGCAGTAAACTCACCATAGTTACCAGCTCCAAAGGACCCTCCAACTATAACGGTCAATTTCGGTACATCAACACACGCAACCGCTCGGACCATCTTTGCTCCATCCTTGGCAATTCCGCCTCGCTCGGCCTTGGAGCCGACCATGTACCCTATGACGTACTTTGTTTAACAATGGGACACAGATTAATATCACACTAACCAGTAACATTGACCAAGAATAACAACGGAATCCTTCGCTGAGAGCATAATTCGATAAAGTGAGTCGCCTTGAGAGCCGAGGGTGAAAACAGAATCCCATTGTTCGCAATAACCCCAACGGGGTACCCATGGATATGTGCAAATCCCTATCCCGCAAGGGCAGGGCCCACGTTGAGAAACGACCCTCAGAGCTACGGCCGGCGTGCTACACATACCGTAAGGATAGTTGGACCATATTCTTTTTTAAATTCCCTAAAGCTCGACCCGTCCACGATCCTGGAAATCACATCGCGCATGTCGAATCCCTGACGCACATCGGTTCCAACGATGCCGTGGAGCTCATGGGCGGGATACAGCGGCTCCTCTGGAGCCTTGGGAGGCTAGAGTACAGGGACGCTCTTCATTTATATTTTACCAAGCGCTCACGGAACCGACTTACCGGATTCGCAACCCAAGTTCCGCTCCCAAGATCTGCTATACACGCTCGGGCTATCTCAATCGCATGAGCGTCATCGCGTGCAAGATGATCGGTTACCCCAGATTCAGAAGAGTGCATGTCGCCCCCTCCCAAGGTTTCATCATCAACAACTTCGCCTGTCGCGGCTTTTACAAGGGGTGGCCCCGCCAAGAAGATTCGGCCTACGTAATAACGCAAACAATCAGAAGAACCCATATTTGAGGATCCCGAAGCGGACCTTGTTGTCGGACGATAATGTTCTCATCCGCCATGGCGGGGACATAGGCTCCACCTGCCACGCTAATACCATGAACAACACTGATCTGCACGCGGAATTCAGATGCGCCTGATTCTAGATTTATCACAAGCACCGGCCTACCTGTGGTACTCCCATTCTGCTCATTTGGGCCATATTGAAGAAAATCCGACCAAAATGCTCCCTGTCAGGAAATACATCTGCCTGGTGTGGCAGAGCGGCACCTCCAGACTCAACTACCCAAGTTTGAGTTTGAGAACACGTTACGCGAAAAAGCTGACATACCGAGGTATACACAGGGTAAACCATTTTGCATAGCTATCTCCTGTGCCCGGAGGTGCTTCTTGACCTAAAGTTTGGGACCGGTGAGTGCCGGTCAAAACCCATGCGGTCTCGCACATACCGTCATGGGAAAATAACTCCCTCCTTTGACGGTCGCGTCGTTACAAACAACCATACACTCCCGCCCATTGATCCTTCCTATTCCGGTAATGATGCCAGCACCAGGAACGCTATTTCCATACAACCCATGAGCTGCGAGAGATGACAACTCCAAAAAGGGGGAATGCGGATCGAGTAACATGGCAATCCTATAGACATATTGGTCAATATGGGATGATTTGAACAGAACTTACGTACCTCTCCCGCGGTGTCTTTTTCCCTTTAGCCCGGAGCTTCTCCTGAGCACTGATCCCGCCCCCGAGTCGCGCGGCGCCAACTAACTCTTCATAACTCGAAACCTGTAAGTATAATGCATACATTAGTTCCCCATATTAACGCAATTACTCCACAAAAAACTAACCAAAGCGTCCATCGCCCCTGCCTTTTCAACAAAATCAGGGCTACTCGTCGATACCAACGACGGAAGTTTCCAAGCATCATGTATGCATCGACGGGCCAGAACGGGCGCACTAAGCCTATAAGTCCTCCCAACAGGTACCCGCGTGAATCGACTCAGCCTAAGCATGTTCAAGTGCAAGTAAAAAGAGCCGGCAAAGATCCAGACAAGTTCGTTCTCAAGTTATTCATTCCCCACATGATCCGTCCCGCAACTGGCAAGTTACGTAAGATTGTCGATCATGCGCACGGTGGCTGTGAGTACAATAACGTTTACTATAGCCACCTGATAATCAAGGTCCGTCAGCGCCACAAGCCGATCCAGGCTCGTGCACAAAAGCGCAATCCAGAAACATTCAAGCTGTCTTTGATCGAGGCTCCTAGGTCCCAGAATTACCGAACCTGGATCGTAACCATATAGTCTGACAGTTGTTTGCACGCGGATGATTAGGTAGGGCCTTGGTGGGGCATATGCAACTATACATGAATCTAGACTGTGTCAAGTCTTTTGGGGCTACTCGAATAGAAAGATCGACTCCAGCTCACCCTCCCAATGAACCTTGAATGTAACACCGCCGCCCTGGACTGAGAAGCCTGTCGGTGTCGGCCCTGGACGCACGCTAATCAAGAGTTATCACAAGGCACTAATACATTTACATCAAGCTTAGCGTAATAAGTCTATACATGCAGTAATCCACTGTCGATAGGTCTCCTGATTGTCCATGGGCAGGGCACGGCGATGCAACCGGCCCATAACTGATGCCCGGCGTAAAAGTGACCGACGGCGCCAAACATCCAGACTAGTGCAGTGGCAGGGGCAGATAGACAGCTACAGACCTAGCCTAGTCTACGATCGATATCCCAACCGATAGCATCCTCGTCACTAGCTGCGATCCATCGAAGAACCTGATCTCAAGTCGACGTCCCTGCGATGGATCTGAATAGACTCCCCGATATAAAAGCCAGACTAAAGTTTTCCTTATTCAATCGCAAATTCATAATTGAATAATAGGAGTAGAGCTTGGCACGTCTGTCGGTTTCTGAACTTACGCAATTGAAGACTAGTCCAGCCTCGTGTAACCCTCGCAACGTCATTTTGAGTCACGGTGTGCATGTCTAATGTTTAGTCGCGCTGATTTATCGAGAACACGTGTACCCGAGTGGTATAATACAGTTGGGGTACAACTGATTGAATTGTTCGCATGCGTATTCAAATTGATCAAGGTCCAGGAATCAAGGGACACACTAGAGTAGAACAAGCCACGCATGCATTATAACCAACTGTATAAAACAAGAATCAAGCCACGCTAACGACAATGCAATTGAACCAGTGCGTATAGATATGAAAAAGAAGAAAAAGACCATATGATTCAAGAGTTTATTTACGTTGAGTTGCAATATATGCGCGGTCTTCTTCACGCAAATCACGCTCAAAGGGTTCAAACGCGGGTCCGGCTGCGGCAAAATCATGCTCGATGATTTCTGCGTGGTGTGCACTGCGGGGGGTGATTGTACACTTGAACGGGTTGGGGCAAGTCAAAATACCCTGCAAAAAACGCGTCAGATATCACCGTGTTGGTAACCAACTCCTGAGCTGACCTTGGCATAATCGTAGATATCGACAGGAATATCCTTGCCAGTGTCGGGATCAACTGCGGAGCCAAAGTTGAATGCCCAAATCAAATTCATAGCGTTCAACATCTACAAAGCATATTCGTCAAGTGGTGATCAAGAGAGAACGGAAAAGGCACTTACCAGGCTATTGTTGGCCAGGTGGACGCCGGGACAGAATCGGCGACCACTTCCAAAGGCCATGTTATTGCGGCGGTCGGAGTTGTCGACACCAGGCTTGGTGCCAAACTCATTCTGCATGAAACGGTCGGGCCAGAAGTCTTGTGGACGCTCGTACACATCGGGGTCGTGGAACATCCCCCAGTTGTTGACGAAGATGGTCGCGCCAGCGGGGATGCGGTAACCACGGTACTGTACAAAGTCAATAAGTGTATATCACAAACAAGCGATAAAGCGTACAATTTCTTCTTGGATGGTTCCATGGGGAATGGCGAGCGGGGCAACCGGACGCCAGCGGTGACACTCCTTGATGATTGCCTGGATATACGGGAGGTTGTTGAAATCATCTGGGCCGGGAGCATGATCGCTTCCGACAACCGAGTCGATTTCAGCCTACGGGCACTTCTATATTAGTTCACGACAACCATACAAGTCCAATCGACCGACCTGAGCTCTCTTTTGCACATCAGGGAACGCGGTCAAACCCAAGACAAGAGTTTGCAGGAACGAGCTGGTGGTGTCGGAGCCGCCCTCGAGCAAAACACCGCCCAGATAGCCGACGAGTTCGCGGCTCATCCCAAACTCTTCTTGGCGAGCTAAGATTTGTTCCATGAAACAGTTGTTTTCCTGGTGGTTCGCGACGCGTTGCTCGGTTTCTTCGAGAAGGCCAAAGTACAAATCACGCTGGAGCTTGCGAGTCTTCTTGCAGAGAGTCTTCCACGAAGCAAGGGACTCGGGGACTTTTTTGAGGATAGGAATAAGATCCATTGGCGGATGGGCACCTGCAAGTGGCGCATATAGTTTTGTCGAATGGGAGTAGAAATGGACGTACCGGGCTCAAGAACCTCCTCCCAGCTGTGCTGGGCATTGAAAAAGTCGGTGACTTCCTTGGTTTCGAAACGAGGTGCACGCTTGCCAAAGAGGACCGAAAGGATGACAGATGACGAGTAACGACGAATATGCGTATAGAATTTCTAGAGGCACGTGAAAACCAGAGCGCCACTAGGAACACAACGCGTACCTCCGGAGTAGTGAGAATATCATGCAAAAGTTGCGAAGCCTCGGCACGTTGGATGGGGAGATGCCCCGCACAGGCTTGTGGGGTGAGAATCGCGTGGGCGGCACGACGGAGGGTACGCCAGTCCTCGGCTGCACCAGTCAGCGTGGTCGACCAAATCGAGACTAATACTTACTATAACGAGCAAGGACCATGTTCATTCCGCCAGCAACCAAGTCAGCCATATGGTTTGGAGGGCGATCGACAGTCGACTGGGAGCGCTTGTCCATGAGCTCCTTGACGGCCGAGACATCGGTTAGGACCACTGCGGTGCCAGGCCCAAGCTTGAGCTATCGGGCGGAGCAAGTCAGCATGGAAGCGCCGATCAAATGAATGGACTTGCAGAATATATTCCCCCGTAGATACGGGCCCATTCGGTGAGTCTGGATGAAAAGGCAAGTCAGGGTCAAGCGACGGCGCAGAGTCATGATGGTGACATACTTGAGATGGGCCTCGGTCTTGGGGAATTCATGCAGATTTCCAAGCAGAGGGACGGTCGGGGGACCGGGTGGCAGGTCGGCGTCGCGTTTGCCGATGCTCATTGCCTTTACGGCAAGCCAGACGACGGTCGAGCCGATGACAACGGGGACAGCGTAGTTGGTGTTCATGGGGGGAAAGTTGGGTTCAGAGACTCGTGCGCGGGAACAAATGGGTGGCCGACGCGCTGTTAGAGCCGTGGCGATATTATTAAAATACAGGTCCCCGTCTTTGCAGGGCCCGATGTGGAATAGATGTGCATGTGTTGGCTAGAAGTTCATCAGCAAAAGCGGCGGCTATTCTATGCGCTTTTCAAACCGCTTCTCACCATACCCATTGGCGCCTAGCAGCGCCAGGGCCATCGCTGTCCTTACCTGAGTCAGGATCCCCTCTTCTGGACCAGAGGAATGTTCTCATCTTATTGCTCCAACTTCCCCGTCGGACTCAATCTTCGCCTCCGAGCCTAAAAGCACTGCGACAAAGCGTCATCGGTAGCTCCAGCCTCGCTCATCTGACGACAGCTTCATATATCCTCTCTTGTTCCCACGAACAATCTGCTTGCTCGGTGGTTTTGGCCAATCTTTATCTAGTTCTGGCGTTCTTGTCGATCGGCTCCATATTCTGGTGATCGTCTTTTCAGGACTTGTCTTCAACCAGACCCCCAGTTGGGTATCTGTTCGCCGTTCTTAAATACATCGACCCGACTCGTCCATTCCATAGACCCCCCCTCCCCTTCCAGCTTCGCCATGTCGACCATCCCCCCTGCCTCCGTCATTACGGCGACCTTTGGGCCGTTTGTCACCGGCATCATGATGCAACAGTTGTTTTTGGGCGTGTTCTGTGTGCAAGTCTACGACTACTGGGTGCGTCCATCTCTTACCCGATCAACATCCTTCTTACATCCCTTTAGCGCATTTTCCCCAACGATTCAACCTTTAACCGGGGAACCGTTGCAGCGTGTAAGTGGCTGCTTCATCTGCAGTAACGTCTTCTAATGGTTTCGCAGTGACTTTATTTACTGTCCTTCAGGGTGTCATGGACTATGTCAACTTGTACAGGAATGCTGTGACATACTATGGGGTTTTCGAGAAATTTGACGAGCAAGACTGTGAGTCTCCATGCCGGAATCTTATTCCATATCTGATCCCTTATTGTAGGGTCACTCTGGTGGGAGATTGGTGTTACGGCGCTCATCGGAACCGTTGCCCAAATTTTCTTCTTGGAGCGGTGCTATAGTGTGAGTTTGACTTACTAGGATTCCGTACAAGCCACTCAACGTGCCCTCAGGCCATCAAAAACCAGGTTGTGCTTATTGTGATTGGGGCTGGTATTGCGACGTCCCTAGCATTTGGAATTGCGTACGTCCACGTGGTGAACCCTATTCATTATCTAACTATTGTTTTAGTTCATCGGTTGAATTTGAGAAGATTGTCAGGTTGAGCCTTGTGCCAAATGTATGTGACTTCCACTTGTTCGCGTGTTGTACTGATGAAAATCCATAGATTCCCATTCCTATTATTGGTTGGCTCACAGCTACCGCTGTCCTCGATGTCGCAATTTCAGCCACTCTCATCTATGCTCTGATGCGTGTCAAGACTCCATTCCGCAAGTAAGTTGATGCTTGATAGCTCATGAACAACTCATCAAACCGTCCAACAGGACGGAAGCCGTTATCACCAAAATCATTCGTGTGACCATGGAGACGAGCTCCTTGACCGCTTCTGTAAGTCATTTGATATTACGTATTACACGCCATGCTAACAGGCTCCTGTTTTTTAGATTGCCATTATCAACTTGGTTTTGGTAAGCCCCCCCCACGTAGTCAACTTCAGGCTCATCAAATTTCCTGCATTTCTAGTATTTGGCTTTGCCGGGCGAAGCTTACCACCTCCTACCCCAGCTGATCATGGGCAAGATGTGCGTTTTAAATTCTACCCTGATACCCTTGTACTAACTTATCCAATAGGTATGCTATTTCCGTCATGGTTACGCTCAGTTCGCGTAAGGACCTCCAGGAGATAATGTCCTCTCCCCCGACCACGAGCTTTTACGAGTCGACTCGTGGGCGTGCTGGTACTGCGGCAAGCCAACAAACAGGTGTCATTGTAAGTTTTTGACGACCCTGTCTATTTCAACTCGGAACCAATTCTTTTAATTTCACTAACAGGTCACGACGAGTTACCAACAAAACGTCGATGATAACAAATCGCGGAACCACGACATTGAGCTCGGAACGCGCACCATCGATACTGTTCGGTTTGCGCGTACACAGGAGGAAACTATGATGGACGATGACGAGAGCATCGAAGCTGCAAAGCGCAATCATCATCCCTTTGCGCCATGAGCTGGTCATCTGATTTTATCTTACCTGTTGCACTTTCACTTACGCGCGCACACACACACCCTTCGTTTTTACTTTATCTGTCGATGATTATCTGGCTTTTTTTACGATTCGCTGCTCGTCCGTCCGTCCTCTTCGTGTGATTTGTTTTATTTTGGGCCGCACCTGGCTGTGAGTGGCATTGCAAACCATACCCATTCGCTGCTTTTATTTGCCTTTGGTTTCGGTACCGTGACTTGGACGTTCTTTTATGTGCGGGTTGGTCCGAGTCTCTCGAGGCAAAAAGGTGTGCGATGAATGACCGCATGTATTATGTATTCGTTGTTCTGGTGTTGTCAGTGTTGTCGACTGGTTTCCGGTCTGGACCATAGAGCTTCAAAATATGAAGGTTTACCAGTGACTTTATTGTTGACGCGTGTGGCAATACCCAACCTGAGCTTTGTGAATCGTTTCACTCTGAAGATCATTTGTTATTCCAGCTATGGTGTAATAATGCCAATACATCAAGTTCAACTGTGCGTGGTTGCTTTCAAGTCGGCAGGGGTCACTAGGTCATCCTCTTCAATTTGGAAGTTCTCTCCGAATCGTTCGACGTGTTCCCCTGAACGTGGGCGGGTGAAAGAGAAGAGCTCTTTTGATTCTTCGTCTAATTTGTTCTCGAGACGGTCTGCAATTACGCGACCGAGTACAGGTAGGAACTGAAATGAAATTCACGGCATCAGGATCCGGTACATCAGACATAGGGGGGCAAGGGATACATACTTTGAATCCATGACCTGAACCTCCCGTAGCGAAAAGCAAACGAGGGTGTGCGGGGTGATAATCAATAATCCAGTCATCATCAATCGTATCTGCATACTATTTCGCCAAGTATCGTAATTACGTTCAAGGAGGGCGAGCCTATGTATGTGTGTACTTACCCAGCACATACGGCTCGATGCAAATTCACGGTCCGCGATACCCGGGTAGAGTTTTCGCATCGCACTCCGCATGGGTTCGATCATGCGTCTAGGGACTGCGCAGGAAGCACCGGCTCCGTCTACCCCAATTTGTGCCGTGGAATCAAGCGGCGAAGCGTTATCTCTTGAGAGACCCGTGCGAGGAGTTGAAACGCCGTGTGCCGAAAGGGCGCCCTTATGGTGTAGTCCCCACTTTAACAAGCCGGACGGGGTTGGCTGGAGGGTACAAGTTACCTGGTTGAAATATGGAAGCTTGTTTCATTTCGGTCGACTTACGGGCATGGTGTACAGTCCCGTCGAAATATCATATACGGTGGGAAGTTGACGGTATATTTCGTACTCTTCGGGTGTGAGTTGGACGGTAAGAGACGTATGTCTGGAGGACAATTAATCAAGATGCAGCGGCGAGTGCGTATGAAACCTCCTCGACTTACCCGGTCGCTTTCATCAACTTTGATAGCCCGAAAGACGGGTCCGGGAACAATGAGGACGACCAGGCACCAGTGGCTAGTACGACAACGTCTCCGGTCAGTGCTTCTTCACCATTGCTCCCGTCGGTGGAGACTCGTACACCGACGGCCCGCCCATCCGAGTCGAGCTCCAATCTGGTGACCCGACGTCCAGTCAGGATTGTTAGACCCTGGCCTTCATACGTGCGCACCCGGCGCAAAAGCGCTTTCATTGCAATAGTTGCCGCAACCCAGCCCCCATCCCTGTTTAGGTAGGCCAAATTGGTCGCTTGTCCACCCTGGTCGCGGGCGTTTACAGTTTCGCCCAGTTGGATTCCCGGCGGGAAAAATTGTTTGATGTCTGGCACGGTAGGGAGTGGAACGACCCTGCATCCAGCAGCCAGGTCGTTTTCCTGTGCGGCCCTGGCGTACGCTGTCCCGCCGGTACCACCACACACCATAACACCAGTCCTATGATAAGGATTTGTTTCGTTTCGGCCCCGAAATATTTTGACAAATGGGTGGCCACTTACTCGCGGTATGCACCATCCCAGTTGCCCGTCTTCCATTCTCGAATCGACGCTTGGGCTAGACGAGTGTATGCACTCTTTCGATAAGCAGACCGAACGATTTTGTTTAGGTCTGAGAAAAGCAAGTAGATCAGTATTAGTTTGTCTATAATTTGGCCACCAGTTCCTATTCGCCTCCGCGCGTGGAGATGTAAACGAAAAAAGTGGTGCCCATTGTGTAGTCTAACTTGTTTTCCGTATATGAGCCGCTGGATCCATGGAGCTTACCTGTCGAAGCTGCGTCTGGAGCGGGAAGTTCGTGTGCTCGGTCAACGATTGTCACATTCCGGTATCCCCGCTCAAGGAGCTCATATGCAGTTGAAAGTCCGAAACACCCTCCGCCAAGGATCAAGATGGAGGTTTGGGGTGGCATGATCTATGCGTGAGTTGGGAAAGATTGACAGTGACACGGCCTAGGCTGTTGCCCTGGGGCCGGTGGAGATATATGAATTGGGGCTGCTTGGTCCGGGGCCACGCGACCTGAGGTGATGAAATGCGTGCATTTGTAGGAAGCGAGTCTATTCGGTGAGAATCAACCCCTCGGCCGATGTAATTATAAAGGAGCACCTTTGTAGTTGGAGATATAGAGGGATTGTGTCTCCGTTTCGAGCTTAGTATGCAGAATCGGCCTCAAAGTAGCCTTGGAATATAATCATGCACGGTCGTGTATATGCTGTTTTGTCTTTGAGAATCGAGGATTATTTTGTCCGAAAAGGTAAATTACATGTGTGGGTTGACTTGAATAAGCGCCGAGATTGGTGACCATGGAACTTTGGTTGAAAGTTGCTACGACTTCTTAGAATCAAGCAACGTTAACTCTAGCCACTTCTGCTGTTTCGCTTTGGGAGAGTTAACTGGAGTTATCAAAGAAGCTCTAGGATACATTTCAAGTTATCACTGCGCTAGTTAATTTTGCTGGTACATTCTTGGATTAAAGTGCTCGGGGCCACCTCGCCGGCTACAGTCTCACCATGTCTGACGAAGAAGATGACTATCTCTCCGATAAATTCCTGGCATCGCTCGAGGCTCCTAAATCTGAAAAATCTTCGATCAGTTATGCTGAACGGCGCCGAGTAGCCCAGCGTGAATCTGAACGAAAACGACTAGAGGGCCGAATCAAGTCGCGTCGTGAGATGGAGGAGGAAGCTCGCCGCGAAGGATTGAGTCGTAGTCTGTTCGACAGAGAGATGGAAAAGGCGAGTTCGGGAAAAGAAAATAACGATGGAGAGTCATCATCTACTGGTGGAGGGTCCGGGGCCAGCAAGGCTATGTCGATGATGCTCAAGATGGGATTCAAACCTGGGGAAGCACTTGGGAAAAAGGAGGAACCCGCCAAATTACCGGATAGCGATGCGGAGGTTCTCCAGGAAGAGCCAGAGAAAACCAAGTCGGGACATTTGGTCGAGCCTTTGCCTCTGGCAGTTTGGGCGGGTATGTAGTTTTTATTAGATAATGTTATTATTCACTCACGGTTTTTGCAAGGCAGGAAAGGCCTTGGCCTTGGCAAACGGGCCATGTCTCCGCCTCTTAGCGGGTCCTCCAAGGTGACCAAGATGTCTGCTGAGGAAAATGCAGCCGAAAAAAGCAGGAATGAAAGTTTCAGGACCAGGGCTCGGGGGGATTACGAAGAAAGGAGAGACGAAGGGCGACTGAGAGCCGCGTTGAGAACATGCGCTAATTTAGACGAGGCTCATGCCGTAAAGGTGAGTGATTGGGAGCATAGCCTATTTCCTGGACCAATGAATCCAACTCAGTTCAACGTGCTGCAACTGAATCCGATCGATCCGTTATCCATCCCGCCGCCTCTCTACGATCTGCTCACTCGCACGCCCTCAGGTGCCATCGACGATAACCTTTCTCTGGAGCCTAAATCTAACTACCACGTGTCCATCAAGGAGTCGGAGCTTGATGAGGGCGTAGGACCGGGTAATGACCGAGCGATTGCTGCGAGGCTGAAAGAACAGATGAGAGCTGACATGTTGAGACCGCTGAATGCTCTGGAAGACAAAGATACGCTTGCGATGCGAGACGCACTTCTACCCGATGACACCCAAGAAAAGGCCATCGGCAATGATCACCCGGAATTTGACGAGGGAACCGTGGAGGCGGCAAAGGAGTATCTGCAGAAGAACGTGAGTTGGGCGTTCTATGAGTGGTGCCGTTTGAATTTATTCGGCATTTAGGTTCAGGAACGGTTGGGAATGGTTTTGGAGTATCTAAGGTCGAAATACTTTTATTGTTTTTGGTGTGGGACTAGCTACAGCGACACATCTGACTTGGAGACAAACTGTCCTGGACCAGACGAGGATGCGCATTAGGCGACTATGATGCCCAGTTGTGGTTGATGTATGCTGGTAGTTTGATTACGTCACAGCCATGCTGGAAATCGGAAAAACCGGCAAGTTTCCGCCGGGATTCGATTTAGGAACCATGGTTGCAACAATGGAAGACTTAGTCGGAGGTTTACCGTCGACGACGACTGTGCTGACGCTCACATTGGCCGCTTTACGCTCACTACCTGCCGCACTGGTTGCCCACTGGTCAGAGACCGATATCTGGCCCTCCTATCATCCTTCGTTTGCTTGCGGCCAACAAAGTGCGAAACTCTCTCTGCTGCGGATTGCACTCGGTTATTAGCTCATCAACTGGGTATGGTGATGGGATGTAAAGCGTGAAATATGTGCTGATTTACCATAAGATTTTCGTATTATATTCCACACTAGTGGCACCCAACTTTAATTGTCGTTCACTCTTCAGTCATGTCCATCAACCAAGATACTATTGATGGCCTAATTCAAGCATACGAGTCGAAGCTTTCCCAGGTCGGTCCTCAAGCCGTGCTATCCAACTTGACGCTTTGGTCCGGTGTTTCGGTATGTCTTTTGGTGCCACTCTCGAGTCGTAGGCTTATTCGGCAAAGATTGCGACAATATTGGCCTTCAACATCCTTCGGCCTAGAAACAGGGCAAGTGCTCATTTTTTTCTTTTCGGGCCAAGGCTGACTAGAGTACCGCAGGTGGTATATGAGCCAAAAGTCAAATATCATGAAGGGGACAAATCCCCTCCTAAAATTAGCTCGGGGTTCTTTTCTTGGGTCTCCCCGCTCATCCACGTCAAGGAAGGCGAACTATTGGAGAAAGTTGGTCTCGACGCCGTGACTTTCCTTCGTAAGTGTGCCAATATACGTTGTTTGGCTGATCACTCAAGAGTTTTGCCTAGGCTTTTTGCGCCTATTGCGTTGGTCATTCACGGGAGTCGCCCTTGTGTCTTGCGTGGGGTTGGGCGCAGTTGATTTTTATTACAATGTTAAACATGTCGACCCCAAGAAGCGCAACACCCTGAGCATGCTCACAATTGAGAACGTTGGGGACATCTCACTCATGCTTCATGTAGCAGGCACTTATCTTATCAGTGAGTTGGTTCTAATTCTTCATGCAGTTTGACATGGTAGATCATTAACTGACATGTAATTATCCCCAGCAATCATCGTCCTGGGGTCGATATGGTGGCATTGGCGAGCAATGGTTCGACTCCGTCACTCTTGGTTCCGCTCCGACGAGTATCTCAAATCCTTCTACGCTCGGACATTGATGATCCTACAAGTTCCTAAAAAGCTGCAGTCGGATCCCGGCCTTGCGAGCTTGTTTGATGATATGCGTATGCCGTATCCTACAACCGCTGTCCACATTGGTCGCCGAGTCGGGAGACTCCCGGAAATGATTGAGTATCACAATCAGGCTGTGCGGGATTTGGAGGAGGTCTTGGTCAAGTACATGAAAGGGGGCAAATTGGGCAAGAAGCGGCCCACGATTACCATTGGCGGCTTTCTTGGTTTTGGAGGCGTAAAGAAGGATGCAATTGACTATTACTCGTGAGTGGGTGCCGGCTTGGGTGTTACATTCAGGCTGAATTGTTTGCTAGAGCAAAGATTGCGACCATGGAAAAGGCGGTAGAGGAAGCCCGAGCTCAAATTGATACAAAGAAGGCCGAAAACTATGGTAACGTATCCGGATGACCAGTGCTGAATTAAGTTTACTAATGCACTAATACAGGTTTCGCGTCCATGGCTGCTGTCCCATACGCACACACCGTCGCTCAGCTGTTGCGTGGTAAGCATCCAAAAGGGACCACGATCACGCTGGCTCCAAATCCCAAGGACATTGTAAGTGTTGCATGCTTTCGGTGTATGCCCGGCTGATGTTCCGGGGCTCGCAGATTTGGAGTAATTTGACAAAAGGCGAAGCCGCTCTCGCTAGCTCTCGGTTAACAGGCTGGTTCCTCATTGCCGCTGTGTGCTTCTTCAACACTATCCCACTCCTTATCATCTCTGCGCTTGCAAATCTCGCCTCCATCTCCGAATATGTCGGCTTTCTAGACTCGTGGTCGACACAGAGCCCGTTCACATTCTCCCTCGCTTCTGGTGAGTATAGAATTTTTGCTGTTGTAAAATGTGCTCTAATGGATCTCCAGGTGTACTGCCTCCGTCCATCAGCGCGCTTTTCGGATTCTTCTTTCCTATCATCATGCGCAAGATTTCCGAATACCAGGGTGCAATCACTCACTCTCGCTTGGATCGTGCGGTCGTGGCGCGGTACTTTGCGTTTTTGGTCATCTCCCAATTTTTCATCTTTAGTTTGCTGGGTGTTGCCTTTCGTAAGTTGAAGGCTACTCGTCGAGCACCGATCGACTAACATCACCTGTGATGCAGAAACGGTTACCGAGATTATTCTGGTTATCGGAAAGCACCAGGGGATCAAGGCTGTGGTCAAGAGTCTTGATAGTATGTGTTTCAAGACGAGATTTATTTCTGGGCTAACTGTGTTGTCTTAGAAATCCCCGAGCGGATTCAAGCTACCTACGTCCAACAGTCGTCCTACTGGCTCACGTACTTCCCCATGCGTGGTTTCCTGGCGGTCTTTGATCTTGCACAACTGCTCAGTTTGGTATTGGTATTCATCAAGACTCAGTACGTCAGGTCATTTGTGCGTGATATGTCAACTGACCGAATATTAGCTTGTTTGGACGCACCCCGCGCGATATCCGAGAGTGGACCAAGCCTCCCGAGTTTGATTTCGCGGTTTACTAGTAAGTTGATGCGGTTGTTTCGATTTGCTGAGATTGACCTGGTGTCCAGCTCGAATATTTTGTTCATGGCTGCTGTCGGCTTGATTTATGCACCCCTTGCACCACTGGTATCCTTGGCTGGTATGTAGTCATACCGTTCCGTTGAAACGAGTTACTAAGTATAGTCAATAGCTGCTGTCGTATTCTGGATGTCGAGCTTCGTATACAAATATCAGCTTATGTTTGTCTTTGTCTCCAAGGTCGAGAGCGGTGGGGTATGTATCTGCATCATCAAACGCAACAGCAGGATACTCATGATGGTTTAGCGTCTATGGAACGTAGTTATGAACCGGATGCTTGTCAACGTCATCCTGATGAACCTCCTAATGACGCTTAGTAAGTATCCAACCCATTTTTAGAAATATATTTTAATCATGTTCCGTTTGTAGCCATTGGCCTCCAGATGGGCTGGACATCTTATGTCTGGACGGCCACACTCCCACCGACCGTTTTGACTTTACTCTTCAAGCTCTGGATGCGCGCCACGTTTGACAAGCAGTTCCGCCACTTTATTCCTGAAGAAGACGAGATTGCGCGTAGCACGGTTCACAAACAGGACGCAAAGAACGGTCGTTTGCAATCCCGATTCGGACATCCATGTGAGTTGCAAGCGTTTTCCGGGTACGACTTGTTGACATTGGTGTAGCACTTCACACGGATCTCTTTACGCCTATGGTGCATAGCAATATGACACATTTGCTGGAGCAGGTTTATCAGGGCAGAATGGCAAAGGAGCAGACGAGGATGGAAGAATACGGAGGAAAGAAGATGGCTGTTTCCGTCTTGCCAAGTGCGTTTATAGGCTTGTGTTTTCTACTGAAACTGACTTGGCCTTCTAGGTGGTCTCAAATTCGCGTCTGTCGCGGAGCACGACCTTGAAATGGACACTGTGCTGTACCAACGTGATCGAGGGGAGCTTGACTGGGACGCTCGAAGCGTTGCCACGACCGCCATGTTCGACGACTCGGCTTCGATGTACAAGGCCAAACCATCCGGATACGACCGTTATATGACGCACGGACCTGCACTGTCCAACGGATCTGATATTGAGCTTTCGCGCATGGACACGCGAGACAATGCTCCGTTGCTCGATCGACCTGGAGGAATGGCACGTGGGTTTTCGGATGTGAATGTGCCTTCGCGACCGAGTTCGAGACTTGCGCACGAGGTGGACTTGGGTATGAGCGGACGGATGACGCCTCAGAGTCAAGTGTATCGTCAAGGTTCGCCTGCGCCGATGCAGAGGCAAGGACCGCCTCCAGGGATATACAGCCAAGAGTCGCAAAGACCGATGTTGCACGCGCAAGGCTCTGAATGGAGTCTACCGCCGAACTATCAGCGGGCGCCAAGTAGACAAGGGAGCGACATGAACATGGCGGGTCGAGGTGCATTTAGAGGATAAGAGTGTTGTGTGTGTGTGCTGGACGCATATATATGAGACGATTTACGTTTTTGGGGACAATGTTTGAATGAATCCGTGTGCTGCTTTCTTTTAATTGTTGTTTTTGATCTGTGATGGCATAGTCGTACTTGTTCATTGTTGATATAGAACTAGGAGTTGAGAAAAAGGAAGAGTAAGATTGGCGCTTGTGATTACCTAATATAATTTTTTGAAGTGGTCTTTGCGATTGTCTTCCACAAGTAAAGATGGTATGCCTGCTTTGTGTTTACGATCTGCCCAGAGATGAAGATATCGAAATTCGGCAGCTGACAGAGAGAATGTTCAGGGCAAAGCTAAAAAGACTCGCAAGTTTGCAGCTGTCAAGCGAATGCTGAATCCGAATGATATTAGGCTGTAAGTAGGTGCGCTGTTTGCGAGGTTATGATATATCTTTGAACAGGAAAGAGAACCAGCTCAAGCAGAAGCAAAAAGAGGAAAAAGAAAAGGAAGCTGCCGTGCGGCGAATGTGAGTCAACGCGCAAGGTGATCACAATATTAACGTGGTACACAGTCCGCAAATCGCATCCTCTTTGTTCTTCCAGCACAATACGGCGCTCGCTCCACCTTACCGTGTGCTGATCGACACGAATTTTATTAATTTTAGTTTGCAGAACAAGTTGGAGTTGGTGCAGGGAATGATGGATTGTTTGTATGCCAAGTGTGAGTGGGCGTGTCACAATGCGGGGGCCCTGCGCCTTGATCGATTATAGGGCGCTGACTGGTCATAGGTATTCCGTGTGTGACGGACTGTGTTATTGCAGAACTGGAAAAGCTAGGACCCAAGTACCGAATTGCGTTGCGAGTGGCGCGAGACGGGCGCTTTGAGCGGCTTCCGTGTGCGCATAGTGGGACATATGCGGATGACTGTCTGGTGCAGCGGGTGACTGCGAACCGATGCTATATTGTGGCGACGTGCGACCGCGAGCTGCGACGGAGAATACGCAAGGTGAGTGGAGAGTTGAAAAGGGGAGATTTTCTCATAATTGGCAGGTGCCGGGTGTGCCGTTGATGTATATTGTGAGGCGGCGGTACGCGATTGAGCGGCTTCCCGACCAAGGAGCGCCGAGTTAATGTAATATTAATTATTATGATATTATGATATGTGGTCTAGCCGAAAGAGGAGATGTGCGCGAGGTGATGGGAGCGTGGCTGCTGCTGGCCAGTTCCACCCGTCGACTCCCTGAGAATCCCGACACGACTAGTAGTGCAAGATGCAGAGCCGGGACGTCACTCCGACACACGACATGGGCAAGGCAGACACGGACATGCAGAGTGCGTCGACGTCGACGGCAACGTCGTCGTCGTCGTCGTTTGCGTCGCCGAGAACGGTGCTGCCGTCGTCGGTGGCCGACTTTGCGCTGTCGCCGCGCTCCGCCCCGCCGTCGCCGTCGCCGTCGTCGCCGGTGCTGTACATGGACGAATACGTGCCGTCGACACTGCGCAAGCTGCGGCGACCCAGTCTGCTCGGGCTCGGTGGCAGCAAGGCCCCCGTCGGCAGCGCGCCCCAGTCGCCCCTCGCCAGCAGCTCGTTCGGCCCCGACGACCGCAAGCGCCGCCGCTCCAAGTCGGTTGCCGTAAGCCAGTCCAACTCGCCCCCCAGCACGCCCCCTTCACGGCCCACGCTACTGCACCGCCGCACACTGAGCTCAACCACACCGGTAAGCAGTATATACACATTATACGCGGCTCATATTCCCAGTTTAAAATCCCCCGTCTGCTCTCGATCCAATCCGAGCTTGCCAATCCCGCAGACGCAGAGCTCAAGTCCGAAGCCTCCTTTCAGCGCCTCTTGGCCTCCAACGCGGACCTTCCTGGCGCGTTTCATCCCCACCCGAGGCCCAGGCGCAGGGACCGCGGCCGCTTCCCCGAGGCCTACTCGGAGGACGACGACGGCGTCGAGAGCGACGATGACGACGACGATCTGGTCCTAGCCTCGGGCTCAAACGAGGCGCTTCCCATCCCCAGGCCATCCACTGCCAGAGATGAATATGTCATGGACGATATACTCGACAGTCCAGCACGCATGGATGTCGATATGGTGAGCTGCTCTCTCTCTCTGGCTCGCTCTAACCCATCCCAGGGCTCGTATGGTTCTCCCCCTGTCCTCGGCTCGCTGTTTGCCATCAAGGGATGGCGTCAGACTCCTCCCCCAACCGCCGCGCCTTCCCGAATCGCAAAGCGCAAACGTAGGTCCATTTCTGTTACCCATCACTTGCTGACTCTTGAGTATGACAGTCGACGACCGCTACGAACCCTATCCGCAAAAGCGTCGCGCCGTATCTCCCTCATCTGCCCATTCCCTATTTAACCTTTCTCTTCCCCCGGGCACAACCCCCCGTTCACCCGTCACCACTGCTGCACCTGCTCCCCGCGCACTCGCTCCCTCTGCTCCCATCAACATTCCATGCCGCACCCCCAACCACGGTCATTCCAACGGCAACCGCCCGGGATACCAGACACCCACCCCGAATGGAACACCCATGATCCTCTACGGCTCGCCCATCATTTCTAGTCCCGTCATGAGGCCCGTTCGATTTGGGCTGAGCAGCGCAAAAGGTGAAAAGGAAGTCGACGGCGCCGGAAACGGTGTTCGCGGCCTGGATTTGGGCGGGTGACCATCCCACCCCAAGCTCACAATACAACCATTGGACTGATCATTTTATGGAGCCAAACGGAGGTATTTACTATCGAGGACGCTAGAGACTGATGTTTTTTGTGCACGACCTTACGAGTTTTCTATTTATTGGAGTGTCTTCTCTTTTTTTTGTACCGTATAGTAGCAGCTTTATGAGTGGTGTATGTATTCACTGTATTTTATCGGTTTAATTCTCGGATGATGTCTTTTTGTTCATTCGTTGTGTTTATCGATACATTGTTCAATCAATTCGTAAAGCTATTGTTGTTCGAGTCCAATAAATATTATCAATTACAAAAGGCCATGTAGAGATGAAGCAGAGGCGTGGAATACATCGAGCGGGGTCATGAGGTCACTCTAGGAATGCTGAACAAGTTCTCAGTGGTCCAACGGATAAGACTCACGCCTGTCATGTGTTGTGCAAATCTTGCATAATCATGCTCGCGTGCAACCGGGGTTCGACTCCCCGCTGGGAAGCTCGTTTTGCTCAATTATTCTTTTCAGTTGCGTAGACAGAAAAAACCTGCCTTGCTTATGGAGTGACTCCTTTTACTCGTAGTGTCAGCTGTTGTAGATACATGCATATGCTAATTGATTATTAGCGGACATTATTGTGTGATGACTGACATGCTGCGTGTCCCAGGCGACTTGAGTAAACTCTGAGAAAAAATACACAAAATGAGCTTCCCAGCGGGGAGTCGAACCCCGGTTGCACGCGAGCATGATTATGCAAGATTTGCACAACACATGACAGGCGTGAGTCTTATCCGTTGGACCACTGAGAACTTGCTATACGCTCTCCAAAAGGTGTTTATAACCTGCATTGCCCTTGCAACTAATACTGACCACGCTTGCTTCGCCTGCTACTCTCACTGCCTGCATTTGACCATCACCTCTTGGCTTGGGCGTTGCGTTCGAATCTCGTAGGAAACTTATCCACCATCAAGACTGCAGTATTCAACTTGACTCGTCCACTTGGTCTCTGCAGACGTCGACTCTAAATCTCAAGTTTGGCTCAGCCTGGGTTCTCAACTAGATCTATCATGAGCCGCCTTCACATGAAGCAAACCCCATCAGAAAGGGACCGAGACGAAGAACGCGCATGGCGCAAGGCGCAAAAAGCAGCCCGTAAATCTCGCGACTCGGAAGCCAATTGTAAACCTAGACACTCCAGATCTCGTTCTCCATCGTCGTCGTCTCGAGCTCGCCACCGCAAAAAGAGACACCGTACCCCTCCTCCTTCTAATCCTCGTGGTTATGATGGAGAGGACGAGGACGAGGATGGGGATGGGGGTGGGGATGGGTGGGTGCCGCCGGCTACTGCGTCCAAGGCGGATATGGATGCTGTTCGTGCCGAGATGGAGGAACGCCGGTTTCGTGAGAAGCTCTTTGATGCGATGGGGGATGATGCTGGGTGGGATTACACAGAAACCCGGTTCAACGAATATGATGACTGTGTCCCGCAAAGATGGCAAGGTGCAGGAACGTCTCATTCTCGGGACGACCCATCAAACATGGAGGACGAAGAGTATGCCGAATGGGTGAGAGAGGGCATGTGGCGGCGTACCCACAAGGCAGAGATCGAGGCCCAGGAACGAGCTCAAGAGGAACGGAAGAAGAGGAAAGAAAGGGAAAAGGCTAGGCGCGAGGAGACAAAGAGGATGGAGCGAGAGGATGCCGAAAAAAGGGCTAGGCGGCGACAAGTCAAGGAACAACAATCGATCGTTGGTGCCTGGGCATCGTATGAAGCGCGTTGGACACAACTGCGTGCTGGCTCGTCCGGTTCTGCATCTGGTAGACTGGCGTTTACGGAGCTTCCGTGGCCGTGTTCTCCCCCACCGACGTTACCGATACAGCCGGATGCCTTGTCGAAACAAGCAGTCTCGTCGTTTTTGTTCTCACCATTGCATTCAATTGGAAAGCCTAGGAAGCAGAGGCTGCGTGAAGCGTTGCTTCTTTATCATCCGGATCGATTTGTGGCCAAATGGATGGGCCTCGTGCGGGAGAGGGATGTGCCAGAAGTGCAAGAAGCAGTTGGAAGAGTAGCACGCGTACTTACGGCACTAGTAGAAGAGGGAGACCAAGGGGAGTGAGCTATGGAACTCTATGATTGAACCCAGTTAACAGTTACACTACATGATTTCTTAGACAAATACTCTCTGTACTATAATCTACACTGCGCATTGCTCCAAGACTTCCTTGATGTAATCCGCCATAATTCGATGGGTTTGTTTCGACGGATGGCTAGCCATACAATATGGTGAGTTTGTGAATTGAGAACCCCGCAAGACGCACCCATTGATCCAATAAAATGTATGAGCTGGGTCGGAGCACGCTCCAACAGTAGATGTACTGCTCGGAGTGCAATAAGTGGTGCTATTGTACCCAAAAGCTTGATATCCTGGGGTCTTGAGGATGCCGTCCCACAAGTACGCAAAGTCTGTTCAACTCCTGTGAGTTTACAACCATAGCACATAATGAAAAAACTCACCAACGTACGCAAACTTTATTTGGGGGTTCTCTTGTTGTATGGTCGATAACCCATTGAAAACCCGGGTCTACGTAGATTGTTTTAGATTGGATTAATGAACATGTGGTGAGCCTACCTTGAATGCTAACCCGCTGGCGGTGTGTGTGCCTAGGGAATTATGTCAGGTTAGTTTCCAATTCACCTGTTAGTATATCGTATAGAGAGCGCACCTCGGCCATAATCATCGATGACCAGGAATGATCTCGCATTGGTGGGAGATTCAATTAATAATTCGACTTGTCCAAGTAGTGCTTCTGCAGCCTCGAGCATGTGGTCTCCATCTCGAGCACTCGCAGAAAAGTCATTTATTCCGCTAAACAGGTCAGGTTATATTTCACCCTCGGTTTTCAAAGTGAATATTCTCACAAAAAGACACTGTAAAGTGTGGTGGCTGGGTCAAAGGCGTGCGATTGATCTGGAAAAGGGTTGGGTGAGCAGATGGGTCATAAGTTTTGACTTGAACATACTCTGGAAGATGGCCACTTGTTGAACAAACGAGCTTTCAGTTGCCTTGCTCGGCCATATTGCTGTATCAGTGACCGCGCCGGGAACCTTCAATACAATTTAAGTTTATGTATGCGCACGATCAATTGGGTGGGAACTCACGGCATAATCCAACAAGTGTGCACCTGTGTCATTGGCGAGATTTTCGATCCAAACTAAGTCATGCGAGCGATCAGAGGCTGCGAAATCAAAATTTGACACGATAAACCTACCATACCCATTTGCGAATCGCCCCCCATACTTATGACCAAATGTTAAATGGCATACGCATGTCCTCGTATAGCCAACTCACCCTAGGGCTTGTTCCAGTCTGTACTGGCGGGTCGGGTTCGGATCCATCAAACTTGCCATCCGAAGTAAATGAGTCGCCGAAGCTGACGATCGTCTTGTACCAAGGCAACGCGCATAGTCCGGCATTTACATCTACCACACTTCCGTTGACGCTAGGTGTTCCACAAGTAGGTTCGATGGCGAGGTGGATCCCATCATTGTAATCGGAGTCTGCTCGCGGGCGGTTCAAAGCAGGGACGGCGGATGCAGCAAGAGCCACGCCCAGTGAAACACCAATAGCGGACTTGAGATACATTCCGTGACCCAGAGGTGATTTTTGTGACATGTTTTATACATTCCGGCGCCCAGAAACTCATATGGCCCAGTGCACGGGAATAGAAACTTGTTCCAGGAGCCGGACCGTACAGAGAGATAAGAAGCAACGGCAAATCGACTGATTAGGATGTATCCCGAGCAAGAAAATCGCGGACCTTATTACTGTAATACCACCGAGAAGCCAAAATTTCTGCAAGCGACCCGGAAATAGATTGGGAGTAGGCTGATCGACCAGTAGTAACATTAACCTTAGTTAATCACAAGGAATTTCTAAAAACTTCCTGCATTCATGGAGGAGCTATACACAACAATCAGATGTCCCGTATTAAAAAGTTTACTTGTGCTTGAAGGCAAGTCTTGTGGTCTGGAAATCCCCAAGAGACGTAGTCAGTAGCTATACCCTAGTCAATGTTGTAATCGCAGGGGCTGCTCACGGGTAACAATCAAAATGACCTGTGAGCAAGTCTTTCAGCAAACCTATCACTATAATTTCGTTTTGTTTCCACCTACCTCCACGAATGGTAACAGCCTTGCCTTTGGGTATGGTTTGAGCAGCTTTTTTGGTCGCGCTTGGCGGACATAGGTTATCGGGCTAAGCTTATCTTAGTACTAAAAACACGTTAGATTCATCATTCAACGCACCTCGGGGACACAAACTAGCACTGGGCACTTGATGTTCTTTGATACGGCTCCAGGACGGTAGAGGGGGAACTGAAAGACCGCTGAGGCTTGTATTTGATTCGGGAAATCTCTAGAAGCGAGCAAGTTAGTATCGCACGCCCATTATAACCAGCACACCTATCCAGGGGCCCCTTGAAGTTGGAACATGTTTGTATGCATTCCCGGTTCGCACAGCACACCAAAACCGCCTACTGGTGCTACTGTGGGCACATAGTAAGGAGAAAACCCGAGCGCTTGTCTAATAATGTCATAAATCGCGAATGGCATTACTTTGAGACTGGGTAATACGCTAAGTCCCAATGCCGAAGCAATACCATCTATGAAGGGACATTGGATAATTGCGCCTCCGATTTCTTGGTCCTATGGCTCAGAAGTGAGTATATTCATATTTATTCGTGGAACAAAATCACCTCGCTTGCGAGCTGGAGGACATGTCCACCCGAGAAACTAGAACCCCAAAGCACGATTCTCTTGGGTTCAAACGAGTCCGATCGCCGAGCGTAAGCTATAACTGTGCGGTAGTCCTCGAGTTGCTCCGAAACGAGTAGGACATTACGAGGGCTCCCGTCTATTCGTCATTTAAAAAATTTCCATACTGCATATATATAGGTGTAATGTACCTGAACCATCCCAACGTCTATAATCGAATACCAACACCGCGTAGCCATTGGCAACAAACGCCTGGGGGCACTGTCAGTCCGACAAGAATATCAATAGCTGTACATACCTCGGCGTATGCAGCAGGACCCATCTTCTTGTTGCAACCAAACCCATGCGCCCTGGGTGAGTGTTAGTCTGGAAACTTCGCGGCGCAGCACAGTAGACAACTTGCATGACTACAACAGGAAAGCGCGTGGACAGATTATGCCCAGCAGGGATGTATTGCCAAGTTTCAATCCCCCAGCCTGGGGTGGTAGAAGGAATAGTGATTGTTTCTGGTTTCATTCCCAAGCCGAGCACTTTGCAAGAGGAAAAGAAGTCGAGTGAAGTAGCAATAGCAACCAGTACTGTATGAAAGGACTCAATGAGGGCCTTATAAACTCTTCGAGATAATGGTATGGTAAATTTTCAGCAACATTCTTAGGAATCGTTGCCTGCGGTCTCCGGGCATAGTTCACCTTTGGCAATTTGCACCCTACAGCGAACGGCGATGAAGCCGAGCTTAGATAAACATCTGGAGCGACATCAATGCAACACGATTATCCGTGAGAGATCTGGTACCGCATATAACCTATTACTTATGTGACATCAATCCATTGATATTGGATCGTAAAAGATCAGCACATGCACATTCAAACCCACTCGGTTTTACAGCATGCTAGGAAGCCGGATACTCACATTTAAATATTTGGGTGGTGGAGAGTCAGCTAGCAGGGACTCGTGCGCGAGTTGGGCAAGATATAGAACTTCCATGGGGTCACTGAAACGTTGAAACCGAGGCTTATCGTTCAAACGGGCGCCTCAAGCTGCGAATGTACATGTTAAAGGCCTATGGCTTGTTTATCCACGGCCAATCCCCGTAGTCAAGCAGTTTAGCTCAAGCCACAATCAGAATAAATCTGCACGCTTGGAAACAGCGTATAATATTCATCAGCGGAAGAACGTTAACCACGTTAACAAGCTTAATACTCTAGAAACATATATAATATGCAGTAAAATACATTGAGTTAAACTATAGGACGTAACGAATGAACATCTGACTAGTAGCTACCATATCCCAACCAAATCAAATGCATATAATCATACAGGTTTAAGGAAGCGAAAACGACCAAAAAATAACCATACCAAAACACAAAAATAACGGCTCAAACATCTGCCGCAATCAAACATGTTATTTTGTTTCACCAGTTTTTGTCCGAACTAGCCCAAGCGACACGCAACTGTTCCGGGAGACATCGTCCAAGGTAACACATCGGCTGCCCTGGGAGTATCGAAGTTGTAAATGAATCGTATCGGCCCCCTCTGTCCAAGCCGCTCCGGTGCCTGAAACTTGTGTATGCGGCGATCTCAGCCAAGGGGAATATGATGGAGTTATAGGTGTGATGCGAAATGTGGGGAGCTCCGTGGGGGGGTACATGTCGTAGGTTGGAGATGGAGTTGATGGAGGACCATCGACATCGACTTGGGAGGTGCGAGTAAGCCCGAGTCCAACGCGAACAATGATCAATGTTGGTACAATGCCCTAGAGTCGGAAGTGTGAGAGCCGGCGCACCTGGTAAGGCCTAACTTACAATAATAGGGCAAAGCGCACAAAATACGATATACTAAACCAAATACCTGTGAGTCTGATGACTACAAGGGCGTAAACTTCAATATACTCACCTGGGCATTTGTCTTCATCATGAATATTATCAAATAAACCACCAAGGTAGTCGTGTAGATTGCTGCGCTCTCGACAATTACGGCTAGACCCCCTATATAGGGACGAACATCCACAGAATCTGAGACCTTTCGCGCAGTCATAATGATCCGATAAGATGTTAGCGCAGTAGTAATTAAATTCGTAGCAAGTGAGAGTAGGAACGCTGCTGCAGCACATTTCGCAAGTGGGCCTTCGAGAGCTGAGGCCATTGGCGGTAACTTGGTGAATAGCCAAACTGCAGTATACCCAGAAGCTGTCAAATGAGTGAGCTACGGGTTTGGATTGGTTAGAGCGGGTCGGCGTACCTGCTGTGCCTATAAGACACAAGACCGGGATGAAAATGACATACACGTTACCCCCCCAGATGAGAAAGCAACGATGTATAACCACCGAGTCTCCAACTAGAATTGTAGTCGCATAGACGGCATCGCCAGCTATGTTAAGCCAACGGCGAATTTCTTATTGCTAGCGTTAGCTTGGGCCGGGTGATATAGGCGTGCGATGACATACCCAGAAAATAAGCGTCCGGGCCGCCCGGCTTGTTCGCTGACAAAACCAACCCCTCGTAGAGTTTTCTGAGCTGTAGGCCGAGATGAGTTGTTGCCAGAGCAAAGAGCAGTGATGCAGTGCATAATGGGATCCATTGTATGGTTCCTGGCGTCCGCCGTCGAACAAGCACGTGCGCGCAAATCACAAATAGGACAAGGAAAACCCCTACGACAAACAACATTAGCTCTCATTAGGTATCAAACCTAACCAGAGAGATCGGACTCACCCCAAAGTGCTATTTCGCTAAACGTGAATTGCGCCACACACAAAATCAAGTCAAATCCAGCAGGTCAATGGCAATAAGGTCAACCTCGGGGACACTTGCGATTGTTCATGACTTACGTCCAGATTCCAATCACAACAGCAGTTTTGTAACGCATCTCCTTTGCCTGGTTAGCCCGCCGCTAGACTAGATGCTTGCTCGCCGGATGCGCCAACAGATATTCCCCACACAGGTCCACGTGGAAGGGGTCAACTATGGGACATGACAGGTGAGATCTTGAAGCAGAGCAGATGGCCAGCACGAGGCAGAAGGTGATCAAAAAGGTACGGAAGTCGTCGGTCCGGTTCAGCCTTTTTATTACTTGATAGATCCTCGAAAAAACACCGTCCAGGTACAGCGGGGCGCCTGCTCGGTATCATAGCGACCCATTTCACCCGGCGAAGGAAAACCGGTGGGTAAATTGTCGGATATGGAACAAATCGGAATTCCAATTTGCACAAAAGTGCAAATATGGGAACTACTAGGTTCTCGTCAGACAACGCCAGAAATTAACGACGCGCGCCAAGCAAGGGGCAAAGTAGTCCCAGACAAAACTCAGAACTGCTAACACGGTGCTATGGACACCCAGGAAGGTTCATCATCACAGTTTATTCGAACAACGAGTCTATGTGTCATTGACCTTTCAGGGTCACTTGGGCCATATCACGACACAGCCACAACTCTACTTTGGCAATTAAGACCCGATCATGGCTCAGACCAAACACTTAGTGCATTTTTGACCTGTCCTTTTCAACACTAGCCCAACGTGAAACAATTGAGATGGTTGAACCTGTTACTGACGAACTCCATCGTATTATTTTCAGCACTATGAGTACGGGAGAAGATCTAGAACGAAGAACCGTCATCGGTACGTTAGTCATAACAGCTTGGTTCGCCCACAAAATCTGAACATGGCGTGCAGGCAGCACGGCACAATGGTTTGCCGACGACACTACCGGAGAAATAAGAAATACCCAGGTGCCCACTTGGGGAGAATTCATTGCCATTAGGTTTATACTGGAGCCGATTGTCAAGCGCGCCAAGTTCAAGAACGAAAGAGAGGCACGGGAAGGCACCCCATGGCACTTAATAGGCCATGTTTTAAACATACTTGCGCGCATGGAACTCACGCGCCAGAAAGTTATAGAAGAGGCTACGCGGGCACTTGAACTTAACTCCAACTTGAAAAAAGGGAAAAACAAGGCGACGGAGGTTAGTTGCACACCTCGCTGTGTTACTGACGTCATATGATATTGATGGGAAACCCTCCAGGATGACGATGATCCGTTGTTGCTCCCGGACAACGAAAGGAAAACACTGAAATACCTCACGAGCTCAAAGCTGTCGGATCGCCTTCGAGAACAGTACATGCTTATATCCTTACAATTACGACGAATGGTATGCCCAATTTAGAACCCTATATACTGTACTAAATTCAGTATTCAAGCATATCTATGAAACTCTTCGCACTCGGACACCAGGTGTCGACGAACTTATCAAAAAGCACTTTCCTCAAAACCTTACCACAGACACCTCCAACTTGTACATCGCTGGTATGAAAGGCGCTACCCCAGCAGAGATCAAATCGTATTCGGTTACACGATTACTCGCCTACAGGTTATACAGAGACGTAGACATCTGGGAAGACGGCCTGCAAAAGCGAAACATTAGCGAAGATATGATGAATGGGCTATCTCGAAAGTCTGAACACGAGTTTTCGTACCCCGAGGAATTTGAGCGCAAGTTTCCCCCTTTCGAAGACTGGACTAAAATAGTTACACTTACGCTGGGTTGGTCAAAAAGTGTACTGAATATGGTTACCACTCTCGAGGAGGCTTTCAAACCAAAGCCCGCGAGTTGATAGGTTTTTTACTACCCACATGCTTACCCAGAGTAACTCCATACTTATGTTTCCATCTTGGACTCGATGCTGGCCACGTGGTATCATAATTATAACTTATATGGTTTAATGGGATACTGAATCGATTGAATCCATATATCGCAAAAGTGTAATCTGCATGGCTAAATACACGAAGAAAGAGATCGACAGTACCTTAGGCGGATCCAATAGTTACTCGCCCTCGACCATATCCATGTTCGAGCTGTTTTCGGGAACCGAGCCATTGGGAGCTGATTCACTGCTTATTGTAGCAGCTTGTTTTGTGCTCTCTGGTTCCATGATGAACGATTAATGCAAGTTTAATCTCGCCTAGGCTGAACATACCATCAATTTTGGTCTCGGCAGCTCGGGCGGCTTGTTGGGCTTCTTCAGCGCTCTGCTTTAGAGTCTGGATTTCTTCCAGGCCCTTTTGGCGTTCAATCTTCCACGCCTCTTCTTCGGCAGCCAAGAGCCGTTTAGTTTCCTAAAGGCAATTGAAAATAACTCAGAGTCGATATCTGGAAAAACATACCAACTGCCGTCTCTCCAGAAAAGCTTTCTGCTGGGGCAACAACACCGCAGGCAAAAAGTATATGGGCGGGCCATCGGTACGAGCGCCAGGCCCCGATGGTGTGCTGCGAGATCGCGGAGGGAGTGGTATAAACTGCGAGACCTGCTTCCCGCGGGGAGCATTCTCCTTGGTATTCGCGTCGGCCATATTCGTATCGGTATCGCCAGGCTCTGAAACTGCGGAAGGGTCAAAGGTAAAGTCGGAAGGAATGTTATCCGTGGTAAGCAAGAAGTTGGCTAGTCCTGGAAGCGTCGTCTGTCGGTGGCGAATCTGGTGATAGGCAAACATTCGAATGAGGTGGCTACTGAACGAAAAAAACAAACGGAATTACCATGCTGTCCTTGAAAGCAATGTCTTCTTCTCTTTGGTGCGCCTTGGATCGTTGCTTCTTGGACTCAGATTCCATGCGCACCTGGTCTTTGCGACGTGTCAGTTCGCGGGCAAGTCGCCCTTCCACCTCTGCGCGCCGCTTTGCCTATTCGCGATCCTTAGTTACACGCCAGCCCCTTAAAATATGGTAACATTTATATACTCACCGTTTCCGTGCTCCCACGAACTTTGTCCTCGTCCTTGGCCTTCTTAAGCGTGCCCAACACCATTCCAAAGACTGAGCGGCCCTTTTTGCGTGGCTCAGTAGACATGTCGATACGAGGTCGTTTCTTGAACTGTTCTATAGATGTATGTAAGTATCCAGTAGAAAAAATATGTTGAGAGGCGTCATACCGTTGGTGTCCATCTTGTCGTCGGCAGCTGTGGATGCAACATTAGCTTCACCTGCGCTTTTTGGGGCTTGATCAATCTCGACATCTTGCTGGACGGGAGAAGCGACTGTTTCTAGAGCATCTGATCTAGTAACATGCTTCAGTTTTAATCATTTTTTTAGTATATCGTAGGTTATCCGTACGTACTCGGACTGCATCATAGGCCAACAAGGAAGAGGTAGCGCTCGTGGAGTCACGTGACATATCAATCAACCTTACCAAACATGCTTTGTCATGAATGCCTTGATCGACTCTGCTCTCCCACAGCTGAAAGTGAATTCTCGATAGCGACAACCCCCAAATTCATTTCTCAGCTTGGTATACCTACATGTGAACTTGCTCGGAATTTCTTACAGCCGAGAGACTCCGCATATGGATAGACTTCGATCTTTTGTCTTCTAAGAGTTTGTCTCTGTACCTTGCCACTAGCCGCTTTGTTTGGGGTGAGGACGGACCACACGAGGCCCCCTTGCTTGTACCAACTCGCGGTGTCACAGGAGAATAGAACTTCCGGGATATTGGCTCCTATGTTCCTTAGACCGGGCCACCATGCGGACTTAATCGCTGCTACTGCCATTTAATCAATCACGGTACTATCACAGTTGACCTGTTATCCGCTGCCACACGGAATACCTTATCGGGATGTTAATGAAATTAAAATCTAGAATATACCTACCCACAGGACTTCGATGTTCTCACGGGCTTGGTTTTTCAGCCTAGCTGCCCAAAGCTCATTTGAGTTAATTGCTACGCGGCTGATGGTAAGCGCCTCGTGCTGACGCCCGTGAATCGCCAAGTAGGCACCCATCGTGTTGAACACGCACGCATCAAATGCTTGGCGCGGACATTCCTTTTCGGAAGCGACAAAGATGAGATAAAATGGTTGTGGAGCCAGTCGCCGAACTGTCAAGCAGTGCATTGGGGCGGCGATGCGTGCCCATGGGAGCGATTTAGTTTTACCTGGTGGCGGCAATCGCCTAAAGTACCTTTACCGCAAGCCGCGGCGTGAAAGACGTGGTCGGCAGGGGGCAAGAATGATGTGATCGTAAGGTAGTGGCAAGGCCGAGGGCGTTTCAATTCGTAAAGTAAGTTCCAGGGTAGTCCAATCTAGGAAAGCACAACATATTCACTAAAATTTGATTGCGAATCCCGCAGAGGGCTGTATTCTTTTTGATTCGGAAACTGTTGGCAATTACTGGGCTGCCCCATACCAGCGTCGGGTCGAGGCTCTTTGGCTTGTCAAGCACTCGCCCGTTGGAACTCCGGCTGGCAGGGCTAGTCAAATGGGGGTCGTTACCCGACCGGTAATTGAGGCAATTCGCTTGCATACACACAGGGAAATACACCCACTGAATACATTTTTCACATCGCGTACTCGTGCCACTTGTGGCGCGCCGGGGGTTGCGACTCGATCGGACGCCAAGAGCATTTTGCCCCTGTGCTAACAGGACACATCTCGAGCTTGTTCCTAGAGAATTGAAAACGAACGGCTATTTTAGACCACAGCCAAGTCTCACAACGGCATCCTATCTTTGGGTCTCTCCTGCGATGCAACATACTTCCCTCTTGCTACTTGCGGTCGGCGCACGCTCAGTCTCGGCTGCTTTCGTCGATACCACCCTCAACATTGTCAATGCTCAAATAAACCCTGATGGTTTTGCTCGCACGGCTTCTCTCGTCAATGGACAGTTTCCTGGCACAGTGATCTTTGCTAACAAGGGCGATGTTCTGCGCAACACTGTTGTCAACCAACTGAATGATCCTTCGATGCGTCGGTCAACTACGATCGTAAAGCAGCCTGCTTTTAACCAATTATAATTTTCTAACTTTCTTTTGTAGCATTGGCACGGACTATTCCAGCGTACAACAGCGTACGAAGATGGTCCTGCATTCGTCACTCAATGCCCAATTTCCCCCGCATCATCTTATCAATACGTTATCCCGACCGTCGACCAGGCAGGAACCCACTGGTGAGGACGAAAACAACGTTTAAAGCTGTTAATTTTGACTAGGTGTTTTACAGGTATCATTCTCATCTTGGGAGTCAGTATGTGGACGGTGTCCGCGGTGCTATTGTCATTTATGGTGGGTTCGCTCATCACAGACACGTGAATGTGGCTTACCCAATTTATCGACTCCTAGATCCGAATGATCCTCACAAGAGCCTCTATGGTGAATTTCTTCGTTGAAACACACATGCAATTTGTTTTACTGAGTATATGCGCAGATGTCGATGATGCCTCGACAGTCATTCAACTTTCAGACTGGTATCATACTCCCGCCCCAGCTTTGACTGAGAAGTACTTCGCAAGTGGTGCCGAACCGTGAGTCTTTGATCCTCACTTGTGATTGTAATACATATTGAAACGCGTTGGTATAGAGTTCCTGACACGGGATTGATCAACGGTCGTGGGAGGTACAAGGGTGGTCCTGGAGCTCCATGGTCCGTGATCAACGTCACAAAAGGGAAGCGCTATCGTTTCCGTGTTGTCAACAACAACGCTATCGGGTACTATACGTTCCAAATTGACGGGCACCCACTTACCATTATTGAAGCCGATGGTCTGTGTCATAGCTAATTACCTAGATTATCGTCAATAACCATACTGAATTTCCAGGTATCGCTCATCGTCCAGTAGTTGTCAACTCGCTAGACATCCATCCTGGGGAGCGCTACTCTATCATTGTGGGTCCTATTTATGATACGAATTCTGCCTGTATCTATCTTAACCATCAATCTTGCAGCTTAATGCGAATCAGACAGTAAAAAACTACTGGATTAGAGCTCCACTGAATGCTCAAGGAAGCAGCAGCACCTGTGAGTTTACCTGCGCCGAGTTGAATGGTGCGTGAGCGTGAGACTAATTGGAGTCTACAGTGGATCCCGAACTCGTCAAGGCTGTTCTACGCTACCAGGGTGCGCCCGAATCAGACCCCACGACATCCAAGTCTTCGGGTACCAAACTCGATCAGAGCTCTCTCAAGGTTAGGGAATTACTTACTGGGCATTACAAACGCAAACCGAATATACCATTTTCAGCCTGTTGAAAACCCTGGCGCTCCTGGTGGCAGCAACCCAGTGAGTGCTCGAAATATTAGTCCAATGCATATGTTTATTGAAAAAATGTTATCGTCTAGGCCGATGTCGTTATTGATCTTGCGTACGGTGGAGTAAGCGGTGGCAAGACTGGTTGGCAAGTCAATGGCAGCCAATACAAGTCCCCAAGTCTGCCTACGCTTCTGAAGATTCTGTCGAACAATGCGACGACAAATGCTGACTTTGCTCCCTCCGAAAACACAATCGTTTTGCCGTTCAACAAAGTCATTGAGCTCAAGATTCATGGTTCCTCACAGGTGCGTTTAGGAGCATATGGTATCAATTCTGTGACTTATGGTTGCTTTTAGGGTTTCTTCCATCCTTGGCATCTTCACGGAGTGAGCGTTACAAACAAAGTTTTTTATGGGCATTAGGCTAATTCTTGTTTAGCACGCATTCGACATTATTCAAAACAACGGTCCTGAGAACTACGTTGACCCACCACGCAAGGATGTTATCCCAGTCGGCGGAAGCACTGCCAGGATTCGCTTCAAGACCGACAACCCGGGTAAGTAGCCAATTTTGTGTCATGCTTGGCCAATCATTTGACGAATTATTCACAGGCCCGTGGTATGTTGAAAATCCAGAGGCATATACACATCGTTGATTTACATGATTCTGCTTTGGTTAGGTTCTTACATTGTCATGTTGACTGGCACCTTGAGGTATGGTCTGAGTCCTACTATTTAGGGACCCACAACTTACAGATATTATGTTCTACGCCTGTTTACAATAAAATCAATCTGTAGGCCGGTAAGTTTGATTCTGGTAGCCGACTTGGGATAATCTAGCTAACGCATTACACAAGGTCTCGCCGTTGTTTTTGCTGAATCGCCCAACGAGCAACGAACTGGCCCTCTCAAAATTACCCCCTCCCCAGGTTGGCAGGACCTATGTCCAAAGTATGCTGCCTTGTCACCTGAGTTCCAATAAATGAAGATAGTATGATGAATACGAGAGTCACACCTTTCACGAAACATTTTATATCATCTTGTTTTTTTTCGGCAAAATGTAATATCATAGATTCCAATATGACGTACACGATTCATTAAACAACCTCCCGATCATTTCTTCTTGCGTGCCTTGGCGCTTCCGCCAGACTTAGGAATATGCCCAGTGCCTCCGCCTTCCATTACCCCAGCTACAGCCGGGGCGACGCTCACTCCTTGAGAATAGCCCGCCGTAGCACCTTCCCTCTTCCCCTTCCCTCGGCCTTTTCGCCCTTGAGCGAATGTGACGTAAGTTCTCTCCCGTTTCTTGATCCACCGCTCGGGATCTGGCATAGGCGTAACTCCAAGGACGACGTGTTTGGGTAGGCGACCTTTACGAGGTCCTTTAGCTTGTGCGGGAGCAGGAGTGGCTTCGGGAGTTGGTTTTTGTGCTACCGCCGTCACAAGCGTAGCAGTGGTCGTAGGTGGAGCCGGAGCTGGCGTATCCTCCAGCTGAGTGACGTTCACACCTGATGCGCGCAACGAGTCATAGAAGCCAGATTTTAGGAAATCGAGGTGACTCTGTACGGCTGCGAGGTTGGTCGTAATATCGTTTTGTTCTTCCGCATTCTTTGTAGGTTGCAAAGTTTAAAGCAATGAATGTAGTTAGAAAATACTACTCACTAGCTCGCTGTCGTCCAAGATCCGGTCATATATTTCCTTTGCAGTGTTATAGTCACCGAGCCTGTAGGACTAGATACTTTGTAGGATTTAAATTTCACACTATGCCAGAGTGAACTTACAATCTGAGCCTCAAGGTGGGCGTAACTTCCGTTGGATGTTCCGCCTTTCCCCTTGAGTTGATCAACGATCGTCTTGGCTTCCTCCTCCTTGTGCAGACGATAGAGTAAATACGCCCTCTCCAAGTCTTTTGGGACCTTTGAATTACCACCACTAGTGGCCATGGAGTCCACGATCTCGAGCGCACGAACATATTGATCTGTTTGGAGCAATAGGAATAACTTCGTCTGGACTACGTCCGCGTCATTTGGTGAAATACGAAGAACTAATCGTGGATTAGTAAACAAAGATATTCTCGGGTACAGCCTAGGCATACTCTTGTCGCAAGTTTTCACGGCATTCGCGAGATGTCCACCATCGATTTGGGCACATAACGAGCTAAATAACTGTTTTACCCGGACCGAGACAGGCTTCGGAGGTTTAGACGAGGCAGGGTCAAGCGTATAGATTTTGCGGCGCGGATTGTAGTTTCCTCTTTTCTCCCCAGGTGGTGGCTTTTTGCTTATTGGCACGGCCTTAGGAGCTTTGGGTTTTGGGGGCATGATGGTCCTCGTACACGCGTTTGCTCCATCACGAGCGTAAGCGCCGAAGCATGTCACATTTCCAATTATATATGACCCACTACCCACCCGAAACCACCGCTGTAGTTTTGGGACAGTTTGACCTCATAGAAAACTAACGCGAATATGGCGCATAAATTACCTCGAATCATTGTAATCAGATGATTATTTTATACCGCTACCTTCTCAATGCAAACCTAGGTGGGAGTCCCAACTAAACACCCACAAGTTAATAGACTGGCCATGACATTATAAGGACCACAAAACTAGCCCCGTTTCCTGGTTCCCAAACAGGCGATTTATTTAGTTCATATAGAATTCGGGCAGGGCGTTGGAGCACAAGCATATTTTACATCCTAGTGTTATTCACTCCAACGTCACTTCCCGACGCCTCACCCCCAACACGCATTCCACCGGTTTGCGTAAAAACCCTTCAGTCGTTTCCAGCTAGCCAGGAGCATCCGTCAGAACTTGACTGACGGCGCATGTATACATATGTAGAATACGCTTACCTTCTGGTCAGGGCTTTCCAACCTGAACTCATATCTTCTAAATATCGTCGAGATAATAACCAGGAGCTCCATCATTGCGAGGTTCCGCCCTACGCATGCCCTACCAAAATATATCCTATCATTAGCCTTCGAGAGCTTTACAAGCAGTCGCGTTCACGTACCTGGGGCCAAATGAGAACGGATTGAATTCCTTTCCCACTTCGCGCTCAAACCACCTCTCGGGCCGATATGCAGCAGCATCGGCTCCCCATATTTCTTCGTCATGGTGAAGGTTGTAAGTGGGAACACTTAGAATGGTACCTTCGTCGAATGTTTCTCCGCAAACCACGAGTGTTGCTCCAGGAGGAACAGCTCGTGGGAGTCCAATTCCAGAGGTGCTGTGGAGTCTCAGTCCCTCGTTTACGCAAGCATGAAGATATGGCAACGTTTTGACATCACCAAACCTTGTAATGGCAGAAGAGGCTGGGCGTGGTGGTAGAGCCGCGTTAGTTGTTGGTGGGTGTTTGGATCGCTTTGAGGGAATCGCGCCGTCTAGCTCGTCCTGTAGCTTCTTTTGGGCGTTTGGATTAGCAGCAAGGAAGTAGGTAATCGCGCCACAAGAGCTGGTGTGCCATACCGATTGTATGCCAATTAGCGCTAGGGAGAGTCAATGCTGAATGGTTGACTCACTTGCTCGTTGTATCGCTACCAGCAACCATGAGTGTCAAAGCCTCAGCAGTAAGCTCCTCCTTTCCAATCGGATCGCCATTACTATCCTTTCCCTGAAGTAACTTTTCCAGAAGATCCGAGGTCTTCACGTGGGATTCATTCTCTCCATCATCAGCTACTGCCGAGATCTCCAGCTCATCTTCGTCCTCAGCCTGACCAAACATGAGCCGCCGGTTAACAGACGCTATTGCCATCTTCTCGAACGTCTTGACTGCGGCATTCGCACGGGCCCAGAATGGCAGGTGTCGTGCCAAAGGTCTGAGCCATACTGGGACTACACCCATACTCGCCCCAAATTCGCCGCGTTCGTTGAGGGTTTTTACTGCGGGAACGTATTTGATAACCGGGACCTCACCAGCAACCTCTCCGGAAACGATTATGGGAGCCATGTCCTTTTGCACTTTGGTCATTCCAAACGGTGCCCCAAAGGCAAGATCGCCTATGATATCGAAGGTGAGGTAGCCAAAACCTATTTAATTATCATATTACGTCTAAATTTAGTTCATATTTCTCCATACGACTTATACCCGAGACTTACTGGGAAGGCAATCGAACCAAGCAATGCCTTGTTTTTCGCCGGCTTCAGCAGCGAGAGCACACTTCAGATCCCAATGAGCACAGAACATTTGCAAGTGCTTTCGGACGTGAGGTTCAAACGAGAGAATACTTTGAGGACTGAAAGCATGGGAAATGAGCCTCCGCTTTCCTTGGTTATAAGTTAGTTTCAGATAGAGTATAACCCTGACACATCTTATTAACTCACGAGCATGTTCTGCGCGGTCACGTGTGGTAAATAAGCCCCGCCTTATGCTGACAAATGCATCATAAAAATCGGGCTTTAGAGTGCCAGTTCCATGCCCGTAAATCGACTAACAATATCATGGTATGATATATGAAACATCTAAATATGTTGCGCTAGCAAGGGGGACCTACCTGCATAGCACCAGGGTCACATACACTAACATGATTGGGTGCAATACGAACAAGCTTTCCTACCGGTGAGTAGCCATTTTAAATTTGTCCGTGAGCGACTAGAAAGAAGAAACTCACCGTATTTCTTATGCAGATTATATACGTATTCACTTCTCTTGCCACGAACGGAGACGTAGGTAAGCCAAGCGTCGGAAATGGCTGCTAGGAATGGTCCGCCAATCGAGGGACGCTTCAATCGGTGTGAATCATTGAGGTAAGTGACAAGGGGACTGAGCACCTATGTGGCATTCATTGTCCATCATTAGATCCAACGCATACACCCTGGTGTTATTGTACAGGCAACATACCCAACCGGTGATGAGCATCATGGCACCATAGTAAATGTAGCTAGCTGCGTAGGAGTCAAATAAACAAATGTATTCCATTGCCCTGGGGAGGAACTAGTTGAGACACGATGATGAATGAGTGCTGTTCGAATAGTCTCTACGAGTATTTATCCTCCATCAGCAATCAATTGTTGCACCATCGGGAGACTTCATCCCGCAGTGAGTAAAGATTTATGAGTCAAATAGAGCGAGTTTCGGGAGAGTAGGTAGACTTCGGTATGCGTTGCAACAGGACGGCCGGCAGGTGTTCCACTTGAATGGACTTATGGAATCTAGGATGTCTTGTGGAAGCTGGGAAGGGTTGGGGAATGTATGCTATTCGTCGCTAAATTTAGTACTAGCGACGTTATGCATCACACAAAATTGACCCACTCTATAGATAACAATCACATTCGTATAAGCTGGGCTTAATCAAGCGTCTCAACTTTGCCGAGGGCCGGCCGTGGCTACTACTTTGGGATATTGGGCTACAGAAGGAATAATAGCAGAGGCATCAAAGGAAGTTAGTTGGAATGTATCAATGAAGTAGCCAGCACGCAGAACGTTTGCGGGCAGTTCTTTAACACTAAAGACGTTAGTTGGAATGTGTTGGGTTTTGGTGATCGGGCTACAAAATTATGCGTCGAGTACCCATTAGCTGTTCTCACGAAAGACATGTGGACAACCGAGATTGCACCTAAGTGGTCAATCATAGTAATTGAAGCCCACTGCTCCAAGCTACAATCCCACATGCGTGTCAAAAAATAGGGTACACAATCGTCATAACATGGAACTCAATGAATTATGTATATTGGTATCACTAATGTGCGAAAACTTCGGAGATATTTGGGACGAATGTCTACAGTTGCTGTATCTTTATATGACTTGAGAACGCATAAATTCTAACATTATATGCGCTGTGCATGTAAACTCGCAAGCCAGCTAAAATTCAAATTTGATTGATTATCAGGAACAGTATCAACAGTAGGTCATAATGACGTCATGAGTCGTCACGGTTGTGCACGATGCGATACCAATGACATTGTGGTATTCTCAGCATTTGATTAATCCGCCATTTAATACCGGTTGAATTCGTGTAGTGGCTGATAGTGCTACATGCATTGCAAGTCTTAAATGCAATAGTGCCCCGAGATTATCAGGCTGCTGTGCAGTACCGTGGATATGTAATAGATATCACCTTGCGAGATTACACTCTCAAGTCGTGAAATCAAACGATGAGAGAACTTTGTAATAACTTTTAAGCGCTCAGCGCTAAATTGAACATAACGACCATATCTACAAATGGGATTTTTACCAGCGCGGTGCACGTCCACAACCGCGACAGGTGAATACAAGTGGCCACAGCACCTTCCAGCAGCACTCTTGAACAAAGAACCTCTCGGAAACATTTTGAGTCAGTGCCCGAGTTCATGCCATACCAAGTAAGGCATCGCACTAGTCATTGTGGCACAGCTTCGTTCTATCTTCGGTCCCGAATATTCGAATTCACATATATATAAACCGATCACACCTTCCTTCATCCAACAACACCCACCCCAACCATGCCTTCAAACACGCGACCGATAACAATTATCCTCAACTCAAACCAGTCTAAACGTACGATCTACCTGCTACCTCTGGCCTCTAATATTAGGTCCCAACACTCGTTAATACTCACCGAAGCCCGCAATAAGTTCCGTCTCAAATCGCTCTCACAGATATTTCTCAAGGGCGGAACGCTTTTTCTTTCTGAAGAAAGCCTGCACTCGGACGTGCGCGAGGTTTGGGTTAGCAAGGGCGAGCCATACGTGGGCAAGGATGTACCAGCGCCTAAAACAACTCAAACGGAGTCGGACCCAGAGCCGAGAGTAGATGTAATAGCTGACGAAAGCTATGTTGATCCAGAAGCCGTAAAGCAACTGAAGGCCGTTGCTGGACTCCAAGGTGTCGTGTGAGTGTACTCTGTTATAATTATTCCAGTGCATCCGTATACTTAGATCAATTACAAATCTTCACAGCGCTGCAATAGGTATGCCCGACCTCCATCCCGGGAACCGCTTTCCTATTGGCTGTGCCATTGCCGCACGGGGAATTTATCCCGCATTGATCGGGACGGACGTTGGTTGTGGCATAGCACTTTACCGTCTTGCACTAACCCCCTCCCGCTTCATACCAGCTAAAATCGCATCGAGACTTAGAGGATTGGACGACCCTTGGAACGGCGATGTTGTTGGATGGCTAGCTGAACGGGGCGTACACAAGGAATCCGAATTTGACAGGTCGTCGTTGGGAACTGTCGGTGCAGGAAACCATTTCGCCGAGATCTGTGTCGTGGAACAAGTCAAAGATGTGGAAGTCTGCGAGCGAATAGGTGTCAAGGAAGGAGTCGTGTACCTTTTGGGTAGGTTTACATCCTCAAATTCGTAGCGCGGACTAATTTAGTGTGATTGGTCAGTCCACACCGGTTCAAGAGGACTTGGGAAGTCAATCCTTCAGTCTCACTCCCAGACCAATTCCAACCCGTTCTACCCGATGGAAACGCCAGAACTAGAGGCTTATCTCGAAGAGCACGACTATGCTGTACGCTGGGCTGTCGCAAACCGAGATCTCGTCGCATACCGGATCGCCTCATGTCTAGGTCTCTCGCAAGATTCGAACGAGAACCCAGGAACAATTTGTGGCGACGAAGAAACTACCCCAATACCTATAATGCCCGAAAAACTGATCGACGTGACACACAACTCGGTGACAAAGCATACGCTCCCAGTTGGCGACAGTGGCCCGGAGCACGTGTGGATCCATCGTAAGGGCGCTGCTCCTGCGGACATGGGTGTCGCTCCCTGTCCTGGAAGCCGAGGCGATTTTAGTTGGTTATTGGAACCTGTGGGGGATGGATTTGATAATGGTACGTCATACCCATTTTCAAGCTAGAAATTAATTATCCAACATACGTCGACTCAGCGTTTTCCCTTGCTCACGGCGCCGGGAGATTGTACCCCCGTGGGGCTGCAACATTACACAAAAATGTTCCAGGGAGTACGACTCACCTCGGAAGTGAGGTCGTGTGCACAGACACAACGCTCATGATGGAGGAAAGACCCGAGGCATACAAGGGTGTTCAGGAAGTGGTAAACGATCTTGAAAAACGCGGGTGTGCGAGGGGTGTTGCCAAGTTAAGGCCAATAGTTACGTACAAAGTGCGAAGTGAAAACGTGAGGAAATAATTGCACACTGTAAGCTTGAATTTCCCCAGACTCGAGTCGCTCTATATATGCGTTTTGCATCACACAAATTACGATTAACATTGGACAGTACATATTACGAATAGACAATACCCCCTATTCCTTGGTCGTCCAAACGCGCTCGTGCTCCACAAATTTCTCCCACTCGCCTTGGTCTATCCCGTATGACTCTGTTTCCACAGCCGGAAAAGTGCCATCCTTGACAGCCTTGGCGTACGCGTCTACGCCCGCCGCTGCTGCAACTCCAATATTCGCAAATCTCCTTACGAACTTGGCCTTGTGTCCCGACCATATGCCTAGTGCGTCGTCTTGAACCAACACTTGACCATCACACCGGGGACCTGCGCCAATCCCAATAGTGGGTATATGCAGTTTTTTGGTGATATGTGCTGCGAGGAGATGTGGGATCGCCTCGAGAACAATGGAGAAGGCGCCCGCATTTTGTAGCTCTTCGGCTGCATGTGCAAGTTCAATCGCGCTCGCCGCATCCCTGCCCTGAACACGGTATCCTGACAACGCGGTATGTCGTTGGGGTAGTAGCCCTATGTGGGGCATGACTGCTATTCCAACGCTTGTCAACGCCTTTACAGTCGGCACAAGCTCCCGCCCCCCTTCAATTTTGACAGCCTCGACCCCGCCTTCGCGTATCATTCGCACCGCAGAGCGCACGGCATCCTCTGCAGACGCGTAGTAGGTTCCAAATGGCAAGTCCGCGACCAAAAGGGGCGCATGCGAGCCCCGCCCCACAGCACGTATATGGTGGAGCATTTCGTCCATCGTAAGGCGCGTCGTTGAGTCGTAGCCTAGCGCGACCTGGGCGAGACTATCACCCACCAGCGTGATGTCAATATCTGCAAGCTCGCACCGGACCCCAGTAGGATAGTCGTGAGCCGTGAGCATTGTGATGGGTGTCCCATTTTGTTTGAGGGTGTTGAGCTTTTGGATGGTGACCTTTTTACGGACTGTGGGTGCGTGAGATGTTGATCATGCACGGTTTGATCAAGGGCCCACCTTGTGCTTCTTTTGATTCAGGACGCGCACTCATCCATCGTTTGGAACCATTGGTGCGAGCCAATGCTCGGGTAGCGGAAGCAAATAGGAAGAGTCGCTCGCAGATCATAGTGGGCGTAAAATGGGGTTGTAAAATGGCAGCTTGGGACAAGCTAGCTTTATATAAAAACACACTTTTGTGAAAAGAGTAAAAAGTTGACTCGAAGGGTGACACATGTGACGACTTTGGATGGCGCCATCGGCAGTGGCCGGCATGCACCACTCACCGGACAAGTTTCACGTGATGTTACACGGTGGCTACCAAGTGGAGACCTCCACTTTTTCAAAAAGTGGTGATCCATCCGGGGAAAGATATTTTCTGAGCACATACATGGGTGTATCAGCCCTGTTTAGCTATGTTCTGAAATTGCTGAGCAACGTTTTGAATGAGTTATGCGCTAACTAGCCCATCACTTTCTCAAAAAGTGGTGCGCAAGGTCCCTAGTGGCGCCATTTGTCGTACCGGTCAAATGAGTCGGGTCACATATGTCGGCCCGAGCCCCTCCTACTATCCGATGTCTTGCGGCTTATATGTTCCCAATCCGTACAAACACAGACTTCCGCATGTAGCGACAACCGAGCGAGATATTCGCATCCCAATCATCTGAGCACCATCGCAGGATCATTAATATGATCAGTAAAAAACACAAATCGCCGTTTTAAAAGATCTACTTCTCGATGCCGACTAGGCAGCACCAACGCGATGCACTTGCGAAGCAATTTCAGCCGTATCCGAGTAGAGCTGGCGTTTCAACCCAACTTGCAACGTTAACCCCAAGTCAATTAAAAGCGGTCCAGGATTATGTAAAATAAATCACGAGGGGCCAGATTTCATACTTGACCTTTAGACGGGCCTCGCGCGTAACGACTGGTACCAGCCGACTTGGGGCTGGAAGCAGCAGCGACTGCGCGTAGCGCGTAGGGCCAGGGTGCAGCGCTAGCTAGGGCCGCCCGCCAAGCGAGCTGTGAGGGCGGGCCAAAACCAGTCGTAGAGACGCTCATAGTCGATAATTTAATGCTGTAAATATTAATACGGAATGTAGCATTTGTTCGTGCATTTAGTGAAGGCTGGGTGGGCGGGAAATATTAATTTGTAATAACTTTGGGTATCGGTTACGCGCGTTCTCAGCAAGTCGGGAGCTGGCGCAGGTGGGAGAGCGCAAGGAGCGACTGCGAGAACTCGGACGCTAAACAGAGATAAGCGCCAGCCTTTCCCCTGCATGTGGCCAAGTATCATTTTTGGCTCCGCGGGCTGCGTGCCAAACATTCACCCGATCCGAGATATACAGGATACTGGGCAAACCCGAGGACCTTGAGGTTACACTCTACTCTAGCATACAATTCGAAATCACGAGCCGTGTACTACCACCGACCAAATATCAATTCAGAGCATAGACGACCAAGAAGCTTTCCTGACCACGAATGCCCGGCGCTGTGCATTATTTTGATGTCTCGGCGCATTTGATACTTGCACAAATGTCCCCACAGACTCGGTGCTCGCCTCGACCCGAATATGCGAGTAGGCACCATTCTCCACGTACATATTACATTTCAATGTGTTAGGTGTCCAAGTAACTTATGCATTGTTGAGAAACGTTGAAGCTCGATACAGGTGCCTCCTGACATTAGGAACAAACCTACTTGTCAACTCTAATAAAAAAACATCTTGTCGACGCACATGTCAAAATAAAAATAGATTCTCTGCATTAATATTCTTTTTGGAAAAAGATCGACATCCTTGATTAAATTTCAACCTGCGCAGTGCTTGATAACACAAATGAGAGGGTGCGATCTTGCAATGGACCGAGACGGTTCTCGCCCAGTCAGACTTTTCAACTTTAAATCGCGAGCTAGCGAGTAAGACTCCTGCCACTTGACAGTCGACCGTATCGCCGCGACACAAACAAACAACCCAAACTGTCGACTCCAAACCACCCGCACTTGGCAAAAGTCCCACTCAATTAAAACCTCGTGCCCAGTGGTCGATGTATCAGTACAGCCACGCCGATCCTCAAATCTAGGCATACCAGACTCAATCATCCATTACCGACCGACGTCATATTTGATGCCTCGACCCGCACAGTCAACGATCCAGGAACCAAAACGCATTCTTACAAACAAATCAACATGTACAATGACATCCTCTAACATACATAAAAAACAAAACGAATAACAGTACAATGCATTTTATTAACCTCGACCCTCGCACTTGATTCGTTTTCGCTCGCTGCCATCCAAAGTATCTTCTGCCTCTTCGCGTTCTCGACTTTTTCGGCCGACGACGCCCTTGCCCTTTCCCTGGACGACTTGTTCGATTTGCATGGGCTCGGATTGGATTTGGGTGGGCGGCTGGTTCCATTCGTCGGATCGGCTGGCGTACACACTCGGAATGCCCTGGACACTCATGGCACGCACACAGACAGCACAGCGACACATCCACAAGCCACCCGTGGCCTCGCGCCAGAGCTGGTCAATGACGAGCTTGGTCTGGTGGCCGAGGTGGTAGGTGCAGGTGGGGATGAGCGGAATGGGATGGAGGGGCTTTTTCGCGCGCTGGGGTTCGGCGGGCGTGTCGTCTGCTTCGAGGCCCTTTTTGCCGTCCAGACTTGGCGGGGGACTAGGTGTCGTGCGCATGGTGGATGGGCTGCGCAGGGCCTCGGGGCTGGGAGTTGTGGGGCTCGTGACGGATTCGGGGCTCGGGGTGGAAGAGGCGTGGATGTCTGGGCTGGGCGCGTCGATTGGACTGGGGGCAGCGAGGGACATGGGGGGACTAGGGGCGAGCGAGTCGCGTTCCGAGTGGTCGTCGTCCCAGTCGAGACGGACGTCGTCCCAGCCGCCGCCTTGGAGCCATGGCTCGGGGCCGCGCAAAATGTCGACGAGGCGGTCTGGGACGATTCTGGCGACGGCCTTGCAGGGGTCGTGTTCGCCGCGGGCAAGGAGACACTGGGAGCGCAGGGCGTGCCAGAGGGCGTGTTTCCTGGGGCCGGGGTCGGCAAGGAAGCGCTCGGCGGCGTCGCATTCTCGTACGATGCGGGCGACGACATTTGCAATGGCGGGAGCGAGCACGGCGCGCAGGGCGTGTTCCCATGCACGGCTGAGGTGGTATACGAGGCGGTTGGGCGGGGGCGGGTTGGAGAGGTAAAAGTTTGCGGGGCTGCGGATATATGATCTACGCGGGGGCGTGGTGGGCTCGTCGCGGACGCCGACAACGACGGTCCAGGGAAAAGCGCGGGGGAGAGCAGGGGGCGTGCGGTCGACGCGGCCGAGGGGGTGGCGGGGGGCGACGCGGGGGGGCAGGGTGCGCATCTCGGGGCTGGTTGCGGCGGCGGCGTGGTAGGTGGCCATGTCGATGTGTGGCGAGAGCCAGATGCCTGGGGCGAGTCAGAGCGAATAGATAAAGAGCAGGTGACTTACCCTGCAGGACGCGGTTGCGGGCCCAGTCCTGGAAGATCATCTCCCTGAGGCCAAACTCGTCGCCGAGGGAGAGGAGGTCGTCGTCGTCGTCGGTATCGTCGTCGGCGTCGTCTGGCTCGGCGGCGCGGTCCTCGATGCGCTGGAGACGTGCGGTTGCGCGGACGAGGCCCTCCATCTCGCTTGCCTTTGTCCACCAGCGCATCCAGACGCGCTCCTCCATCTCCTCGACGGCCTCGCGGACGGTCCAGTCGCCATAGTCGACAAACTGGGAGACTGGGCGAATGAGGTGGAGTGAGATGCAAGGAGAGAGACATACCAACGGCCGCAATGTCGTGGCTGCGCAACAGGCGCGCAGCGTCGCGGGACCTCAGTGCGCCGTCCCAGGGCAGCCAGTCGTCCCAGTCGACGTCCCAGAATCCGCTGCCCATCCACGGCAGCATCACCACTCCGCGGCCGCGCACGAGCTCGGCGTGGATGCGCTCGCGGCGACACGCAGCACACAGCGCTCTCACCGCCGCCCCGTTGCGCAGGTCCAGGCCGCGCACAAGGTCTGCGTCGCGCTCGTTGGCCGCGAGTGGCGCGAGGGCGAGGTGCGGTCCATCGGCCCGTAAGCACCGCGCGCAAAAGGCCAGTGGGCGGTGCACGCCACACGCCGCAATCGTGCCAAAGAGACCCGCCGGCGTGGGGAATGTCGCACGCCGCACCACGTCCGGACAGCTCATCACACACACAATGCACGTCGAGCGCACAATCCGCCGGAATGCGTCGATATTCCCCCCCGTCGCATGCGGGTCCAGCAGCACACACAGGCTGCTCCACGCCCCGTGCGAGTCGGCTGCAGGTCGTCAGCGCGGCACCCCCATCAGCTGCGGTACTTGCCCACTTGTCGCCACGTCCGCGACACACACCGCAGATTCCCCAGCGACCGCCCAACACACAGTCCCCGCCACACCCGCGCCCCCCACTCGTCCCCAAAGCAGCTCGGCACATACACCTCCCACGTCGTCCAGTCCACAATCCGTCTGCGCCGTCAGCCCAGCCACCTCACTCCACACACTCACCTAATCGCAGCCACAGGCAGCCCCCCCGTCCGCTTGCCCTTGCGCATCGTCGAGTCGGTCAGTGCCATCACCGCTTGCCATTCGTCAGCCACCAAACAATCCCTGCAAATACATCCCGCCACAATAATCGATACCTGGTCCGTGCGCGGGCGCTATTACCTAAGCAGCGGCCGTTGGCAATATCCAGTGGATAGCACTCCCGACTTGATCGCTAGCTCACATAAATAACTGAAATTGTCCTCATAGTGACATTTAGCTTATGATCAGTCTTGAGGAAACACAATCACATCACCCAACTTGCTTGTTTTGAGAGTCCATGATCAACTAGCGACCCTTTGTCACCGGCACCTGCAGTTCATGGTACCCCTCTACTAGCACTAGTACTCAAACCTTAAACCACATGCGATTTCTATCAAGCGCTAGAACGCTTGAATGGAATACCTGCCATCGAAGCAGACATATATGCGCTTGGAATGGTATTGATTTCATCGTAAATTAGATAGAAATTATTGGCACTAACCTACTGTTTATTCTCTGGTCGGTTCTGTCCATTGTAACATAGATGCACTGGGATACTGACCTAACATATAGTATGTTATGAGCAGGGAGGTACCATACTCCAATATAAGGGGTCGCGTCTACAAAGTCTTGCTCAAAAAGGAGCCCCCCACCGCCAGATTTCAATAAAGAACTGGAGAGCTCCGCGGCCAAGGACCGCTGAAACAATGTTGGGAACACGAACCTGGGAGCCGACCATCAGCAACCCAGGTGAAGAGGGCGGTAAGCAGATAAAACCAAGCATAGCTATAATTGGACTGAAAGTTTGGCTAGTGGCTGAGGTCGAGCGGCTTGGATATTCTAACTACCAAAGTAGTGTGCCGATCAAATGGTCACCGGTTTCTTATTGAGAATTTTACGTGTTGCACATAATTCAACTCTACATCTGATTATTGCGACAAGTACGATGCTTTCATTTAGATATACTGTGTGATAACAACTATATGCCGTAGCCTTATTTAAATGCGACAGGGGCCGGAACTCCCAGACAAGGGGTTATGCACACGGGGAACGGTTCCGTACAAGTGTTATGATCATAGATTTTAATCACCGATCGAACGTCAGTCTTGAGAACCCCAGATCATCAGCTTAACGTTTGATATTTCGGCCGAATTTAGCCCTCTTAAATTGGCCCGATCTGGTATCAAGGTTTAGTATACTTTCCTTTCTGAGTCTTCATACCCATTTATTGTAGGCAGACACATTTTTCAATTGTAACCTACAATGTAACTAGTGTGATAAACGAATCATTGCCATTGGCATTACTATTTGAGGTCTTTCGCATTCACAGGAGCTCAGCAATAGCGTATGTTACTCGAGGCAGCTGCCAAGACCATTCCCCTGGTCCCATAGAAGGAACAGCTGATACGAATGCATACTGCAATAAAAAGGGTTGCATTATCGCTTATCAAGTCTTGCTCAAAAATTAACTTCCCTTTAGTAAAATTTCAATGAAGCCCTGGAAAGCTCTACGGCCAAGGACAGATTATGGAACCTGCTGAAACACTGCTGGGAACACGAACCTGGAAGCCGGCCATTGGCGACCTAGGTAAAGCTTAAGAGTGCAGTGAGTGGAATGAACTGGGCATGGAGTTTGTCTAGTTAGTTGAGATTGAGTAGCTTAGATGTCCTGACTGATCCCAAAATTTTGAAGTGAGATGCTGATCAAATGCATGTGGTCGGCGGTCTCTTGTTGAGAATTACATCTATAATACACTCGACCAACACATCAGCACAAGATGTGTACAACTCGAATGAGACTCTAATTATTCCCGCTAATGGTATGCCTACATCAGACGTACTCTATGATAACAACTATATGCCGTAGTCTTATTCAATTACACTGGGATTGGTAGGAGCCTGGAGCTCCCAATAAAGCGCGTAAAGAGTGGTTCCATGATCATGGGTTTTAATCAGCGATCAAACATTGGTATTTGCTAAAATAATTGAGAAGTGTGGGAGTTTTGGAAAGGATGCACGCATATATTGTTAGTTGTCCATTTGTTGCCAGGTCCGCATGCACAACACACATCGCAGGTTCCCAAGTGACCGCCCGCCACACCCGTGCACCCCATTCGTCCCCAAAGCGGCTCGGTATATACACCTCCCACGCGTACGTCACCCAGTCACCTCACAACAACAAACTCACCTAATCGCAGCCACAGGCAGTCTCCTCCCGCCCGCTCGCCCTTGCGCATCACCGAGTCAATCAGTGCCATCGATATCAGCACTTGCCATTCGTCAGCCACCAAATAAACACCACATAAACACTCCCTGCGCCCACACGGAAGCTCAACTGCAACTTGGTCTATGCGCTTTAGACGCTGCACATGCACAATATACATCATCAGGAAATCCAGTAAATTCTCCAGAGGGGGGACTTGTCTTCAGAGCACTCCCCTCTCCAAAAATCCCTGGAAGTTTGGGCCATTATGTGCTCAGCCAGGTTAACTTCAAATTCCTGTTGAGGCTGTGTGCCACTGAATCCTTAGACAGCTTACGAACTCTACCTCTGATTGGATGCAATTGTAGCGGGTCCTTTCCTCCTTCTCGTGGTCTTTGATCAACTACGATGAACACCTATTTAAGGGGGCACCATTGGCAGGCCACTCACCACCATTGGCAAATCGACAACCTCTGGTCTGACTTGCGCATACCTCAACCGCACGTCACTCGGAAATCGCACTTTGGAATCTGCTTATCCTACGTTTCAATTTCCTAATCGTGTTTGTTTCTAATTGAAAGCATACACACTCTGCATTTAGCCTCACCGTCGATCAGTTGATGACTATGGGGGCCCAGTCGAGTCAAACCATTGATGTCCCTCCAGCCCTAGGAGTGACCTCGCCCTCATGTGCTACCAACCTGCCAGCTCACACCCAGCCGACAACGATTACCAGAGAGATGGTATATTCATGCATAGTTCTGTAATGTGCCACATCGCCTTTGCTTACATAAATAACAGCAAATCGACGAGATAATCTACCACCTTGTCCAACACGGCTGTAAAGACATTACATCGGAGCTCCAGTTAGGCTGCTGCGCTCAACATCCTTGCGTGCAAGGTGGCGGATTCGGCCGAATACATCAAGGCGCCCTCCATAACGGCAAAAAGGTCGCAATCAAGTGCATAGAGGTTTTCGGGCACTGGGGCGAGTGGGAGCTGAAACAGAAAAGCTTAAAGGTAAGCGCCCATTATCCAATCTTGGTTACTGTGGTAAGCTGACACCACCGCTAGCACGCTGCTCACGAGATATATGCGTGGTCAAAATGCGACCATCCAGGCATCCTCAAGGTGCTCGGGTTTGCCCGATTCACCAATCACATCCTGCTCATATCCGAGTGGATGGAGGCTGGCTCGCTCACACAATTCATCGCCCGTGATCCCACTTGTCGACGACTTGAACTTGTAAGTTGACTTGAAGGACTAGCTCAACCCAGATAAAACTCAAATTGTCTCCAAGTGCATTGAGGTAGCCGCAGCACTAGAGTACTTGCATGCCAAAGGAATTGTAAGTGAGGTGTGTGTAACGATCGCTGTACCCTGATGGTCTTGCTCAGGCCCATGGTGATGTCAAACCTGTGAGCACAGCATTATACGTGGTACCCTTCAGCTCATTTCGCACCATAGGACAACGTTGTCATGTCGGACGATGCACACGCCCAGCTCACCGATTTTGGGAGTGCTATGTTAACCGACTACTCAACCTTATACTTCACCAATACATCCTATAAAGGCACACAACGTTTTATGGTATGTTCCCTGCTCAAACGCTCCTCTCACACTTACAACCTTTTTTTCGCATCAAGGCGCCGGAACTTTTAAATGGGTCGAGTGAGATACCCACTATCAAAGCTGACATATATGCGCTTGGAATGGTACGGATTTCGCCTCGATAATGTATTGGGATTACCACGTGATGCTAACACTCTAGATCTACTCGTTCTTCGATCCACAGACAATACTTGTAAGTCTCCTCATCACCGTCAACCTTGTCATATCACTAACCTAATATATAGCAAATTATGACCGGGGAGGTACCATACTCGAATAAAAGAGATTGCGTTATCGTCTATGAAGTCCTAATCAAGAAGCGGCTCCCCCTCCGCCCGGATTTCAATGAAACGCTCAAAAGCTCTCCGGCTAAAGACAGGTTATGGGACCTGCTGAAACAGTGCTGGGAACACGAACCCGCGAGCCGACCATCGGCAACCGAGGTGAAGAATGTAGTAAGTAGAGAGAATCGAGCATGGCGTAGAATTTGACTGAAATTTTGGCTAGTTGGTTGACATTGAACGGCTTGGGTGCTTTGACTGATCTCAAAACAGGGTGCTGGCTACATGGTCGGTGGTTTCTCGTTGAGAATTCTATGTGTTATGATTTACCTAATTATTGTATGCGATACATTCGCATTGTAATCCAATTATGCTTCTCGAGCTCATTAATTCCATCAGTACTATGCTTATATATATTTAAACGTATGGTATTGGCCTTATTGGTACAATGGGATTGGACCTGGAGCTCCCAGACAAAGGGTTAGGTGAGCGGGAAGCGGTCCCATACAAGTGTCATGATCATAGGTTTTAATCGCTGATCGAACATTGGTGCTCGCGCGTCAAAGTGATTGAGAAGTGCGGGGCGTAAAATAGGTCCTTTTGGGTTTTTGCCGCGAGGCTTAATTTCAAATTTATTCGATCTCACTTGATATCTACTAACTGATAATTACTGACTTACGTATATAATTACACACTGCAATACAATGCCCGATGGAACACCGACTTTCCGCCTCAGCATACCAACCTGCAGCATTTACGTGCTTTCCAAGCTATGATTAGGATACGCATATATCGGTATGCCTCAACCTATAGCTACTTCTACACTCCTCCGTCGCTCAAATCATACACGGAAACCTTACTAAGCGTTACATCCAAATCATGTTTTCAATCACAAAAACATCCACACAACCTACTCGTATATTTCAAAAAAAACAAGGTAAAATGCACACAAGTAAAGAAAAGTCAAAAAAATTACAGTCCATCTAATACCGTCCATAATCAGATTCAACCCTCATCCTCCTCATATCCTCCTCATACTCCATCTTGACCCTCTTCTTCCGCGCCGCATGGTCCTTGGCGCGTGCCAACAGCCCCCACAACCCGGTGCGCTCTTCCATCTCGGGTGTCCCAGAGTTGGGACCGATTCGTCGACCAGCGCCTTCCCAAGCGCTGTCACCCTTGGCTACGCCAAAGAAGCTTCGTCGGGAACGGTCAGGTGACATAGATCGTGGCTCTCCGAACCCTGACCGTGGCCGGTCGCGGTCGCCGGGGCCGAACCCTGGCATTGGGCGCTCGCTGTACGTGGAGCCACCATAGCTCGTTACACGTGAGGCGTCGTTGTAGCCAGAGTTTTGCTGGTACTGGTATTGGTACGGCGGTTGCTGGGAAGGCTGATGTGGAGGAGCTTGTTGGGGTTGTTGGGGCGGCTGTTGGGGCGGCTGTTGGGGAGGTTGTTGGAAAGGTTGTTGAGGTGGTGGTGGGGGAGGAGGTTGATGTTGTTGAGGCACAGGCACAGGACCAAAACTCGTCCTCCGCGGCGGCGGCGCCATATCGCCAAAACTCTTCCTCGACGGCTCTCCAAAACTGCTCCTCTGGCCATCTCCGGTGCCAAACCCAGACGACCTCCTCCGCTCCCCAAACGTCCTCGCGCCGATTCCTGACTGCGGCTGCGGCGGCCCACCACCACCAACGCCTGACTCTGTAGTTGGCGTGACGCTCCGTTTTCCGAATATCCCTCGGTCGTCTCTGTGTCGTTCGTATCCTGGGCGTCTAAACCAGCCGTGTCGATGTGCAAAATACACGAGACCAAGCAGCCAAAAAAGCGCAACCACCCCGCCCACAGCGCCGCCAACAATAGCGCCCAGGTTGTGAGTTCGAGACACAGCGGACGAATTCGAATCCGAAACAACCGAGGTTGGCTGTGAGCTGGCCAAAACCGTCGTGACAAGGGACAAGGTCGTGTACGACATGGACTTGCCCGGCGTCGTCAGCGGGACCGCGGTCGTAGTTGTAAAAGTTGTAGTGATTGTAGTTGTAAGGACTGTTGATGGGGTGGGAGTGGAGTCGGCGGGGGTGGTGAGTTGGATGGTGAGTTGCGATGATCCCGAAGGTCCAATTCCAACAATGTACGAAGAAGACATCCACACCGGCAGTCACGGGGTCGAAAATGGGATTCGGTTATTTAGGCGAGCCGTGGAAACGGATGAATGCCGGGGGATTCACAGCACAAATTACGAGGGTCGAGAGTACAAAAAGCCAATGCAAACAAGATTCAGATAGCGATTAACCGTGAAAACAAAAAGGTAAAGCTGGGTTGGTGCGGGACCTTGATTGACGTAGGCCGCACCACCAGACGTGCTGGTACAGACAAGGTCTTCTATCTTCAGGACGGGAACAATACGATTTGCACCCGCAACGCGGACCCAAATTGGAATGGCGGGTCCTGAAGAGACTAAACGGCGTCAGTTCTGACAACACATGGGTGTTTATAGGGAGCATTCAATGACAAGGGCCATCAGAGCAGATATGGGCAAGATTGGAAGAATAGAGACATAATACTCACACGCAGGCCAGATATTGACGTCACAGGAAAGCTATCTTATCAAGTCAGCATTCCGCTCCAAGCTACAGACCCAAAATCCTCCAAAAATACTATTCGCCATTCCATCCACGACTTCATATCTCATCAATTGACTCACCAGTACTTATTAACCGTCTGCAGATATCGAGCAACCAGCACCAAAAATCCAAGAAAAAGAATGACAGGACAAGTTGGATGCACGGGAACTAAAGAGCAACAACCAAACGACCGCAGTCGTCGTGTCCAGGACCAGCTCCACGCCCAAACAAGACAAATGGTGATACAATAATCAAAGCCGCAGCGCCTTGCTTCCCAGCCTAGGAACGTAACCCAGGTAAACAACATAAATAGAGAAAATCGAGAATAGACTCACCGAGCGCGTCGTTGGTTAACAACAACATTCACCCAATTGACTCCCCTGTCATTATTGATTTCAAATTCGTACACGTGCGGTGAGTCCGTTGTTGAGCGGGATATGTTTGTATCGGGTTGGGGGAATGAGTCAGTTACAATTGGCTTTGATCGAGCGCCCATGAATGCAATGCCATGCGCTGCAATGCACAATCAAAGTGCATTTCAACGCGTGTTCGTACTAAATCAGGCATGGTTCAAGGTGCACAATGTGGTGTATTGAACAACATCAAGTCGGTTGTATCAATGAGGTAACTATGCAAATGGGCGGGAGGGTGCAAGGAAGGGATGAAAGCGAGGCAGTAGCTATGCAAACACAAAAGCAGAATCCTATGCATGTGTACTCCCAGTGAGAAAAAATCAAATCAAAAAACACAAACCAAGAAACAACATAGCAGGGGAGCGAGCATACATAGCATAAAACATAATAGCGGGTAACCGTGTCCATACAACAGACATCGTTGTAGCACATTTTCAAAACAAACAACAAAAGATCCAAATCCAGCGGACTAAAATGCACATATACATACGTAGATCTACGCCAACCTAAAACGTAAGACCGGCAACTCTCGGCCTCACCTCGCCTGGGTCGGTTAACTGCCAAAGCGAAGCGAAGGTCTTAAAAGGTCACTACTCCGAGCTACCCGGTCCTCTCCTCCACGCGGGCCGTCCCCACTCTCCGGGCCCCTCTTCAAGTCCACTCGCACGCTCCCTAATCTGCCTCATATCATCCCTATACATCCTTCTGACCGCTCTCTCGCTCGCCCCGCGCTTCCACATCCACCTCGACACGCCAGCCAACACAATCACTCCAATCACACCAGCTACCGTTCCTCCAGCAATCACGCCCGAAGGATTGGACGACGTGGTTGTGGACGCGTGATCTGTGTTGGCGCCTTCGGGTGCAGGGAGGGCCGATGGTGTAGTTGTGGTTGTAGTTGTGGAAGCGGTTGGGTCTCCGGGGGTTGTGAGAGTGAGCGAGTCTCCAGGACCAGACACCGTGCCGATCAGAGTGCCTGTTTGGGCAACGCTGGTCGGACTGGCCGAGGCCGTGGTCGAAGCGCTTGACAATGACTCGACATACGACGACAAACTCGAGGACCCAGCCGGAGCAGATCCCGATAGCGAACTAGAGTCGGCCGAGTAGCTTGTCGGGAACGATGTGACGGTGCTCACAACGGTCGTCGATGGGAAGGTGAGAGTCTCGGTGTAATAGGAAAAGGTATTGGTCGTGGATTCTACCGAAGCACTTGGACTCGTGGAATTGGTGGTCGGAGTTGCGACGGCTTCGCTTGTACTCCTCGTGGACGAGATACTAGGGGTACCTGCCGGTGGCCCGGTATAAATTTCGGTGATGGTGACGGTCAGGCGGATGGTCGTTCTACTTGCTGCCGATGAAACTGCGGTAGAATTACCGGTGGTTGCGGCTGGGGTTAATGTCGCAGAAGGAGCGTTGGAGGTCGAGTTGGACTGAGAGAAGGAAGCTGAGGCTGTTGATAAGGAAACGGAAGTCGTTGGACCAGGCGTCGTGCTCGAATCGGGGACTCTTGTCGGCGTCAGAAATGATGAAGAGTCGGTTGACTGCGCGGAAACAAAGGTAGGAGTAGACTCGACTGCAGAAGTGTGCACAGAAGTTGCCGCATCCGACGTGGCAGGAGCAGTGACATTAGAACCCGATGTCGTTGGTGGAGCCGAATCAGAATGCGAAGAGGATTCAGACAAAGGCAAAGTCGAGCTTGGCGGTGAACTCGTGGTGGCCGGGCTCAAAGGGCCGCTCTCAGTCACTCTGGTCGTCTCAGCCACACTCGTGGTTGTCGCGGTTGCCGTGGTTGTCATATTTCCCGTGGGGGTGGCGGTCGAATTCGCTGACGCTGGAACTAAATATTCTGATTAGCGTCCGCTTCGCTTGCCGATCGGCGGCTAATGCTCACCAGTGAGAGGAACGATAACCGGCAATGTACTAGAGTCGGAGGTTGTGTATGATACCGAATATGTTACATTGCCCGACGGCGTCGGAATACACGTAGGGGCGACATATGACGCTGTGCCGGTCGTTGATCCCTCTGTGCTGGCCGTAGAGGCAGGGCCCGTGCACGCAGGAAGAGAGGATGGGGTCGACACGGGAAGAGAGGATGAAGTTGACATGTGTGCGAAATGAAGAGCTCCCGTCTAGGCCGTTCAGACGTGGTGGTCGATAGTGCCAAAAGGACCAGTCCCACGGAGTTTCTTTGGAACCAGCCAGGCAATAAGGCCAGATGACGCGCCGAACCGGAAAGTGGGAAGATGGAAGAAAGACTGCGGATGGAGATGTAAATATTCCTCTGACATTTACGGACAAATCGTTTGTCCTGGAGGAATAAGGGGTCCATCCAGGGCTCATGGCCAACGAGCTCAAACGTCATAGCTACTTACCTCGTTAACTGTCGTCGTCGAGAGGGGGAAAAGCCTTGTTCTGTCCTTCATGATATATGAATGGCGGGTGGCAGTTAGACATCAACTCGCCAACCAACCGAAGAAGCGCCGAGAAGGCCAAGCGATCATGAGGCAAATTTCAAGGAACCTTCTTCCGCTAAAACCGTCCACACGCCCGGCCATAAATATCGACGCTTGTTATCGCCTATGGGTTCCTCGGTGTCGGCCTTCCGCCTTGTTAGCCCAGCGCACGTGCGCAGACCCGAAGCTTGAAATTCAATCAGAATGCCGACCACTGCGGAACGCAGCGCTTATCATACGCCATTCTATCGTTTTGGATTTTCCACCAGGTACGCCCACTCACATAAGATCTAATTATATCCCGCAATAGGATCGTCTTTCATTTGAGAGAGGAAACATCCGAGCATTTCCTCGAGCTCGTGAGCGAGCTCCGAATGCTGCTAACCTCAAGGGTTGCGACTAGAGATGTGACGTCAGTACATGTGTTTGTTTGATGAATTGAATCAAACGCGTTGCCCATTCACTCGGCCAAAGGCGTGGCCAGGATTCCAGTTATGGGACCACAACAAGAGCGTTTTCGTAGAGCCGGGACTTGAAGTCCTGGACCCATGGCCTCCGTGCCTGGGCTGTTACGAGTCCATCTTGCCGCGTCGCCGCATTGTATCTTGTTTGTTGTGTAATAGACGTTTGTACGCCCTCATTACGAACTTGATTATATAACTACGTGAATGTTTAGCACGCAGCCTGCGGAGGAGCCAAAGATGATACTTAGCCACAGGGAAAGGGCCGGCGCTTATCTATGTTTAGCGCCCGAGCTACTCGTTCGCTCCTTGCGCTCCCCCACCTGCGTCAGCTCCCGACTTACCGAGAACGCGTGTAACCGATACCCAAGGCTATTTCTGATTTCCCGTCCTCCCAGCCCTTTACTAAATGCATGAACAAATGCCATATTTCGTATTAATATTTACAGTATTAGATTATATATCGACTACGAGCGTCTTCGCGACTGGTTTTGGCCTGCCCTCCCAGCTCGCTTGGCGGGCGGCCGCAGCTGAACCCCGGCCCTACGCGCTATGCGCGGTCACTGCCGCTCCCAGCCCTAAGTCAGCTGGTACCAGCCGTTACAGAGCGCGAGGCCCGCCCAAAGGCCAAGTCTAACTTTTAAGTCAATTATGCTCGACAGAAGTCATGTCATTATAATTACGTGGTTACCATTGTCCCCGTGTTGATACCGAGTAAAATGCACAATGTAATAGTAGAATAAAGTGTGGCTGATGCGCATATACAAAGCTTTAAGCAGCATAATATGTAGTTACTGTCTCTTTAATCGGCACCTCCTAGAATATTAGTATTAATGCATGCATTATGGTTTGTACGTATACGTGGCTTGTATACTAAAAGAAATTCTGGCGGTAATTCTAGGTGGCGCGTTGCGCATCTCTGAGTACGACTATAGCTAGGTGATAAGGGGTTGACTTAGTGCGTGCTATATACACTATAAAGTTTATGAACGAGTACGAGATTAGTTAGTGTATATTGCATTAATATTTCGAGCACTACGATTTTCATATTATAGGAGTTCTAATTCTATTACTGGCGTAGTCACTATAACTAGCTATAGGTCCTCTATTATTACTGAGAAAAATAAGCTACGAACATGTGATGTGTATCACATTGAAACAAAGTCGCGGTATGTGTTATATATGGGAATTTGCAAGCTCGTAAAAAGGGCTCGTCGTGTGATTGAAAATATCTCATCTTAAAGAAACTTAAGAACGCACACGGCGAGACGTAGGTGGCGTCAATTAGTACACAATAGTATTATGCGCCGTCGACATTCTAAGTATCATATGACTACGGGCAAGCTTGGCAGTGCTAGTGTCGATTGTCGAATAGCCTTTCCTCCTAATCCACAATCTGGGCGAATGACACGTGGTATATTTGGAAATGAATTTGGGTTGAAAGCCTAATAATTTAGACTCAAAGGAAGGTTATGCGGTGTGCATATACACGTCACGAAGAACCTAGGCCCGCGGCCAGCTAAATTGAAGTTGAAATTTAACGATCTGAGAATCTCAGCTGGCCTGAACGCTGGCTTGTTCATTGTATTTTAATTCACTAGGTTTCAAAATCTCCATAATTAACTCTCTCAAGGGGTCTGATTGTTCCCTATTTTTAACATTTGAGTATGTTGATTTGAGAGCCTTTGTGATCCTGGCATATCGGACAACTTAATTTGCGGACTTACAGTACTACGTATACTATAACACTATACAAAGAAACATCTAGATAATTAATAGCCCGAGTATGTAATATACTACCGATCTTAAGCTCATGATCTATTGCTGGTTTTGTATTCGGCTTCTCCAGAAGCAAGATCACTTGCCCAGGGCGGTTCGCGTCTAATGACTAACCAATCAAAAATCCAAAAAGGTGCAAGGTCGTCCGACTCCACTCCGAATTCTGAGCGACTGGTGTGAATATTTGGTTGCTGCTAACCGCATGGGCCTCCTTGGGTGCGATACAGTCGCTTCCCATAGTTTATACTGTATAGGAGCACTGCTTGTTGGTCCGAACCAGTGCTGCGAAGAGCCGATGATGTGTGATCCGGCTTGGGCGCATACAACAAAAAATTTTGACCATGCCGCATTCGTCACTTTTGGTAGGCTCTCTAGGTAATTCATGGATCCGCTGGTTTTGGTTGGCAACTTCCTGCTGCCTTGTTTGGGTAAAAATTGTAAACGGTCGTGCGAACCTTGGGTCCGGCGCTTACTTTGTGTTTGGATCGTTGTTTGTCCTTCTCAACTTGAAGTTAAAGGCGCAAACCATTGTTTAGAATATATACAGTTGTTATGGAGCTTGACGCGCTTGACAGCGAGGGTAGGATAAAGCAGGAGGGATGTGAGGTAGTAGTGTATTGGGTGCAGCGTTATGAGAATTCCTATCTCTCAGGCTCTTAAGCTATATAAACATTACCTTAATTAGATAATTTGTTGCCTTGGGGCCCGAGGTAAATACCTTGGTTCAATCTAATGAACTTAGGTTGAAAATCTAGGTGTTGGGTGTGCGTCACGTGAGAGCTTTTACTGTAGTCTGGGACCTCGCTCCCGGAAATAAAATTTATAAAACTTTGTTCAAAGCCTCGACAGACTGCTTGCTTCATTGGTACCGAAATACCATTCGTGCTATGTATTATATAGCGCCTTCATCTGAGTCAATTGCAGAGTTGAATGGTTTTCTTTGAGTTGCGTTATCCAACTGGCGCTCAGCTGGCTCCATGCTTTTGCCATGTGTTCGCGCTGCTGCCGTGCACTAGTACTTGCACTTTGCCTCAAAGGGGACTTTAGCTTATACGCTGAGTTGCAATTGTTGTTGGTCAATCTCGGTAGTTTGCGAAACAGTGAAATGAGCCTTGATTTAAAGATGCTCGAGTCTTCACTGAGCGGCGTTGGGTGCCTAGCCGACTAGTCGACCTGCAAAAACTATGCGTAGCTTTGACTCACAATTTGAGTATGCTGTTGCCTATCCCGGTTCCTATAGCACTGGCGTCCTTTCGGAGTTTGAGAAAAAGTTTTTCATGTTTAATATAGTCCCGCTCTGCTCAAGTTTATTTGCTTGGCGAATGTAATCATTTCGTTTTGTCTAGTGAGTTGATTAGACAGTGTGTACCACGCATGCGCAGCGTCGAGTCAGTGATCGCAATGGAGGGAGTATCTCGCTATGGCAAAACAAAACCGGCGCCTTGGGTAACATGAGGTCTCACCAGAGTGATCGACCATCCTTAGTTGGATTCCAGCGATATCGATCACGAGTCCTGTTACCGGCGTCTTTTACTCATGTGCCATGACAGCTACGGCCCTTCGAGCGCTTATACAGTAATTTTTCAAGGCCTGGCATGCAGGTGAGCGCCAAGATTTAGGAAATCTTCGCTCCACGGGGGGTAGTGTGACAAGGGGAATCAGATGGTGGCTAACACTTGCAGTGGTAGTTGACACACTGCTTCCATGGGCTCCCGCAAATTGCATTGATGGTCGCCCTTCCATTATGCGGCGGAAATCGGGGCTGCGCGGCAGCTTTCAGGAGATTTACATACCATCACCCTCCTAGGCCATACTTTCTTCAATTGTCATTCAAAATGGACATCGGTTGTGAGTGGGAGACCTAAGTTTCCTATTTATGGAAGTCTGTATCATGGTAAGTTTCCACGGATGGACCTTTTTCTAGCAAGCACGATAAGATGGAAGCTGAGCTGTAGGCCTGCAGGTGAGAGAAATGGGTGCAGAAGGTTGCGTGCCGATTTAGCAGAATAGTCCCGCGCATATGTCGTAGTTTGTTATCTCCTATAGTGGTGGTTCGGTGTACTAACATCGGCAACAGGCAGTGGTATCCTTCCGTTACATTCCCATATTTTGACATTCCAGTCCTTTGTGATTGGCACGATCGAGGGGGTGGTGATATCAAAACTGTCGCTTGGTGGGGAGATCGAATCTCAAGGGGCTGTGAATGGGCATCCCACACGGAAGAGACGTACCCTCGGTTCAGGAGAAAGTCCCGCCAGTCCAATTATAGAGAAACATTCGCTTTTCAGGGCGCCACCACATGCGCCCGAGGGCTCAGCGTATCATACGAAGGAAGGTTCCGTTCCATTTTTTGACGCCAGGGAGCCCATGTCACTCGTTTGCATGTATATATGCGACCTCATGAGAGTACACAGGTTTTCCTTTGGCATCCCCCCTCTTCTGTCCCCCCTTCTCTCGCTGGACATCATTGCTTTTAAGTTCAGCAATAGTCAGCGTCAGCATCCCCGTTTCATACTACTATTTCGTCTTAGCCAACACCAGTCATGATGCTCGGCTGCGAATAACCTCGTGCTCTCGTACTAGCGAGGTCGGAGATGAGGTCCTATGGCGTCTAGGATGTGTATTCTGGGACCAACCGCGAGCTCTTGGTCGGATGAACAGTGGTTTGAGTGTGTCCAGGCGTTTGGTAAATCTGGTAAGATTCTTACGCCCTGTTCCTATATTTTCCTCCAAGCTTTCCGCCCTTCAATATGTCGTTTATGTCTATTATAACGAAGGAAATTTCGCAAATCCATGATACCGTTCAGAGTCATATTTCGTCCAGATTTTTTGCGGATTTCCAAGCGCTTCGAGTCTTCTAACCGCCGCTGCCCCCTCCATCTCTTTCAACCGCTGATACGACCTCTACGTGCCGTTCACATATGGATAATATGTCCCCACTGAGCAAGTCAACCTTTGGAGCTCCAGGAGTACTCCTCCCCGATGAGGAAGAAGACGACGAGCCTGCGTCGGGGCACGACCAAGCCGATCATGGCCTAGATGGCAGTGGTCCAGGGCTAGTTGTTCCAGACACTCGCCAGACTGATTCTCCTCACTTTTCCTTCGTTTCCGGCCTCACAGGGCCCCCAGTAGGTCGTAATCAAGCGGCCGGGACCCCACTCTTGCAAGATACTCCTAGGGGCGCTGCCATCGCTGATACATCAACCAGCGAGCCGAGCGCTGATGGAGCTGTCCTCGTTCTCGAGGCAACGCTCTCACCTGGCGTAGATTCTCAGGACCGGCAGCTATTGGAAGCTCTTCCTGCCGCCTCTGGCGGAGCTTCGTCGTATGTATATCCAGCCACATGGAACCCGCTTGATTCTGATTTTGCATCTAGTCCAAACGGTTCAGTTTCGTATCAATGCGGGGTCGTTTCAAACACAGTTGGACAGACCTCAGATATTGCCACCAGTAAGTTTTACTCCATCGAAACTCAATATCATTTGTTGATTTTTACCCCAGCACTGGAGGGCAGTCCAGCGCGATTGCGCCTCCTAAACGCCCCAGAGTCGATGTCGGATGGTGTAGAGTATTCAACGAGCAAGCTAAACGACACACGCAACTGGAACAGCTAGCCACCGGAAGACAAAAACAACAATTGCACCAAACGTGATATCCGGTTGTCGTGTCACTTTAGCATTCCAATATCCATTGAGCAACTGTTTTTTGTTCGGTGTTTGCACCTCTGGGTTATCGATCTCGTTTAAAGTAACTGATTTTAGTTCATTGCTAGCTACGTCTGATCAAACAAAAGCTTCCTCCTAATACTTCTTTAGTTATTTGTACATAAAACCGATTCGCATTTACAGTTCATATTTTCCGAAGCATCCGCGTTGGCGACATCATCCTAACTCTCTTTCTTGTACTTTTGTTGAATATGGCATGCACTCTCGTACCAGTTCGCCTACGATTCGCTTCGAAGCTTAATCAAGAAGGTAGCGGGCGTGCTCAGGTCCCCGACCTTCTTGGATTCGGCATGCTTTGAGAATGGGCGAGGTATGTTAGGTGTGGCCTATGTTTCATCGATCCCGAAGCACAGGGAGCAGCTTGACAAGTAGTAGTTCGAGAACACTAGCCACGTGTGCCCCCTCAATGATGTACTTTGATATGACCTTTTTTATATTCTGTGTCGTACTTCTACGAGGCTGATATTAAAGGACAAAGTAGGTGATTGGTAACCAGCTGGTCGCTCGTTAGGGTGTTTCAGAAAACTTGAATTTGAGAGATAAAATGCTGTTAGGGATATGGAATCGGATTCTCTAAGCCAATAATATGATCCCTAAATTCTCCAGTCCTTATCAATATTAACATGGAAATGCGATTTTAGGAATTCGTATATCCGCTAAGATATTTACAGAAGACGCTTCTTGGCCTGGGAAATGCCTACGTGACCACAATGTGAAATAGCCGAGCGCGCATACAGTGCTCAAATATTCTTTTCTAGATCTCCTCTTAGATTGATTCTTGTCTATTCGCACCAAGCTTAAGGGCACGAATGCTAGCTGCTTTCCTTCGTGATCCGACATAGATTGTGTAAACGTCAATCGCGTAAACGTGAGTAGCAAAGAAGTTTAACACGATGGGTGTGAAACCCGTAGATAATAGGGAGAAAGTTGAGACTTAAAGCACGAGTGGGCTAAGAGTGGGGATGATACATTCCGGTGCAATAAGAGTCGCGAACCTGAGGTACTTATACGCATACATGTTCTCTATGTTACGGGGCATGCGTTTAGTAAACATTTAGGTGATTCAACGGAGGCGTACACTGAGACTGAAAGACAAGGCCGAGTCAGAGAAAGAGAACGTTCGTTGTGTGCACGCATGACCGTAGCGCGTGTGGAGTTCCGGATGGGGTCGGCATTGGAGCTGGCACTAAGCCGGAGCACGGGTGCCGTCACGCGTGATAGATTTGGCCTCGAAAAGATTTACTCAAAGGACTAGTACTTATCCTAGATTCAGTATACTTAAGAGTTAGAACTTTCGCCTTAAGCTTCTCGAGCTTGAGCAAGGGGCGAATAATTTATTAGAGACTTCAGACACCTTACCCTCTAAAACATGCATATGGTAGTGCCTAAGGTCACTATTAAGCGCCATATGCATTCTAACTTTAATTGGCCATGCGTGATACTTGGATTTTTTGGGCCAGGGCTTGTTCAAGTTTCATTAGCCGAAGCGATTGTGGTGCTCCGGCATATGCGTTTGTTCCCGCTGGCAGGTGGATGAACACTACTCAGCCACGTTCACGCCATAGCCTAAAGAAGCATCGATTGATAATATGCCTGGGCACTTTTCGTAAGGCTCACTATCCAACACTTGAGTTTGGGCTACTGCGATCGCAGGTGCACAAAAATGTGGCGTAACACAGCAGTCGCAGGGATAGCAAGGGTTTAGAAGGTGACTGTTACTATTTGTTCGTGGCGTTACTATCATTGATGAACTTCAATTTAGGGTCGAATGTAAGATGGGACGCGATTAGTGGTGTATTCCGTGCTTGAAAAATGTGAGGATAGGTATACCATTGCTCATGGTACGCGTACCCTTGGATTATTCTTAACGTTATATACCAGGATGACGTCTCTGCGCTCTTGATATTTATTTGTACCCTTCTGAGTGCGCATAAACAAACGTAAACGATGCGCATCCTTATATCCATGGGTTTATGGCAATCCATAGCTGGCACTTCGGCGCCAATTATTTGCCACCTGTGAGTTTCATACAGTGCTTATTGCAGTCCTCTCCCACTGACTTGCAGCCCAATATTACAACTTACGCTTTAGCACGGAATATTGGGTTCGCAAGTTCTGCTACTTTCCCACTATTTACTAGTTAGCTGGACCGGAAGCGAACAAGTGCTCACCTCACCCTAAATTCAGCTGTAGGAAAGGTGTAGTGTATGTAAGCATGAGTTTAATGTGTGAGATCAGTACCGCGGTGGTTTACGATGACTACGTGGAGGTTTCAATAAAACGAACAAATTTGGGCTGATCTTGATCTACCGTTAACGCATATGATGAATGTCGAGCGGAATCAAAATGGTGCACGTAGCGTTCAAATTCACGTTCCGCAATCGAGCATCTATATATGTCTTGAGGCCAGTTGGCTATGTTAGTGGCTTCAAGGCCATTCTAGAGCTTTTCTAAGTCCAATTTGACACCTCATGTTACGACGTGAGTGCAATAGTAATGCATGCATGCTGTAGAGAACCTGTTAGTGTGCGTTTTTGATTAGCTATAGAAAGATGTGTGCAATTATGCTAGACATCATTAATACATCCTTCACTCTGTTGGGCCAGGTGGGGTCAGCTAACGTCTATCTCGAAGGGTAGGCATTATAACGGGGGGGCGATGGAAGGAGGGGGTGGCGGGGCCGCCCGAATAGTGTTTGTACATATATTTCTACATACTTTGGTGGTGGCAACATTCCTCCTGTATCGTGGGATTAGGGAGGTACGCTCGCTGAATATGACGCGTAGTTGGGGCAAGTTAAAATTGAACAAGGATATATACCAATTCAATCCCCTACAAGTGGGAGGGCGGAATATGAAACCAACTTGGGGGAAATGAAGTTTAAGTTGCTGTTCGCGATTCATTCAACGTCGACTAACGCGCACAGCAAGGATCTAAGCTATGTAACATATTCGCATGCTGAGGGCGACGCTAATGGCTATCCCATTGTCATACGTATACGTATACTTTACATAAGTTTGGGTGTAATGGCAAGCCTGCGAGTTATGGGGGGTGTTGAGCGATTTCCCCTAATCGAAAACCAGTCACTTACATGAATAACAATGTAGTTTGGCCGGGGCTTGAACTGCGGGCACTCTGAAAAATCTGGTCGTGGGCTCTGGGTAGTCCGAGCGGTAGTCTGATTCCATCCTAAGCTCCTTTCGATAAATACCCCACCAACTCGACGAAATCATGCCTATGATACGCACAATTCTGAAACACCATCCTAACCGCCAGGATCAGAGGTTGGTAGTCGTGCCGATGCAGCCAAGCAGGCTATGGGGCGCGGTGTTTATAAAGGGGGGTCCTATAACAGTATAAGTTCGTACTTGTGATGTCCTAAAACGTATTCATAGCTGTAGTGGACTTATGGGCAGCATGATCACGTGGGTACCAGTGAACAAAATGAGTCGGTGGGCTCATCGATCACACACACTTACCAACGTTAAAGTTAACATTGGCTTTCCCCTTGCTTTGGGTGCCCACCCCCTCCCGCTCACTGCTTGTCATTCTTCTGCCTGACCCTCTGTGTTGCTTGGCTCACACTCTTTCTCGGCATCCGGGGTCAATTTTCGATACATCAGCGCTCGTTTGGGTAACTCACTTCGTTTTGGTTTTGCAGGGGGAGCTTTTGGGCTAATAGGTTATAGCCGTTTACTCCTTACAACAAGCTCAACGATCTGGGTTATTTGTGACCAACTCCAACTTCTGGCTCGTACTTTATGCCACCAACATGTTGGTGTATTTGTGATTATGAACGTTCTCGCCGGCATAGTACATCTTTTGTTGGACTCAGAGTCTAAGCTGAGAATGTTTAGTTCATTTTGTTTTCTGTCCGACCCGCAACCTCTCTCGCCTGGTCCTCTTCCTCGCAACATCCAGTTATCCTCTGTTTGCTGGGCTGACGGCGGACAAAAAGTCTTCCTCCCATCATGCTTGGTGGCAAATAGGAACTGGAATCCACATTCACGCGGGACATGTAGATCTTCACGAACATCATCAAGGTCTTGTTTCGCTTATGTTTGCTGGACGCCGCCTCAAAGGTTGGCATTGTCTTCATGGTCGAACTCTAAAGTGTAGGACCCCTTTTGATCTGGATATGGATACGAGGAATAATCCTCCTATCAGTACTCGTTGAGCACGGACATTGGATATTTGGTTGCGGAATGATCTCACATGCATTAGGTGCTCAGCGTCAACGTTCAAGGATCAATCCAATCGGATATTAGGCAGTAGCCGAGATTCTCAAGTTGGTTTAACCCAGAACCTTGACGCCACCTGTGCACGAGTTATAACACATGACATATCTGATTATCTCAGTGAGCCAATCCAATCAAAGTACATTGCTCTGGTGCAAACGATTTTCCCGTTTCCAGCGTTGTATCGGTTCACCATTTGGACGAAGCGTGGTTTTAATACTTATCGATACACTCTCTTGAATCCCGGTTTCCATTGATTTCCTGAAGCTATACCGGCCTTTTCCCATGGGGCGCGTAGCTTTGGCCAACTTCATCCGTTCTAGAAATTGAGGCTCTGGACGTTCCGGAATTTGATTATCTTAACTCGTATAGCCTATGTATAAAGGACCTCCCTTACTAAGTTGTTCCCTCTTGTTTCCAGGCTTCACTTGTATGCTTTGTTTGGACAGGTTTCCTTCCTACTACGGCTGAAATTCCAGACGATAGCCCTATAAAAACATACCGACGTCACATCGAGTTATTTATCATGTGAGCTTTCTTGGTCTCGGCAAAACCACAAGCTTGTGTCCTTCCAATAAATACACAGAGGTGGCATATGTGAGTCTAGTTTACATAATGATTGACTGGTTGCGATGATAATATTCTTCATTTTCTCTATCTCCCAAAGATCCATTGTATGTATTTTTAGAGGTGTTAATTGCTATATGGAAAACAGCTAGAAAGTAGCCACCGAGTCACGGGACATTGACTGTGCTAGCCCGGGTTCCCTTATACACCCAGAAAATCTTCGACAACTACTATTATGCCATTGATCGACTCATTCAACGGAATAGATCTGAATGGTTAGTTTCCAGTTGTGGACGACGCAGATAACTTTTCTATTCTACTCTTTCAATAGGTAACGTGAATATGCCAATTCCAAACTTAGGTCCAGCGATTCAAGTGGCAGATGTTGATAATTTCAATGGAGGTCCTCAAGGTATTGCTGAACCAGGAATTGATGCAATGGGTCCCGAAGGCCCCGTCGTGGCATTTGAAGTTGGTATGGATTGAGCGATGGCGCTCGAGGATCTCAACCAACTGCGACTAATTATTCCCTCTGCAGGAGAACCTGTTGCGTTTCCTCAGGGTGGTATTGATATTGATATAGGGTTTGTAGCTATATTAAACAGAGAGCTTTTTTAACCCATCCGTATTACAGGCCAATCGCTGCACTACCCCAACTACAACCTATAGCCCACACGGGCGACTATGTGGATGCAGGTGAGCTAATACCTAGCACGGCGCACCTAGCTGCCTATAGCTAATCTTTTCAACACCTAGTGCATTGGGAACCAAGCAGAATCAAGAAGCTTAGTGCGGGGATACTAGATCTTATTTTCTTGGTCACACGCGCAGCCCATAATGCGCTGAACATGTCTCTCAGCTGGTTGAAATGGTCACGCTGAAATGACCGAAGAAGTGTCGTTACTGGCTGAAAGAGTGCAAGGAAAATTGTAAGTCCGCATTCGCGTGATATCGGCATCGACGCGTCCTGCTCTAGCTAACGATGTCGCACATAGGGATCTCAAGATTTTACAACCACACAGACTGCCACAAGCGTATCGTCACCCATTAATTTGCCCGAATTCTCGAAACCGAGGGCTCTAGCCAACCCCATACTCATTACATTTCTCCTTGCCCAACGAAAGCCCACCACAGCAGAAATCTTAAAGATCCCCAACTAACCCACGAACATTCTCCACCTTCGTTAGGTCAACAGAAGGACGCACCTCCATGTCTGACATCCGCTCGACGAGCTACCTCGATTACGTGATCCTCCCATAATGTCTCTCCGATATCTCACCCGAGCTCGAGTTGATATGGCTTGTGCGTTGGAGTGAACTTCTAATTTCTGGTCGTCGATTTTTACATAATTTAGATTTATTGTACATACATTTGGCCATAGTTTCGGTGAGCAGAATGTGGTCGGGATTGGTGCAGCTGATCATGCCCTCGATATATCCCATTGCAAATAATTGATATCGATTCAAGTATGCTGGTTAGCTGCAGTAGCTGGTGTGCACGATAAAGCGAATGTTCTAGAATAATTTACATATCATAAAACAATAGACAAATTTTGAGAAATAGGGTAGCAATAATGATATTAATGTGCTCACCCCACGCCTGTGCCGAGGTCGCACCACGTCAACCCTGGGCCACAGTGTATACAGGCCAGACTTAAATTTGTACAGGCCCCGCGATTTGAAGTAATTTGACGCTTATAGTAACAGTGAAACTTATTTATGTCGGGCGGTAAGGCGTACGCGGGGGTACGCGCCTCGTTCCAATAGGCCAGATAAGCGCGATGAGAAATCGTTGATATGTCGGGTATGCGACATGATGTACCATAAGACCGATTTATGAATACAACAACCACACGATTATGTAACAAGCGCCAACTCCGCCAGCTAAACTTCACCTTGATCAGACGAGCAACCTCTGGCTCCTAATTAGCTTTATTACACTCCCACCATGGATCCATTTGAGGTGCGGATGCAGTTTCTAGGCCTATTGCGTAAGCTTAACGCGTAAGTGAGTAATTTTTTCTTTCAAAACCAGTAAGTGATACGGACTTTGATGTGCCAAGCTCGCCGCAGTAACATTTTCTTCCACGTACTAATATCTAACGTGTGTTAACAGTTCCCAACAATCAATTCAGAAGATTGTTGGGTACGCGTTAAAACATTTTGCACGATGTGGCGAAGACTTGTGGGATTGCGTGATAGAGGAGTGTCAGAAAGTATGAGTTGTTCCCTTTGGTGGCCCAACCATCTCAATTCTTCATATTTTAGGGCTCCCTCAATACTCGAATGAATATCCTGCATCTTCTCGATAATTTGTGCGAAACGGCGCTTTTACATCAAACTGGCGCATCAATTCCTTCATCTCAGGCGCCATATGTCGAGTATGTCACACGCGACCTAGAGAAAATAATGGAATACGTTGTGCCCAATTCTCGAGATGGATTGATCAACTTTCAAAGTGCAAGGCAGGTGAGCCGCTACTACGCTTGAACTGTCTAGTGGATTTTTCTAAATGACCTTGTCCCACAGATACTCGATTCATGGCAAACTAAACGGGTTCTCGATCCCATTGCTGTATCCAACGTAATAGAAAGTTTGGAGGTCAAAAAGAGCACGTAAGTTGTTTGATTCGGTGTGCGGCAAGGCTTGATTTAATCGGCTGGTTGTGCAGTCTCAAGGACATCCCCGCGACACGCTCAAATACGTCTGCGGCAGAAAGGGACGAAATCTTTAAGCGCATCGAAGAAGACCGAGAAAGGGTAAAATACTGCTTTCAGAATCTATCCGCACCGTTTACTCATGAGGCCTGTGTGTTCAGCACAAATTACTACGACAGCGTCGATGGAATATTCCTACACGTGCTGGACAGCCCTATGCACCACGGCTTGCCTCGGCGGTTCCAGTAGCTCGCCTGCTCCCACTCAATCCGGTTCCTACATCCCCGACTTCACCCATCATGTCATCGCATTTGACTTCACCCATAACCCCGACTCATCATCTAGACCCCAATCCAGCTTCTGGAGCAGGGGTAATGCCCCCACCCGCGCCTAAGCATCTCCCCCCTCGGCATGCACTTCGGAAGTCCTATACCGAAGCCCAGCGTGAGCGCCAAAGGCAACGTAATCGTTCGGGCGGCGAAGACGCCCAAGAAACAGCCCTAGATATTGAATTCGAACACGCATGGGAAACGACTAGCGATTGGAACGAGGACGATGTCGATGCGGTCAACGAGGAGTGGTGTTTGTGCTGGGGAGATGACGAATGGGGCGCCCGAGCGGACAATGCCGGCGAAGATGGGACTGGGTCGGGGCAAAGCGGTGCCCATGGAAGCAGGCTGACGCCGACCTCAACCAGTTGAACCACAAAATATGTCGAATTGAGTCTAGCTGCCTCGGCTGAAAGGCTATTTGCCTGCCTTGGCGGTGTCTGTGCGTGCGCTTGACCTAAGTTGCCGTGTTTGTTGATATGCTTTTGTTGTGATACTAGTGGTTTCCAATCTCATCGGGCATCATTTATTGATCTGAATTCGGGCTGGGGTGTTTCTTTGCGAGCGATTGCCGAGCCCTGGCGGTGTTGGCCTCTTTATTTTTCGGCTGGTTCAGGTGAACCTATGGAAGTTTCTTGGGAAAGTATGAACGACAACAGGGATCCATGTGGCTCTGCTGGGCTTCACGGGGATAACCCCACGAATCACAAATTCATGAGTTATAAAGACAATATTCGGGATGGAACCAACCATTAGCCCTTTCCCCTTCGCCAAGTAAGCCTCTTTCGGGTTCTGCAGTCCGTTTTACTCGAAATTGACTATGCTATTATATCTGTGTTGTAGCTCTTAGAAATGCGCCTTTCCACGAGCAACCGCAAGCGATACAGTAACTCGCATATAGAACCTGATGGTCGGACGAATGAAGAACTCGTACAAAAATTTGACTCGAGTATTTTGCCCCGCGATCCCCGTGGAGGAGGAAGGGGCGGCGGCGGCAAAGGGGGTACTCAAGGCGGATCGAGTGGCAACGGGTCAGGCAGTGGGGGATCTGGCGGGGGATCCAGAGGCGGAGTTTCCTTTGAGGGAGGTATGTTGGCAACCCAGTTCAACACCAATCATTTAGAACCTCAGACTCATCTCCCATTTATTTATTAGGCACGAGCGGGCGAGGTTCTTCGTCGTACGGCTCAGGAGGCGGAAGAATCACCACACTGACTTCGGGCGTATTTGCTGGAAGGAGTATCGGTGGTGGTACGCGGGACCAAGTATACGGTAACAGCCGATACGGTAGTGGTTATACCTACGCTGGCAGTGGATCGTTCGTTTCTGGACGTGGGTTCCCATTCGGATACTGGCCTGTCTATGTTCCTATTGGCGGTGCGGCTGCTTACTATGGGTATCACGAGTATGGGCCAGCAAATAATTCGAGTAGGCCAGGCGGTGGGATGCAGCAGGCACTCGTTCGGTCGAGCAACTGGCCCGTCGCTAATGCGCGGAGATGGCTCGAAGCCCGACAGAAAACTAACTCGACAAACTCGACGATGCCGGCGCAAGTCAACAATACCACCGCGTCCTACTACATTGTCGGCGACGCTGACACCGTTGCTGCTGTCATGCAAGAGCTAGTTAAGTCGTGCTCTGTTGTCAACGCTTCCGGAGTTCCGGTTAATGTGCGTGCAATTTTTTACACTGATACCTGAAAGCTAACTTGAGGCATAGGAAACCAACCCAACAGTACATTTTGAACAAGCTGTCCAATTTTATCGCGCATCCTCCTTTATGCTTGCTCTCACTTCATACAATAATACCGCCAACCTCCCCGCCAATGCACCTGCGAACAGTAGTGTAAACCCCATGTCCACCAATGCTGACACGCCTCTACCACCTGGAACGGATATGACCTTTTTGAACTGCTTGAACACGACAATTGGCGCGTCGATACCAATCATGAATCCTGAGACGACTATTTCAAACTCTGCCGCCTCACAACAGGCATTTAGCGGAATGAATGTGATAGGGCTTGTCTGGCTTGTTGTGTGGCTCTTGAAAATGCTTTAGGCCGACTTATATTACAATTCCCACTGTCATCTATGTATTTCTCCGGGCTTTCGGCTGTTTCTGTTGTTTCTCTAATGTTGCTGCAGAGGATCGCGCTGTATTGTCGTTATGATCGTCCTTGCTTCAATAGTTCTACGATAGTTCCATAATACCCGGCTGCCATTGCTGGTGATGCGTTGCGACCGCCTATGCCTATTTTACCTTCGTTACATTGTTGGTCCCTTGTCGAACCTTGCGAAGTATGTGTTAGAGCACATATTGGGTTATACAGTAATAATACCAATAAATTTACGACATTACTTCGTATCCTTCTCAAGCTTACTGATTCCACAAGTGCGAAATCTGAAGCTTGAAATAGTTACAGCCAAAGCGCCCAAAATCAGCTGGGACATTGACGGAGGTTCTTTCGGCAAGAACGAGCCGTCCATGTTTTTAGCTGGGCTCAGGCTAACCAATGGCAGTCGAATTTCGTATTTGCATTTGCTTGGTCGTCTTTGGTGGAGCCGAGAGATGCCAATCAAAGCGTGGTAGAAACAAAAAGCGAATGCCAAGTTCATGTGACGTCGATCACCGACTTGACTAAACCTGTGCAACAACTCGTTGCTCCATAAAATACAGACTCCGAATGACGACCTACTAGGTATCCAACCGCCTTGCCTCGAACACCTAGTATATACCCTCCCAGCATGCGGTTTTCCCTTCCATCCGACAAAAGACACATTGCTAGCTCTCAACATGAGATCGACAAACGAGAAAACACTGAGCTAATCAATGAAATCAAGTTGAAATTCGTTCCCCGAGCAGGTGGGGGCGGGGGTGGGGGCGGACGGGGTGGGGGTGGTGGAGGCAGCCGTGGTGGAAGTTCTGGAGGTAGGAGGACAACCGTGGGAGACGTTGTAACACTCACCGAATGGTTCTAGGCGGTGGGTCCTCGGGTGGAAGTCGTGCAGGAGTCTCATTCCCAGGTAGGTATAGAAAATTAAAATACCTACAAAGCTTACTATCTTCCTTAGGCTCAAGCGGGAGCCGTGGCGCTTCTGCATATGGTCGTGGGGGTGGGGCTCCAACGACCATTGCATCAGGCGCATTTACTGGGAGAACCATGGGCGGTGGGACGCGCGAACAAGTGTATGGGACTAGCCGATACGGGAGCGGTTACACATATGGCGGCGGGTCCTACGTCAACGGGCGTGGCTTCCCCTTCGGTTATTGGCCAATATACGTCCCTATTGGCGTGGGTGCGGGATATTACGGTTACCACGAATATGGACCTGCGAACAATTCGAGTCGACCAGGGGGACAGATGCAACAAGCGCTGGTTAGGTCGCAGTATTGGCCGGCAGCTGGTTCGGGTGGGAATAACACCAATACGACGGCGCCGGCGGACAACTCCACCGCATCTTATTACATTGTTGGTGATGCCGACTCCGTTGCCGCAGTCATGGACGCGCTAGTCCAAAATTGTTCAGTTGCCAATGCATCTGGCACTGCTGTCGATGTAAGTTAAACTATACTTGTTGCTAGACTTTATCAACAAGTTCCTTACAGGAGAACAACCCGATTGTTCACGTAGAGCAAGCTGTCCAGTATTATCGATCTTCATCTTTCATGCTCGCCCTCACCTCTTATAACAACTCCGCCAGCTTGCCTTCCAATGCTCCTGCGGATAACAATACTGCACCTCCGCCTCCAAGCGCAGACACACCCCTTCCGCCTGGCACGAATCTAACGTTCTTCAGTTGCCTGAACCAGACTACCGGAGCAGCGGTGCCAATTATGAACGCAACACCAGGGATGCTACCCACTACAAACAGTCTGAACTTAGTTGGATTGCTGTGGTTAGTATTGTGGTTACTCAAGGTGTTTTGATCACGCGTTTAAGGCTGGGATATGCGCGGCCGTAGTCTGGTGATACCTGAATTAGCGGATAACTAAATGCTTGCATTTTTTTGACAATATTTTTGAATAATCATTGTGCATATTTGGCCTACTACATCATAAACACCATTCCCCAACCGGAGTGGGTCCGAACAACTCATATCTTGAATCATATACTGTACGTCCAACCAAGTCAGATTACCTCAAGTTATGGTATGGGTCGTGAGCCCATTGATGTAACATAGTTCCCCATACACGTCGTGAGAATAAATTGAGTGGTAAAAATGCGTTCAATACCATGTACGTGTGGGATGCACAGGGAAGAATGTCGAACGGACCGGTTCGGTTCGGGCCGATTCAGGTACATAACCTGCACTGCATTAGCGGTGCCGAGTTCTGTCCTTCCTCAACCGACATGAACCCCGATGAAAGTTCGGGCTTCCTTGGAGCCTGCTTTTCCATGGAGAAGGATGGTTTCGGCGCGACATGTGGGGATAATAATATAGTAATTTGAGAACCACCAACTTCCATGCGTAAATGCGCTTGCATATATTTAGGTATAAACGGCGACTTGAATATAGTTGTTGGTGATTCCCTACACATGCATGGTATAGCGAATCTCGCCTTCACTTGCTTGGCATCACTCAGGAAAAACAGCTTAGCTAACAGGTCGGCCGTCGCCGAGCGTTCCTGGCGCTAATGAATATGGAATTAAATCACCTGTGACCGAGCGCTCACATGATAATACAACTCTCAAACCGGAATACACTTGCGACCTACCTCCTCAAAGTCTGGACGAGGGCTAGTAGATTCCCTTGAGCGTATTAATACTTTTGATATGCGGATACCCCTTCCATCTAATAACGGGCCTGCTGCGAGGTCCCATACTAGTCGAGCAAAATCTAATCTTGTTCCTCGGGCGCCTAAAGGAGGTGGCGGTCGAGGTGGTGGCCGAGGAGGTTGGGGGGGTCGCCCCGGAGGCAGTCGCGGAGGCTGGGGAGGTAATCGAGGAGGAAGTCGAGGGGGAGGTAGTAGATGGCCTTGGAGCGGCGGAGGTGAGTTTCTGATGTGGTTATCTTGAGTTGAGTAATGAGGGCATAACGTGAGGAGAGGACTAGTTGGCGAGGCTGTGTTGAAAGAAATTGCGTTCGAAAACTCACGCTGTAATTAGGTACTTCGCGTACGCGACCTATTTCGTTTAAAGGTAACTTCGTTATTTCGAACAATGTATTCTGATATCTTATAAAGCTCTTGTTAGGTTCTAGAGGCGGTCGCAGTGCTTCATCCTATAGTAAAGGAGGGGGTTCTCAAACCACTATACCATCAGGTATTTTTAAAGGGAGAGCCATTGGTGGTGGCACGCGTGAGCAGGTCTATGGAACTAGCAGGTATGGGAGTGGATATACCTACCATAGTGAGAATTCCTATGTCTATTCTCGTGGTTTCCCGTTTGGCTATTGGCCTGTTTACGTCCCTGTTGGTGGGGAGTCGGGATACTACGGACATCACGAATATGGACCCGCAAACAATTCGAGTAGGCCAGGGGGACCGATGCAGCAAGCGTTGATCCGATCAAGTGACTGGCCGCCAGAAGGCAACACAACGGCTCTTACAGACAATGCGACGGCGTCATACTATATTGTAGGGGACGCAGATTCCGTCGCTGCGGTTATGGAGGCTTTAGTCCGCTCGTGTTCAGTTGTAAACGCATCTGGGATTGCAATCGAAGTGAGTTTACTTTAAACTATTATTATTGCCGAATTTCACTGGTTCGTATGCACAGGAAAATAATTCTACCGTACGCGTGGAACAAGCTGTCCAGTACTATAGGGCCTCTTCCTTTATGCTCGCTCTCTCCTCTTATAATAACTCTGCCAGCTTGCCTTCCAACGCTCCAGCGGACAACAATACCGCACCCCTGCCTCCGAGCGCGGACACAACCCTTCCGCCTGGGACTAATTTAACGTTCCTAAAATGCCTCAATGAGACGATTGGGGCGTCTGTACCAATCATGGATGCGGAGCCGTCACTATGGAACACCGCTACCTTTCTGAATGTGATTATATTAGTGTGGTTGGCATCGGCTCTGTGGGGCTTGTTTGAGGACCTGGACTGCTCTTGCCGCAGATCTAGGTCAGGGTATACACGACTTCCTGATAACTAGTTGGTAGCTTGATGGATTCTGTGCGTGATCCGAAATTTTTTGACTGATCGTCTCATGTCCTGTGGATACATTAATTTCCAATGATCTTAAGAATCTTGTTCTCGGTGATTCAATGGGGTCGGAATGCCTCCGATTACATCCTAGTGGCAGTCCAACTTATTGATGCTCGAACAGCTTGGAGGGATCGCCCGAGACGAAGGGATGGTATGTATCGAATATGGTGGGCTGCTCAGCGAGCTCCATTTATGATACCATGAAATAACTTGAGTCTAATATTACGACACCATACAGTAAGGAAATGAGTTGAGCTCATAATCAAAGGGATGAAATAGTCTTCAAGTGTTGCACCCCAACCCCATCTATGTAGGTTTAGTAACATTAAAGCTAGATTTAGATAAAGTCTGAAGGTTATGGTACGAATGGGGATCCGGAGCACACGATATATCGAGATATCAAGAGGGTTCGAGGTTGGGCCGTCGAAGAATCGTACTTACCTGGCCATGGTGGGGTAAACGAGAGTCAGAATGTGCTACCATTGGCGCATTTCGCTGTGTGAATATCGGTTCAGAGTCTCAAATCAAGTTTGTTGGGCCACAAAACCCTAGAACTCGAAGCTCCCGCCCGTGATTAGGTGTGTAGATGTCCCCCCCCCCACACATTTGGTTTAGGGCTTCGAAGTAATCAGCCTTCCTAAGGATCAGTGTCGTCGGTTGGGTACGGCTCCCTCGAGCAAGTTTATTCCTAATTACCCCACTGTAATGATTCCGAGGTGCGGAATTTATTACCCGCCGGCATGAGCAACAACGTCTAAACTGCGTGTGGCGGCCGCAGGACACGTAATAAAAATTACAATAAATTTCATTTGGTGCTTCTTTTTTGGGACAATTAGTGTACCTATTCTAACTAACCCTTCCATAACCAAGGCAGGAAGAGTTTCAGCGATCCTACCGCAATTCCTTTGACATTTTTGCGGGCCCGGGAGCCAACGCGATGTGTATCAGTTATGCTCGGCGGCAGAACCGACAAGACTTTGTCTGTGCCAGTGGTATTCAGACGCATATAAAAATAGGCCTTCAGCCCACCTCTCCCCATCCCCCCACAGCTACTTACAGCTACTCATTTCCTATCCCTCCCCCTCACATTCTTTTCTAACTCTTCTACAACATGCTTGCTTTCAGCCGCCTCACCAGCATCCTCTTCTTTGTGCTCTCCCTTGGCCTCCTTACCTATGCACTCCCTGCCGAGTCTAAGGCACTCGCGACCCGTCAGGCGGCCAACAATTTGGTTGGCTTAGTAACTGATCTTGAAGCCAAAGTGAAAGTGGATGTCGGAAGCATTGGTATGTATTCTTAGGTCTAGCATACACCCCGGATCGCACCTTACAAATAATTTATTTAGCCAGTGTCACTGTTATAGCCGACCTCGCGGCCGAAATTGATGTCCTTGTTGCCGATGTTACTGCATGCGCCAAGGCTGTTGCTGCGATCGGGGCCAACATCGATATTGATGCTTCCGTCAAGGCCGACCTGGCTGTAAAGGTTGCTGCGATCGTGATGGTTAGCGCCTAACTTACCTCCAACGCTTTCGTGCTCACTTTTCCCTATCTCAGGCCATTGTCCAAGTTTGCGTCAGCGTCGTTGCCAAATTCGGCGTCCTTGTTGTCCTCACTCTGCTTGCCAAGATCGATATTTGCTTGCAGCTCCTCCTCGTCAACCTTGGTGTCTGTGTTGAGGGGATCATCAAGCTCGTCGCTGAGATGTAAGTCATGAAACCCACTGGTATCCACAGTTTTAATCATGCTCTTTATAGTGTTGTCAAGCTCGGCGTCTCTGTCTTTGCTCAGGTTCACCTCGGCCTTTGCATCAACGTCCTTGGTCTCATCGGCCTCAGCCTTTAAATGTATCTCCGGCTAGCGAATTTCACGTTCTATAGCTACGATATCCAGACATCATAGACATAGAATTTGATACATACTGCACATAATATAATACACTTTTTACGAGACTAGCACCACGGAGTCGCAACCCCTATCTGATTACCGAAGCTGTACGATTTATGGTTGTCGAGAGACAAAATATTTACCAGCTATTGAAACCATATTAAGACAACATGACATTAAAATCGATTGGAGTAGAAGGTTGTGCATCATATCTTGGACGGCCCTAAATTTATGAGGGGGTCCAGTGGCAGATGTGGCAAGTCACGTGCCTCGCCGCCACCTATTCCCTCAAGTTTTCTATATCCAAGAGCTGGCCATGGGTAGCGACATTTGCCAGGTTCTACAGTGTGTTATGTGTTATTAGGGACAAAATCTACTGGAATTAACAAACTAGTCTAACATAGGAAGCATCAGAAAGCATTGGGGGAGAAATGGGTATATTGCCGATATTTAAGAGCGTCCCGGAAATGACAGTGGTCTATATGGAGCGGGGCCGTGCTTATAAAATTTCTCTGGCAATTAGATATATTTCATAGCTATATTTTCATCAGTACGTTTTAGACTAACATCCATTTCATTAACCGGATTTAAAAAAGACACCAAATGTGACCAAACAACAGAGCTTCCAGCCAGACATTCATAATATAAAACTCCTCCCTTCAGTTGCATGAGTATAAATAACGTGTAGTCAAAAATATGTCTTGATTGCATGATTCATAACTGAAATGTTTAAAGAGTAGTGCGATCTAGCCCACTGCAATGATGTTGTAATTAGTGAAGGAGAGAGACTAAATTTAGGTGAGTCAGTTACTTACGCACGATGTAAATATAAATAGATGGAACGAATCGCGTTGTCGACGCCGTTCTCCTATTGATAATGCGTGATGAATTGTTAGTTGCATGTTCTTACTTAAAGCCTGCCAGGACTCACAGAGCGGATTCTCTCTCCGACCGCCGCAGCCTTCTCCTTCATTACTCTAAGTTATGATTATTGTTAGCATAGGAAGATGTGAATAAAAGATCGAATAAGGGACTAACCGGTCCGAAACGGCGCGTTTCAGTGCATCAGATAGATCTGAACTCGATAGGCTAGTTACTCGTAGCCCGGCTCCGAGTTTTGTCACCCGCGTCGCCCAGAAGAATTGGTCACTAGATAAACACCGATTGGTTTATACCATCAACAAGGAGGGTATTTTTAACTCACCCAAACCAAGGCTTGATCAGGGTAGGTATTCCGGCTGTGAAACGTAGAATAAGCAAGTTTATTCAAGATTTGAAATTGTTCCCTCACCGCGGAGTGAAGCACCAGTTGTCCCCGCTCCTCCGTGGTGTAAAGCAGCATCGATCTTGGGGAATAGCCAACTAGAGAACAGAAGGCGAGGTTAGAAAGGTTTGCACACGACACTACGGAAATTGATCACTCACTCATGCGGAATCTTATCGATCTTAAGGGGAATGTTTACGTTGAGATTAAATGACTTGTATAGTAATTAGGCAAAGCTTACCGAAAACACCTCGGGGGGAAGTTCTATCTCAGGTCCGGCATCCTTGCTCAGTCGTTCTGACCATCCCTTGGATAAGATGGCCCGAACGTCACCTGGCAAACGATATAGCTTTAGGAACCTTCCTTGCCTGACAGTCTAGTAACATACTTTTAAGCACTGCTTTGACAATACTTCTGGTCATGGCCCTTGGATTTGGTACGACAATGCTACCGAATCCAATATACACAAGGGGCTTGCCGTCTGCACGTGCTTTATTCATGAAGTTCGTCAGCTCTTGTGAAGGCTTCCAGTTGAGATCGGGGTTATCCAGGAACCAGCTGCGCATACATGGAGTAATTGAGTTTCCGCAACATATAGCTCTCACGGTAGATGCTTACTAGCCGCTGATTACGATTGGATCCTTCCAATCTAAAGGCTTGGGAACGACGGCCTAAAATACACATTAATATCTGAGTTTGATCAAGGATGAATACTACCAACCGGAGAGAAATTGTAGATAAATGGTATTTTAGTTTGTGCGAGATGAGCCATATCGGTATTTGGGAGCCCAAGGTGTTTCCGACGCCAGCGATTTATCTGGCCAGAAGTTGCTTGCCAAAAGACATTATCAAAGACAACGTACTAAACTACCATGTTAGCGTACCTCTAAACATTGCAAGTAATCAAACAATCTTACGGTAGAATAATTGAAGGAGCCCGATATCTCTACTGGGGGTGTCATAAATGCATGGGGGTAGTCGTTGGTCCTGGTCCAAGGCCTAAGTTGAATAGCGAGGTTAGCGATTCTAGTTGAGAAAATTTAGTGTGACAACACGCACATGGTAAACGCATGGAAGAAAGGAATCTCTGTGCGTTTGTTAGTGCCTGATTCAGAACGCGGTGCGTGGAAAGCCTCACTAAGTGCTTCCGCAATATGTGCTCCAGCCATGGCGGACGGGCTTTGAATCAGCACATCGGCGTCCTGGCATTGATTCCAGGCATCAAGCAGAACTATATGTAAAACTTTAGTCGTACGTTTAACTTTCGGGTCAGGGAGGACTTACGATCGTCGAGCCAATCTCTGAACTGATGGCAAAAATCCAAGTCAGCAACGAGTGCATTATGTGAAAATTAAATACGCACATGTGACAAGCCCTCCTTGAAAAACTGAGGCGAAAACATCTAGAGATGATTGCCATATTAGCTTTTGGCACAATCGGGTTTGGAATCGGCGCACCCGATATTCCACACTAAGTTTCATCAGCGCCGTTGGATCTCCTCCCGCGGTCCGATGGGGCACACCCCAACCCTCGCACCACTCCTTATATTCCCCATGAGTTACAATTGTCGCTCTATGCCCTTCCGCAATCAGGCCTCGAGCCAGGGCGATGTAAGGTTGAACATCCCCTCGAGAACCAATAGTCAAGCAAACAAAGTGCTTGGACGGGATATGGGCTTGTGCGGATGGGGGTACATTTATCGGTTTGGGGAATCTGGAAATAAGTTCTGGGGGTATGTATACTTGGTTGACCCTCTCCATCACTCGACTGATGGGTGAGAGCAACGCTGGAACGTCGGACATGCAATTCTCCAAGGTTCCATGATCCGGAGCCGCGACTGGGCGAGGCTGTTCCGAACGAGGACTCGGAGCTTGGGATGGCGAGTTTAGTGTATTAGTGGAATTGTCTCCGTTGGCTAGATTGGTATCGGCGATTGCCTTCAGCCGACCAAGTGCATCATCTCGCAGTTCGCGCGAGCTGAATTCGAACGTAAGGTCTTGTTGTCCACGAATTTGGACGCGCAAGCCATGGACACGAGGCGCATAGACATAGGTGGGAGCTGCTCCACGAATGGCCGAGATCGGGAAACGATATCGAGTATCGCGGACGTAAAACGACTTAGCCCAATAGCATACGAAACGATCAGAAATGACAAAGTAGGTTGTCGAAGATACAGGCCCACAAAGTCTGCAACGGGCAACTGAGGGTAACAATGTTAGACAAAATGCAACATGAGGCGGGCAAGACGTACTCCAAACAGCCTGTTGGTCATCTATTGCGAATAATCGGCGTATCTTGCGCTCCGCGCTCGATATTTCAGTGTCTAGAGGAGCTTCCACCTTCACCTCTTTATTTTCTTCGCTTTCTTCGCTCCCTGGATGCTCGTCAAACACCAGTTCGCCCCAGTCGAGCACTGCTTGGACGTTAGGGGGTCCCCCGCTTTGACGACGAACCTTGACAAGATCGTCAAACGCTTCCCATTTCGTATCACCCTGCATGATCGAAAGATGTAGGGTATTGGCAAGTCCTTCCGACTCTGAACTTGCCGGGGTTGTTTGAAGCCCGGGACTGGGAGGGGGTGGAACGGAGCTAATCCCAGTGGATGCCGAGCTCAACGAGGATCCATCCGTTAACACGGTCGTCGTTGGGGAGACACTTGGTGCTTGGGACGTGCGCTGCGAGCGGAATATTTTACGACAAGACTCTCTCCTCTTGGGCTTGGGAGTTTGACTGGCATTTTCTATCGATGGAAGAGCCGCACCCAGCAAGTCCTTCGTTGCTCCGCTATGGTTCCCCGAGCTACGAGCCCCAACTGAGATTGGTAGCGCATGTTCTACAGCGATGCTGAGAATAAAGGCAAAGCCCGCCCACCACTCGTGCTGATACTCCTGAATTTGAGCAAGCGGAATGCAGATCCGAATACCACGTGATTTAGTTTGTGCATCTTCTGGCTTTCTAGCAGCCCCCTTCTCGCCAGCTTGACCAAGCAGAGTTTTGCGACGATAGCGATACATGTAGAGGGCGGCTATAAACACGTAATTAAGCGACCTTCAAAGTTCAAAATCAGCAATCCGTCATACCTTGGGTCTCACGACGCCATTCGTTGGCCGACTCTTCCGTGTCATACTCGGCATCCACAGTGAACTTTTGGTCAAGAATAGATATTTGTATCCGGACACGCCGGGGGTGAGTTGGGTCATGTGGCTCGACATCGTTCACATGCGATACTGAAGTAAACTTGTCCAATAATGCTTCTGAAAAGGTTACAATCGACTCACATAGCACGCTCCTAATTGGCTTAACACGGCCCTCGTCACTGGCATCGGGATAGGTTGTGATCATATCATGAGACAGCTCGACCCAGACGCGGCGCTTCTTTGCAGGATGTAGAATACCGGCCCGTGGTTCAATGACGTCGCCAGGACCTGCTTTGATTATGCGACCATCCGCACTTTGGTGTGAAGTAGTAAGTTCGGGTCCAGTTGGCGTGGGTGTGTCGTCGGGGAGAAGCGAAGCATGGAAAGTAATCCGGTGTGTGGTAAGGTGGACGACACCAATGATAGCTATGTCGCGGAACAACGCCGCATCCGTTTCCTAATCAAATTCATTGCTTGGTAAGTTAAATTTAAATGAGATAATTTGAAATAAGACGCACTAAAATCATTTCCTCGACTTCTCCTGGCAGCGTCAATTCGCCAAACTCGTGCTGCAATATCTTCAAAGCTACTTCATGATCCAAGGCCTTGGATGGGTCACACATGGGACGCGGCTTGTCAGTCGCTGTCCCCTCAATCTCCATGGCCCTCATCTCTGGAGTCATATTACCACTCGCCGCGTACTGGACAAATCGCCGTAGCGACGCTGTCGAACCGGCGCGAGAATTGATACTGGCTGAATATAGGCCAATATTAGCCAAGGCAGTTTCGGGGGCGAGAAAGTCCTTTTGCTCGAGATTACCGCCTACATCTGGGCTGATATGAGTATCGGCAGCCGCCTCGGTGGCCGGTGTGGCACCTTCGTCCGAATCGGGTTCGTCCTCTGTGAGCGCGAGCTGTCCATACTGAGCTGCTGCATTGAGGATCCGAAAGAGGGAAGGCTGCCCAGCTGATACTGCTCCGTTGTTGGGATCAAGGGTGTTAGACCAAGTACTCGAGCGTCGGGTTGGCTCCCCTCTGTCAGATCGAGACCGAGAAGACGAACGAGAAGAGGGCGTCGAGCCCGTCTGTTCAGACGCCATGATATAAGGTAGTCGTTGCCAGTTTGATAGGAAGGGGCACAGGAGATGGGTTTATTCAGCCCGTATGATTTTTATTTGGTTCAAGTTTGGCACGTGAATATATGATATTCGTGGTCGGAGTGCGGATGCCGAGTGCGTCGTCAGCAACTATCACACTCGGACACCCCTCTTCCGATACTGAGCCAAGAGTGCTGTTGATAGGTGGAGACGCTGACCGCGGGACGCGCGGCGATTGGATAGATGATATCCTCCGCCTGACCTCCGCAAACTTAAGCAACACCGCTCTACCATCGGCTTTGTCAGTCAAACTTAAATAGGTTTAGAGGCAAACCAAGCACCCTGCGAGTCTCCGCGCGCATCGGCAAGCGAAACGTGGAAATAGTTCAGTGGCCACGAAACTATCAAGAGCCAAATAAACAAAGTAACCCAAATGTATATAACTGAGATGCGGCGTGCAAAGGACGCAATCGAGTACTTTAAAAGTATACAAATATAAGATGAAAACAGTATCTACATATACAACCTAACACAAATCCCAAATTTGAAGAATTTTAGCATCGACACAGATCGGGTGGACATGACCGATTCAATGGGATGTACTCTTGCCTAGAGGTAGTCTTGCTGAGCTAGCCGTCCACTCAGCGCGCATAAGCATGCTTGCGCCAATGCAACACACAACCTCTCCTGTCAATATGACATAAACCAATGACGATCCAGCCGACAACGCGAAAAGTGAAGTGGCAATTGCGGGCCCAATCTGAAATAACAAAAGGTTGAATAGACGCGTAATCTGGAAGTATATCCACTAACCGCGCGCATGAGTGATGCCGAGGTTTGAGCTAGTCCATTGGTCGCCCCCAAGCACAGCGGACTCGGCGGCGCAGCCGAAATGAATAGAAGCAGACAACCTGAGACTGAAATGTTAATTTGACGCTGAGCGTTATTATCCCCCACCCACAAAAAGTAATTGGCGAAGCGCATGAGATTACAGCATATAGTGCAACCAACACCCAAATTAGCATTCCATTTCCGAGCTGTAACTTGACTGCGTAGTGCATCGTAGGCAAAAGCCAGATCTGCGCTAGGTAGAGCCAGAGGCCGGATCTGAATGTTGTTCGCATTCCAATCCAGGATTGTAAGCGTGGTACCAGAAGTGCAGTCGACGCCCCAGTGACTAGCCCTTGAAGAGCTAAGACGAGGCCAATGGTCGCTGGCTCCATGCCAAGACCCCCGACTTCAATTGGAGATGCGAATACGACGGGTTGGAGGGAGACTAATGAGATGTCGACGAGGGACGAAAGCGCATAATTAGATATTGTAACGCAAACTCGGCGAGTGAGAATGCTGCTGAGTGAAGAGGGAGGAATAGGCTCGGGCTCCGAAAAGCTCAATTGACTCGGAGATGCTAGTTCTTCTTGGGATCCCGGAGATTCTGGGTCCGAACCAACGAGTCGATAGCCTCGAAGGTTGTTTTTCTTGCCTAGAACAGGGTGTGTCTAGAAATATATTGATCAATCGATGCAGCAATAAATTCGCATAGCTACGTACTTCCCACAACCATAGCCACCCAGTGATCAATCCCGAGGCAGGGACAAGCGCGGTTACCAGACATGGAAGCAAGTATGGGTACTCTTTTAGTGTCGGTGACCAGCCAAATATTCTTGGCATAACCTCTGCAGGATGTTGCAGGAAACCACCAATCGCAGGTCTGAAAGCAAAGTCACGTTATCACGACCGCACTAATTACGTAAGTGAATAAATTACGCCAAAGTGAATCCGATCGACCAGATAAGTGGAATGAATGCAAACGCCTGAGCTGCATTTGTGTCATCAGTGACCTCACCGAGGACGCTCTTGATAACCCCGGCATTTCCCTAAAAAATTGAACCCAAAAGATCATCTGGATAACCATGATAACGTCGCGAGGGTGCTCACGTTTAAGGCACCTGCTAGGGCCCGACTTATCACAACCCCAACAAACGTTTTGGAGATACCAAAGCACAGTGTCGACAGAACAAGCCCGCTCAGCCCTATAAATAAGACTGGTCTTCTTCCTATCTTATCCGAGAGACGACCGTACTGGAGGATACAGACGGACTCGGTAATGAAAAAGAGCGATTCCTATATATGCATACGCACATCAACTTCCCTACCTCAGTGGGATCTTACTGTGTGTTAAAACTCACGATTAGTCCAGCATAGTATCCTATTTTTGCTTTATTGCCGTGCGTAACGCCTGTTTCGTACACCAGATTGTTGATGAAGGGGAATAAAACACCGGCTGTAAACGGTTCCGAGAGGAGCATGAGTAGCAAAATTGAAACTTGAAGCCGAGGTAGGGGTGTTGGCTGTGGGCTCTCAAGCGATTTTTCGTCGGTGCGATCGACTCCCGTTCCGTATGTATCGAGAACAGGAGAAGATGAGCGAGAGAGGCGATATCTCAGATCAAGAATGCATTCATCTTCGACAGTAAGTTGAGCTGGTATGTGCAAAGATCCCGACATAGTTTTAACGTCCGGGGGTCATAAAGCACAGCGTGGGAGTGCTGGTGGAGTGTGGTGAGAGGGTAGAGTGAGCACCACCCTGGTCGGCCCTTTAGAGGCCAGAATTTTACATACAAGGCTGCCTATTTGGTGCCACAGACGTAAGTAGTGCCAAAGCGGAGTCCTCAGATTATCGTGGTAATTCAATTGCTCCGTCAATCGATTGGCGTATCTGTTGCCTTATCGCGTAAATGACTGGTCCTGACAGTAATGGTAAAGTAATTTGCGTGAGAATTAGGTTGGCTTGATCCTGGTCGGCTCTTAGGTTGAAATATCTAGGTTAGATCTCAAATCCATGAGGCCGCTGACATTTTGACCTGCTTCTCAAGTTCGCGGCGGCGTTATGACCCAATTCGATATATATGCTGACACCCGACATCGGCATCAGTCGATCACATTCGGACAAAGCAGGTCCAAACAGACATGCACAGAGCGCTTGGCTCCCCATTCAACCACCACATGCAACGAGAACGTACCTGCCTGTGTTTCACGTGGTGCTCGAACAAATGGCTTGGCTCTGCTTTTTTCTGTATCGAATGCTTATGATGGTACCTGTACGGCACTATTAGACAGGGTATCCAACTGGTCTTGCACGTGGAGCAATTATCATCCTTCGCTGCTCCAGGGCTCAGGCTCACGCGCTGGCACTTCCAACTTCTTTCCGGTGTCTTCGGTTCCCTATCTTGTCTCATGACCTTGTGTTGCATAGCAGTTTGTGTTATGTACCTGGAGGGTACCGAACTTTTGTCCGGCATGAAATGCTCTTCGTACCCGAACCAGGTGCTTTCCCCCATGTTTTGCCACAGGGTTCGCCCAATCATCTTGAAAAGGTGATGTAAATAACTCGATTGTTCCGGCGCATGGAATAAAACCTGACAGTGCCGAGGCAGGTCGCCTTCACTCTCTCAACATGCCCTCTCGCAAGTCTTGGTCCAAGGCTCTCCAAGTTCTTCTCGCCACTCTTTCCCCTTTCTCGCAGTCCTATGCTCAGGAATATCAGCTCGGTGTAGGAATAGGCGATGTAACCGGGTTAGCCGTTTTTGCTTTTCAGCTACTGAGTACTAGATACTACCTCTAGCCCGGTCGTTGAAACGAACATGATGGGTTATGCGGATTTGTCGCAAACAGATACTGGTCTTCACATGAGACAATTCTCTCGCGCGTTTATTATCGCTGCGCCGGGTAGCAACTCGGACAAGGACCGAATCTTGTTCATCAACTCGGATCTTCAATCGGGAGACACGGCCATCCGGCGTGGGGTTCTTGAACAATTGAATAAGCTATACCCAGGTCTGTTATCAACCGTTGTCGTCAGCTTATTATACTGATTTTATGATCGGCTTCTCAAGGTTTATATACGGAGAATAACGTGGCTCTCGTCGGCACTCACTCGCACGCTGGAGTGGGCGGATTCTTGAATACTCTATTGCCAACATTGACAAGCTTAGGATTTGTGAATCAAACATATAGCGCTATTGTTACTGGTACAGATATAATATTTCTGGAAACCTTGAGCACTCCTCTAATTATATTGTTAGGCACTGTCTTGGCTGTTAAAAGGGCCCACGAATCGCTCGCCCCAGGAACCCTCTCGGTTGGGAACGTAACAGTCCTTGATACTAACTTGAATCGCTCCCCATACGCGTATGAAGCTAATCCGGCAGAGGAGCGGGCGAGGTACCAATATGACCAAGATAAGGTACGTTTATGAGGACGAGATAGGTTTTGGCCTCATTTGTGGGTTGCTGGTTGTAGGAGTTGCATTTGCTCAAGTTTTTAGACAAATCTGGTGCCGCTCGCGGGTTTTTGAGTTTCTTTGCCGTTCATGGAACGAGTCTCTACCAGGTGAGTTAAATAAGCTGCTAAAAATAAGCAGTTGCCTGACATTTGGGCAGAATAATACACTTGTCAGCACCGATAATAAGGGAATGGCTGCGTACTTGTATGAAGGTATGGGGCGTATTTTTTCGTTGCATATTATGACTAATATTTTACTCCTTTAGCGGATGTTCAACCAGATGCTGCGCCAGGAAAGAATACATTCGTTGCTGGATTTGTTCAATGTTAGTTGAGAGACCATGATGATAAGGGTGCAACTGACTCACTGTTTCGTATAGCCAATGTCGGAGACACAACGTTCGTGGGCAGCATATTTGATTTCAGCTGATTTACTAAATTGATAATGCTTTCGTTAAATGTTTAGGCCAAACACGTGAGTTGGGTTGTCCGCTTTTGTTCGTCCAGAGTTATAACATTCCTTTTGAAGCCTTGGCGCGTTTTGCGAAAGCCCGGGTAAGCCATGGGATGGGCAGCCTTGCGAATACAAGAAATCTACTTGCGGAAATGTGACCCAAGGGTGTCATGGCAGGTATGTCACTTAAGCTGTCATTAAGTATTTTCCAACGCTAAATGTCTGTAGGGGCCCCGGTTTCCACATCTCTGACTTTGAATCTAACCGTATCATCGGCGAGAACCAATACTTGGGTGCTAAAAAGCTCATGAACGATAATGGGTTGGTGTCTGTCAAGGGCTCCGTACGAAGTTTACACACATATGTCAACATGTATGTATTCTTCCCCTTCGTTTTTCGATTTTTTATTGATATTGAGGTCTATTTCTCAAATTACGTTAGGTCGAATTATACTTTCCCCTTAGCGAACGGAACAACCGTGCATACATGCCCTCCAGCAATGGGTAGGTGTTTCACCTTGATTCATTTATTTTATGCTTATGGTTATTGGGACAGGGTATTCATTTGCGGGTGGAACAAGTGATGGCCCTGGGGCGTTTGACTTTACGCAGGGCCAGACTGCTGATGGAACTCAGTATGGTGCCTTTACGTCCCAATGCGTCTCTCATTCTAATGGTTTATACAGGAACCCATTCTGGGAAGTTGTCAAAGGTATAAGAATCGAGTATTGACGCAATGAAATCTTCACGTAACCTAATTTTGTCTAAATTAGGCATTGTCACCGCCCCAGCAAGCAATGAGCAGAACCGATGCCACTACCCCAAGCCAATTTTGCTTAACACTGTGGGTTATTCCCTAGTATACAATTAAGCACGACCTAACCCTCACTATGCAGGGCTATACCAAATTCCCGTACGCATGGCAGCCCGACATCGTAGATATTCAGATGATGCGCGTCGGCCAATTTGTTGTGCTGGTGGTTCCGGGAGAGTTTACAACCATGGCTGGGCGTAGACTAAGGCAAGTTGATTCGGGTATAGAGCTTATGTTTCTAATTCACATACTATATTCAGGGAATCGGTGCGTGCGAAGTTGATCTCATCGGGTATTATTGGAAACGATGCATACGTTGTACTTGGTACGCCCAAAAATCTTACCCCAAGACCAGGTTGCAAACGCGTCAATCCTTTTTCTCAGCTGGTCCGGCAAACACGTATTCGCATTACGTTACCACCCGTGAGGAGTATGGGGTCCAACGGTATGAGGGTGCCTCCACGATTTATGGACCGTGTGAGTGGTATGGAGGAAGGTTCTTGTTGGTGCTAATCATTCTCCCGTTTCTAGTCACGCTCGAGGCTTACCAGAATCTCTACACTGGATTGGTGGAGTACTTGGCTGATGGAGCGACAGCGGCTCCTTTGACCGGCCCGATCCCGGAGGATTTGACCAAGAAAGCTATTTCGCTTCAGGTTTGTAATTTGGATTCTAGACTATACACGTGCAAACTAACTAGTCCTCCAGACCGGTGTTGTGTTTGATGCAGTCCCTATCGGGAAGTCATTCGGATCGGTGCTTACCGACGTTACTACCTCGAGCGCGTACAAGGCTGGTGAAACCGTGGTCGCCACGTTCCAAGCTGCAAACCCGAGGGTCAGTATTTTATTGATCAAATTCCTCTTGGTCCTGATGTTGGATTTAGAATAACCTCCGACTCGAGGGAACGTTCTTGACCATCGATCGTCTCATGAATGGGGCCTGGACTACACGAAGGACTGACTCCCACCCTTCAACTAAATTCCGTTGGACTCGAACCAACACGGTTTGTATTCTTATTTGATAAATCACCCCGTTGGATACTGACTCAAGGTCGTGTGTAATAGGTTCTCGGACATAGTACCGTCCAGATTGAATGGTGAGCAAAGTTTGGTTATCTGACATCACATGTGCTGATTCTCTGAAAGGGTGATCGAACCAAATACCCCGGGTATGTAATTCAATAGCTTATTCCTCGTACCCCGCGTGTATTAACTCCGCTATTCAGCCGGGACCTACAGAATCACTTACTATGGCGATTCTAAACCGCTCATCGGCTCTATTTCATCCTTTACTGGAAGATCTAATAATTTTACCATCACGGCTTGACGGACCATAGGGTGCCCATAGGATTAGCCCAACTTTGTACTTGATGGCGTGATCGCTTGTAAATGTGCTTCGTGCGAATATCAAGTGATGGATCATGACGTGCTAACCGTGTCATCATGTGCTAACATCCCATGAGACGTATACAATTGCGATCCACAGCAGGCCCAGCTACCTCGCTTTTTACTGGTCACCGTTGGTTGATCGTCATTACAAAAACAAAACAAAATACACATGACTAAAGATGTGATATTACGCACAAGGGCGAGCTGTAGTTCCCAACTGAATATCGCTTAAATATCATTTCGTATCATCTCAGGTACACTTAAACATTATGATTTGACTTTATTGCTTGCAAGATTATTCATTAGGCCCGTGCACGCGTGCCCCCCTGATATAGGTCCCGAGGATAAGGTCCTAGGCTAGCCAATAGATAACTCGAAGTTTTAACTTGACAATATACAACAGTCTTGCTATATGCGACATGGGAGGGATTATTCGGGTGCACGTGAGAGCACGACAAGAATCTATCATAATTAGTGCTCTATTGAATTAGGAGGATGGCATCCAAGCCTGAAGAGTTTGAATATCATCGACGAAGTGGTGAATGTTTGGCACGCAGCCTGCGAAGGAGCCAAAGATGATACTTGGCCGCAGGGAAAGGGCCGGCGCTTATCCATATTTAGCGCCCGAGCTACTCGCGGTCGCTCCTTGCGCTCCCCCACCTGCGCCAGCTCCCGACTTACCGAGAATGCGTGTAACCGATACCCAAAATTATTACAAATTCTCCGCCCACCCGGCCCTCACTAAACGCACGAATAGAATGCTACATTCCGTGTTTATATTTACAGCATTAAATTATCGACTACGAGCGTCTCCACGACTGGTTGTGGTGCGCCCTCCCAGCTCGCTTGGCGGGCGGCCCTGGCTGCATCCCAGCCCTACGCGCTACGTGCGGTTGCTGCCGCTCCCAGCCCCCAAGCCGGCTGGTATACGTACTAGTCGCTACGGAGCGCCCGGCCCGTCTGAAGGCCAAGTAAATTCGTATAGATGTACTAATATATTTGACATTATGCACATTCGCACGCCAAATAATGATGATAAAGATGTCTTGACTCCAACAAGTATGGCTATAAGCTCATGTTGGGGGGATGACTCGTGTTAGTATTGCAAAGAGTGCTAGAGCTAGGAATGAGTGAGCTCCAAATTGCTGTCACCCATGGCCAGCAGCTCAGCTTAGCCCTTTGACCGTGGAAAATATATGAGTTCCTTATGTATTTTGCCTAGGACCTATTAGCTGGTGAGGTAAATGCCTTAGAATACACAGATTATATGCGCATTTTATGCATAGATTGTAACCCTAAAGTACATGGGGGGTCGGGTTCGGGGCACCTGCGTTATAGTACTACTAGTTGATTTTGACTTAGTTCCGTAGTTCAACAAGGCTCGGCCGGAAAAAGCGTTGTTTCCGGATTTGCTAAGCCAATTCGGGAAGAAATCTACATATATACCCAAAGGCCAGCACGCCCCTCATTGTTGACTTGGTGAGTCCTACTACACTTGATATCAATCATATTCGGCCTGTAGGGACACTTAGATCTATGATTTTATATATCTAGGCGTATATTCTGATATAGACCCTTCGGGTTCAAAGCTCGAGTACTATAGCTTATAGCTAGTACTAGTACGCCAGTATTATCAATCTTAAGATATATACTGAAGCCCGCCGTGCTCCCCACGATCATAATCATCGAATATAGTCAGCCTGATGAGATCGTCAAGATCCGTTCAAGCAGCTCTTCTAAAATGGAATAGGAGTATCGAATCATTGCCAATGATATTCGGAGAACAATTCGGAATTCGGGAGGAAGCTATATAACGTACGCCGTGATGCGGTATCTAATCTTCCCAACCCCTCCCACCGATATCTGCAGCTTATCGAATTATGGCTTGGCCGGTCGCTCAAGTAAAACCTGGAGAGATATCTATTAAATAGGTACTGAATCTAACTGGTATTCACGTTGACACTATAAATAATTTGCCAGGAATACGTGTCCGGGACATCTATCTGTTCACCTCATTCCTTGGGGTTTCCCCTCCCTTTATCAGTATTACTGCCAACTTCAGTATCATTGGGACCTATAGTCGACCTATTTCGATCCCCAGCGACGCTAGGGCCAGCCTCTGCATTAAAATTTCCGGCTGCCTGGGCATTCTCCATAGCCTTTCGACCCTTGAGAATTACCATCTCTTTCAGCCACCCATTTTCCCGCCTCAGCTCTACAGCTTCCTTTTCCAGTTCATCTGCTCGCCCCTCGAGCTCAACGACTGAGCGTTCGAGTTCCATTGTGCGCTGCTTTTTCTTGATTCTGAATCTCGCTACGAGCTACTCAATGACAGTGCGCCAGGGAGATGGGACTTTGTATGCTTACCTGATGCAGCAGTATTTCGGCGCCGCTTATCTTCAGCCAGAACCGTGGTTTCGTCATCTACGATGGCCGCACCACTCGACTGACCCTGGGATGGGTTTCTACCAGCATTGCTTGTGGAACGGCTTCGGGTTGACGCGGCTTGCGATGCTGGCGGAGATGGAGAAGACGGGGAAGGACTTTCAGGGGTGGTAATTGGTGGTGATACGTTCAGGGAAGTAGTCGGGAAGTTGGCCGCCCCTCGTGCAACGAGGGAATGGTACTGCGCAATCTCGGCTGGGGTGAGGGGCGGAAGATGTGCTTGAGGAGGCATTTCTCCAACGAGGCTCGGGTCCCATGGGGTTTCAAACGGACTAGGGGCGACATGCGAACCTGAGTGTTGCTGTGTCGGTGAGACGATGTTCATTGCCCCGAGACCGAACATGTCATAGGGCAGTTGTTGACCATAGGGAGGTGCTGGGAAGAAAGGTGGTGTGTTCCATGGAGCAATTGGGAAACCAGGTAAGTCCCCACTTGTAGGGTGAATTGGTTCCGAATGACCGTGCGCGTGAGTGGTCGTGTGATGCGGGTATCGACCAGGGTATCCTTCTTGATTGGAATGTCCATCTTTATGGCCCTCCATGCCAAATGAAAAAACAATATTCTCCCACCGTTCGAGTTCTTGTTTAATTTGCGGCTCTCCCGTCGTTAGTTCGAGTCTGCTCGGGGAGTCTTTCTCAGTTAGTGGGCTTTGGGTACGAGGAGTGCTAAGTAAGGGCGTGCTTGAGCGTGAGCGCTTTAAAGAGGTTGCAGCCGTTGACGACATGATTGCTTCTGCTGAAAGTCAAATAGCTTTGAAGTCTCGAATTTTTAGTGCACGTAGTGATTATAATCCTCACAGCTACGTACGCAAGCAGATCGCGCAACCAAGCCTGCAGGCACGAGCACCAATGAACTCGTGTACTTTGCCCTGGATTATATATCTGGACTAGAATCAAGAGATTCCATATTAGTTATTCCCGCATCAAAAAAGGAGTCTACAACTCTCTCACGCGTTCAAATTCGCTTTGGTAGCTGCAAGAGGAATGCTAGTAAGGTTAGTGGGGCCTATACTGAAGGAACCACACATACATGTAGTCCCTGCATGCTGGGAAACTAACTGGGATAATCAAAGCTTCTTCGACTGAAGTCGCACCTGTTTTGCGCACGAGAAGACAGAATGGTGGAATGGCCTTGCCATATTGCGCAAGAAATGCGAGCCTGAGCGATTGCGAGCGCGCACGCCATCGGGTCACGTGATCTTCTCATATGTAAAAATGGCGGACTTGAACATCCGTCTGAATCAGCTGCTTTTGATGGGAGACTGTCCCATTGCCTCGAAAATCATATTTCCCATCGGATAAACACCCGATCACGGGGGTTCGGGTGCAAAGATTGACGCATATAGGCTATCCGTTTACCCAGCCCCTTGGGGAATCAAGATATGATCAGACAGGAGACAAGAAGGACCATGTAGCAATAGCTAAAACCAGACGTCCATGGAATGTGCTTCTGTACCTTTCAACCCATTCTAATTTTTAGTTTTGGAGAATGCTGCTTGCGGCGCTGTGGAGAAGATCTTATCTTATCACGAGAAGAAAGCTTAGTCAGCCTCATCACAATGACGACGATTGACCCTGAGTTCCAAACCTCGACTTCCACCAAACGTTAGCAACCATACAGCACTATGTCTGGGTAAGTGCAAAAACAAGACTATAGGTCTTTTGTAAATATTGGGTATTTATTATATATTTAGAACAGGTCCTCAACGGACTTCTGATAGGTTGAAGCAAAAGGCGGAGGCCCGTAAGTTTACTCTTATAAGAATCTTTGAAGGTGTTAATCATGATACCGGATCGTGAAGGACGAATTGCCGCCCAAGAAGGCAAGTATTGATATATTACTTGTTTTGACATTCACATATTTATGAATTATCACCCAACTCACAGCTGCCTTGAACCCCCCAGCTGCTCAAAGTATCCTGCACAAACGCCGCAAAGCTCAAGCTAAAAAGCCAAATAAAATCGTTTCATTAGTTAACCCTAAGAAAGCCAGTCAATCCACCTCTCAGCCAGCATCACGCCCTGTAGCTATAGCGACCCCTGTCAATCCCCAAGCTATTCATCCAACCACGGCCCCTCAACCGCCATACCAAATACCAAATTGTAGGTCTAATTGTTTATAATTTACAGATATTTTTAACCTTATTACCTGCTCGAGGTGGCTATTCGGCATATCCCGCGCAACAATATTATACTTACGCGCCTACTTGGTTCAATCCGTGCCCGCCGGCACCTAGCTCACACAATCCGCAACCGTATTTAGCTAATACTATCCAGCCACCTTTGGCTACGGCCGCGTACTCCCTAACTACAACTCATTCTTCGCAACAGACTACCCTGGCTCCAGCAACCACCAACATGATGTCCACTAGTGGGTCAGCCCCGATCACCCATGTTACCGTGCCTGCCGTGCCTACCGTGTTCATTGCACCTGCTGCGCCCCTTGCCCCCACCACGCTTGCTGCACCCGTCATATCCACCGTACCCGCCACGTCCAGCACAGCCACATCCACTGCAGTGAATTCTATTAGTCCTATTACTCATAAAGCCAACAAATCAAAGGCTCTTTTAAAAGAGGAAAGGAAGCGTCGTGGCGAACGCACGCACGAGATCGCGATGTTCACGCATAAACTTCGGAAAGGCCTCCCACCCTTCATTCAAGGCGTCGACCCATTAGATCTAGGCCCATACGGACGGTGGAAATCTGCTCGATCACTCAAATTCACCGCTCCTTTTCCAGATTTCTTCGATTTCACTATATGGCCGGTGTTTGTAGAAATGGAAAATAGGGATGTGAGCGGCGAAGTAATCAAGAACGAGTTGAATACTAGAACACCCGAAATTACTGGGATATGGAAAGAATGGAAGGCTGGGTTAGAAGCTGAACTCGTCAAGATCCTAGAAGGAGGCCGAGCATCTCTGGAGGACGAGTCCCTCGCTCAAGTTCAAAAGTTTGGAGACGTTGCCTTGCCTAATGTTACACTCACTGCGACTATTGTGGATCCTCCAATCTCTAGCTCGAAGTCTCCCTATCAAGAAGTGCTTTCGAAATATTCCCCCCATGTTCAGCTCCTTCTCCGCGCCGATAGTATCTTCAGGACCAATTACGAGTCCGGACCGTATTTTTACCCTGTTCATTTTGAGCTCTTTCAAAGAGATTGGTACTACTACGGTCCCTGGGAGCTGGACGCTAAAGCCATCGAGCAGAGGGCATTTGCAAAAGAACACGACCAAAGAATGTGCGAGATCGAGTATGATGTTCGAGGAGTCAAGATTGCCCGTCGTTTTTTGAAAGAACTAGGGTGCCCAGATGCATCGTATATTGAATTAGCTTCTATGGGCCCGAGATTCCTATGTGGGAGATGCGACGAGTTCATATGGCCTGTCGACTGGGCTCCTCTGGTGAGTTGCCGTTTTAAAGAGCCGAGATCTATCCAACCCTACTCATATTTACTGACTCAGGTGACACATTACCTGGAGCAAGAAGACGAGTGGAACAAAACACTTGAAACTCATTCTCAAGTTACTTCGCACCCCACGATTAAATATAAGAATCTACACGACTTTTCTGTCTATGACAAGCCAACTATTGTACTTGTTGATCGAACCGAGCAGAGAAAGTTATTCAAAAAGGACGAGCACCATGTGGGTTTCCTAATGCGCTGTAAACTGTGCAAGGAACTCGGGTTGCGGCATACGGGTTGGGGAAAATCAAATCTGGAACTCCACGTGAAGAATGTGTGAGTTAAATCTTGTCTCTTTATACCTGCATTGGTTGCTAATTTGGAGCCGTTAGACACATGATTGATCACCCGCAGGAGGGCGAACACTTTAGTCAGTACAGCGGCTAGGTCCCCGCGCATAGGTATCATGTGTTAATTTTTAAAGATCTTGCTCGCCGTCTCTTGGTTCATATATTAACTATTTCGTGGTGTATAACCCTATATATTAGGATATCGACTCTTAAATATCAAACATTAACATATATATAGTAATGGTACATATAAAAGAGCCTATATACGTATATGTCTTGCGCACCTCGCGCGTTTTCAGAATGTGTAGTATTAACTTTAGTATAACAGTACATTGCATACAATATGCGATCATAACAACGTCAATGTTCATTAACAAAAAGTAGTGGTCATCACAGGCGTACAATATTTAATACAAACAGCTGCCTCTTGCCGACAAGGTGCGCGCGTTTATTCGCATCCAGAGTAGTTTCCCTGGATAACGTTTGGGCAGCCAGCTGTATCCCTGTCCAGTGGGCAGTCGTTGTAATCGTTGCAGCAGCGGATACAAGCACGGCCCACGTCGGGCTCGACGAGTTCGACGTAGTGATTATATCTGGAGTGAAACAAATTAGCAATTAATTTCAGGTTTTTGAAAAGCAATGAACATACCCTTCACAAGCGCTGCCCTGTGGGTTCCCTTGACCGCCGTCCCCGCCACTCGAATCGTATTGGCCCCCACCGTCACCATCATTAAGTTGAGAGAAACCAGGGTTGATACATCCGGTGACTGCAGACCCATGGCCATGGCCAAAACCAAATTGTGAGTTCGACCGAGTGCACCATCTATAGGCAAGACTCACGTTGAACATATGGTTGTCCGGACTGCCCGGTTCCCGATGCAAACGTGACCGAGCGCCAAAAGCTGTCCGGAAAGACGCCTTGAGATGGATTTGACTGCGCTGAAGCTGAACAGAATGCCTGCATTTGGCCATCAGACTCGGAATCCCCAATGTTGGTGTGCGGTTGACGGGGCATTATCATGCAATCTATGCACGAGTGTGAGCTGTGAATTTGGCGCTACTACCTCGGTTAATCTTACATTCGGTCTCGCTACGTATGAGGACGGTATTGTCTGGTGCCGCGCGCAGTTGAAGTGGGGATGCGAAGCCAATCGTGACGCAGTAAGCAAGGACTGAAACTCGGAACAACATAGCCAGAGCGTGAACAGAAGAGATTGTGAAAGAGGAAATGTCGGGACAAGAGGCTTGGCATTTTCTGGGCAAATGTAGGCGCGCTTTTTATACACAGAGTGCACGCGGCCGGCTTGGATATTAGAACCAAATTGGAGGCAGTGCATGCCGACTCATGGCCAATGCCCAGGGAAAAAAATGATGTCATAAGTACTAAATACAGCTTCCAACTCTGAAGAATTGTTACGTGTGCATGGGGCTTGCAGGGACCAGAGCGCGCGAACGGTACTTGTAGATTTGTAGGATAGGCATCTCTAGAGGCAAGGTCCAAGGGGCAATCACGGGTAGCGCCTGGTGACATGTTTTCCAAATGCTATGGAGGGTCTGCTGTATTATGCTACACGTGGCTTACTGAAAAAACAAGTTCACTCGATCACGCGGCCGAAAACCGTGTCCTAAAAATTATATATATATGCAGTACAGCTGTCAATTCACAGGACAACTTGATTTTATATCAGGGCAAACGGGCCGTGGCCAACATTTTCGAAACCCGACCAAACTCTCGCCAGTTGCATCCTTTCAAAGTTTCAAACCTCGCCGTCTAATTATGATTATTTCTAGATTTCGTATGGAGGATTCGAGCTAGTGGGTGTTCGTTTGCAAGACGCATGGGCGCGCTTTGCCCTCAGACGAATTTCAGGTAGTTTGATCATTAATCATCGTACGTTATTACATATTGAACAGCGATGTTTGTAAAAATGTCCAGAATACGAGTCCAATGAGTCCGTTCTTAATGAAAATGTCCCACTCTGGCAGTAGCTGGGTTGACCCTTCACAATCGGCCTTTAACAACCATAGGTCCCTGGAATAACAGCAGGGCAGCCGGCCGTATCCCTGGTGAGCGGGCAGTCGCTAGGATTTTGGCAACAGCGAATGCAGGCACGCCCCACGTCGGGCTCGACGAGTTCGACATAGTGATTATACCTAGTTTAGGCTAAGTAAAGTAATTGGAGAATAAGTCAAGAATAGTTCTTACCCTTCGCACTTGCTGCCTCGTGGGTTACCCTGTGAACCAGCTCCACCGCTCGAGTCGTACTGCCCTCCACCGTCATTGTCGTTAAGCTGAGAAAATCCCTTATTGATGCACCCGGTAACTTTTCAATAGACCCAAATTAAATGTGGTGTGTAAAAATGAAATATTTAAAATGGCTTACGCTGGACGTAGTTCGCAGTCTTCTTATACGTAACCTTTCTCCAAAAGTTATTTGGGAAAAGCCCCTGGGAATTACTGCTGCGCGCTGAAGCAGAGCAGTAGGACCGCATTTGGCCCTCAGATTCCGATTGGCCAATGTCGGTGTGCGGCTGGCGTGGCATAATCATACAGTCTAAGGCGGGGGGCATTGGTCCAACGGAAATGACAGAATACATATGGAACTTACACTCGGTAGCGCTACGGATTAAGACAGTATTGTCGGGCGCAGCGCGCGGATCGAGCGGTGATGCAAGACCAAGCGCGGCGGAAAGAGCCAAGAGTGCGACAGAGAACAGCATGATTACTTGGGCGTAAGAGGTCGTGAAGGGGGAGAATGTGGGTAGGCCGAGAGGCTTGGTGGACTCTTGGCTGGGGATGACCCCTTTTATACTTCGTCTGGCCGAGGGGCGATGTGACACTGTGATTAGGGGTGGCCGAGGGTGAGACATTCATTCGCATGGAGAATCAGTTGATCACCAGCGCGGCCGTGGACAGCTTGGGCGGCTAGGTGGGCGATGATCTAATGTCCAATAAGATGTATGCCGAATATGTAAGAAGTGAACTCGATCACAGACTGACGTAAATGTCTCGCATATAGCCCTGTATTCGAGCATGCCGAGCATGTTTTTGACACGAACTGGCCCTTGTGACTCTTGTCCACGCACATCCAGCACATCCGTCAGCGAAGCCAGTCATCGATAGGAGCTGATCCGCGTGACTAAGAATAGAGTACCCGTGGCTGTGCGGACATACTGTCACGCGGTAAGCTCTCACGCTCAAAGTTTTGTTTTCCACCTTGTCCATGGCCAAGGCCAAACGTCCCCGCATTGTTCAAGGCAAAAATACAGCAACGTTTCAGAATGCGGAACAGCTGATTGATGCATTAAGGTCTCGAAATCCCGATGCGCTCAAAAATTGTGAGTTTGGCGCAGATCTGGTCTCAATATATTTATATATATATTGGCAGCACTTGTATCATTTCGCAACCAGATCACCGTGGGTCATACCGAACGACCAAGCGTAGGAGATGCGCGTGTACTTCTAGTCACCTCGTGGCTTGAAAGGTCTCCGGGTGCGACCGAGTTGTTTGATATTTGGGACACCGGATCCAATGTGGGTTTCTCCTTCGGTTCGCTTGTCGCCCTAACGCGCCCATCCAAAAGTACACGTCCCTCGTCCTCGTCTCCCTGGCACACACGTTAACTTTATTGTCCGGGGCCCCTACTGGAAGCACACATGCTCCTGTGATTCTCCGAGCACTGTTCGACAGCACTCATGCCAGAAGATTGAACGCTCATTTGGCAGGCGGTCAAACGGACGTGGTTCTCGCCGCACTCAAAGTCCTTGGTGCTGCGGCCGCGATAGATCAGCGCTTGACCTTTGATGCTGTTGCTTGGACAGCAAAGGTAGGTTTCGATATGTTATAGTTACTCCACTTTTTACTATTTCATTACGTAGGCTCTCCCAAAACTCTTCTCACACCGACACCGCACCCCAACATCCCAACCACTAGTCCATACATCCGTTCGCACCGCACTTACAACCCTGATTCTCGCGCTTCTCCCCTTCACGCTCTCCCTCGACTTATTCCCTGCATTATTCAAAGGGTTAGCTCAAGATGACGGAGTAATTATCAAATTGGTGCTGGAAACATGCTGGGAAAAGGTCTGGTGCGACGTTAAAGTTCCAAAGAGTCTGAAAGTCAAAGTATTCGGAGGACTGAGTATATACGTGAGCATCTCCATTCCCGCATGCAAGCTTGGAAATAATTCCCCCTAGATTCAACCCCTCTACGAACGCAGAGATCCAGATTCAACCGACCCACTTGCTCCTGCCGACGTTGTTCATCATTTTCTTCTTGCGTTATGCACTAAGCCCGGAACCGGCCTCTGCTTCCGTTCTAGGGGATGGTATCCTCGGCCCTCTGGAAACCCATTACACGACCATGAGCCAACGGATAAACCCAAAGGGGAACATCAAGCTGGCGAAGAAGACGGTGATTTTCTTGGAAAAGGGACACTTTACAACCCATTGCTACTCAAATTCTTGAGACTTTTGCGACCCGCGACAGATGCGAGGCAACACGAGCTTGCTGTCCGAATTTTGAACGCGTGCCCAGACTTGATCGGCGCCTATTTCGGAAAAGGTGTGCGAGCGTCGGTTCGGATCTGTGGTCTGACTAATCTGGAAATTATAGGTCCTGCTCCAATTGGGCTTTCCTTGGAACCTCGCTTGTCAACGCGATGGATTACGAGCACCGGATTTATCTCTGCCATTGTCAAGACTCCTGCACCAGTTGATTCGTTTTATGTGGACGTTCCTGCCCATTCGCTTGCTAAGATTCCCTCGGCTCAAACTAGAAAGTACCGAGCGGACCCGCCCCCACTGACAGCAATTGTCGAAAATATTGTGCCCAGCGTGCTTACAAGAGCTTGGTTAACAAAAGGTCTTCTCGCGCGATCCACAGGATCAGCTATACAGGCAGAACAAGGCTTACCCTCGTCAACCAGCGGAACACTCGTACAGCACACGACCATTCGTCTCATTACCCAATGCTTGCTAAAGTTATCCGACGTACTCGCGGCCTGCCCTCGTGGCTGGTCAGAACGTACGGCGGAGGTTGTAGACGCAGTACGGAAAAGGGTACCCGAACTTAGTGTTGTAGTTGGTGTCGTACAGGAAGCTACCAAGGTGCTCCAAAAAGATTCGGATCATGAATATCAGATCATTGACAATGGGAAGAAAGTTCGGGGACTGTTACTTGCTGAGGGCGCCCTCAGACTACTGTGGCTCTATGCGCGCGTTTTACCTGGCACCATGGCAGAGACGAGGTTCGACGTGGGAAAACTATTGCAGGAAACAGAGGTTAACGATGACCCGGTCAAGAAAGTCGATGAGACAAATGGCTTAAGAGTGATGTGTCAGATCCATATGTTACGACTTTTGGGTGAAAGCGACCAATTTGTTTGGAGCGCGAAACCTCGTACGTGACTTCTCTATGTCGAGGAAAAAACTAACTTCTACACATAGCTGGATCGTCGAATACCCACATGTACCGCCTCCTTTCTTTACATCTCCGCACTCCTCATACCCAACTCCGAGCCGCCTCAGCTGCGCTCATCGTGCGACTACTCGGATCAAGCGTACTGTTCGAACATGATCCTAAAGAAGCACACGCATGGATCCAAGCACTGCCCAGAAACAAACACCCAGCCTCACCCGACTCGGACGATATTACCATCTTTCTCGCATTCTTCGACGACGTTTTGTCGCGATCTATTAAGACACCATACAAATACCTCGAACTTGGAATTCAGCTCTACACCACGAATTCTGGCCGCGTTGAATGCATGCTCAGTCCGTTGATCATGGCCGTACTCGAACAGTTGCGGTTCAAACCGATGGAAATGTCTGCGCGGAGGCTGGTTACTACGTTTGTGGTACGTTTGATCAAACTGTCTGTAGGAAAAATGGAAGTTGCCGGGGCGAAGGCAATTGCTGGATATATGCGCGATATTTTTACGAAAGAGGGCGAAACGAATACGAGGATCAGGGTTGTGTCTAAGTTGGAAGCATTTTTGCAAGATCTCGACTCGGCGGAGGTGGTTATGGGCATGGACGCAGATACAGGCACAACATCGAGCTCCGAGGCGATTCGGTTTGTGGGGGAGGTTGAGAATATGGCCGTTGACAGCAATGAGGTTGCTAGAATGAGAGCCGCCTCAAAGATCCTAGATTGGGTTCGCACTTCGGAGGAGATCCTCGGTGTTTCAGAGGTTGTTAGGCTAGCTAGGGTGTTCGTCGCTTGGTCGACCGATCGAGTCGCGCTCGAAGAGTTCCTAGAGGAATTAGGTCTGGGAAGGCACCCCGCCTTGGTTTCGGGCCTAGCGAACGATACAGAGGTACGCAATACTATCATGGATGTGTAAGTCCGGATGTGCATTTACTGCCCTACTCGGCTCATAATACTTGACTTTTAGGATCTCGTTTCCCCAAGCCTTTTGGATACTTGTTTCTCAAAAATCTAACATCATGTTCGCACGAGAAGCGCTTTCAAATTCTGTCATTAGGCAACCCAACGAGCTGCTCGCATGGTCGTGCGGTCTTGTAGCCCATCACCTCGAGGTCGCCACTCATCCTTCCGAAAACGTCATACAAAGCTGCATCAACGCGCTGACCGTCATATCTCAACATGCAGTGGGTATGCCTGAAGCTGACGAGGTCAAGCAAACTTTATTTGTCAACCTACCAGCCATCAAAACCTTACTGACAGACTCGAGGTCGACCGCTCGTAAGCGCCACCCCTGGTCGATGGCCAAATACTATCTAAATACTTTTATTCATAGAGCTCGAAGGGATAGTTTCCACACTACTTTCGGAAGATAACGAAACCGACCGAGCACTGGCAGCACCTTATTCTCGACATTGGTCGTCATGCTTACTCGAGGCACCAACGGACCACGAATTTGAGGTGTGTATAAGCTGAGATTATATTGGCATTGGCACTTATGTTTTCAATAGGAGAGAGCCGCTGGCTTCACGATCTGGATTCCTTTTACCATAGGTTCTACTTGTGTGCAAATCTTTAAATCCACTCTCGACCGTGTCCGGGACTGGTCTTCTGTTTCACTAAATGTAAGATCCCTACTGGAATCCCTAGCCAACCACCTTCGTTCCATAGCGCTTGACAAATCCGACGCCCGACAACTTAGTTCAACCATCCCCAAACTGATCAAGATACCCACATTGTCTCAATACCACAACCTGCTTAGAATCGCACCGGCCATCGTTGAACGAGAGCTACCCCTTGGACTTGACTTGTCATACACCGATACCAATGAAGGCCTTGTCAAAATTTCCCAAAAAGCCCTCGATCGATGGCCTTCTGGGTCTGGGGTACTGAATTCAATGCCCTGGACTGGTTTCTCAGGTTGGGTCGATACTGAAGAGTTCGCCCGACTGAGTACCACGCTCATGTATCTATCATCAAGTGCTCGCGCCAGCTTCTCTACTTGGATCGGGCAACAATCTAGCTTGAATTCACGCTCCATTGGACCCTGCTTTGCTCTCGTCGATTGTTATATAGCACTCGTGCAGAATAACCCGGATCAACCCTGTTTGCCAAGAGTCACAGTCGATAAAATATTAGATTGTGCAGCCCGCGTGTTGTTCAAGCATGGCGAATCTGATGAGCGCCGACGTTGGGCTGCGCATATATTCACCAGAATGATGAAGCTACCCCCTGACGACACCAAGCAACTGGGTCAAATCATTGCAAAACGTCTTCCTTCCAATCATGGGGATCTTTTCCATCTATCCTCAATATCATTATTCGCATACGCCGCTCCGCAGCAACCACACTGGGGGGACCTATTGGATTCAGTTGTGGATTCCGGACTACTCTGGTTGGTAAGAAGGTTTGCCGAAGATGACGCAGATTCGCACGAGCTGGAAGCTTGCCTGCCGATATTTGGTAAATAGTTTCTACCAGGTGATAGGCATATGACTCATTAGATGTATCAGAGAAATTATTTCTACGCACATCCAATATTAAGCCTCATCTTGCCGAGCCTGTCCTGGTCGCCGCAATTAAAAACCGACTCCAGTCCAATTGCGTGACTTCCTTATGTTCAAGTATAGTAATGCACACTTCTCTAAAAGTCAGTACTCCGTCATTGAACGCAAGTTTTATTAGCTCACACCTTCCTAGCCGATGAGCATAAATAAACTACTCCAATCCATTATCCACCACCCATCCTTCAATATTGTGGGTCGGGCCCGATCCCCAACCAAGGATGGGGTCGTTATGCTACTACACTCGCTCTTTCATAAACACCCATCCGGCACCTGCCATCCAAGCCATATTATTCCCTTACTCCAGATTTACAGGGGGACTATGGATCGATCTGATACACAAATACTATCGATTTTCCAGCTATTCGAGAAGTCCCGACAGATCTCGACCTTGAATATATTGAAGAATTGGGCGCCCGAGTCACATACCCGACCGATGGACCTCCTTGGAGCCGTATGCAATTTTGACCCGGTGACAATGTTTCGAACCTGCACCTCTTTCCCTCAACGAAGGGACTCACATTGCGTCAACCTTGGACCTGAAGAGAGCAGGTCTGATATTTATGATCCGAACTTTGTATTGCCCCTGTTGGCCGCGTTGATGGTCAGCGACGAACCGATCACCAACCTTCAATGGGTTGAGCTTTGTCGTACCAATGTCTTGTCGCTTGCAGTGGCTTCATTATCCTCCAAGCACTCTACCATGCGTCAGCTTGGTTATGCTTCGTTAGTTACGGCATACGCCCGATTTCCGGTAGATGCCACCATAAATGCGCAGTTAAACTAATTTCTAATGCTTAAATATGTCTACAGGACGTCGATTTCCAAGAAAGAGCACAACTTACATATACCCTCGATTTGCTGCGCAACCTGATACCCCAGCCCGTTTCAACACCATCTCATCCCATCCCGCGATTACCAACCTACACAACCCTACTGCTTTCGCATGCACTTCAAGACATCTTCACGCCTGCCACACTCCTCTATCCAGTGATATCACGATTTTTGTTACAGAGACCCGAATTTGATATCAAGGACGTCCCTCTGTTGTACACGCTGTTGTATAGCAGCTCTGGGGAGTGGAAACGTGAACGAGGCTGGATGATACGATTTTTGGCCGACGGAATGCGGAGTACCAAAGATTGGAGAGTCCTCAAAAGGCGCCATACCTGGGATCTATTAGCGAGTTTGTTGCAATCTGCGCTTGAGGACCGGACGCTCAGATTGTCGATCCTAGAAGTAAGTTATACACAATTATGGATTTATTCGATCCCGAGTGTGTAACATTCTACGGCCAGGTCTTGGTCAACGCAAGCGGGAATAAACATGCTGCAACCTCGCTCCTTCTGGGGTCATCAATTCTCTCGTGGGTCCATATGCAATTGGGCCATGTCCTTCCTGGTGAAGAATTGGCCTATCTCAAAGTCCTCGAAAATATGGCAATAGTCGTGGACCACGAACAAATCGAAAAAGCAACAATGGGCCATTGGCGAGACGACATTGCAGAAATAGTTGGCAAAATTATCCGAATTCATAGTATGTTTTTTCCTCCCAACAATCGGCGTTAAGCAACACTGGTGCTAATTCCAACTCTCCCCTCTCTCAGAATCAGATTCAAGTTTATTATTTTTAGCTGCACAACTATTCCTTCGGCTTACTATCACTCTCGAAAATACGCCGCCGTCGTTCTTGCAACCAGTAAAGATAATGCTGGATGCTTTGTCCGAACACAACCCATCACTTGAAAATTCATCAACGAAAATTTCCCTACTGGCTACTAGCTCCAATTCCCTGCATACCAATCGCAGTTTACTCCAGCCCATTCCAGGCACGCCCTTGGAGCAATGGTGTGCAACACTGTATGCGCTATGGCGAGTATCTATGGAGACCGAGCCGGGCTCACCCCTTAATTGGGTCAATCTAACCTCGAAGATCCTATTCGCCAATAGCGTGCCTGGAGCGGAGTTTAGTGAATTTGCTTGGATCAGGGAGGAGATGGTGGCGTGCATAACGATACAAGAGTCTCGATGAAATCCACATTTTTATTATATTTCTATTTTCCATGCACGCTTTCTTGGGCGCTCGGAATTCTTAGGATAGCAGCGTGTATCATCCCGTATACCCAGCATTTGGCAAATTAGGAACACCGGGAGCCCGGTAATTAGCAGTATGCACACCCCAACACATTTATTTCATATGGCTTGCTGAATTACAACAACCCAGATAAGGAGCTACCTATCCGAAATATAAAAATTAAGCCAGTAGCCGTCATTGCCCGATAGCAGCGCTATAGCCAAGAACGATCGACTGCCCAGCTTAGCCATCATTAAACCCTTAACTAGGATTCATTATCAACCAGATAGGATTGACAAACTAGCTTATTCAAATTAATTATTGGGACTGGACGAATGGCATTGACTTGAACCTCATGCCCTCCAAGAGACAAGTACTTCATCCGTACGGAATCTGCCAAATAAAATATCAAGGTTCAATGTACCTGGCGAGAAGACCAAAAACACTTGCCGTTGGGTACACGATGTCTCATCCAATGGTGTTACTTGCCCCATTCGGTATCCCAGTAATCCGGCTTGTGCTATCATGATACCATTGTCGATACAAAACCTACTAAATGGTAATGTCTCTCCCGATTGCAATGAAAAACCAAGAACGCACCGTTCATCTGTGGCGAATACATTGCCACCTCGCTCCTTTGCCATAATGCCCATCATTTCCTGCAGACGTTCATTACCTATGAGTTAAAATCAGTACAAAATTATAACAAACTGTGCGATACTTGTGTGAATTCAGGATATTGAAATAACTACCCACAGCCAACGCCCCCGACAATCAATACTTCCTTCGAGCCAACATGAGCCATCGCTCGTTCTGTAATCTCTACCAACATCGCGAACACCGTTTCCTGTAGAGAAAAGCAGAGATCGGCGGGGGTGATAATATCTGCACCTTCCGCGTAGTCCTACACAAAACGGTCGATAAGGTAGGACTCAGAAGAAGGGATGGTGTACCCCATCAGCCCTAAATCTCTTATCCAACGTGTACGCCTCTGTCGAGGTGAGCAGACCAGAGAGGGAAACATCCATCCCTTTCGTCGTATATGGCAATTGTACGAGCCGTTTCCCTCTGTAGGTCGAACAGTGATCGGTAAATTGCTTGATTTACACGTAGATTTGTTGACTCACTTTTTTGCGGTCTGCTCGATATTATACCCAGGACTAGGATCGTTGCTCAGGTTGATCACTCGCGCAAATCGATCCAACATGTTACCAACTGCAATATCGAGGGTTTCCCCAAATATCCTATAGCGCTACGAAAGTAGACCCGCCACGCCTTAAAATAGCATTCAAATAAAGAAATGGATAAACTTGCTTGCCGAGAATACGCAATCACTTGTGTATTTCCGCCAGACACGTAGAGAACAATCGGGTTCGAGGCACCAGTGATATATCGTCCCATCTCGATATCTTTAGTTTCAAATTCAGCTTTGGTCAACCGAGTCATCGAATTTGGCTCACGTCCAACACAGTGGTTAACCCCAACCAGTGGTTTGTTGTACAAAAGCGCTAGAGTACGTGCAACTAGAGCTACAGACTGCAAAGGAGCACCCATCCCCGGACCTGCCGATTTATACAACCAGAGACGCCCCGTTAGGATTGATCATTCAGGAAAGATCAAAGTCGGACCTTTAGTGAAGCATATACAATCTACTTGGTTTAGGTCAATGCCAGCATCAGATAAAGATTGCTTTATAATTTTAAGAGCCCATTCACGATGATGCAGCGCAGTATCTCTAGGCTGGAAACCCTCGCCTGGGGGTGTGATGTAAGTGTGTCGAACATTAGAAAGTACGCAAACAGTTCCATTCTTTGCGTGTCGGATAACCCCCGAACCGAATTTGTTGGCGGATCCTTCAAGTCCAAGAGCAATAAGGTCTTTGACAGGCAATTTTAGTGGCAATACTTTTTTGAGCCTCTCGGGCATCGTGGACGTTTGAGGTGAAGCACCATAAATTTGAAACTAGAATAGAAGCAGCCCAGCCCGGGCCACTAACCTTGTGACTTTGCATTTTGATGAGGCGCCTACACATGTGATTTAGTCCCAGGCACAGTACGACGTCATACCCATTATGGCACCAGTTTTCAGATTATATGCGCTCAAATTGAACCATCCTGAACTGTCACATAAATGTAGTTGAACCTGATAAATTGCAACAGAACCTCGAGGGCCTCAAGCTTGAGATCGCGAAAAACAAAGCAACAATAAAATTTTTGAACGAAAGTGGAAGAACGAAGCCAACACACGTACAGGGACACGAGAACAGGGGGAAATTTGAACTACAAAAATTTGAGGGTGATGTCAATTATCGCTCCAACAACATAGGAACTAGCGACGCCTGGATCAGGACAGCCAGAACGTTAGAAAATGACACTAGAAGGCTATTGACCGTTGATTACATACCGAGCATAGACAGGCACATACGTCCTCTCCGGCATGGGAGCGGCGAGTGTGCGTTTCGGTGGAGGATTGACCACATTCGTTATTGTAACACCCTAAGTAGAATAGAAGCATGAATATCGCTGGCTCTTACACTCACTAACCGATACTTACCCAGTCTGCACACATCGCCACGGATTGATCATACGCGATCTTCCAGTCAGCGGCACTGCACGAAGTCCTGAAACAGTTATTCGTGGCATTTGTGTAGCCTGCGTTCTGACACAAACACTGGTTGTCTGTTAGACTACAGCTTCCAGGATTTGCCGAACCAACGCAAGCTGGAAATAATGGTAAGTTCGATGAATAATTTGAGAAAAGGAAAGCATTATACATTGAGCACAGCTTGGCCATTCAGCACGGGCAACTCCAACATAGAGCGCGGAAAAAATTAGAAAAAGGAGAGAGAAGTGGTGGAACATTGTTCTCAACGGTTAGTATGTGAGGAGTGGCAGTCAACAGGGGGGGGGTAAGTGTGAGTCGCAAACAAATACAGAATGAGAGTGGTGTGCGGGTTATTATAATTAGCGAATAGGACGCGTTGGCAGGGGATTTATATCTCCCATCCCCCACTGGAAAGTCTCAGGTCGGGGACGGGGTGTGCACTCGACCGAATTGAACTATCGATGCGCAATTGAGACTTCGCCATGTCCCTCAATCCGTGAAACTGACGTGTAATAATGTCAAAGAACAAAGGGTCTCAGAACTGTGTTGCACTAGAACACCAGACAGCGAATAGACGACAGTTGATGAGTCCCTGGAGTCCAAATTGGGCATAACTCGGTTGATATTTCAATGATTTTAGCCACTTCAGTCCAAGTTTTTGGTGCTGGACAAGCCGAAATTCGAGGGTCTCCATCCGTTCATCAACGCATCTATCATTGGGGCACAATGGCTGACGCATCCCAAGCTTACCTTATTTTTTTCTCAGGCAACTCTCAGTGGTAATTAGCCCATAACCTCCGTTTAGGAGCTGAGCATGCGTCTAAGTCCGTGACCACACTTGAAGATCCAGCCTCATTATTCATGACGTTGGCGATAGCACCTCGATCATGAGCTTCCCCTGACTAATATTTGCTGTATTCAATTCCCGCCACAGGCAGATCACCTCTGATCGTCATGTTCGGAAATTTATATATAACCTCTGACCTTTGGCGATGCTGCAGAAAGTCTTTCTTTTACCAGCTGGTCTTCAACCATCACGATTTGTGCTCTTCTCCCCTGCATTGTTTGCCATCTCGGCAGTCGCTTGCATCGCCCATGGAGCCACGGCACTGGATAATACTGTCTTAGTGGCAAGCACGATCAAGCGAATGTCAAGCTTAGTATGGTAACTATATTCCATTTAGTGAAAATTCACGATACGTGATCCATCAAGATTGTGTGACGGTGCCTCGCAGGCCTCATACGAACATCGGTGACACCGAAACACCGACGAAATTCGCGTCTGTTGCCTTGCTTTCGTAGCCATTCGTCTTCCTAAACAGCCTTAGGGAAAGCCATGCCCGAGTCAAGCATAGTCAGGCGAAGGGAGAAATGCTTGTCATAGGCAATGGGGCCGAGTCTAGAACATCTGTACGGCCAATCACTGACCTCTTTTGGTTATGGGTTGTATCCAGGGGATGTTTCTCAACGGCAAAGAAGGGGATCAGTTTGGTTGACGGTGAAGCCTGGGGACGAGGATATCTGCGAGGCACAAAGTGCCTTGGGTGGGTTTTCCCAGTGTTTTCCCCGTTGAACGATCTCCCAACACGAATGAGCTTGGCTGAATTTGACCAACCATTTTCAGATACGCTCACCGCGCTGATGTTGAGCCCGATGCCGGTTGCGCACGGTGTCAGGACAAGAGTGACTGGTCGCTTCATTTAGGTGCCGCGGGATGAACTGTTGTCCCAGGGGCATACCAATTAGGCTAGACCTCCCGCCTTTCGACCTAGAAGTTACCTGACTTGACTTGGTATGTGCACTAGTTATAATTCGGTGACAAGTATGAGTTAAATGCTACACTATAAATCAACAGTCAGTGTACCTGGAAAATGGCGGCCAGTAACCGAGTAGCTGGGTACTCTTCGATCGAAGCTTCCCTTTTCACTGAATGATTCCATATTTTATGATATCTAAATATCCCACAACAGATAGCTCTCGTGCAGCACGCTACAGCTGGGTAAGACACTATTGTTTAAGATTATTTATATGCTTGTACCTTAAGCTGTTTCCGCTCTTGCAGAGTGGGGTTGATCATAATTCGGGGATATTTAAGGGCTACCGGTGTGCCATCACCAAGGGCACCACGGAACACATCCGAAACCACCAGTTCCTACAGACCTTGCTGCACTTAGTCCCATCAAGTAGGGTGGTGACATTGGCACACCCGCTTCCAAGTGAGATGCGAGAATATTTCCTCAATGGTCTGGACACTACAATAAGCTGGGAGTTTGAGGGAGATAAAAGGACAATAGCTCACTGTTGCGTGGCCAATCACTCGGGGTTGGTCCTTGTATGTGCTGGAAGATTCAGCGGGGCCTCCTGGAGATGTTTGTGCCATTATTCTGTCCACCTGCTTCTCGGTAGTGGTGGCGAAGGGCCGAGAAAGCTCCAATCAATCGAACCAGCATCACAGCGTGCAGCGCTTTTCATGGCGCTTAGTGGGATCGGCGTCGTAAATAACAGGAAATGTGTCGCCCATTTTCAATCCACAAGTGGGTGATTTCGGGAAAGTGGTGGAGCAGGCTCCTCCAAATAAATTTGAACACCTATTGACGTTATCCAACGACCATTGCTATGGGTGGGCTCCTTGGCCGTCGACGGGTTAACCATCTTAGATAAATTTACATAGCGCGCTGGCAACAACTATTCGGTAACGAAAGTAAGTCATAGTTATGAGGTTTGTTTAAAGTGTTGTACGTTTGCGAGATAGTTTCATTATACGGCATTCAAAATAAATCAATAAATCATAAACACCATACATCTTCCAGGTCCCTGTTATGCATCCTCGCTGGTCCTACGCTGCCTTTTCAATGCGTTGTTCTGCATCTTTCCGTCACTGTACCTCGTCGGGGGAACGTCAGAATCTCGTCTAGCTCACTAATCAAAATAATACTCACGAAAAACTCCTATCCTTCCTCTTTCGTCCTTCCTTTTTCGCAATATTCCTCTGCAGCTTCCGGCGCGCCATCGCTTCAGGGTGAGTTGCCGCCTGGGTAGCACGTTGGATCCTTCGTTCGTGCCGTACGCGGACGACGCCCTGTTTGATGCGACTATATGCTGTAGCAAATGATGTAGTACCAGTTCGTTGTTGGAGGAGAGCTTGCAACTCATGACTCAGCGTTTTGAGAAGGTCTGCGATTGCATATTAATAAACTATATACGATCTTATGCTAAGGACGTACCTAGTTCTGTGTCTTTAATTGTGTCTTCCTCAACAATCCTGTAGACGGGGGCTAATATATGCGGCAAAAATCTCTCCAGAGTGGAAGAAGGCAGATGTGAAGCCATCGCTGCGAACCAACGGAAAATCGCGCCAATATGAGTATGCCAAGTACCCTATGAGATTAACGACATCACTCCGCATATCTCGGGGGAGGTACAAGATAGGTACGTACGGAATCTGGGGCCCTGTTGAGTCTGGTAATATGCGCGGAACGAGCTTGGTACGAAAGCTTAGAAAACAGCCAAGCAAGAGGGTTAGCCAGAGCTTTAGCTAGCCGAGTCTCAGAAGCTTCGATAGGCTCCTCTGCCTCGTCTTCAGGGCTTGTTTCAGTTTCAGACTTGTCAGCTGCTTGTTCTTCCGAACCACCAAGTGCGGCTTGATCGTATACGAGGGCAAATACTTTCCCTGCATAGAATAAATTCTTGACGATCTGAGTACTCAGGTCATCGTTCAAGTGTACGCTCCGTAGTTGCAAGCATAGCTTTTGGGTAATGTCTATCAAGGTGGGTAACGAAACGATTGCCCCTTCTGGGCCGACCATAGTGGCTTCTGCCATATCTGAACTGAGCTTCAAACCTGCACCGGAGATTGGCACGGACGCAAAGAAAGTGCCGGCTAGGCGACATGCAGCGAGGCGGACCCAAGCGTGAGGGAAGAGTAAATGTGAATATATTGCTCCCCAATCGGCAGCTGACGCTGAGTGAAGTTGCTCTGGAAACTCCCGATAGACTTTCCCAAGCGCGGTTAAGCTGTGGTATGCGAGCTGCCAAGTCAATGTATTGTCGCCACCATTATTATTATCAACTTCCATAGAGTCAGATTCGTTGTCAGATGTGTATGCGCTACGTTGGATCAAAATTCGCAAGTCAGCAACCATGTCGGAAAGGAACGGCCGAGCTTCGGAGTGAAGGACATCCAGTGAGAGCCCGCATGCTTGCGCTGCAACGCTAGCAAGTTGTTCTTTCTCCTCTTGCTCGGCCCAGTTGTGAACGTGTACCATGAACTTCTTTCGACGAGCTTCCCCGACCCGGCTGAGTAATTGTTGGATAAGAGCCGCAGCCATTTCTCGACATTTAGTAGAATCGTCATTAGCGAGTCGCAAAACAAGTGCAACGAAGAACATGTCCGCGTATTCGTCGATGGTTGCATCCGTGAACTTGGAGATGATGACTGCAAGCAGCTCCATTGCTGATTTTCGCCCGCTATCGAAGACGTAATCAAGGTTTCGAGCAAGCGCATTGAGTTGAGTTCGTAAGCGGCCTTTGCCTTGAGGATAGTCGAGGAGAAATTGTAATAGGACACTACGAGCTAATTCCTGGACCTGGGTGGACTGGTTGGTAACAACGATTTCTGACACTTTGCTCATAATGTCGTAGATTTCAGGGATGACGAACTTGCGAGCAACGATTGCGCGTAGGAGGGAAAATACTGCTGCTTGACGTTCGGGCTCTTCAAGGTCGGGGGTCATCACCTCCAGGAGGAGGGTCAAGTCTTTTTCTTGTAGCTTGGCAGCAGGGCAGTCGCGAATCATGATAGCAAGCGACTTGAGAGCGGTTTGGGTGACTTCGGATTCGGTACTTCCAGAGTTTCGAATAATTTCCAGGGTCTGCTTGACGAAAATAGGAAGGGATTTGTCTACAGTACGAAGCGGGTATTTAACAACCGACGCTGCAGCTTTGAGCCCCAGTGTGACAACATGGCCATCTTGGCTGTAAAGCGTATTTCCAAGAACGACGACCATTGGTTCCAGTCTCGCAATGATGTTGGGATCGTTGATGTCAAATCGACCGCGCCTAAAACCGGTAATGAAGATATCTAATCCAAATGCGATGAATCGAAACGAGTTGGCAGCATAGAAGGCACTGTCTGGGGCGGTATCCCTCTTGAGCTCGACGTCAAAGGCTGTTTTCTTGCTATGTTTCTTGGCGGGTTTTTGCTTGAGGAATTTAGCATTCTGACTGATCAGGGTGTGACATAAAGTGAGGATATCGGCTGGTTGGAGGTTAGTATTTGCATTTAATCCACTGGCAATTCGTCGTAGGACATCCTCGGCTTGTTGCATGGGCTTCATTGCGACAGTTTCATGCATGATAGCTCGTATGGGAGTGAGGAGTGTGGGGATGCGCGAGGCGGTGATGTATTTTGCAATAATCATAAATGAGTCGAGTCCCTTGGATGCGGATGATCGAACTTCTCTCATCTTGGTTTTATATTCCTCGGCTTGGACATCCTTTCCTGATTGACCAAATACGACTTCAGCGGATATATGCGCGACATCAGCAGCGGGATTGTCAAGAGTGGTGAAACGTGTGGCATGTTCTCCAGTAGTCACATGGACAAGAATCGAGTGTACCACAAAAGCAAGGACATGAAGCTGAGGACCACGCGTGAGTGCTCCGCGGAGTTCCTTGATTAAGAGAGGCAGAGACTCTGAGCCAATAATAACAGCTATTTTGCAAAGGGTTTCTCGGGTAAGATCTCGCACATCTTGAGACTTGCTTCGAAGAATTTGGCTAAGGACGGTGATTAACTTGCTGATTTGTGGCCCTCGATAGGTGTCTGGAAGATGCATTGCGACGCGAGCGATGCCAATTGCTACAGGGATGCGAATGGCTTCCTCGGCTCCATCTCGTTTCTCGAGGTATTGCAACAGGCTGGGAAGTAGTCTGCTCATGACGGCCTCTCCGATGCGAGCCATTTTCTTCGCTTCTAGTTGAGCACTAGCGTCGGCGTCGGGGGCATAAGTGGGTTCTGCGCTCTCCTCTGCCCCAGGCTTTTCCACCTCAACCGAGTCCTCCATCTTGAAATGGAAATTGTCGAGAATGGAGACTACGACCCGGATCATAGCTTTTTCAGTAGTCGGCTCCCTCTCACGCGCCAACCGGAGATAGTGTTGGACGGTGGCATTATAGGACCCCCAAGTAAGGTATGCAGCTATACGACCCATAGTCGCGATAGCTTCGTTGACCAGCAGATGATCCGTAGTGGCTACAGCTTCAACAAATTGCCCGACAAGCGGTACAAATACTTCGGAAAGTGTGGTGCTTCGGACATTTTCGGCAAAATCAGCCAAGCGACGGAGCGCTCGAGTTCGGCGATGAATTTGGATATGGTAAATGTTGAGGAAAAAATTAGCTTCGTCGTCTCCATCAGCGAGCAGGGGCTTCAGCTGAGAAAGCGAGGACACGGGATCGCAATGGGCAACTGCGTGGGCAACGACTCCTAGAATCTCGGCGCGAACGAGCTCGAACTTGGAGCGTAAACCATTTCGGAGCCCCGGGTAGAGTATCTTGACAAATGTCTTCTCGTAATCGCTCGATGGATTGGCAGCAACTTGATCAACAAACCGCTTGAGGCTAAGAGATGCGCTGCTTCGAATGGACAATTCTTCAGGGTCTTGGATGAAGAACATCATGTTGTAGAGAATAGGTAACCACAGCTCGCAGGTTAACGCTTTGTAATCGTTATCGTTGAAAGAGCCAAACGCGGTCAAGCGTCGGTCAAAATCAGGCTCGTCCATGCGTTTCGCAGAGTATGCGTTGAGTTCAGCGATTATATACGCAACTGGGAGCAATGCCTCATTCAGACTCGCCAGCTGGTTGAAGACTTCGATAATAATGATTCGAGTAGGCCGGGATCGGAGGGACTGGAAAAGAGATGCGACCAACTCGTATGTCGTGCGATATGTCTCGCTAGTGGGATCTTTCAAAGCGTGAACTAAGGGGAACGTATTCTTGACAATCCCGAGTAGGTCTACCTTGATTTTTTCTGAGACTGTCTTCGCTGGGCGGCGTAGCAAAGGAGATAATAGGAATAACAGCCGTGTTGCTTGAGTCTCGTCTGAGATATAAGGGGCAACTTGACAGAGAATGCGGAGTTGACGTTGGACAAGGTCTGTAGTGGACATGAGGGTGCTGCTTTTCTCAACCATTGCGGCCAGTTGGGCTAAAATATGGGACATATGCGGGTCGATAACCCTAGTCTTGACATCTCCGTAGGTTTCCGAATGATCCAACAGAGCTTCCACAATGTCGAAGACTTTGGATATAACAGCGGGCTTGACGTTCACCGCGGTGAGGCAATTAAAGACTTGTGGTAAGACCTCCACATCGTACTCAGCGAGATAAATCGCGGTCCGAGGCTCCACCGACCATGCATAAACGAGCTCGAGAATTCCTGAAGGCGCCTGGGTATTCTCGCGGGATAGCAGTGGTACCCGAGGAGAGACGAACCACCGGAACGCAACGGGAACATAAGGTGAAAAGTCAAACGCCTCAGCGACTGCAGAACGGAAAAATTCAATAAATCGTTTTAGGCCGAGTTGCCGGATAGTCCGTGCCTGCCGCAACGTATGTTGATCGCTGGGCTCTTCAGATTCGTCTATATCTCCCTCATCGGTAATAGCGCCTGACTTGCAATGTGCCTGTGCGTCCCGGAGTAGAACCATGGTCGTGCGAAGGAGCTGAGGCCAATAACCAAGAAGCTTCGGTCCCAAATTCTTGAGCACGTCGGCGAGAAGAACCAAAAACCCAACTCGCTGCTTGCCCTCAGCCGCAGTCACGACACCCTCCAAATCACCCTCCAACGCATCTTCAAATGGCGCCAACATAAGCCGGACAAGAGTCCCAAGCTCCTCAGACGAACACGTAGACAATAAAGTGAGCACCGCAGATTTTCGGTCGCGGCGATTCTTCTCGAGCATTGTACCGTACAGGAGACGGACAAGTACTTCCACCGCGCGCGTTTTGAGTTCCCCATCAAAGGTATCTAAGCTAAATCCGGTCATTTCGTCGCGCCATTTGGTCTCGTCAAGGAACATTCGCAAGCTTTGTTCGATGGCAAGTATATGTGGCTCTTTGAACGTTAATATGCAAGTAAGCGCGAGAGACTGGAGTGGCCTATCTGGGTGAGATAGGAGCGTGGTATAAAGGTCGTGTAATTCCTGGGACCGAAATGCTGCTTTGGGGTTGCCGAGCTTGGAAAACATAGTGAGCCAACCCATCGTCCTGGCGCGCGGCGGTTTGGAAGGAATGGGCGCAGTAGGCGAAGCGTACTCGAAGAAAAGCGGGACAAGAGCGCGAGTGTGCCTATCCATCAACGCAGGCATCCCAGCAAGAGCATGAAGGAGCTGCGCCTCGTAATTGGCTAAATCCAACCTATCCTGGGACTCAGGGGCCTAAACCAACAGTAAGTTTCTGAACAAATTCAAAAGTATAGACCCACCTCTGTAGCCGTAACATTATCTTTTTCCCATCGCCCGAGAGTCTTGGTAAATCGAATCGCACTAGGACACCGCCAGGTCCGTTCCTCCTCTTCCCATTTTCCCCTCTTGTCGCTCTCATCAACACCCATCTTATCCCCGTGGTCCTCCCCCTCGTCCGACCGCAATGCAAACGACCCAGGATCCCGAAACACCCTCTCCAACTCCCCAAATGCGACGCCCCACACTTCCTCTCCACACCCGCCCATACCTGCTAATGTACCCAACGTCTGAATCGCAGGTACCCAAAGCGGGCGGAGATTAACTTTTAGTTGGGCTATACCGCATCAATATCAGCTTTAGGTGCCAAATGCGGAGCTTGGAAGTTACGCACCGACCAGCCATCGAGCTGCAATCTTGTCCATATATTCGCCGTTTATACTTGAGCTCGCATCGACAACTTTGCGAATCTTGATTGCTCGCTCTCGCGTGCCCTGAACTGTCAACGGAGCTTCTTCGGCGGACAAAATTCGAGATAAAGTTTCTTTCTGGGCGGGAGAGCGGGTAACGCATGGGCCCGAAAGGATTTGAAGAGCGCCCAATCGGAGGGTTCGAGAATGAGATGCAAGCGGGGTAAGAAGGTGGGGGAGAATATCGCTCAAAAGTATCAAGGGAGATGTGGACGCAAGCAGCCTACACCAACTTGAATATCAATTTCAGCACAACTAAAGACCGAATCGCAACGCACGACTGGAATTGAGGGAGCACGCTCATCACTGCCTCGCTCCACCACCACCGCTCTACTAAATCGCGCAAGGACAAACTTGGCTGTTTGCGCAGCGCACCCTCGGCGCCCTTCAATTGAATCAATGCTTGCATGCCCGCGGCTAGCGATACGTCCTGGTTTCCTTTCGAAGCATGCATTAAGGATATTATCCTCGCGACACCAGCGGCCGCGTTCGGAAGGATCGGAGATAATATTAACATGCTGAGCAAATCCGTCACCTATGGCAATTCGCATGAGTACCACCCTTCCAGCATGTGCGAGCAAACTTACATCGTCCCCTATATTCCACGCGTGAAGTCCCTCAACAATGTCCGACCCGACACGAGCAACCCACACAGCGTCAGCATCCAGCCGACCGGCTTTGTGCAAAACCGCAAGCACAGAGAGCGTGTGGGAGCGATGCGAAGCAAGCGTCTCTGGCGTACGCCTAAACGATATAACAAATAAATAACTCATTCTTAAGTTCAAACTTTAACTGAGCTTGCCTTAGTACATGCGGCAACATCATTGACTTCCACCCTCCCCATTCTAGCTCGGACAATATTCCAGCAAGACGCATCCCTTCGACCGGGTCCTGACCATAGGATGTCAGTAGGTATCAAAGATCGAATTAGTAGCGGCCTAACCTTCCAAATGCAGTCGAGGGCACGACGCCCAGGTCCTATCCACGCTGCCATATCGCCGGCCATGAGCGCGGCGACGACTAGTGCCCGATATTCGAGTCGTATTTGTGATTCTACGCTTGTGCAAGCGAGGATTCGAGGTACCATCGATAATAGACTCGAGACAGTGGTCGCTATTAAGGAACAGATAAATGGGATGCGAATGAACACCCTGCGACACTCACAGGTTAATTTCCCGCCCCTGCGAACCGCGCACATAACAATCGCAATCTCTACTGCTCGTACTAAACGCTTCTCACCCTCGCTAGTTTCCCCGGCTTCACTGGTTTTTCCTTTCCCTTTGACCTCGGCCTCTAGCTGGACCACCTCCTTTTCTAAGGCCGCCACTATGACACCAGCCACGCCCACAAAACTCTCCGCCTTAGAATGATGCAACAACGCAGTCAACACCCTCCTCAACAATAAATACGTCCCTCTGGACCCCTCTCCAACATATGCACCCACAATCGAGCCAACCAACTCGATCGCAGTGGTATAAACCCCCTGCGCCTCCTTGGCACGCGTCGCCTCAATTACACACCAAGCTGCAAACTCCGCCTCGGTCTCGGATCCGCCTTGGAGAGACGATACAAGCAACCACACAGCTCGTTGTCTCTCTGGGGTTTTTAGTTTGCGAAGGAGGTGACCCCAGACCTCAGCCAGCATCCGAATGTGGGCCGGTTGAGCAGACGTGCAAGCCGCGGCAAGCAAAGCGGACCATGTTGGTTCAACCAAGGAGAGGCTGGCTATAACGAGGTATTTAAGATATGCCGTAAGCGCTGTGAGAAGCAGTTCGAGCGCGTCCGGGGATAGTTTTCGAGGGAGAAGGCTGAGGAGGGTTTGTAGGATCTGGGGCGCGACTGGGAGAAGTGTTTGTCTTAGGTCATAGATTAAACAAGTAGATAGCCTGGAGATCATATGAGCAAAGATAATAGACAGGAAATGCACAATGACATTACTCACTCGATCAATGGCTTAAAGCCTTCTTCGTCCAACGAGGCCACTGCATCGATCCATAGTTGGACAAGTTCCTCCCAATGATGCAGAAGCATAGGCATAGACTCTGAAAGTGGCCCTGCGCGGTTGGCATAGGCAATAAATTTTGGAGAGAGGTTCAGCTGGCGCCATTGCTCGAGCGAGACTTGGAAATGCGATTGAGTGTCCTGTGCTAACGCAATGAGCGGATTTTTTTATATTATTATATAATGTACCTCGACATCGTGGTCTGCTATCAGCGGCGCCGCCTTGGAAGGTGCGTGGACGTCCTTCAACTGGGCTTCATATGAACGGAACTACACCAATAGTTAGTACCAACTATCGCCGTTGGACCACATTACTTACCGTAAACCTTTTTGTCCTCTGAGGAGCTTCATCCAGCTCCATTCGCTCATCGTCGCTCATGCCTGTCCCTCCAATAATGTTGGTCTTTGTGATGGTCGGGAATGAGAATAAATTTAATATCAAATTCTCAGATGACATAATATGGGTGATCGCGTCCATATTGGGAAAGATTCACAACATCCAGGGAGCGTTCGGTTATCATGAGGCGCACACACAGTAGCGCATGGCAGTGCTGGCCGCGGTTTATAAGTAGCGTTTGTTGACCCGGGCATCCTTGCCTACTCCCTCGACCATGACCACATATCCCTACCCCCTCATCCCCACCCCCCCAGGCGACTGGAAGAACAGTGTGTACGACCTACATGCTATCCGAATGGCAGGGCTCCACAACATCCTTATAAGAGCTTTCAACTCGGTGTTTTACCATGCACCGAACGTACAACCTAAGGATGTCCCTTCTTTCATGAAATATTGCCAGACGATTGTAAGTATCTCCAAATGCATGCGCATCCAGAAGACCGAATATTTACATGTTGGGTAGGGAACACTGCTACACGAGCACCACGTCACCGAAGAAACCGCCGTATTTCCCGTTTTGTGAGTCCATACACAGTAACATATTTCAATCCTACCTAAATGTATTCTACCGGCAGCGAAGCAAAGCTTGGAAAAGGGTCGATGGAAGGCAATGTTTCCCAACACAGTGACTTTATGCCTAAATTCGACAAATGGTCCGAACTCTGCTCCAGAATCCTCGCCAAGGAGGCAGAATATAACCCCACCGAGTTTCTAAACTTGCTCCGGGAAAGTACAGATGTGCTGCACACCCACTTGGTAGATGAGATTCCGACCATGGAAGTGAGTTGGGAGCCACTTTTATTCGAATTATTTTTGAGCTCGATCGCATTTGCCAGTCGTCGATCCTTCAAAAACATTTTAGTGAAGCTGAACTACTAGACCTCGAAAAGGCCATCGCCAAGGTAGTTGACGCAAACTCCACACTCCATGTTGCATCTCTTTTCCTTGTCAATTGCGACTTGAGCTTCAATTCATGGTTCCCACCGGTGCGTCCCACCCGAATCTCATTACCCCCAACCCTAACACAGTATAGATCCCGGCTCCAGCGTTGTTCATCGTGCGGCACATAGTGATGAATTGGACAGGCGACATGTGGAAATATGGGCAATCAGACAAATATATGCGGTTAAAAGACGAATTTAAACCCATGTACGGACTTGAATAAGCTAGATTTACTTGTTAGGTATGGGGACTTAACATTGTGCCAGTCTAATTAATTGCGGATTTGGTCCTTCCGTACAATACCCTAGTCTAATGTAATATATACTTGGTGATACGCGTGGGTCTTGAATGGTCTACACCAAGCGGGGTGAGCAAATTGTGACCGGGGAATTTTGGTAGCGAGTGTATGGGCGGCTATTGTACCCCATATCACATGACCAGACGCGATCGCCTTTGGTAAACCCTCCCCGAGACGGGCACAGATACCCGCCCACCCCAGCCCCCACGAGGCCATCCTATACAACGCGGTCAAACCTCGTGCTGAATTTACAATTGTAAATCAACATCCGCCTCCGCTGCGGGCAGGATAGCACTAACGACACAAGCTTAAGCACCAGCTGCCAACGACAATGCCCGGCTAACGTATACATACGAGAACCCCTCAACCCGATGTCACAATTTAACCATTGGGAGACTAATTCACAGTCAAATTGGTATATCTTAGTGCGCCACGGTGTCGGGGATCCGCAGTGGCGAGGAGATTCTTACGCCACTGACGCGCGGTTATTCCGTTTTGAGATTTTGGCGCTGTGTCATTGGCTGACTTGATTGATTTGTGATATAAGGGGTTTAATCCGGTATGTCGATGCCCGATTTTACCATGAGGCGGTCAACTTGCCTGTTTGCAACCGAAAAGTTATAAAAAGCAGGCGCCATGAAGTTGTTCGTCAATATTTTTTCTCCCCCTTGAACATGGTTTCTTATCCCTACCCGCTCATCCCTACTCCCCCTGGAGACTGGAGAAACAGTCTCTATGACCTACACGCCATCCGAATGGCCTCTTTGCACAACATCTTTATCCGCTCTTTCAACGCAATCATCTACCACGCGCCAAACGTATCCAAGAAAGACGTTCCAACATTCATGAAGTTTTGTCGCGTCGTGGTAAATCTGAACCAATATCGTGATGTAACATCAGACTAAACATCGTATTTTTTGCCCAGGCCAACTTGGTGCATGAACATCACGGAGCCGAGGAAGCTGTCATATTCCCATTCTTGTGCGTCAGTTATAATTCTCCGCGTGATTGATTTTTTGATTTATCCGTTGACAGCGAGACAAAACTTGGCGAGGGTGCGATGGAACCAAACGTAAATCAGCACCAAGATTTCACACCCAAGTTTGAAGAGTGGAACGGTCTCTGCGGCAAAATCTTGAACAAAGAATCCGAGTACGATGCAACCAAGTTCGTTGCGTTGTTGCGCGAAAGCACAGATGCACTCGTGGAGCACCTGGCGGACGAAATTCCTACTATGGAGGTAAGTTTGTCGTATCGATGTGGATTGGGACGTGGCTGACCCTTGCACATCTCTCGTCAGTCGTCCATTTTGCAAAAACATTTCAGCGAAGCCGAGTTGCGCGAACTCGAAGCTCGCCTTGGAAAGAAGATTCAAGAGAGCATCTCGGTTTGGATTATGCCAATATTGTTTGTGAGCGGCGATTTGAACTACAACTCGTGGCTCCCTGACGAGGTACGCATATGCATGGTGGCCCCTTGAACCAAATAAATTAGTGACCGATCTCTTTGTTGCATCTAGATCCCACGCCCTGTGATTTGGTTTGCTCGACAGATTGCGATGAGATTTTCGAGCAAGATGTGGAAATACGGGCAGTCCAACAAGTACTGCCAACTCAAAAACGAATTTAAACCCATGTATAACATTGAGGTCTAGGATTCACACACGGCGCGTTACTGACCATCTAGTTTACGGTATCTCTCGTATAATGTTTCGGGCTGCTTGTAAATTATTTATATCGTTTGTTTCTCCTTGGGATTGCGAATGGTCATTATTATTAATCATCACTACTTTGACGCACTTTGTTAGAAAACGAAGACTCATTGGCGAAACGCCTCGCGAAGAGCATCGGTTTGTATTGAATGTTTTTTCTGTGTTAATTTTCCTCCTGGTAATCTGGCTATATGCGCAACGTGAGCCCCAAGTTGGTAAATGAAATTGGGTGCTTGTGGGCGCTTGTGGTCAACGCATGGTCATCTGCTTGCCACACGGGGATCTGCCCGAGCCAACATCTCCCATGACGCGTACGTGTGAACCAACGAGCGTTAAAAGGCTGCGTATTGGGTGCATGACCCTCTGCCAACCCCGCCTCGCACTGTAACATTCCCAACAATGACCTCGTATCCTTATCCCCTTATCCCTACACCACCTGGCGATTGGAGAAACAGCCTATACGATTTGCACGCTATCAGAATGGCAGCAATTCACAACATGTTGATTCGTGGCTTTAATTCGGTATTCTATCACGCCCCCAATGTGCCACCTAAGGATGTTCCCTCGTTCATGAAGTATTGTCGGGCAATCGTAAGGCCACTATGATCGAATTGAAGTGGTCATTGAGCTCAGTATTTATGCATTGGTTTAGGTGGAACTGGTTCATGAGCACCACGCTACTGAGGAAACGGCTGCGTTTCCAGCCCTGTAAGTATATAAATCGTCGCGACAGACTCCCCAATACTAATATCATCTAATGTCTGACAGTGAGGCAAAGCTCGGGAAGGGGGCTATGGATGGCAATATTGCTCAGCACCAGGAAATGTTGCCCAAATTCGATAAATGGGCAGACCTCTGCTCAAGAATACTCTCGAAAGATGCCAAGTACGATCCTACAGAATTCACAAACCTCTTGCGGGAAAGTACCGACCTCATGTACACTCATCTTGTAGATGAGATCCCGACCATGGAGGTATGTTATGGGTCTTATATCCAAGTACTATTGTGTTCTAAAGTGCCGAGCCACTAGTCCTCGTTACTTCAGAAACATTTCAGTGAGGCTGAGTTGCGCGAACTTGAAGAGGTTGTTGCGAAAAAGGTACAAGAGCAAGTGTCTATTTGGGGCATGCCGCTGGCTATTGTCAATAGTGATTTAAGCTTCAACTCGTGGTTCCCTCCAGTATGATATCTCAAATCTTGTTTTATGTTTCGAGACTGATGAGTGTTGGTAGGTCCCGGGACCGGTGCTGTTTGTCATCAGGCATGTTGTGATGAATGTTATGGGCGACATGTGGAAGTATGGCCAATCGGATAGATACATGCGTCTTAAAGATGAATTCAAGCCAATGTACTCGCCAGAGTGAGCTACATACAATTGTATCTGTATTAGAATCTTTATTTAATGCTGGTGGGGTTATGAACATATGCTGTATAGCATATACGCGTGAGATCGAAACAAATGGAAGGGAACTGATAAACTCGGGAACAGGGATGAGGAGAGAAAGGGAAAAGGTCCTGAGAAGCGCGTGTTCGGGCGATCGTGTGCAAACGTGCTTCCTGTGGCCGAGTCATGGTTCGATGCCACGAGCAGGGAGACATTGGGGGAGAGGCGCCCATTGATTAGCACGTGATCGCGCATTCGGTCAACTCGGAGTTCAAGCTTGTGATCGGTCGTGAGTAGCCAGACTCTCAGCGCCCTCTCAAGGCTGCGTGACAGAGTGATTTGACATAGAAGGAGATAAATCCATTAATAATTATAGAAATGTTTAATATAAGAATAAATGTATATGCGATGAATAATGATGCCTTGTCTGCTGCCGTCGGCCGGCCGGTGCACCGCGATCGGGGAAAGCCAGAAGCGCTCAGGAGAATGGGACCTGCAGATCGAAGGCGCTCGGAGATGCAACTCACGTTTTGAAAGGAGTCGAGTACGCGTATAGTCAACTTTCCGTTAATGTGAATAGTAAGATCTCCGAACATAGAAGTATCTGATGAAAGGGACATCCACCATTCTGAAAATTTTGGTAAGTTATGTCAAATTTCCACAGTTGGAGGATACGGATTAGCCTTAGTTTTAGCAAAACCAAAGCAGCGATTGTCGTATTGAATCTCACCCTGAGTCTTCCCCACTTGGCACGCTTGGCCTAGGAGGGCATGTCCATCAATGGCGCACAGCCCTGAACCGCGCGAGGCCCCGGCGAAGTGTATTTGCGGTTGCTCCAATGGCATCAGTAGCCAGTTCAACGGTTCTTTAAAAGAGGGTAGCCATGTCGTAGTGAATACAACTCATAATCTGTCCCTCGAGCTTCACCTCGAGCTATTACCTCTTCCCCGACTTAGTGATCTCACTTCCTTCGATATGACTTCATACCCTTATCCTCTTATTCCAACTCCCCAGGGAGATTGGAGAAAGAGCCTTTATGATCTGCGCGCTATTAGGATGGCGGGTATCCACAACATTTTTATTCGCTCCTTCAATGCAATCATCTACCACGCACCTAATATTACTTCGGAAGACGTACCTTCTTTCATGAAGTTCTGTTCTATAGTGGTACGCATGGATATGATTTAAGCTTTACAGTGAGAAGTGACGAACTTGTTCATTAGGCCGCCTCGATACACGAGCATCATTCGGTGGAGGAACAAGTAATATTCCCATTCTTGTACGTAGGTGTATGCGTAATGATTAGCATCTTTTGACTAATTGTTTACAGCGAGTCAAAGCTCGGCAAGGGAGCAATGGACGCAAACGTGACTCAACATCACGATTTTATGCCAAAGTTTGACGAATGGAGCGACCTTTGCCGAAACATTCTCGCCAAACAAGCCAAGTTCGACCCAACCGATTTCGTGCTTCTACTCCGAGAAAGCACAGACCTCCTTTCGGTACATTTAATAGACGAGATTCCAACCATGGAGGTAAATTAATTTCGTTTACTTGAGCCTGAGCTCGAACTTGTGACTGACACGGTGCGATATTACCAGTCGTCTATCTTGCGAAAACACTTTAGTGAAGCCGAGTTACATGATCTTGAAGAGCGCCTCGCAAAACATCTCCAGGAACGTGCTTCTGTTTGGGGACTGCCAATATTATTTGCGAGCGGTGATATTAGTTACAATTCGTGGTTCCCCGATGAGGTGCGTGTACTCGGGTGGCCTCCTAAATTTGGAGTAACTAACCATCTGCTCGAATCAAGATCCCTGGTTTCTTGATATTTATCGCTCGGCATATTGTGATGAGGTTTGCATGGAAAACGTGGAGGTACGGGCAGTCGGACAAGTACTGTCGGCTCAAAGATGAGTTCAAGTCTATGTATAACTTGTAAGGGGGAATACCCCCCCCCCACGGTATATTTTGGTTTAATCTATCACAATACTATCTTCTATTTCAATAAAATTGTACCAAGGGAAATCGGTTCGTGCTTTTGAGTTTTTTTGATGATATAAACGGACATGATTTTGATCACCATGACCACCTAAATTGTGATAAATTGTGATGTGTATTGAAAAGTCATAGTTGATCAAACTTGCCAACTTGAACTGTTCATCAATCTACTAGTGTCGCCACGTAATGTAAATCGTGTATGAAAGATCGTTGTAAATTTACTGTTGTCAACTAACAAATGTACACGAATTTTATACACAATTCAAATAAATAAAGCAAGCAAGAGCAGCAAGAGCGCGCAGGGAATAATCAAGCGTGTGTAAATTGTTGGGAGGAGGGTGCAAATATAAGACCAGAAGAACTTGAATGCATTGAAATAACTGTACAAGATGCGCCATGTTTGGGATGGGCGAATAACTAGAATTGAGTGGTGGGAAAAATCAGCATATATGTTACAAGGGGTGTGAACGACCGTGAGCGGTCATCAAGCTTGGAGTGGAGCGGGTTTGGGCACTTAAGCATCACCACCTTCTTTGGCATTAACGTCGATTGTGCACCAATCGATTACGCTATCGACACCATATCGCTGCTCAAGCCAGTCATTTGCTTTTTTGAAGTGCCCGTTTCCGATGAAGCCGCGATTAGCGCTCAGAGGGGAAGGATGCTATCAAACGAGTTGATCAGTTAGGTATGAATCACACATGCCCAGTCAGACGTACAGCGCTGGTCAGGATGCAATGCTTTTTCTGTTAAAGGATTCAAATGTCAGGCAAGAGCATGGGTTGGGACGTTGGTGCTCACTTTATCTAGTCCAGCAACTCGCTTCGCAGCATGATTTCCCCAAGCTAGGAACACTACACCGCGTCCGACACCGTTGCTGCCTGGAAGGCTTGCGCCGCCGTACTTGTCTACAGCCTGGGCGCGCGCTCAAGTTAGCACGATCCTTTCAAATGAATATAATCGAGGCAAACCTTAACCACAGCATCCGTAAAGAGCTCCCAGCCTTTTCCCGCATGGGATGCCGCCTGGTTGGCTCGTACCGTAAGCGACGTATTAAGCAAAAGCACACCCTGATTAGCCCAAGAGGTGAGGTAGCCGTGCTTGGGAGGCTCGAAGGATGGGTAGGACGATTTAATTTCCTTATACATCTATACGCCTTATTAGAATTTGAGAGGACAATGAACGAAGAGAAACTTACATTACGGAGCGAGGGGGGGATCGCCACCCCAGGGCGGACTGAGAAGCATAGACCTGGTCGAAATGAGTCAGGCATCATAACTAGAGGACGTGATGGGATGAGTTTACCATGAGCTTGGTTGGGTCCATGGTACGGGTCTTGTCCGATGATCACCAACTTGACTCGCCCAAGAGGGGTGCAACGTGACCACGTGTAGATGTCCTTGGCTAAGTCCCAAAAAGGGTTAGTTCTCCGATATAAAAAAGTCACTGTTGTGTTGAACGCACCAGTTGGGTAAATTTTAGGACAAAGCGTATTCGGGTCCTTGATGCCCTCTTCCCAGAGAAACTGCTTGAGCTTGATGAAATAGGGCTTCGTCAGTTCATCTTTAAGGACTTTGATCCTGTTCAAAGTCGCGTGAGCTGGTGGTTGGTGGCGGATGACAAGGTACTCACCAACTCTTGCCCAGCGTCTCACATTCGAGCTGCAGCAACCTCTTTTGGTCGTCTGTCAGGGATTTTTGGAAATCATCCATCGAGAACACGATGTATTTGAGCACAGTGACGCCATTGATCGTTTTTCGTCCAGGAGTCTTTGATCCTTGAGGCGCCGAGTCTAGATCTCCACCGGTGGAGGACGAAGCGCGGTTCCCAGATGGAGAAGAGGCTCGAGCCTTTTTTGCCCCTCCACCTTTGGACCCAAACATTTCTGCTATGCTGTGAATGATGGGCGAACGGACAATACACGAGATTCAAAGGTGCTCACCTCCGTTGGCGCTTCTCGCCAGTGTGTGCAGCAGCTTCTGGCTTAGCGGACGCCTTGGCTGGAGACTTTTTGGACTCTTTTTGAGAAGAGATTGGAGCATCGTCGAGATAGTTTTCATCGTCTTGTGGCTCGGACTTGGGATCGGGCTCAGAGGCCGCAGGCGCATCATTGGTGGCATCATTGGTCGCGTCTTTAGATTTCGACTCGGCTACTACTACGCTCTGAGCGGTTTCTTCGGGTTTAACTTTAGATTCGGTCGACATACTAGAGAAACAAGTCAAAGGCTAATGGATGAGAAATGTGGTGTTGATGAGAGATGCGCCTGAACACGTGACCGCGTATCGGATGATGAAAGAGCGGGGGAAAGTATCACGTGATGCAAGGAAGCCGACCCGGACAGCAACCTTGTCAAATCCTTGTTTCTCTCCTTGTTCCGTTCCACATCTCGACTTGTACTAGATCATCTAGAAACGAGGCAAGTGCTCATACCAATAGTCATTGATACCTGTGCTAATATTATTAGGTTGTTGTTAGTAGTTACTCAAAACTCCTTTTCCTCGATACAGATCACATTCCTTGTCAACATGCGATTCACATCGGTCGTTCTTTTGGCTTTGGCGGGATTTAGCGCAGCTCAAACTTCAACTCCAAGCGAAACATCCACTACGACATCCCACTCGACCAGTCGCACTCGATCTGTTTCTGGAATGGGAACTGGCACTCTGTCGGGAACTATTACTGCGAGTGTGAATGTCTCTTCCACATTGACAACTTCTTCAGCAATTCCTACGACGACGACCTATCCAACATTAGAGAATGCATCTACATGCGGTTCGTACTGGCAGTTTAACAGTTTACATTTGGATTAACTATTGTCTAATCCAGTCGTCAACTGCTTGCAAGTGTCAATATCTCAAACCAATTGCTCTGCGATTACCCAGGTCGACTGCTACTGTACTAGGTTTGTTCCCCGTTTCATCCGATCTACCGCCCGCTCATGGCAACATCAGTGAACGCTATCGCGCCAGCCTGGTCCAATGCGTCGCATCTAATTGTCCCTCAGAATTATCGAGCGCAGAACAACTTAGCCAGGTTGGTTTAACCATTCCTCCTGAGATTTGTAAATATGAAACAAGCTAACTTTGCCGTAGAAATTCTGCGACATTGTTTCCGTGAGCTTGACGTTCCCCGCGGCACCCACTTCAACTACCCCAGCAGGTTCGTCCGGCTCGGGAACCACTAGTCCAACTAGCTCTGCAAATGCTGCCTCGACAAGAGAACATGGCTTCTGGGCCCTGGCTGCCTTGGTGCTCGGCGTCGCGGCTCTTTAATGTGACAAGGTTAAGCGATATAGACCGGAGTTTGGGGATTCTAGTATTTGAGGACTCTGTCGGACTTTTGATGCACACTAGTATGTGGTACTTACCCATTGCTTGTTATTATACTGCTGCACCTTTATATTATTTATATTTTTCGACGAATGAGAATTTCATTACATAATCCCACCTTTGTCCACTTCAAGGTGGCGGATGGGTTAAATTTGGAAGCTATTGTAGACTTTGAGTATCTGCTCCTCGTGTTGCCCGTTCGGTAGGCTAGTCGTTGACAACGTGTGTATGCAGTGCATGTAGATCGGGTCAAAATGATTCACCGAGCGCCTAAGCCCTGTTTCCTAAATAATCGCATTCGCAACGACCCGCAAGCTCCGCCACGACCTTCAACAACTTGACTACTTTTTACTTGATTTATAATGTCTTCATCTGTAGATATTCCTGACACCCCAAGCCAGCCAGACTATGACAATATCCTCCCCCTCCTCTCCCAGCCCTCGCCAATACGCCCCCATTCCGAATCGGTAGGTCATTACCCATTATACTATGTGTAACCCTAACTAGACACATCCTTAGGCTTTATTAGAACCATTTACATATTTGACTTCCAACCCCGGAAAGGACATGCGCACACATCTGATCGAGGCGTTCAATGTGTGGCTCCAAGTTCCTGAACGCCAACTCGGGATCGTAGCGCGCGTCGTGAGCATGTTACACAACGCCAGCTTGATGTACTCCTTTCTTTCTTTTCTAGAGATTTTCGATTGGTTTTAATTAGTTGTGTGTAGGATGGATGATGTGGAAGATGACTCGCAGTTGCGCCGTGGCGCACCTGTCGCGCACAAGATATACGGGATACCTCAGACGATCAACACTGCTAATTATGTTTATTTTTTGGCTTATAAAGAGTTGTTTAAATTGAGAGATTGGGATGGTATGCTCTCTTGTTTCTTGCAGAGCTCTGTAGGGATACTGATGCTGGTTATGACCATGCCGTAGCTTCCAACCAGACTAAAGATTTGGACAAGGTAGTCACGGAGGAGCTTTTGAATCTTCATCGCGGGCAGGGTCTTGATTTGCTCTGGAGGGATACGCTAGAATGTCCTACAGAGGGGGAATACATCGAGATGGTCAATAACAGTGCGTGTGACCCGCTTTTTCATCTCTTCCTGGTGTTCTTATACGTCATTTTTTCTCCTTAGAAACCGGCGGTCTTTTTCGTATTGCGATCAAGCTCATGATGGCATTGAGCCCAGTCGAGCCTATTGTGTGGGTCTCCCGAATACAACGATCCCTCGTATTTGAGCCTTAGCGCTTTTTCTAGTGACTATGTTCCGCTTGTTAACCTCATCGGGGTTTACTTCCAAATACGCGACGACTACATGAACCTCCAATCCAGCCAAGTGAGCAGCAGACCTCGTCGTACACTCCTACTACCACTCACTCACCTACTTGGCGCATATAGTACGCATCGAATAAAGGATTTGCAGAAGACCTTACCGAGGGCAAGTTTTCATTCCCAGTGGTGCACTCTATCCGGGCAGACAGGAGCAATAGACAAGTGTTGAGTGCGTATTTATGTGGTATTACCGATTAGGAAACTAGGGTGGCTAATTGTGGGATAGACGTGTTGCAAAAGCGTCCTTCGACACCCACCTTGAAGAAACATGTGATTTCGTATATGGATACTCAGACGGGAACGTTTGAATACATCCGAGGTGAGCGCTTACACACTATTATACAACCAGACAAGTCACGCTTATATTTAGGGGTTCTTCGGAAACTGGATATCCAAACTAGGGCAGAGGTGGAACGCCTTGGAGGCAACGCGCCTCTCATGAAGTTTATTGATTCTCTCAAGATTGATTGAATGGTCTTGTTGTTTAGGGTCAATACTATTGTGTACACTATCCATAAATTTGCAATGCATCTCTTCATGCAAAAGCTGCCTGAACGGCCGCGTCGTCCTTCCATGGTGCTGAACTTTTCAGCACGTCTTTTGCTTCTCTGGCTGGCCTCGAAATAGCTGGTTGGTCGGTCCCGATGCTCTGGATGACTTTCTTGACGGCTGAGGGCGCACATTTGAACGTGATCAAAGTCTGCGGGGATTCTTGTACAGTCGCGAGAAGCAATTGGGAAGCGAGGGGAGAGGTTGGGGTATTTGCCAGAATGTGTGCGCTAGATTGTGTTGCAAACACTTGATTAAGATGCTCATAACAAAAATTAGCAAGTGTTTACTCACTCAATGATGGGTTTGACATCAGGTTGGTCTCCTAGAGCCGCGAAAAGTTGTCCAACAGCCACATTATAGCTTTCTGTTGGGTGCAGCTGCTAGTCAATATAAACCACCGGAAACTTGATATTTGACCAACCTTGATGAGACTGGCCCGATTCACTCTTTCCAGCCGATTCCAATACCAATTCTATGATCGCTTGCCGACTCGCGGCGCTTACATTTGGTCCGGAGTTCTTCACTACTCCCGCGAGGGCCATGACTAGACTGGCAGCAATAGCCTCTTCTTGGAACATGGTTGCTCTGATTTCCTTTAGCAGCTCGGTAGCTAATACATCTCCACGCGTATGGGTTTTCATCAATACACCGAGTGCCTCGGCTGCACGTGTTCGGACGACCAAACTCGCGGGATCTTGCACAGCTTTGACAAATGTGCGTTGTAGTTGTGGGAAGAAAGGTTTAGTGAATGCTGGAACAACGGTGAGCAACGTTGTAAGCGCGGAAAGAATGGCAGATTTGACGGCTGGAGGATAAGTTGTTGCTTGAGTGATAACGCGAATGAGTGGCCCAGTGAGTTGCGTCGTAAACGGCTTGAGCGCCGCCTCCTCGGTACGTGTGACAAGGTCTCCAATAGCGTAAGCGGATTGTTCGCGCTGGTCGCTGCTTCCTGTCGTGAGACCGGCGAAGATAATGGGAAGAAGTGGGGAGAGGCCCTTAGGGAGACTAAGACCGGGGACATAACGACCTGGGCTTCCGGTAGATTCCAAAGCGCGACGAAGCGGAACGGAAAGGCTCTCGAGGTCGTCTTTTCCAAGCGACTTGACAAATGAATCAAGCGCATCCCAAGCAACTTGGACGACGGTCATATCGGGGTCATCGAGCATGGGAATGAGTATACGAATCCAGTCAACACGGTATATTTCAAAGTCGAGTTCGGTGTTCTCGCAGAAACCAGCAAAAAATTCCAACGCGCTAATGCGGCGCTTCGGGCTCTCGTTCCTCACCCTATCCCAAAATATCAGTGTGTATGCACATGGTGGAAAAAAAACATACCAGCCAAGCAGCAACATCATTAGCGTGTTCAATCCTTCAGCATCGGAGACAGATGCTAGTAGCGCGGTGATAGCCTCTTTGACCGCCGCGAGTGTTTCTTCATTCCCCTCGGTCTCGACGGACTTGACTAGTGCGGTAAGTATTTGTGTCAATCGTTTGCTGAGAGCGTTCCCGGCTACAGTGACAAGGGACGCAAGCGCTCGTGCGTTGGATATCGTAATTGGTTGGGCAATAAGGGATGGGATAAGCACCGGGAACACGGTCGTCGCGCGCACCTATAAGTGAGCAAATTCAGAGTGGAATTGGGCTGAATCGGGTCGACAACGTACCATCATGACTTCCTTGAGCGCTTGAAGAGCAGTGCTCGAATCCTCCGTAGGATCTCGGAGGGCCTCCAATAACGTTGGGATGGTCTGGTCGATTGCCTGAGCACCAAGGTGCTCTTGCAGCACGTCGAAGGCTTGTGCCGCCGCTGCTCGAACGGCCGGTGATGTGTCGACCAAAGAGGTGCGGACGGCTGCAGTGATTTCCGCTTCATGCCCTTCTCGCTGCGACTCTGTGGTGTTGACCCTATATTGAAGTGATGGGTTATGCGACTGCGGGTGAAGGCGCCAACTAACGTACATAATCTCTGTGAGGACCAAGCAAACTCCCTCGCGGGTAGCGGGATTTGGTGAATGGGTAGCCGCACGCAATAGAGGAACAATTTCTCCCAGAATCTTTTCTCCGAGCTTGCGGCATAGCTCCGCGATCGTCCTGGCAGCAGTCTATGTATAAGGTTAGTATTGCAAATGCGCCTTGTTTCAGAATCCATACCTCCCGCTGATCTAATTCAGGACTAGCTAATAAATTGACGATCTGGTCGATGAGCATTGGGAGAAGGTCGCGAACTATATTTATGTTTAATCGGTGACGATTATAGTGCATGCGGCTTCACTGACCAGTTCTTGGGGTATTGGCCACGAGCGCTTTCCAAATGTGGATAGAAGCGAGGCGGACTGCTGCCACGGAGTCTTGTCTGACGATATACAAAGCCGCAAGTACACGGTCTCGGCGTTCCTTGCCTAAAGCTTCTGTAAGAGCGCGACGAGAACTCTCTGCGACAGTGGTGTCAATAACCGCTTCTTCGTCCTCTTCGATTTCCGCCTTTCCGCTAATCCCCGAGACGCGGAAGAGTAGTTCTCCAACGAGAGTAATGGAGGAGTGCTTCGAAGGGGTTTTAGAGTATGCATCGCGGAGTTAACTAGGGTACCTACCCTAATTCGCCAGCCGGAGTCGAACATCCCCTTTTCGAGTTCTGGGAGTAACAAATCAATGGCTTTGGTGCTGTAGTTGGATACAATCATTCGTCCAGCCTTCATTGATGCTGAGCGCACGCTTTCTTCGACGTCTGCCAGTCCATTGAGAATGGGTGGGATGATACGAGCTAAATGGGGCGTAAAGCGGTGTCCAAAAGTTGCTGGAAGATAGACAAGCAATGACATAAAACCTTCACGAACATATGGCCGTGGGCTGCTAACGCTTGTAATGACCTCGGGCAGCAGTCCTTCCATGCGTTCCATCCCAAGACCAGAAAGAACTTCGGAAAGGCCTTGAGCAGCTCCTTGCCGGTCAACGCCAGATGTATCTGTTTTGAGGGTCTGTAAAAGGTTGTCCACCATATCTGGGAAATTGGCTTCTCCTAACCGCTCAATTAAAGTGCCGAGAGCTTTGGCGGCTGTTGCTCGAGCTTCGGGCACAGGGTCGACCAAAACGATATGAACAAGCGGCATAAGTTGGGACAAGTACGGAATGAAGTCCTTGGAATCCGTCAACGACGACAGGTTGCCTACAATCTGAACAGCCTTTCGTTTGGTATCAGATGATCGCTCCTTCAACCCGCGCACGATGATGGGAACCAACTATTCGAATGTCTGCATTAGGGCTGATTTTAATGCGAACATTCACCATCTACTCACCAAGGCGAGAGAAGGTGAATCAATGTAGTGGACAAATGATGTTTTGAGCAGGCTAGACAACGCGTTTGAAGTCTTTTCTGGGTCTACCATAGCTTTGAGCAGCGTGGGTACCAAAGATTGAATTTCGGGGTTGCTGATAACTTCTCCAAATTGTTTTAAGCTTTTGTTGGCTGCGGCGCGAACTTGTGCATGCGAATCGGTCAGGACTCCTGTTAATTGTGGAATTACGGTAGGAAGGGAAACTGAGAGCTGCTTCGGAGCACAGTATGCCATAGCCCCGAGTAATTCGATAGAACCCTTTTTGGTGCGCCACTGTTTTTCCTCAAGAGTTTCCAGGAGTGTCGGTAAAATCAATTTGACGCCATAACCCGACAAATTTGCCATAATAACTTTGGAGGCATCAACAGTTGCCTCGCGTACGTCCGGAGTCCCATCTCCAAAAGCTCCTAGTAGCAGTGGGAGAATCAGAGGGATATAAGGCTCAAAGAGTCTACCCAGGGTAGCCGATAGCGTCTCAAAAACGAAAACCACCCCTTGCCGAGCTTCGAAACGTTTCTTGTCGTCCATGGCACGCCTCAGTCGACCCACGATGTCAAACTCCTTGAAAGCTATTATCCCTCTGCCCTTGATTACTCCAGCAAGGCCATAAGCAGCACCTCTCCGCTCGGCGTATTTTGTTCCGTTTATTAGCTCGTCGAAAAGTTGATCAACTAGCTTCGGTAGTCTTGGTTTCATGAGCTTGACTAGGGCAGGCAAACAATCTGCAACCGCAATTTGCACGACTTCGGATGGTGTTTTGAGGGCTTCAACCAATCGATCCGCAACCTGGGGCACACGAGGGTCGGATGCCCCCAAATGGCCCGCGAGGCGCCCAAAGAGCACGACAACAGCCTCCCTAATGTTATCGCTCGCCTCCGTCCCAGCTGATGAAACTGAGAGGTATTTTTCGAACATCCCAATGAGTTCTTGAAGACTCTTGCCGCCGTGAAGATCTAGTACCGATATCCCTGCATCAAGCATTCCTCGTCGAACTGCGGAGTGGCAGTCGCCAAGCGCCTCGTCTTTGATTAAAAACTCGAAGAAAGGGACAACCTCGGTTTCGCTGAAATATGGAGCTAGGTGCCTAAATGCGTTTGCGATGGCAGTCCGAGCTGGCCATGGATCTGCTCTATCCAAACTGGACTCAATAACCATACCCTTTCGGTCCCTGTAAGTAGGTTCGTTTGGGGAATTGTTCAAATCAACTTACATAATCGTCGAATTCTGGGGCCAATATTTTAGCCTGAAAAGATTTGAGCGAATCTGAGTATCAACTAGCATCCTGATATATGTACCTTTTCTCGGTAGAATTCTTGCAAAGTCAACATGAGTTGTGCTAGTGTGTCCGGAAGGGCGGCTGCTGATTCGGCGACTGCTTCTCCAGTAGCCGTGCGAACGTACTTGTTCTCATGATCTACGGTGCACAGTCAGTAAGCATATTCTTCCCAAAAACTAATATGGAATTCACCTAGGAATGGAAGTAGCTCTGAAATGTAGCCATTAGGAATGTCTAATCCGTTATCGTCCCAGAGATGACGCGCCAGGCGGGCGTTTTGTTCATCCTCATCGTGGCAGGCAATCCAAATTTCGGGAGACCAATCAAGCTCTGTGAGATCGAATGGCTGGTCCAGGGAAGGATACATCATAAACCCAGACTGAGAAATTATTTACTATACCTGAAGTGCCTGTAAGCAAGCATTCCGGACGTAGACTTCTTGCATGAGTGTACCCTTGAGTAGTACATTTATTTCCTCTTCCTTGGCTGATGATGAAATCGACTGCCCGAGATCGACTAGAGCGGATACTGCTGTCTTTGCAACTTGAGGTACGCTTCTAATAACATGGATAAGACTACGAGCGGCCTCTATGCGTGGATATACTGGATCAGAAACTTGAAAGGCAAATATCAAACTTCCACTATATCCACGTATTAAAACAAATACTCACATTCCCCACAATGGAATTGGATAACGTCAATGCATAATGATACTTGCTCGAGGACTTCTTCGGGAGTACCACTAGAAACTCCCCCAGACCGGGCAACGCAATCGATAAACGGTGACATGTATGCGTACGTTGATGGATCAAATGGAGCCTGTTCCGAAAGGGAATGAAGGCGATATAGTACTCGGACAACCAGACCTACATTAGATGCGTTAGTTATTATGATGTGAGAGCATCTCGATAAAAAAAACCTACTAGCAAGTGGCTCTAACTTCAAATCCTCTGGTACATCCGGGACATCGAATACACGCAACGTCACAATCCCGATCCACCGCTTGAAAACATCCAATCTATCGGAGCACATCTTGGATAATTCCTAAAAATACAAAATAAGCTGCGGGCTAGCAAGGGGTTTCACTTGACTCACCAAATACGTCTGAAATGCGTTGCTCCCCACAAGTACACTCCCCTTCCTCAACGCACCATCCAACAACAGCTTAGCAATCCCAGCAACATGCACACTCAATTCGGGAATACCAGCCGCAACAACGCTCTTGATCAACGCTAATCCGTGCAACATATCCCTTTTCACGCGCTCAACGTTAGCGCGCATCCCTTCCTCTTTTTCGAGTTGCGCATTAACCAATGCTTGTTCTTGTTTAGAGAGTGCCTTTGGGGCCGCGCCCTTCTTGCTTTCGAGACTCTTGCGTAATTCCGCCTCCCATTTCTCGATATCTGCGTCCTTGCTTTTATTATTTGGTGCCGCACTTTTCTTGGTAGCCAAAACTGGACATTGGTTAGTATCGCTGGCCCGGTATTAAGTGAATGGGCGCACCATCATTGAACATGGTCCCCTTTGGCGTCCTCCAAATCGCAAAGTCCACCGGAGCCAAAGCATCGAGTTGAGTAGGAGATAGAATATGACGAATTTCACTGATCACATGGGGTAGTGCAACAGTTGGGGCGATGAATACGATGGAACTTAGTGCACGGTAAGCGCTTTGCATGGCTTGCTCGGACTAAGAAGGGGAACTATGAGAATGTGTGCTTCATAGCAAATAAAAGGCTTACATGCTCCCCTTCTTTGAGCGAAACTAGCTCTAGTAATCGATCAACTTTTCTCGTTACTAGCACGTGTGGATCCAACTTGGCTTTCAAACAAAGGTCCACCCATAGCTGCCTCTGAGGAGGTGCTGCACCACACATCGTTGGTTAGCCATAAAGGTCAGGAGCCGACTCCGGAAATGGACCTACAAACATCCTCTCTATGCGCAACTCCTACCATTTCTACAATTAAATGACCTCTCAGGGGCTCCTCGACAAAATCTGCATGTGGGGTGATAGCAGCCAATAGTGCTGAAAATTTGGCTTGGACTAACGTCCTTGGATCAGGACGACTTGTGTTTTGAGGGCCATCATCGGACGCAGTTGCTGCGGGTTTGGCGGGGGTTGCTGTTGGGGTCGCTGATTTTGCTGCAGGCGTGGAAGCGGATTTGGGTGTAGATTTGGCGCTAGCAGCAGGTTTAGCAGTGGTGGTCGAAGCAGAGGGGGCTTTGGGCTTGGCCTCAGTCGCTGCCACAATAGCACCTACAATGAGCGGGACAATTGTTTCAGGGAAGCGCTGCGATAGATCAGAGAGTGCGCTAAGCGCAAGCCGTCGAGTGTTGTGATGTGTTGATTGAACGGCGCAATGAACGAATATACCGCCCAGGGCAGACCTGTAGAATATATGCATTGGGACCCCAGGGACCCTACGCTGAGACGAAATTAACTAACTTTACTCCTTCAGTTTTTTTTCCATTTCCTCCTTCGAACCATTCGAGAACTGCTGTAGCCGCACGCAATAGCCATACTTCTTCGATTGGGTCATTCACCTTGGCCCATACCTTATCCCAAAGCAAAAATGAAGGTTTCGCAGCCGTGCCAGCAATCCCCGTCAATATTGGATTTTTCGATGCTATGTAAACCATACCATGCCTCAGTGACGGAAACCTAGGAAATAGCACACAGCTCACCAAATCCATCTTTTGCGCCTCGTGAGAACGCGATTGCAACAACAACATAACCCTCAAGTGGGCCCGCAGCAAGGTTCAACGGTGTCGCAGATACCGTTTTCAAGTTGGCTTCGAAGGCGGGGGTAAGTGCCGCGAGGAACGACGTAGCAGCCGGCGTCCACTGCGAAATACTAGTTGGCTTATTGAGCGCAGATTCTGCGCCATCCTCCGCCTCTGCGATCCCTTTCGACTGTACAGTTTTCGACTCGCCAAGTTCCCAGAGGGCACTTCCTACAGCCGCACAAACCGCTCTTCGCACAGGCACCTTGGAGCTACTCATTTCTTTTGTGAGGATCGCAATTATATCCTTCGACATTTCTTCATTTTGCGTCAATGCGGCTAAACAACCGATACATTCGTTCAGCAAAACACGCCCAAGCGGGAAAGGAAAGTTTTAACCCACACTTCAGTAAGACCCCTACGGAAACCCATCCGTCTTCCTTGCCGTCCTTGGCCACGCCCGGCAACACAGCATTTAAAATGTCCACAACTTTCCCAGTCGCCACGCCCTTGGCTTGGGTTTGGGTTTGGGATAACGCGGCAGACATGGCGACTAACGCAGCTCGGTGGTCCGCGCTCGAAGTTTTAGATCCTTGTAGAGGACCAAGTATAAGTTCACGCGCGGTCTTGAGGTTTTGCGCATAAATGACCTCCAAGTTGGCGGTCGGGATTACGTTCGGCGGAGTTCCGGGGAGGGTTGGCTTTTGCCTCGTAGGATAGACTAAAAGAGCCTTGACTGCAAGTACGGCTCCCGCACGAGCGGTTGGGTTGGTAGATTTGGCAGCGCCCAAGGTAGAATTGAGGATGCGTGTGAAGAGAGCAGGCGGCAGGGGATAAGTTAAACTCGAGAAAAAGCGCGCGAGGACTGCAGAAGCCAGGTGTGGACAATGTGTGAATTCATGTAGAATTAAGGTCAGACCTATGTATACTAACCATCTAACGACACCTCTGGAGACCTCATTATTGCTTTTTCTGCAGCTGGGACAACGACGTTCGTAAGGTCGTCTTCAGTCACGCAATTTTGAATCAGATCGTGGAAGAATTTCTAGAATTAAAACAATAGCTGAAGCAAAAAGTATGGAATTAGAGTGTAATGTACTTACTGGAATATAAGTGGGTACTGATGATTTAGACAGTACAATGTGCGTCATATAATACGTCAACGCGTTCACCTGATGCGTGTTATTTATGTTGGTCTCAAACACTAGCGCGGATGGCGTACCTTGATAAGGCCAATATAAGCAGCTCCAGGGCTTTCTTCACCTGGCTTAGTCGGGCGAAGCCTAAGGGTTACATCCACTGCAATGCTAATCAATACTGCATAGTTGAGCGGAGTCGACGAATTTTTTACGGCTTCCAAGATTGAGTCAACCACTGCAGGTATGAGCGCGTGATGCTATGCCCAAACTCAGATTTCGCCAGCGACGCGTAACCCATGACCCACATTTCGCAACGTTCTCCGAACTAGCACCAACGAGCTTCGAACAGCACCTGATTTGGCGCCTCGTACAACAGCGTCAATGAGGACAGCCATGGTATTGACCACAACTTTGAATGTCTTGGAAGTAGAGAATGAATCACTTTCGGCACAAATCGCGAAAGAGGCAGCGATCCATGTGAGAACCGCGAAGGAATTAGAAGGCGCGAGGGGGCGAGAGGCCTCTTTGGCGGCCCATGCGATTAGTGTATGACTGACAAGTGAGGGTGTAGGAGGTGGGGTTGAAGGAGACATGTCCCGTCGAAGGAGTGAACCGATGCAGTCGAGAACAGCATGCCGAGAATCAGAATTGGCATAACGAGGAGCTGTCAGTATTAAAAGATGGAGTATTTCTAGAGACTGTTCCTGTGAGATATCTGAATCCTTGTTAGAAGATACAACAATGGATGACAAATGAAACTCACCTCCACGGTTTGCAACTACACCTAATTTCTCCTTTAAAAATTCAATTCGCCCACTCGTTCCATTTCCTAGAAGTCTTCGCTGGGCTATTAACATGAAGGCAGCCCAATCTTCTTCCTCGTTTATAACTCCAGAACCAACATCAACCGCATCCTGCTCGTCGTCGCTTGTATCGTCGTGTTGGGCGGTTGTGACCCAAGAGTGTATTTCGGCTTTGCTCATGGTCGATTGACCCGAAGCACCCACCAGTTTTGCGATTCCGGACTTGCGAGGCACCCTGACTATAATGATATACCTGAAGATATGTCTGGGTTGCAAATCAGATTGAGATTTCTCGGCGCTTAACTTTTCATTTAGCAAGCTGCTGACTCATCATTGGCCATACAGTATACTGTATTATTTCGAGCGTGATCTTGAAGGTTGAAACGTTACAACCACCACTGTAATAGCACTACATGAGGTCGCCCATAATAAAGCCCCAAGTCATTACCCGGACTATTGTACGGACTGATATAGGATAATTTTCCGCACGCACTATTTCGGCTTCCTACCTCGATTCAACGATATATTAGAGTCATCGACCCTTCTCGCGCACTAACGTAATCTATAAATTTACTACTGTGCCTAGCGGACTCGAGGGAAACGGATATATGTATACAGTCTATATACAGAATGGAGCGCGTAGAGCGTGTATGTAGTTATGGAGAGGTAGAGGCGCTGAGGGGAAGGGGAACCCCGGAGGGCGAAGCCCGTGAGGGGTGGGGTGCGCCTGATGGGCGTACACCAGAGCTGCGCGGGATGCGAGGGCTCGGGTGGGCGGCCATCGTGCCGATGCCTCATGAAAAGGGAGTGGAGGGTGGGACGAGAGAAACGGCCATGATATACGTACTAAAGTACGTATGATGGGAACGGCGAGGTGGGTAGCCGAAAAGGCAGAGGATCGCGCGAGACTCGGTGGAGTCCAGAGCGAGAGATGGACGAGGTCACGTGGCAGTCAAATAAGCGCTGGGTCGGAGACCGACGGCACAGTAAGCATATATCGCCTCCGAAGACTGCGGCGATATCCCACACATAAATAAAGATGTTCGGGACGCTTGCGTTCTTGGCTTTCGCGTGGCTTCCCCGTTTGGCCTCATCTCCGGGTCTACAATTATTTCTCCGATGCCCCCACGAATAACCAAAACAACCACATGCATCATTTAGTGTTTGCGGCAACCTTCGGGTAGTCAGATGAACAACTCCCCATTTAAACCACCCTGTACCATCATTCCCCGCCCTGTAACTCGCCGTGCCACGTTCTCTCATTCTGATTGCCCTATCTTGTTTACCGGGTTCCCATCAACATCTAAAATCCTTACTTCAGACGTTTAAAAACCATTTGCTTGCGGAGCTCCATCTTTATTCCCTACTCGCACTCTGCCAGCTGGATCATAATGCACTCCAAATCTCTCGTTGCCGGTGTTCTGCTCCTCTCATGCACATGTGCATCCGCCACGGAACACACTATTGAGAAGCGTGCTGCAGCGAAGGTTTACACCTCTTGCACTCAGCCTAAGACCATTGCCATAACGTGCGTATACCGTGACCACTACCTATTCTATAACCTCATCTGGTTGAACAGGTTTGATGACGGACCGGATACATACACCAAGACTATTGTGGACACGCTTGACAAGGCAGGAGGAAAAGCGTATGCTCCGTTTCCCCTCTTAAGTAACTGTGTTTAATATTCTTTCTCAACAGTACATTCTTCTTCAACGGCAAGAACTGTGCGTATGCTCTGGATATTTCAATATTTTTCACATATCTCACTCCTTCCTGCTAGTCAACTGCATCTATGACACTACCAACTCCGATCGTGTCAAGTACGCTTTCGACCGCGGGCATCAAGTTGCATCGCATACCTGGGCCCACTTGCACCTCCCGACTCTAACCGACGCCCAAATCATTTCCGAGTTTTCTAGGTTCGCCCCACCCATCCTACGTATGCTTACTTCTGTACTAATAATGATTTTAAATAACTCAGAACCAACGATGCAATCAAAAAGATCACGGGTGCGGTCCCGGCCTTTGTCCGCCCGCCATTTGGAGAGTACAATACCAATGTGCAGACTATCTCTGGTAATTTTCAGCAGTCCCGTAAGTACAGCACATACACCAAAAGGAATGGTCCTAAACATTCTCATAGTGGTTACCTGGGATTTTGACTCGCAGGATTGGAATGGAGCTACAGTCAGTGGCATCCCGCTTCACTGATGTTTGGCTAACATACACTATATCCAGACTGCTCAAATTGAGGCGGCCTTTAAAGCAAAGATTGATGCCAACCCGAATAGCATCCTACCCCTCAGCCACGAACGCTTTAGTATGTGTTTCTGCACGATCCTAGCAACCTCTCATTTATTAATCATTTGGTCAACCAACAGCTACCTCCGCGTAAGTTGTCCCCCTGCCAATTTCGTACAATACAATCGCTTAAACTTTAATACCTCATACTAGCCTGGAGGTTTTGCCATGGCTGATCAATTATGCAAAGAGCAAGGGCTACAGGCTCGTAACCGTTGCTGAATGTGTTGGGGCCGCACCATACTTATCCAGGGGAAACCCTTCCCCCCGCGACGTAAGTAACCAGACCCGAGATTGCGCAATTTAAACTGATCCTTGCATTTCAGTCGAGCTGGGTTTGTTAAGCGATGCCAATTGGCTATATTCGTGCACTAAGCGCTATTTACAGCATACATTCGTACTCCCTGATCGTGTCTACGTGTTTTGCCTCGTAATTGGTTTTGAAATCAGACCATTTTTGCTCCTTCCTCGGGATACGTCTTCAGTAAATGCTATGGAGTTATTGTCAACTTCAAGTTTTGCTCTTATACAGCCTACAACACGATTTCCGCTCGAGACTCACCTCGAGTACAACCTCGGGAACCCCAGGTATCTTCACACATTCTTCGCGCAAATTTCTTTTCTCGTCGGTATGAAGGGTGCCAGAGTTTATACTTTGAGTGATCTGCCTGATTGATGGGTCGTACCAATATTAATAACTCAGATGTCATATTTGCTTCCGACTAACTCACTCAAGGCACAACTCCTTTCGAAAGTTGTCGTAAACTTGCTTATTATACTTCCTCTATAGTCAACTCAATTGAAATCTACCCTTAAATTTCACGTTTCGCTTTGTACTCACCTCATTCTTTCTCGTCTCTTCAGCATACACGTGACTTTGATGAATTAAAAAGTCATCCGGTAAGACATAGAAGTCGATCCCCGAAAGATAAATGCTAAACAGACACGCTGCCTTGTTCCCCCCATAGCCTACGAACCGCTCGTCGCACCTGACAAGATAACCAGGTGTTATCACCAGACGTACATGTTCTTAACTGGTAAGCGATGCACAACTTACCATGGTGGTCCATCGCGCTTCATAATCACATAAGGCTCGTAACTCCGTTGGTAATTCGTCACCTTGTAAATTTCGCCGGGTTGGGTTGCGTAGTATCGCTCGTATGAGGTACTGTTGTGGCCAGGAGCCCAAGACTGGTGAAACATTGCAATTGTTCCAGTTTTGACTAGCTCCACCAGAGACTAACGAGTAAACGTAAGCCTCTCGCAGATATGAGTGATATATACCAATACTGACCTGCTTGTCCTTGGGAAACGTCCTCCAATCTTTTCCTTCATCTTGAACCACGTACTCGAACGCCGGTATCACAAACGCCGCCCTTCCGCTCCGGGCCAATTCACCGACTTCGCTCGTTTCTCCTGAGCCACCTACAGCCAACGCGTCCCTAAACCTTTCTCCAACCGCTGTGCAGATCGCAAAGTCGACATCAAGCATCATTACCCATCCTGTCCGCGCATATAGTCTAGCCACATTGCGCCACATATTAAACTGCCGATCATGGGCGTCTGTTACGAGATGGACATCCACCCAGCGGAGAAAAAGCGGGGAAGAGGTATATATATAGTGAAGTGATTCGAGGAGAGATGTGCGCCGCGTTGTGTTTGTAGACATAATATGCACGGTCACCGATATGGGGCCTAGAAAATAGGGGCCGAAGATTAGTTTGGGGTAAGGGCGAGGTATGAATGACGAGGCGCCAAGGTATCTTACCTTTATACTGTTCTACTAGGCGACGCAATACTTCGAAACGATTGCTAGTGACAATCGTCGTCACTGTCACATCATCATACGGATGCTCGTGTAGCGCGCGATAGTAGTATGGTATAATCTTGGTCGGCTTCAAAGCAGTATCAAAGGCTTTTGAAAGGAATATCTCAGAAGAAAAATCAAGCCCTGCAGTCGAATCCACTGTCTGGTGATTAGTCCAGTCAAAGCTGCTCAGGGGCTTCGAGCACGATCCAACTAGGCATCTGAGAGTCCTAGGTATGGCTAGAAGCAGCTCAGAGGTGGTGAATGAAGCAGCAAGAAGAACATATAGAGCTAGCGCGCGTTTAAGTAGTCCTTTATACATGCCGCGCGAACCTTGGTAAGAACCGAGAGATATGGTTCACGGATGTTTGCTCCTATTTGAGCCTGTAATATAATGTGAATTCTGGAAATCAAATGTCAGCTTACCTAATTCCTACTTGTGCTCATCCGGTTGTCGGAATACGCTTGATAGCCGGAACCGAGAACGTATAAATAATATCTCGATCACGTCCCTACCTGAACACCAACACACATTTGAGGGGGCCTGCGAACCACCTATCTACGACTTAGCTAGGCAACATACACGAGTGTCTTGGCCTGCCAATATGTCTAACGCTAAAATTGGCGGCGAGTATGGAGAAATCCGCACAGAAATTGATATCCAGGCCTTGAATAACTATCTCAAGCAACACGCACCAGAGATCCAGGTGCCTGTGGAAGTAAAGCAATTTAAAGTTAGTAAAATATCACACTGGATATTCACACTAGCTGACACGCAATTAGTATGGACAGGTTAGATTTTAATTTACCTAGTTTATCTTCGCAATTACTCAACCATTAGGCTAGTCAAACCCGACTTATTTTCTCACAGACGCCAAGTATGTTTTAAGCTAAGAGGGTACATAGAGTCCAACTAAAGTTTTAATTCTAGTAAAACTCGCTTTGTGATGCGCAAAAAGCCAGGAGGTCGTTTACTCTCACCCACAGCACACGCGATTGAACGGGAATACAAGATGCTACGAGCTATCCATACTCACAACACTCGTTCCAAGGGCAAAGAGTCTATTTCAATTCCACGACCCATTTTGTTGTGCGAGGATTCCAGCGTCGTAGGCACGCCATTCTACGTGATGGAGTTTCTTGATGGTAGGATATTTAGCGACCCCCGCATGCTGGAAATCCCAAAAGAGGACCGAAAACAATGGTAGGTTCCGCTCATTATCTGGTTTTACCTAGATTATATCAATAATAATTCAATTCGTCGGCAGTTGGCTTTCGGCAGTCAGGTCGCTTGCTGCCCTGTCATCTCTAGTCCCGTCTGAGGTAGGACTCGACGATTTTGGCCCTCGTACACCTTATTTCCCACGACAAATCAAGTCGCTATCCAAGTACGATCTACCCAACGCGTCACTTCTCTCGTATTGATTTTTCGCAAGGGTATCACAAGCGCAGGCAGCAGCTGTTGACGTGGAGACTAATAAACCTGTTGGGCCCATCCCCGACTATGACGAAATGATCGCATGGTACAGAGAACATCTTCCCGACGAACGTAAAACGGGGCTTAGAATCGTACATGGCGACTACAAAATCGACAATTTAATTTTCCATCCGACCGAACCGCGGGTCATCGGTATCTTGGACTGGGAACTATGCACTCTGGGTAGCCCGGTATGTATCGCTTTGTTCAATAGTATTTAGTAGTTTTGTCCCTAATTACTTGATATAGTTGGCGGATTTAGCAAACTTGCTCATGCCGTATAACGTTGACCCGGCGGATATACCTCCACCTAGCGCGTTTAGCGGCTTCAAGAACCAACCAGCGGATGCTATACCTTGTTCTCTAGAAGAACTAGAACGTGCTTTCTGCACCGGATTTGGGATCCCATACCCTATCACTGAAATGGTCTTTGCTAACAGCTGGATGCTGTTCCGGTTATCCATAATTTCCCAAGGTGTGTCCTCGAGAATTCCCAGTGCCCCTCGCGGCAACTGATAGATGCAACGCAGGGATCGCTGCCCGATATGCTCGACGACAGGCCTCGTCCGCGAATGCTAAAGAACAGGGCGCGCGTTTCCAGTTACTGGGACGCATGGCAAAACAACTCATGAAGGAAGGGACTTCCGCACGGTCACAGGCAAAGCTCTGAGAGTTGATTTTACTGGCAGTCAACCAAATCGGATTTCAAATAAAATATTGTTGAGTTTACTACTACGGATTGAGGTGTGCGACACAAACTAGTGCGATGAAATCACCGCCTAAACAAAATAGTCCAACACATTTACCCAAGGAGATGCCAAAATTACCGTGTCTTCCTCCTATGACCATATCATACTAGTCGCGCGACTCACAGGCCGACTTACAGGTCGACTCCCAGGCCTACTCCTGCTTCCAGCTCGACTCCTACTTCCCTGCCTACTTCCTGCCCGACTCCCTCCCACCACAGCCTGACTAAACATAACCCTACCCCGCTCTTCCCCTGCCCCATGAATACCATTAACAGTATCCGAATATGCGGGGGGCATATCCCCTGCAATACCCTCTTCCCCGCTCACCAGCCTCTCAAACTGCAGACTTCGATCAACAAGCGTAGCGACCCTCTCTGCCGAGTTCTGCGATTTCCCGGCACCAGGCCTCTCTAGGATTACGCCCACCCCAGCCTCGGCGGCCAATCCGCCCATCATCCGATCTGGCGCGACCGAATTTAGGTTAGAGGGTTGAGCACGCCGATTGGGTGAATTCGTAAAGTCTATAGCGGGCATGTTGAATGGGGGGTGCCCCAGTCCCGTGATGGGTGATTGAATTGGAGGCGTGGGTCCGTTAGCGGTTTGAAGTCGGTTTTGCTGCTCAGCCTTGGCGTGATCGCAGAGACACCCTCCGGGTAGTGTGGAGCCTTGTGTCGCATTTTGTGTGGTTAAGGAGGGCAAAGAATAGGGTGGGAGTGCGGTGTAGTCTGGGTTGCATTTGCACTATGACAAGACATGAGAAAACACCAACTCCAAATCTCTCACGTCAACTTACCGAGAGAATATGCACGGGTGTCTCGACAATAATGTCAAACTGTTTCCTCTTTCCCTTCTCTGATTGTGAATCCTCCCCACGGTCGACGCGAATCATAATCTTGATCCAATGAGAAATGATGATATTACTCTTGGTATGCTTGCACGTAAAGTGAAGTGGACTTGAACACGTAGGAAGGTTTGCTTGCAGCTGTAGTCAATTCAATTCCGACTTGCCAAGATCAACCTTTGTGCGAACTCACCTGCAACGTCCATGGGCCATTCGGGTTCAATAAATTAGTAGCAACTTCGTCCGAGTCCTGGCCTTCCATCAATTTTAGTAGCGGAGACTGTAATATCGCATCGTTGGAATCGTCCAGAATGGGCAAAAGAGCGTTCTTATTCGCCTTGTCGTGCTTGGAATTTGGATGCTTGAGAGACATGAGCTCGTATCGTCGCGTTGGGTCATGACGTGCAATTTTTCGCCCGTGGGCATAATAGTCTATTTTTTCTGCAGATCGTATGCTGTAAGAGTACCCCCTCGCTGAATTCAATGGACACAACATACCTTCTAAAAGGACTGTCACCCTATATATTCGTACTTTGGCCAACGGCATCATCACAAGTGTGATCGGTACCGTCCCCCCAATCGGGAAACTCTTGCCAGAAATGGTAATATAGTACCTTAGCTGTTCATCCCATTGCCGTTCCACAACAATATTCTCGCGCTCTTCCGTATCCTCTTCTCCGGGACAACTGATAAGCGTGACTTCAGCATGTGCAACGAGTTTAGGCACAAACGTTCCCGTTCGATGCACGACGGCCTTTAGACGGTATATAATGGACCCAAAATCGCAATGCAAGGTTGGGGGCGTATTTGCCGGGATCGCGAAAGAAATAGGGTAGTTGTAGGTACCTGCATATACCGATCAGTAAACCTGAAAAAATAATAAATTAGCAGGCTACCCACCCTTTTTGAATTCTTGCCACATGTCCCCCTCCGAATCAGGTTCAACGTCCAACCCAAGGCTAGCTCCGATCTTCTCCAGGGCCGTTCGCTCCTTTTGACGACCACGCTGCGTCTCTTCTCGTGCTCCCACACCGCGCTCCCTTTCGCGCTGAAGTTCAACGACACGGTCCTTCAACTTTTGATCATGATCTCTCTCATGGGACATCGCCGGGCCGATGGACCCAGCTCCTCCACGTCCAAAAGTCCTAGGTCCAGTGCTCGCACGTGATTTACTCCGTACTCGATCCGTAATTTCGGTGATTTCATGTCCAATTTCGTGAAGCACGTTTGAAACGGTGGCAAAACTGAATCGGGAACCCGGGCGACCACGTACACGCGACTCAGATCGATCCCTGTCCCGTACAGGGGATGCGTCGGCACCAGGAGAATCCAATTGAGTTTGGAAAGACGCATGGAGGGATGGTGCATGGGAATATGGATTGCTAGTGTTGAAAAGCGCTCCCGGAATGCTAGTTTGAAGTATAGGTCGAGGCATGTGTGAAAGGGGGACTTGCGAACTAGATCTCATCGCTGGGGAATGAGAGACTGTGGATCGGGATACAGAACGCTGGCGCTCAGTAAGCGGCGGAGAATTTAGTCCCCCATGTGCTCCATTTGCTTCGGGATCCCCTGGGAATGAGGTAGAAGATACGCGGCGGGAAGGCGAGGGACGCCTCCGGACAAGCCCCCCGCTCTCGGCTTCTTCGTCGCTAGGATGCTCGGAGATATCCTCGTGCAGTGACCGGATGCTAGCATCGGAAGACACGTTCGTCGAGGGAACGTGTGAAGTCGGGGCTGATAAAACTTCATGAGGCGCAGCGAGTCGGGTGGCACCTGAAATTGACGGAGGACCTGCACATTCCAAGGTTAAATGATATTTCCAACACTAATTTTGAGTACATACGTGATGGAACCGAAGAACGGGAAGCGGCCAAGTCTGAACGAAGCGCATTTCGAAGTTCTTGAAGAGTCTGCAACGGTGATCCAGGCACACTCGACTGCCCGTCCGGACGAGGTGTGTAAGGGGGGGTCGGAATTGCCGCATCGTCGGTGTGTTCAACAATATGGCGCTGAAAGAAGTTTTGGTCTGCGCTCAGACGTCTACCTCGTAGGGTGCGCATGGTGCCCTGGTCTCGATCATCAATACGCCGAGACTCATTGGCGTGGTCCTCATCGTATTCGTCATCGGACAATGCGCCTTCGTCATCTGCTTCGAGGTCAAGTCCTATGCCTGGGCCAAGGGACATGGCCCTGCGGGCAAAGGTAGTTGGAGCTGCCTCGTCTTCGTGTCCCGCACGGAAGAATACAGTCGATGAAGATAGTACACTGACGTCCTCGGTCACTTCGGTGCGACGGGCGCCTATCCCTACGCCATGGGGATGGAAAATGAGGACATCGTCTTTGTCGGCCGACAGGGAGTGGACGTACCTTCGGGCCACTCTGTCTTTGCTCTTCCCTCCAGAGAGATAGAAATACTACGTATTTTTGTTGCCTTGGCAAGATTCAGTGTAAGAATGCCCCTGACCATTGCCGGAGCCGTCTCTGGGGGAACCGCATTACGTCGCCTCGACGTCGTGTCACCAGTACCTCGAAGGAAAACAACAGGCTCAGCGAGGCGGATGTCGAGGGAGGTAGAAGGCATTGTGGTGGTTGGCCTCAGAAATTTCCGAGGTCACACTTATTTCCCGTGCACGTCCGGTCTAGCCTGCCGGGCGTGTGGATGGCGCCAGTGTCACCCCCAGCCTAAGTTGCAAATTCCCCGCAGATCATGTATTAGTCAGCATCATCCAAGTTTTCTCCAAAATAAAATCGGAAACACCAATAGCCGAGCGGCCTCTAGGCCGCCTCCTTTCCAAACACAAGCGCACTGCTTTTAAACGACACATTGAACAAAAGGAGGTTATTAATGTCCCGCACCCAATTGTCCTGACTCGCCCCACTCGGCAACCCATCCGCTTCGTCCGCATCCGGCGCACACGCAGGTGAGGACCGGTTGATGCATGGCATGGGAAATGTAGAAGTCGAAACATGGACCGATTCCCCGGCTTGTAAATTGATAATAGACTGCCCATCCATCGAGACCTCTGCTGGCGCTCTAGATTCCTTGTTTACCTATTCAGAAGTTAAAAATTCCCGCAGCAGCGAGCGGGCTGAGAGAACATACCATCATGCAAATATCGGATGATGAGGGCAGCACCAGTGGGCGAAACGAGAGGGATCTTGGGCAAATAGGCGTCATGATTAACGCGCGGACAGAAGGGTGCACAATAGGCCCCCCAGAAGACAACGAATATGCTGTGGAGCCTGTGGGGGTGGAGACGATGAGGCCATCAGACTGAGTAAATACATAAATGTGATGAGTAGAGAGACGTCTTATGACGGAATGTGAAACATACGACAGCCTCGGTTAAATGAGCATCATCAACATATGAGTCGATTCTCGTGAGATGAGGGCTACCACCTCGATGTAGCGTTACCTGAATATGTAATGAAATTTTACTAATGCAGGCAGGATCGTGACCCAAACCTCATTCATAGCTAAAAGGGGGCCTTCTGCTCCATCTACACAACACATTATAAATAATTCAACGAAATGAACAATGAGACCTCACCCTTGATAATAAATTTGCCATCGACATCATGGAATGTGCAAGCAAGTCTCATTCTGGGTAGTATGGTGGCTGTTCCAGAAAAAACATCCTCCAAAGCGGTGGGTAACGAGTTGATGTCTATCCATCAATCAGCCAATCGATTGAGGGACAAAGGCAGCAGATAATTCACGAAAAGGCAGCAAGAACCCAAGTGTACCCATCGAAAAACTGAGTACTGGTGGAACAGGGCCAGTATTAAACAGCGAATTGGCGTGCAGAATTGTGCCATCCCCTCCAAGGGTAACAATCAAGTCGATTTCCGGCCTGTTGGCTATAGGAACGTGCGTAAGAAAGCCACCTGGATGGGCGGTAGCCTACTTACAGGCGTAAGGATTGTACGCCTCCACGTTTGGGGGAATCTTCGACATCGACTCAACGAACAGCGTAACGTCAATAAATTTACGCTTAATATATCTGATCCCGCTCTCTGAGTAGATACCCACGCCCGCAAAAGAAGATTACTCACTCAACAGCCAACTCAAACGCAGCAGCGACTAGTTGGTCATTTGGTTTTCGACAGAATAAAATATTTTTAATCCCATCTTTTGACACGAAATCAGAAAGTTGTACCCGGGATCTGAAAGCTGATTACTTGTAAAGCGATACAAAAACCCGTTGAAAGACGTTAGCTACCGAGAAGTTCGATCCACAGGTTTGATCAGAGGTTTAGTTGAGATCGAACGGCGCTGAGCACATATCGATTGTTTGGTTCTAAGAATATTCGCCGCAGATAGCCACAGTCCACCCCTACATCTCATGTTCGTACGAATCGAAGAATACAAACAGGCAAGCATAGTCGCCCAAAAGTCATCACAGAGGTCAAGTCCGAGTGACCCGATCCCAAATAAAGCAAACCGCCTGCGATCTTCAAATTGATCTGCAATAATGACATCAATTCGCAACGCAAAAACCTCGCTTCTATCCACCACATCGAAATCAATACACATGATGCCTGCACCAGGAATGTTCTCATCAGGCCATAAACTCAATGACCCAGATAGCGCGATTCGAGATACGGATACCGATGCGGCGCACTCTCGTCTCTCGGCCATTCGTCAAGGATACCTCGTAGACTCTTATCTTACACCTCTAGTCCCACGGGCGCGTTTTGTCCCAACCCGGGCTCCGCTTATGAACGTAGGAACCTATGTGCGATCAACTGCAATAGATATACTAGTTGAAAGTTGGCTAGGCCAGGTCGGGCCAGAGGGTGAAAAACGTCAAATCGTTGGTTTGGGTGCCGGGAGCGATACAAGGTTTTGGAGATTGATGGTGGGTAAGGACTACCCCGATATACTGAGCTACTTGGCGCGATTTTTGACAATAAAATAGGATAAAGGCCATGCGAAGCATATTGCGTCATACGTCGAATTAGACTTTGCTGAGAACACCTCACGCAAAGCCAAAGCAATCACGCAGTCCCAAGTTTTAAGTAACGCCCTGGGGTCTGAAATTAAAATAGGTGAGCGCGCCTATATAGATCTAAGAGTACAACCCACTACTAACGTTATATGAGAGCACGGCGGGACTGCACTTAGTTCGCCGCTGTACCACCTTATACCCCTCGACCTCCGAGCTGGTACATCGGCACTCTCGTCCCTCACATCATCCACGAACGCCCCTCTCAACATAAATTTACCTACACTTTTCATTGCGGAATGCGTGTTTGTCTACATGCCACCGACCGCATCAGCCACGATTGTCCAATGGTTCGCGGACACATTCAAAAGTACGGCCGGAATAGTGTATGAAATGTTTGGCCTACAAGACTCTTTTGGGAAGGTCTTGAAGGATAACCTCAAGGTTTGCCATTCGAGGTGCCTCTTGTGGTTCTCCATTAAATAATAATGTGTGGATAGGCCCGCCATATCGAGATTCCGGGCGCAGACGGCTTTCCAACACTCGACTCTCAGATCGCCCGATACACAAACAACGGATTTACGCATGCCAAGGGACGAACTCTAAAGGATATTCGGCGGGAGAACCTTCCAATATCAGAATTACAACGGTGGGAATTGTAATACTATTCCATACCAACCCGGATACTAATATACGCGCGCTCCATTTGCTGGTAGTATATCCCGCCTTGAGCACCTTGACGAAATAGAGGAGCTCGAACTTGTCCTGGCACACTATGCCATCACATGGGGATACGCTGATGGAACGGATTCGGGTACTAGCGCTCTCAATAAATGGGAGCTGCCTTTCCAAACAGCTCCAATTGAAGATGCTGATTAAACGTTTGTTCGAATGAAAAACATTATCACCTTTATTAGAAGCCGTTAGAACCCTCAGCGAAGTAGCACTGCAGCTGCCATTTCAACCATAGCATTTATGCACAATTCGGTTGGAGAACGCTTAATTATGGGCCCGATTATGATATTGGACACGAAATTAGGCCATTGACAAGCTCAATCTCGAATGAAAACGAACAAAGATATCGTACTTTTAATCAATGGGCAGGGTCGATCCTTCCGATGTCATGTGATCTAGAATTGCGTGAAGAGGCGAAGTTCATCCAATAGACAACTTGCGAGAGCGCCTTGTAGTTGTGAGAGTATAAATTCAAGGTGATTTTCGTCATTTGGCATACATTCTGTGTGTTTCCAGCACTCGTCATGGGGTAAGGCACCTGCTTAGAGTGTGTACCCAACTAAATTAACTAGGATACCACTAAATGCGCATAGATTTAGCTTAGTGATGCACAAAGTCGCAAACATATCATAGGTTTCTGTAAAACTACTTATACACATACAGCATAGCACTAGGATGGTGACTCGAGCGGCGGAATTTAATTTAGCAGGAAAATCTAGGCCTCCCGAATCTCAAGCACCTCATTAATGTTGGGGGAAAAAATGATAAACATTACTCAACCAACGATATCACTATCGATTCGCGAATTAGAGACATATTGAGCGATGCTTCATTGAGAGCGATCGTACTCAAGGCGGTGATTACCACTGGCAATGACGATGCGTGTGCTGAAACACGCCCACAGCCCCAACATCGCTGGCAATAGTACAACACCCTATTCAATTGATAGGAGAAATTGATCGTGCATTAGCGGACCCAAAGAGTAGTTCAAATCATTTATGCATACCAACTGCAAGGCTCCACACCATGGGGCTGTTTCAGGGGCTTTCAGCTTGAAGGCATGGTTGTAATATTGCATAAGAGTCTCTATTATAATTCGTGTTAAATGGGTAACCGAGTTTATTAATGTAAAGAGTAAGGTGTGCTCCTGAGGCGGATGATATAGGATGTCAGGATGGGCGGGGGCTTGGGTGACAGCCTGTGCGATAGGCATTGCGATACAGATTATTGAACGGCGAAGCCAAAGGTTGTCAATGGGAACTTGGAGCAATGTGGCAAGAGAGATAGCAAGCCGTTATATATATCATTGCAAAAGTGCAACTGCTCTCCATTCGGCCATTCAGCGTGCCTGTTACACTAGTTACATTAGACTGCAAGGCATTTTTTGGTATAATGAGAGCACGTGGTGAATTAAAACTTGATGCTGTGTGTTGCGCTTGGACCCCTCACGGCTTTTCGGCAAGCACTTTATTCGTTTCCGAGTGAGCGAAGTACGGTTTATTGGAAACACGTCTGGATTCTAAGCTATCCCCATTCAGCTGCTTACTGTTAGCGCGTGGGCATGTAAATGACCCCTGAATGGCTCTCCAACTTTCCAGCGGCGCCGTGTGCGTGAAAAGCCCTCATGTGTTCTAACTAAAAAGGTCGCTACTTACGGTTAATATCCTAGAAATCATTGTACAAGGAGTGGCCAATCGCGACTTTGAGGGGTTGGAGAAGCGGATCGACCTTGATTCCCCAGGCGGCGAGTAATATTCTTTAGTGAACTCGTGTTGAACATGCGGGCCATGGGCATGGTATTGTGTCGCTCCGCGCCCCATTCTCATTTAGTTAAATTTCATGAGCGAGCACTTTGGCTTTATTCTATGCAGCTTGTGGAAGATGAAAACGGGACACACCAGTGGGTTATCCAATTCGGCAAACACCCTTGTGTCCACGTGACTGGGGGAACGCCACCTTACCTTCACCATGCCTCGCAATCGGTCTCGTTCGCGTTCGCGTTCTCCTACGCCGAAACTATCGCTGAAAGAGCTAGGGGTCTCCGAAATATCCGAAGCTGACTACTTTCGGAAGAGTTCAGAGTTTCGGGCGTGGCTGCGGGACGAGAGGGACAAGTATTTTGATGAACTGTCAGGGGAACGAGCTAGGCAGTGAGCTTTTCCCACTACAGGCGGCCCAGAGCTGTACTGATGTATGCAAGGGACTTCAACTATTTTTCCGCGCGATGTGATCTGAACATCTGAGCAGCTATTTCCGTAAGTTCGTCAAGGTGTGTGTTGTATTTTACTTTGCGATCAACATTGATTCATTTATCCTCTAAGGCATGGAACAAAGGAAAGCTCTCCAAGGAACTCTACACCGCCGATGCAGCGCTCGAAAGTGCGAGGCCGGCGGCGTCCCAAACCTCATATCGGTGGTCGTTTACGACGAATTCCAAAGTCAACGCGGCGGAACTCAAGGCCGCCCGTGAGGCTGGTACGTTGCTTCTAAAAAATTCTGTGTTCAAAACTGATATAGCTTCTCTTTCAGTTAGCCAAGCAACCTACGATCGTGACGCTCCACCCACGGCCGATACAGCACCTAAACGCACCCAAGGACCTTCCCTCCCCTCTGGTCGTACACATGGCCCTGCCCTTCCCTCTGCCTCTGATCTGACGCTTGAACGCGAGGCTGCCGCCGAAGCAGCTCAACGTGACCGACGGGCTGCTAACAAGCGTACTCGAGAACGCCTAGAAGACGAAGATGGTGGCATTGGCCCGAAGGCAGCCGGCCGAGAGGGCATGATGGAAAAGAAGCGGGCACGAAGAGAGGAGGATAAAGCGATGCGTAATAGAAAAGAGGATGGTGGGCTGGAGATGAGTGAAGATGTGCTCATGGGCTCCGGGAGTGGCGATAGTTTCCAAGCTGCGTGCGTAGACCCAATCATTCAAATCGTCAGCATCCACGTACTGACTTGTTTTGTAGAATTGCGCGAAGGGATGCAGCGAAAGCTCGCTGGGCTGAGAAAAAGGCTGCTGCAAACGGTGGGAGCGGAGCACCGAATGAACGATTGCAAGCAATGCGAGCCCGTGAGGCGGAGACGATGGCTATGTTCCAGAACATGGTCAAGGAACGTTATGGATAAAAGGCCTGGGTGATAATGTCGTCAATGTCGTCAAAGCTACGCCCCCTTACCTAATACAAAAACCCTATTAGGAACATTGATGTCCGGGCTCTTTTGTATTTACCAATATCGTTGTGCTCAAATGTCAATCATCTTTGCACACATCGACCGATTGCAAGTACGCACGCACCCATTCGCCGATGTCGAGCTAGAACGTGTAGTTGCCCTGCGCCATAGAATCGAACGGTGTCATCAATCAATCCCACCAGCTGTCAAACTTGTCGATTTCAGAACAATTCACCCGGTGGTAAATTTAGCAGAATGCACTGTAATACACTGAAAATACACAGGTCAACCATCAACGATACAAACAATAAATTTCAAGCGCCGAAGAAATTGAATTTGTCCGTGAACAGCTAAACCTAGCCTACAATCCAAGGAGCAGTATGCATGAGCTGGCTATGGGACGGATGAAAAAATAACTTACTTCTCCTAAGTTCTACTTGGCACAGATCCAACAAGAGTGCGTTACAGACTGGGCCAACAAGCCGACGATGAGAAAGCTGGTTAGGATGATTACCCAGCACCAAAGGCGTACGCGTGATCGAACGCCCCGATCGTAAACTCTACATCGATATCCACAAAAAACAAGCGTCAAAGTTAGGAAAGCGACGATCCGGCAAGCAGCTCGAGCTCCTCACATGAGAACAACCAGGACCTACGAAAGGGCGTATAATTTATCTCCGCGGGGACATTTAAATTCAAGTGGACGAATATGCGTACCAGTAGCGCCCGTAGCCAGCAGAAATCTCCGATGATCCTCGGCACAGCCCCCTGGGCGTTGATCGACGTGAGCCAAGAGATCAAATCGAAGACGAAGATGAGAGTAGCGACGAGTGCAATAATTGAGCAAGGGCGGTGCGGGGGCGGGTGTGGTCGGTCGTCCTGTGCTTGAATATATGCGTGCCAATGGGGCTCTAATGCGGCGATGGGCTGATTTGCACCACGGTGAACGGTATACTGAATGAGGGGCATGTCAAAGTTTCAGTTGCAAGGTGATAAAAGTGCAGTAATAAGGGGATTGAAAAGACATACGGGACTAAGCTACTACTCATATATCGGTTCTAAGTACCTAGCTTTGTGGGCCTTCGAGCATCACAGTCTTCTTGGCCGAAACCCCGTCGGTCAAGGATATTCCCCTGCACATCATGGTCGACGATCGCCGTACAACGTAAAATGTAATTATTTGGCTAAGCGCCTTAATCGTGCCAAAAAGATAACATATAACATTTCGCGCAACGCCGATGGAACACTCGAATAGAACTACCCCTATATGTGCCCCTTCTAGGGGGTGATAATTTGACGTCATTGGTGTGAGATGTCGAGCAATTCGCCTTTTGCGCTGCGAACCAGGGGCGGGAAGCTGATCTGCACGAAAGTTACGGCAGTGCAAAATGGGAGTGAAATAACATCGATCCTGATAGTTAACGTGTGGACCCAGGCTAATAGGGGCAGGGCTTTTGAGGCCCACTGGGAAATCCTAGCACTATAGTACGACACGTCGCAAGTGGAATGAGCTACCCAACGAAGTGTGCATTTCGGGCTCTATTGGTCTAGGCCCAGAGCTTCGATCGCTCATCATGAATGATCACGAATTTGCTCACCAACTGAAACGTTAACTTGACAGTCGATTTCTGTGGGTCGCATATGGTTTTTGGTACTATGGCTGTAGTTGATCCGATCGATTTGTGAGTGAGAAATCGTCAGCCCGGAACTCAGCGGATGGTTTGAGGTTTTCGTAATCATCTTCGAGGGTGCATCCTGAAGCATGTCTCCATATTATAATATTACGAGAATTCCGGACTCGGATCTGGACGTGAGTTACTTGCAAGCGCTACAGTATTCTGGCCGGGAACATTAACTTTAACCCCTGAGCTACCTGTGTAATCGGCCTCACATATGCATCCGTCAACGTTGCTCTCCCCATAACTGAGATTTAAATCGCGCACCACTAGGCCATGTCCAACCCAGGTTTAATCTCCGTAAAACTTCTCATAGGCTCTTGTATGCATACGTCCCCCCACTCACGGTTTTATACCGCACTCAAACCCAATCATCGTAGAAAAGTGGCGTTTTCTATGGAATACCGTGCAGATCGAACGTTCTCCGTAGAACCTAAAGTTGTTGGCCCTGAGACTCGACATCTCACGCACATATGTAGCTACCTCCCGGTTCGCCCAGTGTACTTTTCAGATATGTTTTCCACAGCTCTCCATCCCACTACATGCATCAATAAGCTTGAATCTTGTGAGGACAAGCAACATCGTCATGTTTTCAACGTCACCAAAACGGCTCGCGAGACCCACCACCTCGTGAACGCTCATGAGTAGTCACGAGTGGTCGTGGGCGACACGATAGGGGTGAGTTAAGTACCCTAGTTCTGAGACCCCACGAGCACCGACCGATTTTGGCGACGAAGATGAAACGGTGATCTAATTTAGCAACCAAAACAAGGCTGTACCGAATAGTTGATTCCCAATCTAGGTTGTTCACTCGGCATCCACGGCATACGGTGACGCTACAATAGCTAGATAAAATACAGAGATATTGGACACCTTGCACGACAATCAAGCTATGTTCCTAACAACGCGCTGCGGGCATTGGCCTTTCTTAACTCCTGGTTTAGTTTTGTGGTTCGCCCCTCCAGCTGTCATACCTCGGCCAAGGCCCCCAAGGGGAAAAGTACGGAAAAGTGGCCCACTTACCAATCAAATCACACTCCTTGATGTCCAATCCACCCAGTGCTTTCCCGGACTGTGGTTTGCCGCTGAGAAATCTGAGCTCCACACCGGACCACAAACCAAGAATTGAGCAGGGTCAATTCGTAAAAACTGGCGCGCACCAATGTCCAGAAGAAGCGCCTTATAGCCTACTACACTGCCTCTTCGGGGTCAACCCAGAATTCTATTGAGAGCCAAGCAATCAACTTTGTGTGTAAACATAGGCTACGGCAAGCTCGAGAATTGGGAAGGGGCGGTACGGGTGCGAGTGAGTCTCATCTGCATATACTAGTTCGTATGTATGCCGAGGACCGCAGGATGAGTTTACGGGCGCGGCATGGTATTGAACAACGGAAATGTTGACGAAGTAGGTGGTCTCGATACTTGCGAGTTGTATATGCCAGCTACGCTTGGTACAAGCGTCACAAAATGTCACGGCGCCGGCGCCGGTGCTGACCACGTCTTGAGGCAGCAGACTTCCCTTTGCACTGTACGTCATTGAGCTTTTTGTGTTATAGCGTCACCGCAATTGCGCATGGACCTTAGGAGCTGGATGGTATTGATTGGTGTCCGGCAGCGTACGCTATATCGGATCCTATTGGCTTCTGTGAGTGCGTTTGGCCTCTACGTGTCCATATCGAGAGTTTCGGGGTGCTTTTAGGCCGACCACGTCATGTTCTATGGAGGCCAATAAGTCTACGCAGTGTTAATGCTTCGTGCAATCTTTTGTTACGATCAAGGCCAGACCTAATACCAAGTGGCGAGTAAATGGGCCGTATGAGTGGCACTAGGGCTGAATCCAAGTTGTATATGGCCTAGTGCATAGTCCAGCTGGAGGACGATCTTCGATAAGAGAATAATTTGCACGTGCATGCGCTGGTCGTCACCAAAGTTACATCAGCGTGTACCAGCTGCAGGGGGAGCAAACAAAGAATACTGTAGTGAAAAGCTTTCCAGGGCGCCGCGAGTGTCCGCATTATCAAGGCAGTGCATCTGGATCAACAGCAACGCGGATGGGTGGTTTCCTGATCCGCAGCTGGTTCTCCTATTACGGGCACGCCCACAGGCGAGTCATCGCCAGATCCGTCAAGACCTTTGAAATGCTCACCAACTTGGGCAGTGCTACATGCGACTGACTAAGTCAGCTAGCCCCTGGCGAGGTTCCACCGACTGCGGCCAGCTCCGTGGGTGAATGAAGGAATAATACGGCAGACTCACCCTGAGCTCCCTCTAGATCTCCTCACAAACGAATCAATTGCGCCGCAAAAGTCGGAGAATGCGAGACCTACTGCGCATGCAACGTACGCTCTGAATTGCGGGCAATGATGGCGCTAAAGGGGAGTCTGGCTGATGGCATATTCCCTTGCTCACAACTGCGACGTAGGGGTCAACATGTTAACAGGCCAATAAACAAGCACACTCGCCCCCCAACGCAACACTAGTGCTTAGTGCAGAATACGACGCTCTAGTCTTGGTAGACTGCTACCCAAACGCTTAAACGCCGCATATGCTGGCGTGCACTGTGCCTTTGATATTCTGGAGTTTCTCGGCGCATGTTAAAGTTTGGATTGGTGGCGAGTACTAGTTTTCAGTCGGATTTTGATAGGGACATAAGGAGCTGATTAGGGGGGATGCACCGAGGAAACCTGAAAGAGTTGAAGAGGCCGATCTAGGGTGGAGATGGTAAAACACAACGTCGCCAGAAAGCACCGTCCTAAATGAGAAGCGCCGTGACGCCATAGGCATCCAGTTTTCCACCTTGTGCTGCTCCTGAGCCAGAAGTAGTCATATTCTAGTGAGGGGTTGCTTTGCTGTACTAGTACAACTGCCAGCTGACAAGCATGTTAACGTTGGTGGCTAAACTTGCGTTCCGATACGCGACATAGTGGTGGCTGTACAGGCGCCATCGGGTAAACAATTCATTCGTTACAAGGAATTGATGGGCGTGATAAAGTCCGATAAGCATCTTATCACCCCCCCAGCTCCTTATCAGGCATTCTCCAGGTGCTTATAATATCATCGCTTTGAGTCCTTGTCATTCGCTGCGGATTTTCCTGATGAGCCCGCGACGTAGTTTGGTGGAGTGGCACAGCCAGCAGCACAGCCGATTCTTCCGGAGTCGGAGTCACGTGAGCCACGTTTTTCTAAATACATCTTTGACGAGCTGCATGAACACATGGTCAAACCGCTCGGGCACAAGGCCAACAAAAAGCACGGAAGAAATAGATAAGAAATAAGTGGTCAGCAACATAAGATAAGAGAATAAGATACGCAGCGTCAAATCAGACAGAGGCAAGAAGGCGAATCACGTGAGCCATGTTCACTCACTCATCTTGGCGGGTAGTGTTGGCGGCGAGGGCCCCTCGGGCGAGGGTGGCTCTTAAGCGCCCGAGGGTGAACCCTCGCTGCTAAAATGCATGACCAAGCGTGCTTCACACATTCAAAGAAGGTGCTTGGTCATACTTTTTGACACCGAGGGAGGGTTCACCCTCGGGCGCTTAAGAGCCGAGGGTGCCCGAGGGGCCTCGCGGCCAACACTAATTGGCGGGTGCCTGAGCAACTCGCATCGCGCGTCGGGCTCGCTCACTTTTTAAGCTACAGGCTATAGGTCACACGCCACACGCCTCGTGCCTCATTGGGCGCGCTCCGAAACAACCACATACGCCTCGCGCATCGACTTTTTGCATAGGGTGCCAGGTTTCAAAGCGCCTTCGTTCATATGCTTACGCAGCGCAATATTATGTATTTATTTATTTAATGTGGGGGTTCTGAAGCACCCACCGGGTGTCTCCCTGACGAAGAGCTACTGTTTATTCAAATATTACAATTGAATTCCCGTGACATTGAACTTGAACCTAACTTATTACCGATCCTGAACCATGCTGCAGGCGCCAACTATAATCAGTACCCTCCCCAGCTACATTTCGACCAGGCACTAAGCTTGGCATATGGCTATTCTCCCCCGAGCTCGAATCAAGCTGGGCGTGTGATGCTAATGTAATTTACCTAGTTTTAAACCTGAAGTTGTAAAAAAGACGGCTAGTTAGTGCATACATCCAGAAAATATAACCGTACAGACCCATATATGGAACGAGGGCATGCAAGGGCCGGACTGCACGAGGAGAGATCATATTCTGGTACTTTACACGGGGTTATTTTATCGGAACCATTAGTACCGGAGCGACGGTCAGTCGAAGGAATGTATGCTCAGATATGTCATTCTCAAGGATCACATGAGTAGCGACTCCGAAATAATGTTTATTATAAATGCGATGCCAACATGGAGTATGTATGAATGGTCAAATAGATTATCGGAAACATCAATGCACCGCTACTTTGGGTCCTAGAACTCGCGCTCCTGCTCGAGTGCCAGCTTGAATGCGCGCGACCTACGCAGACGCTCCATCTCAGGGTCAGGGAGCGAGCGGCGGCCAAGAGACGTCGACCAGATATCGAGTCCGCTTGGAATCGCTTTGCACATCTAAAGCCAACAAGTCAGACCTAATTCTTCGGCTTATTCTGGCTCCTTACCTGAGTGTTGGCCGCGGGGATCGTCATTTTTGCAATCGCTTTAGGCTGTACGACAATGACGGCCGCAAATCCTTCAGCCAAGTGCCAATCGATATGGCAATGCATGACTACATACGATCAGCACACTAGACTCTTTACCGGTCACTCGACTTACACCAAACACCGGGGTTGTCGGCAATGAATCGGAGAACAGCCCAAGTTCCAGCCGGGATAATATGCGTGTCGCGGCGGATCGGGTTGGTCGTGTTGTACTTGATCGTCTCAGCCTCCGCGAGCGTGATACTACCAGACCCTTCGGCCACGATCCAGAACGTCATTCCGTGCACTAGAAATAAAACATTGTTAGTGAAGCCCCTGTGAATGCGCGTGTCACTTACTATGATATGGGTGGTCAATACCAGTATCCAAATTGTTGATAACCAAATCCACAGCGCCAACTGTGTCAAATGTGACGGACGCGATGTTAGACGCATTAACAGTTCCACCGGCCACAAGAGTGTGTAAAATCGGCTGATACACCAAGTCTTTGAATGTAGTCGAATTGACCTCGAAATCGACCTCTAGGTTGCCAGCTGTGTCGAATCCGACTACCAAGCCAGTGCTGAACATTGCGCGCTTGACGACGTTGGTGGGTGGGTTCTTGACAACTATGGGTGTCAGGGATGCTGTGTCGAGGTCGTGGCATGCTTCGCCAGAGACAACGTCAGTCCAGTCAGACGATGTCGGGTTCGTAGTGCTGGCGCCGCCACCGTTTGCATTAACGTATCGCACAATCGCATAAGTCGTGTTTGCAAAATCGTCAGGTAGGGTCGTCAAGCAGGCAGTGTTCATCTCTGCACGGAGCCAGTAGGCGTCTCCAACAGATCCAACGCTAGTATCGATGATGGCCGAGTAACGTTGACCGTTGTGGAACTTGAGTCGGTGAAGCGCGCTGTTTGCCTTGCTGTAGATTGGAGTATCATCAGCCTCAGTGACGTTGAGAGTGTGCCCGTCGAGTGACACCCAGAACATAGCTGTACATCATTCGTTAGTATAACCATGGCTTATGCGGAACCGAGATAGACTAACCATGAGAGGCGCTGTTGATAAAACGGAAGCGGTACTTCTTGTTCGGGACGACCCTGATCTCATACGGTGTCTGTGTGAAGCACGTGCTGCTGTTGCCATAGGTTGCGCAGTCCCAGATGCCCTTGCCGTTGATGAGAGCCGAATTGGGCGAAGGAGCGGCCAAGCTCTACGAGCCTGGATGAGTAATGCGCATATACTCGAGATAATCTCCTTACCCCCTGGTAGCCAGAAGGCGACAGAAGTGCACTGGTAATCACTGAGGACGTATCGTGATACCAGTCGGCTATCATCACGATCTGATCTTCGTCATAGTCCACTCCACGTCTAAGCGGGTCGTTCGGCGAGTGAATAACCAATGGCTACAGATTCAAGTTAGTTGATGCGCAAGATTCAGACGTGACTGAACTCACACCATGGATACCATCGGCGAGCTGAGTAGACGCATGAGCGCTAAAATAATGTTAGTTGCTTCTCTCGCCAGAGGACCTATATGCATTTATACTTACTGCCACCAATAAGTACCATACTGTCCGGTCACTGTAAACCTATATGTGAAGCTAGAGCCAGCCGGGATAGGACACTGAGTAACGCCAGCGGGACCATCCATCCAAGGAGTACTGTTTTGATAAAGGCCGTGCCAGTGGATCGTTGTGCCAACACTCATGGTGTTCCTGACGTTAACAACGATAGTGTCGCCCTCGTTTGCCTCGATGGTGGGCCCTGGGTATTGACCTAGGCGAGGTCAGTATTGTTGTCACGAGTGTTTGAATGCGTATATGCGCTTACCGTTGACCACCAGCATGGGCCGATAGTAGCCATCGGGGGCCCCAGTCATGGTAGCCACTGTCCAGTCGTAGGTGCGAGTGGCAGGGACATTTGTGATGACAAAGTTCTTGTTGAGGGCGAGCTGTGTGACGACTGGAGTGACGGTGGCCCTAGTTGCGGTGGGCGCCGTCGATTGGGCAAAGCCGAGCCCGAAAAGCGCGGCCAAGGTGCCGAAAATGGCGGGGCGTGGGAGAAGCATAGAGGTGGTATCCAAGTGAGCCTAAGAGTGCACAATCCGTTGAAGCAGACGGTGCTGGAGATTGAGACGCGAATATGCCGCCTTATATACCATATCTTGTCCTAAGAGAAAACAAGGAACCGTTAGAAGTCTATTCCTTATGATACTGATGCGCACAATCAACTCCCCCTCGAGGAACCGGCTTCTTTGTTGATCCATAGGTTCGCGGAGAGAATTCAGTTATGCCGAGGAACATATCAGCGAGAGCAGAACAATATTTCATCAGACTTACCTAAATTGTACTCTGAATTAATGACTTTTGTCGTGGGAGGAGGGTCGATATGAAATCCAATTCTTATCTTGCGGAAGCTCTGCGACTGCGGAGATGGAAGACATGCTGCGCGCATAACTTTCTTGATGATCAATTAGTGGAAAAGAGTTGTTACAGGCTTGCGTCGCGAATGAATCGGCCCGAGCCTAGCGCCTTTGCATGAGTCGAAGGAATAGCAATGAACCACCAAAAATAGATTCCCATTGCCATCAGAATGAATCGCTAAGACGCGTACGTTCGCCGAGCGTCACAGCTTATCGAATGAGCGAACAAATTATGTTACCACTAATACAAAGAGACGTACCTCTACTCAAACTCCGTAATGTTAACATTCAGAAACATATCCCAAGTGCATGTCGCCGATTTCGATTCATGTATATTCATATGCTCCTACGTGCAATCCTACTCCAGATGTACTGGGTTAATATTATGCCCTGCAGGGAATAAAGGTTGGCTCGGCATCAAACACCTGGAACTCGGCCGAAGTCCGAAATCAGTGCCGGCGTCCCATTGTCGGAATGTTGGCCTCAGGTCCGGGCCGGGGCGAGTATAACAAGGAACCCGCCGGCGCCGGGAGAAGTTAGTGGCGTCGGGGCTTGCAGTCCGTCACCAGTCCCCCAAATATCACTTTTGCTCAGGTAACGCGCCCTTTCGAATCTCGGTGTAGCGAGAGAGGGAACACGCTGCTCGCATGTGAACGCTCGAATGATTCTTGTATTTCGTACGGTCATATTCTATGAGGCCCGGGAGAGGGAGGGTTAGCAAAATATCTTGATGACTAAGCTTATAAGCTGCAACTGGGTCTGATCGCAAAGAACTCTACGTCTACTTCATCCCCAGAACACCCCTCTCCACATAAACTTACCCGGACTTTTCACTGGAGAATATATTTCCCTAAATGCCGCTGATTATGATAACTGCAATCGTCTAACAGCTCATGGAACATCCAAACGTACAGCTGGAATATTGTATGAAACATTCCGACAAGACTCTTTCGGAAAGATCTTGAAGGATAAAAGGTCTTACCGTTCAAGATAATTTTCTCGTAGTCTTAGACTAAACATCCAGCGTGTGGATAGGCCCACTATATCGAGATTCTGGGTACAGATATCTTTTCAACGCTGAACTAGCAGATCGTCTAATCCAAAGGACGAACTCGAACGGGCATTCGGCGGGATAACGTTCTAACATCAGAGTCTCAATTGTGAGAATTCCAATGCCATTTGTTAAGCCTTCTATCGATATTGATGGCCTTTTACGACGATGTCCAAAATCATGATTAGCACATGGCTTGGCCTTCACTCTAACACCTCGGGACTGCCGCCGAAGCGGCTCAAAATGACCGATGGGCTGCCAACAAGCGTACCCGAGAACGCCTAGAAGATAAGAATGGTGATATTGGCCCGAAGGATATGTAGCAAAGAGGCGGGCGCGAAGGAGGGGGATCGAGCGATGCGTGATAGAAATGAGAATGGCGAGCTGGAGATGAGTGAAGATGTGCTCATGGCAATTTCTAGGCTGTGTGAGTAAGCCCGGTTGCTATTAGCGCACGTACTGACTCGTATTGCAGGACCGCGCGAAGGAGCTTGCTGGCCTAAGGAAAAGGCTGCTACGAGTGGCGGGAGTGGAGCGCTGAATGAAAAGTTGAAAGCGATGCGAGCTCGTGAAGCAGAGATTACGACTGCGCTTCATAACAATGTCAAGAGCTTTATCAATAAAAGCCCTGGATGGCGATGTGGTTTCACCAAAGCTACGCGCCCCCTTACCTAACACAAAATCCCTATTAGGGACATTGCTGCCCCTTCCCGTTTACTAGCATTGTTGTGCTCGAACGTCATCGTAATCGTTTTTGAGCATATTGATCAATGGCTAGTTCATGCGCATTCATCATTGTCCAGCCAGAGCCCACGCCACGCAAATAAATAAAGTCAACAAGTCAATTTACTGTATCAGGGAGTTCTCGCATGATAGTGGGGATACATGATCATACATTGAAGATGGCATTGGTGATACAAACAAATCTCAACGCGCACAAAAACAAGTTTACCACATCCAACTACAACCTATAACTCAACAAGCCATGAATCAGTCGCATCGCAGAATGCGAAGCAACAGATTCGCATTTCGAGGTTCTACTCAACACCTCGTTCCCAACAGAAAGCAGACTGAAGTCTGAATCAAGGAGCCGACGAAGACGACGAGGCCGATTAAGATGATTGCCCCGTACCAAAGAGGCGATGGGACGCCCCGATTAATATTACGAGCCCTATATTCGTAGAAAAAATATTATTCAATGACTATGATCAAACAAGAATGCGACAAGCTCACCTAATAATCACCAGACCCTACAAAGCACGCAATCAGCCCCTACAGATATATCCACATTCAAGAGAACAAGCGCTTACCAATATCCAATCAGGACGCTGCACAGCCGCTTTGACGATCGACAAAAGCCAAGCGATCAAATTGGTTATATAAGCATAGAAAGTGACAAGCGCGAGAATCGGGAAGGCACGACGTGAGTACGGATGATGTTCGTCTACGAATACTGGTTCGTATGCGCGTCGGGGGCTCAAGGCAGCCACGGGCTTCCTTGCACCGCGACGGATGGGAGGCATGTTCAAATGGTATCGTACGAGTGCGATGTGGGATAAAGAACACGGGGACTGACGAGTTATGTGCTCTTACTGGAAGTTAAATGCCTAGCTGTGCGCCCACCCGAGCATCACAATTAGTTAGGCCGGAACGTGGTTGGTTGAGAGCCGGATCCCGCGTCTGCGCGGTAGTATTGATCACTGGATGTGAAATGCGACATTTTGGCCGAGTGCCTAATATCATACATCGCGGGCGAACATAAGACGGAGAAATGAGGTGGGACGCTCGATGGTGCCTAATCTCACGCGCAGGATCTCTGAATAGGGGTCAAACCGTAAAAGATGAGACCATTAATGGATAAATCTCCGCCTCCGTCGGGTCTGGACGTGATGTGACGCTACTTGTTAGTATTTAAAGTGCATCATGACAAGCATCATGATGATATCGGTATATTGATGTATTGTTGGGGGGTGGGGGGGCGGCGTCCGCGTCCCAGTTTGATCATTGACGAATGCGGCATGTTAGGAGCCCCAGGTTCGATTCAAAGCTTCCCGTGCAGTGCGAGGTATTTGGTGGGATGTAGCTAGTTTTCACCGTAATTAGAACCGTGTCTAACGGTGAGCAAGTGATTCGCGCGAGTGGTGCCGAAGTTGCGTTCAAGATATCCATAGATCGGAGCACCGAGTCTATTTGGCGAGTGATCTTGCACGATAAGGTGATAAGTTACACGTGTATGAATTATTCATCACTGGGGGGGTAGAGTTAGTATGTAATGGATAAATAATTAAGCGAAGAATAGTGAAAAGCCTTTCGGGATGCCGCGGAGGTGCGCCTGAGTCAGCGACCGGGCGGAATAGCCACTGCCAATCTGCGACCCTTTTCCCATTGGACACGCCTGCATCGCCAGCCCTTGTCAAGCCCTTTGCGATAGACGCCATCTTGGACAGCGCTGTTCGCGGCTGACTAAACCAGCTGGTGGAGGCTCGGCCGATGCGGCCGGTTCCGCGATAAAGTAATAAACAGGACTCACTCTGAACTCTCTCTTCTAATAAACAAGTCTACTGCGCCTGAAAAAGCGGCAAATGCGAGACCTCCTGCCACGGCTGCGCGAGGCCCTGAATTACGCGCAAGGATAGCGCCCGAGACAAATCCGGCCGAGACAGCATTCACCATATCGTTCTTTGCTCGAAACTTCACCAACCGTGGTCAATAAGTAAAGGACCACAAAGCAGCCCACTCACCCCTTCGATGCAACACTCGACGCCAGAATACAGCGCCCCGACCTTGGCAAAGCCGCTTCCGGAGCGCCACATGCTGCGCCCTGTACTTTTGAAAAATTCCGATGTTTTTTGGCGGGTGTTTAGGTTTGGATCGGTTGTGAGTCTGTTCATGGGGTCTTCGTAGGCGAACGAGGCACTCATGAGGGAGAAGAATGCGCCGAGTCCGAAGCCTGGGGGCAAGAGTTAGTTGGGAAAATGAGATTGTGAGATACGTGCCAATGCCGCCCGAAAGGGCCGACTTAAAGGCACAACTCTCGGATGCCATGCGCATCCAGTTCTCCATTTTGCGCTGCTGCATGAGCTGGGGCCGGTCATCTTCGGTGAGGCCTGGGGGGAGTGGCTCCTTGCCGGGCTGGTATATGGGGACGCCGTAGTTCATGTGTAAGCAGCGCGCTAATCGCTTACGCAATGATTAGTGTAATATGCTTACATAAACATTAGTGGCGGTGCATAAATTTGCTGTCATCGCCCTTTCCACTCAACCTGCCGGTCGGGTGGCCTAGCAAAAGTTGTTGTGGCCGACCGCGCAATGAATAGTTCTGGCAAGCCCACAGGACGAAGTAATACTGCATCTTTACAAAACGCCTGGTCCCGCGGCCCTCCACAACCTGGTAACTCGCGCGCCCAGTCACCATCATCTGCCAATGCCGCCACTCCGACCCCCGCGCGCCGCCAGAGCACGATGGGGCCGAAGGCGCCCGTGAAGAAGGGCACTGGTGAGTCTGCTTTTTTCGAATGGAATTTTACTTGATTTCTGGGTATTAGCAATCAACTTTGGCACATTTGACGATACCGAGAAAAAACCCGAGTCGCCGACATCGGGGACTCCGCCAGCACCGCCAGCGGCAAAACCAGTGAACGGGGTCAATGTGGTTGCGCCGACGCCGACGCCTGCTGCTGCGCCCGCCCCAGTGGCCGACACGCCGCCCGGGACGACTCCGACTCCAAGCAAGCAGAAAAAGGTCAATGTCCACGCGCTCTTCATGGCTCCGGCGGCGGCACCACCCCCAGTACAGCCACCCGCACGCGCACCAAGTGGCTCGCAGTTCCCGCGAAGTCCCCAGATATCCCGCCCCCAACTCCCCCCACAGCCCGCCCCCACTGGCCCCCGCCCCGCCGGCAGTCCCCGCATGGCCGCAAATGTCCCCCTCCACCAGATGCCCCATCCCCACCCCGCCCACCCCACCCACCCCCACCCGGGCCATACCATGCCCCCCCAGTGGGCCCCCGGTGGCTACTATGTGAGTCGTGTCGCATTTGCACTTCTCGTCTAACCCCGGCTAGTACCAGCCCTATGACCCGTACATGTACTGGGGCGGGCACCCACAGCAGCACATGCCCCAGATGCACGGTGCCCCCGTACAGCCCTCTCCGCGCACGCAGCACGCCCAGCCCCAGCCACAGCCCCAGCCGTCCTCGACACCCCCCGTCGCGTCCACCGCCTCGCCACACCCGCTTCCCCCCATCACCACCAGCGCTCTCCAGGCCCCGCCCAGCGCCCCTTCGCCCTCGCTCAGCGTCAACGCACCCACATTTGTCCCCGGCAGCCTGCGCAGGCCCGCCAACCCCATCCGAATCAGCACGCCCAATGGCGACGCGCTCACATTTGACAGTCAAATTCCCGCCTCGCCCAAGGCTGCTCCCCCCAAGCGCACCAGCGTCGTTGTCCGCATGGAGACCGAGCAGCAAAAGAATGAGCGCTTGGCAAAGGAAAAGGAGGAACGCGAAAAGGCCGCCCTCGAACGGGAGCGCAAGGAGAGGGAGGAGAGGGAGGAAAAGGAGCGAAAGGAACGCGAGGCCAAGGAAAAGGCCGAGGCAGAGCAGCGGGCCAAGGAGGAGGCAGAACGCAAGGCCAGGGAGGAAGAAGAGCGCAAGGAGAGGGAGGCCCGCGAAGAGGCCGAGCGCAAGGCCAGGGAAGAGGAGCGTATCCGGGAAGAGGAACGCAAGGCCCGAGAAGAGGCCGAGCGCAAGGCAAAAGAGGAGGAAGAGCGCAAGGCCCGCGAAGAGGAGGAACGCAAGGTCCGCGAAGAGGCCGAGCGAAAGGCCAAGGAGGAAGAGGAACGCAGGGCCAGGGAAGAGGCAGAGCGCAAGGCCAAGGAAGAGGAGGAGCGCAAGGCCAGGGAAGAACAGGAACGCAAGGCAGAGGAAGAACGCAAGGCCAAGGAGGAGGAGGAGCGAAAGGCCGAGGAGGAGCGCAAGGCCAAGGAGGAGGCAGAGGCTGCCGCCAGGCTCAAGGAAGAGGCCGACACTCCCAGGTCATTTGCCAGCTCACCCGCTCCGTCCCCCAAACCCACCAATGGCCACTTGCCCGCGACGCCCTTCTCTATCCCTGGAGACCGACCCAAGCGACCCGTCCCTGGTCCCCTCGACCTCAAGTCGGCCCAGGGCAACCGCAGCGCCGCGCCACCTTCGGCATTGGCGAGCGCTCGGATCATCGAGGACCTGAACGCGGTCTCATACCCCGAAACCATCAAGACTCCCAATCCGGATCTCAACATTGCGGCCACTCCTGGCAAGTTTAGGCAAGTACACGCGGTTTTGGTCACGCGACAGCTATTGACACGAGCACAGGTACGACCGCGAGTTTTTGCTCCAGTTTATGAACGTGTGCAAGGAAAAGCCAGATTCGCTTCCTCCACTCGACGCGATCGGGCTCGAGCCCGGCGAAGCGGGCGCTAATTACCCAAGTGGCCCACGTATCAGGGATCGTCGCGTTGGATCTATGGGTGTGAGCGGCGCGCCACTTGCCCGCCAGGCCTCGGTTGGTCTTGGCCTCGGTGGCGGTGGTGGCTCGCTCGCCAAGGGTGGTTTCGCCATGGGCAACTTCCAGACGCCGCCTTCTCGATTGGGCGACAGCCAGTCGCGATTCGAAGCGTCGAACAATGCTCGTGGGGCCGGCATTCCGTTCCCCAGCCCTGCTGGCTCCCGCTTGACGAGCATGTCCCGCAGTGCGAGCCAAGGCGGAACTCCTCGCGAGACGAAACGCACGCGCAGCCAGCGCGGTGGTGGACGTGGCGGCGAAAACGTACGCGGAAGCGGCTTCCAAACCCCCGTCCAGGCTTCCGGCCTCGAGCCTATATCTTACGCCCCGCTCAAACAAACTGGAAACCGCTGGGTCGCAGACAGCACCCAACATACTCCTTCACAGCTCGAGCAACACCAGCTCGTCGAGCGTAAAGTCAAGGCGCTGCTCAACAAGCTCACCATGGACAAGTTTGACTCGATCTCGGACCAGATTATCGAATGGGCCAACAAGTCGGAGCAAGAAAAGGACGGAACCACGCTTATGCAGGTTATCAAGCTCGTGTTTGAAAAGGCCAAGGACGAGGCGGCATTTAGCGAAATGTACGCGCGGTTGTGTCGCAAGATGATGGAGCGCGTCTCGCCCAATGTTCAAGACGAGACGATTCGGAGTGCCGATGGGAATCCGATTACTGGCGGCATGTTGTTCCGCAAGTACTTGCTCAACCGGTGTCAGGAAGATTTCGAACGTGGGTGGAACGCCAAGGAAGCTGCGCTTGCTGCTGCTGCATCCAAGGCTGGAGACGACAAGGCCGCTGAAGCCGCGTCCGAGGCGAATGGCGAGGCCGTCTTGTATTCTGAGGAGTATTACGCCGCGGCCAAGGCCAAACGACAAGGTCTTGGTTTGGTCCGATTCATTGGCGAGCTATTCAAGCTGCAAATGTTGACCGAGCGTATCATGCACGAGTGTATCAAGAAGCTCCTCTCAAACGTCGTCAACCCCGAAGAAGAGGAAATCGAGAGCTTGTGCAAGCTGTTGACGACTGTTGGCCAGAGCTTGGACAATCCCAAGGCGCGCAACCATATGGATATCTACTTTGAACGGATGCAGGAGATGGCCAAGGGTGGCAATATTAATTCGCGTATGCAGTTTATGTTGTTGGTGGGTTTTTTCTTTCTTTTTTGTGTGATGTCATTTTGATGGTTTGGTTAGGACGTTATCGAGTTCCGGGCGCGACATTGGCAAGCCCGGTCGGCGGTCCCTCGACCTCCGCCCGCCGCGAGTCAGGCTCAGGACAACCGCGACGATGCAGGTCGACACAGCGTACAACGCGGCGGATCTCGTCGTGGCGAGCACCGCAGCACAACCGAGCCAGACGGATGGAACGTTGCTGGCGGGGGCGCCCGACCTCCTGCTCGCGCAGGCGACCTGTCCCAATTTGGGAAAATCTCCAAGCCGACCGGGTTGCAATTTGGTCCCTCGAGCGTGTTTAGCAAAAAGGATCCCAAGCGCGATGCGAGTCTTTCTCGCGCGGGCGGCGCGAATATGTTTTCTGCGCTTAGTGGGGGTGTGGATGGACCTCCGCCACCTGTCGAGCGTCAACCGAGTAGCCGTAAACCGAGTGTGGATCTTGGACCTGGTGGATCGCCTGCTGCTGCCGAGGGCGCGACTGGTGGGCGCAAAAAGCTTCAATTGTTGCCGAGGACCAAGCCGGCCGAGAACGAAAAGCCCGAGGAGAAGGAAGAAGACAAAGAAGAGTCGTCTGCGCCGACACCTGTGTCCATGTCTGAGGCTGAGGCCGAGGCCAAGGCCAAGGAGGATGTCAAGGTCAGTACTCTATAATGTGTTGTAAACGCGTAACTGACAAGGGCGTAGGAATACCTGATCCTGGAGAGTATCGACGAGGCTATCCTAACACTCGAAGCTCTCCCATCCGAGCACCGACATTTGTTTGTGGACAAGCTGGTCAATGCGGCGTTTGATGGCGGCAACAAGGCCGTCGTGCTCGCTGAAAAGCTGCTCACCGCTATCCGTGCGCGACCGGTTATTTCTTCCGACGACTTTGAGCGCGGATTTTTGCCGACGATCGAGAATGCGGATGATATAAGCATCGATGTGCCCAAGTCGTACGAGTGGCTTGCCCGGCTTATACACGCTGCTGGGCTAGACAAGGCCAAGACGGAAGAGATGGCTGACAAGATTTTGGTTATTGGAGAGCCACGTATCCCGCCACGAGAGCTCCTGATGAAGGAGTTTGAAAAAGTGTCGTCGTCGTAGATGACTGGATCTAGATGCCTATTTTGCTCTTGGGCTATTGGTACTCTTTGTATAGACCGTCGCGTGGTGTGCTCGGTGTGTTCGTCCCGCCATCCCTTTTTCCCTCACCACCGCCTATTTCGCACTGCACGCCCCGACCCCTCCGCATGTCGCACGACGGACCACCCAGCATCACCCTCGACCTTTTCTCTCCTTTTTTGTTCGTCACATCAGCTCGCACTTGTCCGATACCTCTTCGTATATCACTATTTGTCGCGTCTGGCATCCATCCATCCATCCATTGTCGTCCATCTCTTTACGGAGGTTGTTTTATCACTTGTCCCATTACATCAAGTCCTCTTTTTTGTTGAATCATCTATATGCCCCGTGTGTTATTTTGTGTCTTTGGCTGTTTATCATCAGATTGTGTTGGCTCTGTGTATTGTATATTCATCCAAGCATTTGATACTGAATTCCTGGGGCTTTGGGCCCTTAATCGTGGAAACTGATCTATTGTGGGTGGTTTTTTAAGTTGGTTAGAGACGCGTGTGGCTGGCATTGATCTTTGCGTTGGCGTTTTTTTTTTTTTGGAGTCACCAGCACGTGTTCTAAAGTTGTTCAGGGTGTTCTCGATTCTCATCTGGATTTTTCGTGATCGTGTTTTGAGTGCCAAGTCGAATTCAACTCGAGGGACGGATGCCAAACGCCTTGCCAAACATCGTTCCTGGAGTATGGGCGATTTAACATTACAGTTCTTTCAAACCTCCACACCACGATCTAGCTGGAACTTGTATGACATCAAGGCCCGGTTTGCAAGATCGATTGGCTAATTGGCTAAACCTCAATGAGAAAAGCTTCTGCAGCTGTCCTCAAACAACTACAAACAGCTATAAATTGGACTTAGACGAGCCCAGGTCCTTCGTGCAATCACATTGTGCGAGGTATTGTTTCTACACTGTATCGTAGATTCACGAGCTTACAAAACACGTAACGGGATATCGAATACGCCATCACGCGCACAAAGTGTGAAGGGAAATGAGATACATGAAATTGATATTGGGTTATACATGTTCGCGTAGCTACGAGGTTACAATGAGCTTATACATAGAAAATACAGTTTAATATAGTCCAATCTTTACAAATCGCAATCTATAGTAGTCATTCAATGAGGATGTGAAAAAAGAATATGGGTGGTGTTTTAGAATCTTGAGGGGAAGGCAAGCTTCGGAACAGGAGTCAGAACTTGCTCAATCAGCCTTGGAATAGTTAACATGTCCACATACACGCATTTATCCAGGTTTCAGGTGGTGTTTTGCATGCGTTCTTTGTCCGAGCTTCATAGGATGACTGGAGCACAGTGGAAGCACTTTAGCTGTTGCTTTAAGGACTTGCATTATACTACTTACTTGATGGGAAATTTGGATTTTGTTGCATATTACTTGAGGGATATTTGGGTTATTCGTTGATCGAGCGTATGCTTATTCATGATTTAAAGACTTAATAATTCAGATGCCAAAGAATGGAAAAAAATAAATACTTACAAGGAAGGGATGGGAGGTTGTGTATGAGATCCAATGGGAGCAAATCTATAGAAGATAAATAGAAGTAAGTAAATCAAAAGGGAGGGAGGGGGGGTCCAGGGCACACCAGAGATGTCGATAGTCAAAGAACCAGAGAACCAGAGCCAGAGAACCAGAACCAGAGAGTCAAAGTGTCAAAAAGCCAAAGTCCAAGAGGGGTCCAGGGAGTTCAGGTTCAAGTCTTAAGGTCTTGAGGCTTCGAAGTCTTATGCTTAAGGTTAAGGTCTATAGAAAAGGAGGTATGCTTCTAGGGTCTGCAAGAGTCCCATAGCCAGATGAACCAGCTGGGTATAGGTCAGTAGCACTACGAAGCTGATTCTGGAGAAAATGGATGGTCCGATCAAATCAGGGAAAGATGATGAGTCCAAATGGAAGTAGGAAGAGGCAGGATGGGGAAGAGGAAAGAGAAACAAAAACACCGAGACAATGAGAGACAGGCACACTGCAAATCAACCATCCCCTAGCACCTCATCCACCATGCTTCCTTCACAACTTCCCTCTTATCTCCCCCTGCTGCCCACCATGCCTCCTTTCCTGCACCTCCAACCATCTCCACCTGCACAATCTCCTCCCTCGCCTCCACCACCTTCTCCACCAACCTCATCTCCACCAACCTCACCTCCACCTTCATCTCCACCTTCAAATTCACAATCCTCTCACATTTTGCCTCCTCCCGACCCACAAACCATCCCAAATCCATCCCGAGTATGTCCTGATCCACTCCCCAAAGATATTGCACTGCCATGTCGAGTGTTCCCTGAAGGTTCTGAATAATAGACTCCTCAAGGTTCTGCAAATTTGGCCAGTCAACTCTCTAATCTCACTGGCCAGCTTGGCACTCACCTTGCTCTTTGAGAGATCCCATGCGACTTTCTTGACAACTTGGTGGTACAGCTCTCACAGGTTGATCTTCGGTCCTGACCAGTCCTTGTTGCGCAGACTCACTCTGCATCCTCCTGCAAGCACCACAAGGTTGTTGCGCAGACTCACTCCGCATCCTCCTGCAAGCACCACAAGGTTGATGCTCATTCGCTCGAGTGCAGACCATGACAACTCTGTCAAGGCCCGAGTTGCCTTTGGCTTGTGCCTGTATTTGAACTTGCTGACCAACCTGATGATGTGCTCGACAAGAAGAATATTGTCTCCAAAACCTGTTTTAGCTAATTTGATCTCATTGGTGCTCATGAGGAGCATTAGCCTGTGAGCCCATGCCCCCCCTTCCTGAGGACATATGAGGCCTCATGAGACCTCATGAGATTTTGGAAAGCCCATGAGATTGGACTAATATGGTAAATTTGAAATTGGGGTTAAGGGTCCAAAAATCATAATTGAAATAAAGTTAAAAGGTGACACAGACCAGGGTTTGAACCAGTGACAGGGTTACATAATCAGTGCTCAAGCATTAACCACTTGACCACCAAGCCTTGGTTTCAATGTCCCAATACATGAAAATGGTCTTGAGGGCATGATGCAAAAGTCCATAATGGGGTGTGTTTAAAAATGAGGAAAAATCTTTAAAAAATCTGGAAGGTTGAGTTATACTTACCAAAAATGGAACTGGGTCCAGGGTAAAGGTATTTATGCCAATATTCAATGATAAGGGATTATTTCACTGTTTTTGGAAGGAGGCAATGAATTTAAAATTCAGCAAAATTCATATATTGATTCTCCACTACTGATTACCTTTTTTGACAAGTTTTCAAACTGTAATTCTGAGCCCAAATTCCAAAAGAAATGAAACAGTAGTTCCTGAGTCCAAAATTTCACTAAGTCAAAATCACATCCAGCATATAATAATTATTCCCTGTGGTTTGAGTAAGTTTCACTGGTCTCAATGAGATTGATCTAAAGTAATCAGTAGTGGAGAATCAATATATGAATTTTGCTGAATTTTAAATTCATTGCCTCCTTCCAAAAACAGTGAAATAATCCCTTATCATTGAATATTGGCATAAATACCTTTACCCTGGACCCAGTTCCATTTTTGGTAAGTATAACTCAACCTTCCAGATTTTTTAAAGATTTTTCCTCATTTTTAAACACACCCCATTATGGACTTTTGCATCATGCCCTCAAGACCATTTTCATGTATTGGGACATTGAAACCAAGGCTTGGTGGTCAAGTGGTTAATGCTTGAGCACTGATTATGTAACCCTGTCACTGGTTCAAACCCTGGTCTGTGTCACCTTTTAACTTTATTTCAATTATGATTTTTGGACCCTTAACCCCAATTTCAAATTTACCATATTAGTCCAATCTCATGGGCTTTCCAAAATCTCATGAGGTCTCATGAGGCCTCATATGTCCTCAGGAAGGGGGGGCATGGGCTCACAGGCTAATGCTCCTCATGAGCACCAATGAGATCAAATTAGCTAAAACAGGTTTTGGAGATGATGATCTTCAGTCACGTCTTCACGATGGAACACAGCAAGGAGGCATCAGGCAAGCTGGATCGAGGAGTAGAGACTGGGCTTGGGATTGTTGAGGGTGTAGCAGGAAGGGCAGTGGGCTGAGTAGGGAGGAAGGGTGTGTGCAGGGGTGGCGACTTTGATGGGGATGGTGGGATCGGCAGTGCTGACAGGGATGATAGGGGCAGATATGATGATTTTGGAACACATATTGATTGTAGTGGTAGTGATTGTAGTGATTGTAGTTATAGCAGCAGTTGCAGCAACAGTTATATGAGAAATTGGATTGCAGCGCAGTAACGATGCAAAGGGACCTGACGTATCAAGACGAGGTTCCACCCACTCCCCACCCTGGTTTATATGAGTCTGAGGTGGGAGTATAGTCTGAGTAGTGGAATTGTTTCCTCAGGTGGATGTCTAGAGGTGTGGGTAATTGAATCGAGTGTACACATTGCTGGATGGGAGCACAGCCTGGGTTCGGTCAGATCCATGGGTCTGGGTCAGCCATGGAGGCATTTCCTGTGAAAACAGCTGGTGTGACTCGAGGACAGTTGCACATGTACGAGCAGTACATCAGAAAGATGCAAAGGTCAGTTGCAGCCGGCTGCAGCCAGCTGAAATATATAAAATTGCAAAAACCATTTCTGGAGATTGTAGCATGGCTTTTACAAAGGGCAGGTTGTGCAAATGTCGGTTGCGTCAAATGCCGAAGTACCACCGCAAACGCCATAGCTGCACTTTTGCACGGCTATAGAAGCTCTCGCAAATGCCATAGCCACACTCCTGCATGTGCTGTAGAGACTTCCACAACTGCCATGACTAAGTTGTGGCTTGGGCTGGGGCCGATTATGACTGTTGTGCTGTGGCAAGTACTAAATTCTCCTAAAATCACATTGGGGCTCGGGCTTACTTTGCTCTCAATATTAATGCATATTTTCGCTTATTGTATGACAACCAATGTATAGGATATGGTAATAGATTTATATCATATATATAATACAAATAAATCGATCTATTATTCTGGATCATAGGGCATACGACACATATACAAGATTATGCAGAGCATTTTTGGAAACCTTCTAACCTAGATAACATAGATCTATTAGTAGAACCAAATAGAGTCCAAGTGCAAACATTGAAATACGTATGCTAGATGATTAGCTGCGGGTCCGCAAGCAAATGTTACACAGCTGCACAGCTGAAACTAGATAACGGGTAGATTATTTACCAGTGTGAACACACAAGGGGTGCAGTGAACTTACCGAAAAGTACTGAGATGCCACTTGGATATTCCGGCCTAATTTAGAGCATATCTTAGTACTTCTTGAGTTAGCAGATCAATTTGGCTAACGATTACATACTCGAAGCACCAAACCTTGCAGGTGTCAAGGAGATTCGCTATTAAGGCAGGAATCACCCATGTATTCTAAGGATATAAAGTCAGAAGCACATTAAAAGACACACTGGTACTTGTAATTAATCGCATACTACTACCTTCACCGAGATTGGCGCGCTGGTTCTTGCTGGTGGTGATACAATTAATCTGCTCTGACTAGGCAGTTGCATTGCCTATTTCAGTCATGAACGCAACAAATGAACGTAAAATTACATACAAATTCTATATGGGAGAGGATAGTGGTCGTCAGAGGCTGGGGTGGTGAAGTTTTTTCGGAGTTTTATTCACTGGGTATATGTGGCGGCAGTGCAGCGCCCGCATTAAACCAGCGCCATGTAATATATCTGAGACGCCTCGGCTCTTTTTCGATTCTAATATTTCACAACTATAGTACTATGTCAGGGAGCGAGTCGGGTGCCAGTGAAGAATGGAGGCATGAACGGCAGCAAGCAAGAAGACAGCAGAAAGCAGCAAGGTCCACACTCTTTCAATATGATTCAAGGTTGAAATTGGGTATTATTTAGGATGTTCGTGTGCTTCAGGACCAGGTTTTGGCTGCCCAAGAAGCTGAGCAGCAGGCCCAAGAGCAGAACGAGGCACTGTGACAACAGCTGAATGGCCAGGATCCAGAGGCAGGAGAGCGGAATCACACAGGCCAGAGCTTGCAACCTGACAAGTCCGAAATTAAGAACTGGAAGAGAGCCGCCAGAGTTGCAGGTCGCCGGATTGCTGTTTTATTTGCCCCCTTTCTCGACGCTGATATGCTGGCTGACCAACTTGTACAAACGAGCCTTAATCGAATCATGGACAATGTCAGAAAGGCCAAGGACTCTGATCCAGATCTTGACAACGACAATAACCCTGCAGTATTCTGGGATACCCCTCATTTTGACATTCCTGGCCCACTAGAGATTACATGTGAAGTCATTTTTGATCTGCCGAAGTCGCCTGGGAAGCTCTGGCTAGAGGAATGGTTTCAAGATGCGGTAAGTACCTTTCTGTTGTTATGAAATCTACTTAGTTAACACTAGTATAATATATGATAGATTAAGCTAGGAATGCGCAAAATGCATGGTGATATTGTACACAGTGTTTCAAAGTGATACGAGAAGATCTTTGGTATTACCGATCCAGCATTTGAGGACCGTTCAGCACGCAGTCAGCTCCCAGAGGTTCAAGCTTTATCAGAAAACTTTTTGCACATCGGAGAAAGGCTCGAGGGAGGCCAACCAAACCTGGAAGTGTTTTTTAGGGATAAATGTATTGTCCGAGTAAGTTTCAACACTTTAATTACTTGTCACATCGATTCATAAACTTGCTTCAGGTGTTACGCCTGCTTTTAAATGGGCCCTCTGCTATACAGACTGGCCACCGCTCAGCAAAGTCACGAAGACCACATGCGCAGATGTGGCATATTAAAAAAGTTACACCGTCACTTCTCGCATTTGCTGCAACAGTGGTATGCTGAAAATTTAATTGAATGCATTTTTATTAATCCATGCCTTAAAGATCAAACACGTCCTTTCAGGTGATGCAACCTTTGAGGAAGTGAATTCGGGTTTCAATTACACCCACTGGTTCCTTGCTCGGCTTCAGCTTTTGGAGGGGGTTTATATTCACCATCCTGATGCGTACAAGGACCTGATTGATTATTATAACCATGAAGTGCTACCTGATATCTACCCTGAAACCAGAGAGGGGGCTAGCAACCAAGCCAACGAAGATAGTGGACAGGATCAAGGTGGCGCCGGGATGAGTGTACATGACAGGGCTTTCCTTGATTGGCTCCAGAGTGGAACTGGAGGTGAAAACTGAGCTAGCTCTGGGACAGCATTATGTGCTTGTATTATCTCTAAAATATAATAACATTAAAATCTCTTAGTTAAACCAGTACTAGAAATTATTAACTCTTAATTCACATAGCGGGTAAAGTACTGCCGACATTTGATCACGTGATTAGCTGCCGCCCCTATTCCCACTTGTATTCCAATGCACTTCTAGTGCACAGTTGTATGGCATAGCTACATCAGCAAAACCTGCATGAGTTTTAAAACCAGGGGGATACATTATGCATGGATTCACACTACTGTAAAATATCTGGATGTTTTTGAAGTACTCTCCAGCAAATTTTTGGTTTTACAGTACTGTCTAACATGGCCTGGGTCAGGAAGTATTATGAATTTGGCTGTAGGTTTTACAGCACTATAAAACCAGGTTGTATTGAAAAGCATTATGAAGTTAGTCATGGGCTTTATAGTACTGTAAAATCACCAAATAATCACCAAATAATCACTGAATAAACATTGAATAAACATTGAATAAACACAATGAAAGCCACATGGAAACTGCATCATATGAAGCAATTCCTGGATCTTACCTGTTTGGGCAAATTTCAAATTTACCATATATAGAACACAGAAATTATATGATTTTCGATCTTTTTTGATATATTTTTTCCCTTTTTTGGGAAATGTCAACTCATTTATGTATACCATATATAGCATGAGTAATTTCCAATTTGATCAAAACTCCGAACTAGCCATTAATTTGTCATCCCCTTGTGACCAACCTGACTAAATGCTATAAAATGCCCCCAGGGGGGTGTGTGTGTACATGTTTGGGTGGTGTGCTGTGGTGTCAGAGTGACTTCTGCTGCAAAGTCCAGAGATCATGTGACTGGTCATGTGACCAATTCACACACCTAACTTGGACAAAAATTTGTCCATATATGGTTTATTTATTCTGGTGATTTCTGGTGATTTTTGGTGATTTTTCAGTGATTATTTAGTGATTATTCAGTGATTATCCAGTGATTATTCAGTGATTTTTGGAGGTTTTCAAGTACTTATGAGTTGGGTACCCACAATTTCAAAATACTTGTCAACCCAAGACTATATTCAAAGTTGTGTCAATCATCCAGATTGATTATTAGTATCAATCAAAAAGGGGGGATACATTATGTGATTATGGTGTTTATTAGAACTATGAAGGACTTTAAAACTAAAACTGATTTTCCTGATGTGGGTGTGATACGTATACTCGAAAAAGGGCTGTGGAGGGTGGAACCCACAAAGGAGCTGCCCAGGCGGTGTCACGGTGATTGACAGCCGCAACTCAAAGGAGATGAGAGAGTGTGGCTCGGCTCCGAATTCGGGGCGAGACTTGGCCTCCGTGCGTCATATTGCACAGCCACAGTACTAGGTGTATACAGTTGCTTCTAGTAAGCCTGAGCGGATTCCAGTTGGGATGGGTATAAAAACGAATTCCGGGTACATCAGCAAATCTGGTCAAAGGTATATACCACTATATAGCACTATATATCTCCCTATCTCCCTAGAAAGATCAAAAGTATATAGGTCTATATATGGGTATATAGGCTGTATGTACCTGGTATATACTGGGTATAGAGTGAGCAGATAGTTGGTATATACCAGGTATGTACCAGGTATATACAAAGAATATATAGGGTATATATAGGGTATATACAGGGTATATATATGGTATATACATGGTATATACATGGTATATACCAGCTAGGTGGGTGCTAGATAGCTGCTAGATAGCTGCTAGATGGTTGCTAGATGGTTGCTAGATGGCTGCTAGATGGCTGCTAGATAGCTGCTAGATGGCTTCTCATTGGCTGGTAGATATCTGCTAGGGAGGTGCTAGATATCTGCTAGGTGGGTGCTAGATATGGCTATATACAAGGGGTATATATCCATATATAGCACTATATAGCACCTCCCAGAAAAGGAAATTTCCTTTTTTGGAAGGCAAAATAATCAAAATTTTGGTAATTTTTGTCGCTACAACTTTCCTTATTAAGAAATTTCAAATCGAACTGTTATACCAATGACTGTTTCTGTCCCATACTGGGAGTCCAGTCATGTGACCTCACCCCGGCAACTGACTTTGCCTTGGCCACTTTGACCCCTTTGACCCCTGGAGAATGCCCTTCCCCTGGCCCACAACACTAGGCCTGTGATGCCCCCCCATTCACACACAGGGGTATTTCATAGCATATAGTCCCTTTGGTGCCAAGGGGATAAGATTCTGTTGGCTAGTTCAAAAGTATGATCATAATTCGCAATTTTTCTGAATAAAAATTGCCATATTTGGAGTGGAATAAGCTATAACAGTTCGATTTGAAATTTCTTAATAAGGAAAGTTGTAGCGACAAAAATTACCAAAATTTTGATTATTTTGCCTTCCAAAAAAGGAAATTTCCTTTTCTGGGAGGTGCTATATAGTGCTATATATGGATATATACCCCTTGTATATAGCCATATCTAGCACCCACCTAGCAGATATCTAGCACCTCCCTAGCAGATATCTACCAGCCAATGAGAAGCCATCTAGCAGCTATCTAGCAGCTATCTAGCAGCCATCTAGCAGCCATCTAGCAACCATCTAGCAACCATCTAGCAACCATCTAGCAGCTATCTAGCAGCTATCTAGCACCCACCTAGCTGGTATATACCATGTATATACCATGTATATACCATATATATACCCTGCATCAGGAAAAACCTCCATGGATTATATGCCTAAATTTACCCAATTTTACCAATTTTCCCTTTTTGCCCACCCCCCCCTAATATATGCTCAAATTTGTGCAAATTTTCCTGATTTTCCTGGAAAATCTGGCTAATTTGCTCAAATTTGCCCATGGGGTAAATTTACCCAGCTGTTTTTCCTGATGTGTATATACCCTATATATACCCTATATATTCTTTGTATATACCTGGTACATACCTGGTACATACCTGGTACATACCTGGTATATACCAACTATCTGCTCACTCTATACCCAGTATATACCAGGTACATACAGCCTATATACCCATATATAGACCTATATACTTTTGATCTTTCTAGGGAGATAGGGAGATATATAGCGCTATATAGTGGTATATACCTTTGACCAGATTTGCTGATGTAGCTTCTGCATAACGGCCAGCAACTTTAACACAATACTAGACCAACGTGTCACAACGTCTGGCTGCGCGGTTATTCGGGTTTGGGACGATTGCGGCCAGCTCATCTGTGCCATTTTCTGTTTGAATGACAATCACCTGCAATGAGGGCTAGTTTGCGAGGCTAACTAGTCATTTATACCTCTGCGGCGCGTTTCCCCAGGTAGGGGGATGAAGCGGTTGAGGTGTACATGGGCCCAGGCCACTTGATCCGAGTTTTTCCCCCCAATTGCATGGACGGAGTTGGGGTTGGCTAAACACAGCGCCTTCAGGCGAAAGACTAAATTCATGCCCCGGGCGACGTCACCTGTTTCAATTAGGCTTATCCGGGCACTTACTAGCTAGGCCTTCTCACTGTGTGGCTGCATGGGTGGGACCAACCCACTGAGGTGCAACCATAGCTCCTAATTTGAGCAGTGGAAAAGCTTAGGACCACCAGTGGGCTTAGAAAAAAACGTGCATCCAATGCATACCACCTTTTGCCTTGTAACTCATTGGAGCCACTTCAGTTGTCGCGGTAACCATTCCGCGATAATGATCAGTGGCTTTACCGTGACATGTAACCGATACCTATCGTCGCAGAGAGACCCGCCGACTGGTAACCTGTCCGCGATATAGCATCATATGGCAGACTATATTTAATATGTAGATATAACTGATAAATACATCTATTTGGGCTGTTTCTGCTGGAGGGGAATAACATCAAAGTATGAGAAGTAACAATCATGCCTTACAAGAAGAATGGCACGCGACGCCTGAACGAGGCAGCGGACAGCAACGTGGAGGATACCATTCGAACCGCATTCTTATTGCGGTTCGAATGGTATAGTTTTTATATAAATGCGCTGCGTTACCTTTGAGATATAATGCAGTCTTTAGGTATGATAATCTGAGTGGCATTGAGGGTGTATCTCAGAAAGAATGCTGCGCGTCGCTTGAACGACGAAGCGGCCGACTATATAGAGGATACCGTTCGAACCGCAATGAGTATGCGGTTCGAATGGTATATGTCCTGTATTAATGCGCTGCGTCGCCGTTGAGATATCACGCGATCTTTGCGTAGGATCACTTCGGTCACATCTATCTCATACCGCAGAAAGGATAAGATGCGTCTCCTGAACGACGCATCGGCCCACCAATTCGAGGATACCATTCGAATCGCGGTAAGAAGGCGGTTTGATTGATAAATGTTTCATACAAATGCGCTGTGTCGTCATTGAGATATGACACAATCTTTGTGTAGGATAACGGTGGTCACATGTATGTCATATTGCGGAAAGAAGTGGATGCGTCTCCTGAATGACGCATTGGACAGCTATACTGAGGATACCATTCGAACCGCAATGCAAATGCGGTTCGAATGACATAGAATTCATATTAATGCGCCACTTTGCCGTTGAGATATCAGACAATCCTTCAGTAGGATAACTTTGGTCACATACATCTTATATTGCGGAATGAATGGGACGTGTCTCCTCAACAATGCATCGGACAGCTATACAAAAATATCGTCTGAACCACAATGAGCATGTGGTTTGAGTGGTAAATGTTTCATACAAATGTGCCCTCTCGTCATTGGGATATGCTGCAATCTTTATGTAGGAAACCTAGGCCACAGATATCTTATATCGCGGAATGAATGCAGTGTGCCTCCTCAACGACACATCGGATAGCTATATGAAGGATACCATTCGAACCGCATTGAAAATGCGATTCGAATGGTATGTATTTCATACAAATGTGCTCTGTCACCATTGAGATATCACACAATCTTTACTTAGGATAACTTTGGTCACATAAGCACAACTTTTCTGAAGCTTTGTAAATCCTCCCAATCAATAGCTTGAAAAAAGCGCAAAATTCATTTGATCTGAACTAAACCCTTGCAACACCAATAGACTTAATGTCCATGAGACACACCAGGAATTACTGTCTAAAAAATATCAAAATGCATGCGCACTCACAATTTCACCCTTAAGCACAGTGTTTGGGATACTTCTGATCTCATAGATGTGTTCTACACCCTTCATATACCTCAATAACATCTTTTTTTCTTTTGAATGGTCCCAATGTGAGCTGGGGCACAAGGAGTACAACAATTTCAGCCATGTAGCTCTGCTCAGTGCCACTCTGAAACAATATTGCAAAATCTTGTTCAATATAGATATAGAAGAGATTATTAAATGCAGAAAATCCAGGTGATTCTTTCCCTATCTTCAGCATTCTTATAGCTGTGAAAATGGTAGAGTGCACCTGGATTCACTCTCAAAAAATAATCATGGGATCACACCCAATATTAATGATATTTCAATCACTTCTACCACTCCAAATAAGCTGATTTTTGGTATACATACAGTATCATGTTGTATCAACACAATGCATATGGGGAGACCATGTCCCCATGGCTGAAATCATTAGTGCATTTACCTGTGCCTGAATGTTTCAGACCAGTAAATGCACCATATTTCTTGTAGTTTTGATGTGTTCTGAATGAAAACAATACCATTGAATTCAGCACATTTATGCACATCTATTGATATTAATTACATGTATTTTTGCCCAGAACTCAATAATTTATTTGTGTGTGGGTTTCCAGGATTATTTTTTCAACATCAGAAGGCAGTTTGCTTAGGAAATAAAATCATTTGGACTACAAAAAGTATATTATTATAATCCTCAGAATTCACTCTTCTTTATGAGCAATTGATCATGCATTTATGGCAAGTTCTGAGGGTACTCATTTGTACCTTCACAAGTACACACACTTTTCACTCCATTTATTCATAGGTTTTAGGTGTGGGAATCCTGGTGCCTAGCATGTGGGAATGTGTAGGTTCTTTGACAGGAACCTGTCACCCCTTGGCCATTCCTACACCTGCACCTGCACCCACAATGCAGGAACCTCCCCTTGGGAATGCTGAAATTCCATGGTATGAGCCAAATGCAAAGAAAGTCTTCCTATTCAAAGCCTGCCTGATTTCTTGTAAGATACACATTATGATGGCACAGAATTTACATCATTTGAGCTGCATTCCCATTTTAGTTCAAGTGGTACCTTCTGTATAGTTGCCCAATGCATTGTTGAGGAGATGGGCTCTATTCTTTCTGCAATATAACATATGTGACCAAAGTTATCCTAAGTAAAGATTGTGTGATATATCGATGGTAACATGGCGCATTTGTATGAAATACATACCATTCGAATCGCATTTTCAATGCGGTTCGAATGGTATCCTTTGTATAGCTGTCTGATGTGTTGTTGAGGAGACGCACCCCATTCATTCCGCGGTATAAGATCTATGTGACCAAAGTTATCCTACATAAAGATTTCAGCATATCCCAATGATGACAGGGCACATTTGTATGAAACCTTTACCATTCAAACTGCATTGTCAATACAGTTTGGGAGATATTTTTTGTACAGCTGTCTGATGCATTATTGTGGAGACATGCCCCATTCATTCCGCAATATAAGATTTAGATCACCAAAGTAATCCTACTGAAAGATTGCATGATATCTCAGCAGGAACACAGCACATTTGTATGAAATTTATACCATTCGAATCGAATTTTCAATGCGGTTCGAATGGTGTCCTCCGTATAGCTGTTCGATGCGTCATTGAGGAGACGCACTCCATTCATTCCGCGATATAAGGTCTATGTGACCAAAGTTATCCCACTGAAAGATTGTCTGATATCTCAACGGCAACGTGGCGCATTGATATTAATTCTATGTCATTCGAACCGCGTTTTCATTGCGATTCGAATGGTATCCTCAGTATAGCTGTCCAATGCGTCATTCAGGAGACGCATCCACTTCTTTCCGCAATATGACATACATGTGACCACCGTTATCCTACACAAAGATTGTGTCATATCTCAATGACGACACAGCGCATTTGTATGAAACATTTATCAATCAAACCGCCTTCTTACCGCGATTCGAATGGTATCCTCGAATTGGTGGGCCGATGCGTCGTTCAGGAGACGCATCTTATCCTTTCTGCGGTATGAGATAGATGTGACCGAAGTGATCCTACGCAAAGATCGCGTGATATCTCAACGGCGACGCAGCGCATTAATACAGGACATATACCATTCGAACCGCATACTCATTGCGGTTCGAACGGTATCCTCTATATAGTCGGCCGCTTCGTCGTTCCGGCAACGCACAGCATTCTTTCCAAAATACAGCCTAAATGCCGCCGGATCACCCTACCTAAAGATTGCGTTATATCTCAATGGGAACGCAGCGCATGTCTATGAAACCTATATCATTCGAACCGCATTCTTATTGCGGTTCGAATGGTATCTTGTACGTTGCTGTCCGATGCCTCGTTCAGGTGACGCATGCCATTCTTCCTGTAAGACATGATCATTACTTCTTATACTTTGATGTTATTTCCCTCCAGCAGAAACAGCCCAAATAGATGTATTTATCAGTTATATCTACATATTAAAGATGGTCTGCCATATGATGTTATATCGCGGACAGGTTACCGGTCGGCGGGTCTCTCCGCGACGATAGGTATCGGTTACATGTCACGGTAAAGCCACTGATCATTATCGCGGAATGGTTACCGCGACAACTGAAATAGGTGCTCATTGAATCCAAAAATGGAAAGTCGTGCTTCAATTTCCAAGGAAATATTACTGTAAAAAAGGCGGGGGGGAGGACGAGCAGTAGCTGGGCAGAATGCATACACGAGCCACCGTCCTTACAATCACAACGCTGAAAGGCCGCAGGCCAGGGCATGTCCCCAGCCACCCCACTCTGCCAGCGAGCTGGGGGGCTTGTGAGTGTTCGAGTATTCGAGTATTCTTTAGGAATGAATTCCAGCGTTATCTAATCAGATATTATGTACTTGGGGGAGTGCCTACACAACCCTGATTAGGGCTATGATGTTGACATGCATATGATCAAGTGAACTTCTTGATGCTCCTAAATATTAATGATCTTGACCTGAAATATATAAATTTTGTGATTTCGATCACCGGAGAATGAATCCATAACAACGCGTTGCAAAGTTGGAAAAGCACAGTTGGAAAACGAGCAGCAAAGATATAACAGTAAAATGCTCATACACAAGTATAACCAAGACATGTACAGTAAAAACAATGTGGGTTGGTGGCCAACAGCATCATGCAATATATATGCATACAGGAGAAAACCATTGACAAACAGTGCATATGCATATATGCACGGTATGCAAAAGTAACTATGCCTCCAAAAGTATCAAATAGCATTCGATATCTATATCTCTGCCCTACTACCCTGCCCAAAGTTAAATCCAATTTATAAATCCTACCAAGAATGAGGATTGATAGATGTGAAGGGAGCAATTATCAACAAAAGGGAAGGAGTTGCACTTGTCGTCTGCCTTCTCCCCCGACGGCGATCGCATGGTCGGTGCTAAGGGCAATTTTGTTTGAGTGAGGGACTTGCAAACTGGCGCTGTCATCGCCGGTCCATTTGAAGGTGATAAATACTCAGTCATATTGGTCACATTCTCTCCCGATAGCATTTGCATCGTCTCTGACTCCAACAAGAACACAATCTGTGTGGGACTTACAGACTATTTCCACTATTTCTGGTCCATTTGAATGCCATATAGACTCGGACAGGCAGCTCGCATCCCCTCCCGAAGGCGCTTGCATCGTCTCTGGCTCCAATGATGATATGAGCCAGTGCGGGACTCAGACTGGTTCTGTTGCTGCTGTTAATGTGCTAGCTGAATGTTAGCGCAAGTAGATTGACCTGCAATTAACAGAGTTTATGCATAGATCGGAGCTAGCTACAGATATCTGGGGCGTCAGCACAGCTGAGTTGACAATAGATATAAGCATTTAGAATAAGCATGGGTTAAGAAATCACATATGACCATGAAGGCATGGAGGGGGTCGAATGGCCATGGAAACCCGTAAAATTTGCCATAGGTTTGAACTTGAGGGGGGATACGTCTTCACAAATAGTTCTCAAGGGATACCACATACTACAAAATATGCTAGTATATTTTGTTGGCTGGCCTGCAAAATGTGCTAATGCCAACCAACAAAGAATACCGCAGCTGTCCGGACTGTGGAAAATGCATTCAACCAACTGGATCTGCTCGTGAGCGATGTGTTTGAGCGCGTCAATATGCCTAGAACCGGTTCCTCTCACTATCGCTGGCGACCAGGAAGTCTGGGACATATAGAACTGGATCTTCGAGACTGAGAGGTTCTGGTTCTCTGCTCTCATCTCCCAAAGAGCGGCTTGCTGGAGTGCGGGGGGCGTGAGCGATCCCCAGGCGGGAGGGTATGCGACGTATATCTTGAAGGACCATATCAACTCCACGGGCTTGAACGTACACCCCGATGACGAGAAATAAGGTGATTACAGCATGCGCATATGACCCAGCCAATGAGATAATGGATGATACGATGGAAAACACGATTGCGACGCCAGTGGCTCCGAACGACCACATCACGCCCGCCCATGGCAAACTATACCTAACGGATAACTCCTGAAGGCCCGTATGGGGGCTTTCATAGAGTTGGAAGTAGTTGGCCTATTGAAACAATAAGATTGCTGAAATAAGCCAGGTTTATCCACTCACTGCATGGGCGGCATATTTCCCCAAGGAACGATGGCTACGAAGCAGGTGGAGGGAAAAAATGCCGCTGGCCCCTGCCAACAAACCAGATGCGCCGCATACAGTCTTGGGTATAAGACCTACGCTATCTGATGCGATAAGAACTACGTTGGATCTTATATCCCCATCGCACACCCAATCAACACACTTAATCCAACCCAATCAAGTTAACTCCACTTACGCCCACATCACCCCGGCCTAAGTTCATTATATTTTGGATCAATTGAGCAGAACGAAAGGGAAAGTCATAACTTACAGCAATTGCAGCAGCAGTCCATTCGTCAGATAAATCCTTCAAGAGCGCGCGCCAATGGTGAGTGTAGATGATGCGATCCACCCATAGATTTTCCAAGCGATTGAGGTGAATCTCGGGCCCCCCTCCAAGGAAGCCAGACTTGTTCAAAAACTGAGCTAGGCGGGGAGGGTGTCGTCTTCCTTCGACTGTAGCGGTTCGATCAAGCCTAGCACCATACTGCCCGTAAAGATTCACATTTCGGCTGTGCACTAATAATCTCGTTAGTCATACCAAGCCATTCTTATGCTAATTCAACGCCTTGCCTAAAAGTCCCATCACTCGGGCTTCGGGGATAATGGATTAGTGGGTGTGAAAGTCCTTATAAGTTGAAGAGGGCCCACCGATTGACCAGTTTAGGTAAACCATATTTCCAGATTCCGCGGCCTTGTCGAGCGCGAGCAAGTATGCTTTGCACTCCGATTTCGTAAATGGACTAGTTGATCCTTCGGATGTCATATGATCTAGAATTACGTGGTGAACACGTGGTAAGAAAAACACAAGGGCGAAGCTCGCCTAATAGGCAACTTGCGAGAGCGCCTTGCAATTGTGAGCGTATAGACCCAAGGTGGTTTTCGTCCTTTGGCATATATTCAATGTGCGTCCAGTACTCTTCGTGGAGCAAAGCGCCTGCTTAAAGTGTTAGAAAATTCAAACCCCAATTGCTGAGGTACGAACGGAGATGAAGCAGGTTGCGGACGTCAGAAATGCCAAGGTCAGACGTCTTTCGTTGGCGCAGCCAACAAATGGTCTTGTTGGTGTGGTCAACCAAGTAATAGCGACAAGTATTGCCACCGGAACAATCGAGGAATACATCAAAGGCCGCTGCTTCGGGCTTGACATGGTCTCTCAGCACTACAAAGATTTCGTACCATGCCATGAGCTGGTTGAGGACCCCTTCATGTCGCAAGTACATTTCGGTTATAATCCTAAGTTCTGAATTGTAAAAGTAGGCACGTCTAGTTGATTGAAGGCATCAGTTCAAGTCAGTTGCGGTGGCCCAAGCTCGAGCAACGCTCACCCTTCTACAGGGTGGTGATATTCATGCCACCCATCTGGGACAGGGGTTATACGTATATCTGCATCTCTGAAATCCAAGCAAACGTTATATATAATCAATTAACGAGAATTGCCTAACATGCTCACTGGTCGAATAGCGCTGTAGCATGGAGAATCCCAGGTTCAATCCAGCGTCCTTTTCGCGGCCCACTGATAATTTTGAGCTTCCGACTGGTTTGGCCACCCATATAAACTCACGCGTTAGTATCATCATATCGATTCGTTTGGCTGGCTAGACCTTCCCACAAGCGGGGATTATAGGCCATTGGATCAAACGGTTCCTCCGCAGTCTGCGGTTCCATTTATACCTGCGTAAATTACTTAGGAGCTTGGACTAGCTTGAAGAGTTTTTTTGGGGCGAACACGAGTGTTTAGGTAATTTCCTATTTCTGCTTATGTAATCGGTCTGAGGAAACATCAGTACTTTGTCATGATCAACCCAGATAAACCCATGACCCGTGGGCGCTCCTGGGTCTCGCCACAAGTCGTGACCAACAACCCCCTCCTGGGTTATGCAATCGCATAAGCCCACATTGGTGGATGCAAGTTGGACGTCCTTGCACCGAAATCCCAGGAGCGCACACACGAACTTAGAGGGTGTAGAAATAACAATAAGAAACACTCTCCCGGGGTCTCAGTAGAGGGTTTTGCCAACGTTAACCGTAGTGAACGCCCAGGATCGCGAAAAAAAGGAGATTTTGAGGAATATTGTACAACACTTACATACCTTGGCAGAGGGGGAGTTAGAACTTGGAAAGACTTTTGAAGCCCATTCAGTTCATCGAATTTCCATTTTGAGCGTACCAGTCCCCCGGAGACTGACTTCTGGGCGCCAAAAGGATGTCGCCACTATCAGGCAATATACACGTTCCCACCATATAATCTTACGTTTAATATTATATATATATAGCATTAGAATCTAAATACCCCGCTAAGAGTGAACACCAAGCTTTGACTTGCGCGCGCACTCCCGTGTTCAGCTGGGAAGGCCGTCACACGTGTGTTCAAATCGGGGCTCTTCAGCAGGTGCAATATACGTGACGCTAAACCGCATGGCGCTGAACTAATATAGCTTAAGTTTTCACCTTGGGTTCCACGCCAATCTATGAGCGTAGTATGTAACATTCCATCACACGTGGGGCCCATCGTTTATCCACCCTGCCCGCGACCCATCATATAAAAGGTCAGGTGTACCTCAGATGCCGAAATAAACTGATTGAGAATAGCATATACGATTAACCAAAGAAGGTAGATGAAATGTAGTACTACAAATAACGGCGTGAAATGCTACAACACAAAGATCTAGTTTCCAGGGCTAAGAGAGGCAAAAGTTGGTCTGGGAGTTCCCGCAAGACTCGTAACTGGAGTTAGGACTTCATGAACTGGTGAGAGCAGCGTATTCGTCCTATGCTTCAGGTCCGCACCGTGTGCAGGTGCACGGCTCGTCGTATGTGCCTCCGAAGATGCGCCTATTTCGGCCCCAGTACTATACTGGTTACCAGATGGGCTAAATCCTGGACTCGCTGGCTCCCCAACATACTCGCGTGGTAGGACAACTGTCACCATACAACACGTCAGTCGCCACAGGACAAAACAATAGCAGATCAACGAACCTGCTCGATCGATAGCATGTGGCAAGCTTCTGTGCCTCCCTCTTAACATGACTATACAGATCACCAGCTTCGATAGCGGCTTCAACGCCCCAGAAAATGAATAGTTGGCCTTGTAAAGCCAGTTAGGCCGGTTATCGCCTATCACAAACTATAACACTTACATTAGGCAGCCCAATCGATAAACCGACAGTTCCATACGCAGACACGAGCTCAAAGATTATAGTGAAGATATCAAACCAGCTATGATCAGGGTTAACGATCTCCGCACGCTACGAAATTGAACGGTGATATTTAGCTCAGTGCAAAGCACAAGAAGTTGAAAAACTCGCCTCGATGATACAAAGTAACCAAAGAGCTACAGCCAACCACCACATGTCTAGCCGGCACGTCAGCCTATCGATCCGGCAATATTATACCATTGACATACCAAATGACAATTGTTTCCTAGCATGCCAGGCAATGTAATTCCCCCAAGCGTTTATACGTCCTCCAGAAGGGTTTGGTTCTTCCTCGTCTTTCTCATCCTCATCTAGATATATTCCCAGAGATTGCTCCTCATACACGTTCGTCGCGCGGACCGAAAGCGCAACTAAGGGCTGGTTAACAACGCCGTAACACAGAGAAGATCATGGACTCACTTGGATACACCGCAACATACCTGCAGTCAAAAAGGTCAATACATGAACAAGCGTCGATCTTTCAGGAGTCATGGTACGCACATCATTGTGACATATAGAACTCTATAAGAATGACGTCTCTTCAGCCCCAACGAATCAAAACCCCAAATCACATCACTTACTTGACGGCAGGCGCAAGTGCTGAAATCGACACGGTTGCGAATCCCGCAGCACGAACGGCTGAAGCTTGTAACAATCCAATAGCCAAACGAGTGCCAACCGGGATCGCCTCAATAACATCATTGCCAATGTCAAGAACCATAAACGAAACCCAATCGGTAATGATCATCGAAAGTAGGATTATGAGAAGGAACCATGTTTGGTGACTCGGAAATAGGTAAATAAAACATCTCCGGGGATGGTCGAGTAGGAAAGATAATGTTTCATGAGTTCGTTTGCCGACAATTTTGCTCAAGACCCAACTATATCCAAGTCCCCAAGTCCACATCAACGGCCTTTATATACGCCAGAAGTTCGAGGCACTCACATGACGAAACGCAAGCTAGACCAAAACAAAGTCGTTTAGACATGAATGTCCATTAAAATCACCGCAACTTACCAAATCGGCTAAAGCGGAGATTCAGTCAGTCAACATAGCCTTCCTTCATGTTTGGAGTACTTACAAATGCCGTATTCCCCGCTAGAATTAAAAAGAATATAATAATAATCATTGGATAAGCCGTTTGAAAAGGCACCATTGACTGGTCAACTAGCGACATCCCAGTGTTTGTATAAGCTGAAACCGCCTGAAAAGCGGCAAACCTAGAAACACGTAGTAAGCACAAACACGTCACATAAGCACAGACACTGCACATACCATGTTGGCGGAACATATCGCCATTGCTGTTCAAAAACGGGCGCCCATTTGCTCATGTTCATATATGGTGCAAACACCACAAAGGCAAATAGTTGAGTTAAGAAGTGGTACTGCGCGCGCACGATTATTAGCTATATGCGCTCGTCCCATCGTACGACAGAATTACACTCACGCCACCAACAATCCAAAGCAAAGCCCCCAGCGCTCTATACTCCACGCCCCCCAATTCTTCTTGCTCCTCCGGGGACAAGTCGTGAAACTGTGAATTTCGCCCGACAATCGCATCAAACGTGATATATGGAACCTGGCGGGGCTCCAGGCCGCCACTCCCACCAGTCAATGTGCGCGTTAGCGTCACACTTTTAGGGAAATATTTTTTGATAACACGTCCAGCTAATTCGTGGGGCATGGGAAATCCCCCAAAGCCAGATTGGTTGGAAGGCACCTGAACGTTGGGATTCAGTCTGGTGGTTCCATAGGACCTTCCGGTAGCAGTCCTTGGGAAATAGGCATTGGATACGGAACCCATGCGCTGCCCTGAAAAATTGGAGGATGAGCATTTGGTGAAAAGCAAACGAGAAGATAGGGGAGATAGGGGAGATAGGGGAGAGGAGCCGCTTGGCAGCCTCATGGTAAATAGAAACGACCCTGTTCACAAAGGAATAATCCAGATATGACGACTATGACCACACCTATTCCCAACAAGAACTAAATGAAGCACTAGTCCGAAGGGTTGGCTGATTCAATGCATAAATGCGCCTCCCACATGCTCTCAGAGAAGCAACCTCGTGGTCCGGAGCACATCCAAGGAACACATTTGTGACCACCCATATAGCCACGTTTAGCGCTATTCATCTTTTTTGAGGCCACCCATCACCCAAATGCAAACCCAAAAACTTCAAAAAAATGAAAACAAAAACTCACTGTTAGCACTCGTCCCCCGAACACGACCATGCCCATGGCTGCTAGCGCCCATATTCACACTGTTGGCGTCACCATCCGACTCTACCGGAGCCGGATTCGCCCCCGTACCGCCCATCGTGAAATTCCTAAACCGTGCTCGTTCACGTTCCCGCTCTGAAGCAACGCCCGCACTTGGACGCCTAGTCCCAGTCCGACCGCGCGCATGCGGAGTAGGGGGGCTCGCAAATTCAATCGTTTGTGTTCGGGGAAGGTCGCCTGTTCCGGTTTCGCGAACTGTGATAGCTTCGCTTGGGCGCCGATCGTGGCCGTGGCCGGTGAACGAAACTGACACATGATCTGTTTCGCGGGCTCGGCTGGGGTTTGGAGACACTCTTTCATCACCAAGAGTCCCTGGGGTGACTCGGATGGGCGGAGGCCTGCTGAACCTTACGGGGCTGGGAGGGGCGCCAGCACCTGAAGATCCGAATTGTAAAATGCCAGATAATGGTTGAACGAAAAGCGCAAAGGCCGGAATGAATAAATCAAGCCCATCGAGGTGCAGAGTGTGGGCCGCAGCCGTAGCCGTGAGGCGAAGGCAAGGTTGAAATGTCATGAGATGAAAGGATAAAGTTGGGAATCGGTATTTTAGGTAAGATGTGATGACGCAATGGTAAAAGAATTAAGCGTTAGCCTCTATTAATAACTAAATGCAGGCACTAACGGGGCGAGTTGACATCGTCTACGTCAGTTATAAACTGATCTCTTGAGCCAGAACGGGGAATGAGACCATGAGTTCCGTGACTAATCAATAAATTTACAAGAAGGATCGTTGAATGTCAGCATAATAAATTGCTATTGCCAAGATACGAACCTTTCCGGGTGAGTAGCAGCGTCCTCATCTGTGACAGTATCTCTGTCGTTATACGTCTCGGTGCGCCTAAGGATCCCGCTCCCGGTATCGCTCATTGGCCTGGGGCTTTCCACAGAAGGGGCAGAGTGAAATCCATCAGCAGTAGGCGGCGAAAGAATCATCTGTGGGGGAGGGACGTCATAGCCTGCTCGAGTGGGCGTTGATATAGTTCCATTCATAGACCGCGATATGTCACCCGACATATCATCGAAAGTATCGAGATCTGCCCGTGCTCTGGGAGTAGCAGGGAGTGGTTGAGATTCGTGATTTGGCGAATTGTTACTGCCATAACGCGTCCGAGAGCCAGACGATCCAGTAGCGACCTGGTAAACCTCTCCGCCATCGTGCTTCTCTTCGTAGTGGTGACCATCTAGCTCGTGTTCCCGGCCCTTACCCTTTCCGCCATCATCGCTCACGACGACCCCACCGATCCCACCCATAGGATTAACCCGCTGAGGCGCAGTTTCGATACGACGAATCATGTCTGTTCGCAATCGTTGTGCCAGTCCACCCTTGCGTTTTGTCGCATTGGAAGAAGGAGTTGCGGCGCCAGACACAGTACTAGACGGGGACTTGTTGGGAGAGTCCCTATGATGCATTCGGTTGGCAAGGCGCCGGAAGAGCCGGGGCCGGATGGATGTTTTCTCAGGCGGGTCCAAGGGAGGATTTGTAGAATTGTTGTGGTCGCGGGACAGAGAACGAGATATGGATATAGTTCGTTCGCGCATAGCAGCAATAATCCCGCCTTGGCGCTCCCGTTTGAGTTCTTCGGCGATAATGTGGGAGAGTTTGTTTTGGAAGAAGCGGCGGCGGGTGTAGACAATGATCCATGAGACAACAACAGGACTTCCCATGCACATCTGGACAAAGAGAATGGCCTGTTGGAAGCCCGTGAGCTTGGAGAGATCGACAGTCGCAAGGCCAGTGACAGTAATTGCGCTGACGCAGTTGAACAGAGCATCGATAAAGGGCACAGGATATTTGCCATTCGCAGCGTAGAATATAGAGGCTGTTATGAGGGGTGTGAATGTGAAGAAAAGAACATGGATACTACTAAAGTTAGCTTTGATACCTGCCATACAACTCGACTCACCGGAAAAAGTTTAGAGAATCATAGAAATGAAGCCAAGTCCGAGTGAAAATGTTGGCCATCCCTCGATGTAGTGGCAACGAGGAATCGGGATAAGTAGGAAAGATACGAAACTATTATATAGCCCACGTGCGAAATGGCCAGCGCTAGAATAGGTCGAAGTAAACTCTCGATCGGGATAGGCGGTGGGTACAAAGTTCGATGTCTTGATGTTTGCTCCAACAAAGACGAATTGGCAATGCTAGAAAATTATAAAAACCGTTATAAAATGGCAATGTGCTGGTCGAGCGGGTGTATCAGGCCAACTATCATGGGCTTTAGAGAAAAGTGTTCTGGGCAATGGGGTTGTACCGATCGAATAAGAGAGGAACCAAGCGAGCCCCTGTCTATCCTGTAGTCATATTCCCGGCCCCGCCCCGACCCGCAAAAACGCCATTGGTTCAGCCACCAACTGGTCAATTGCGGTTTCCGGACCTAGAATATACAGACTCCGAATCCATTTTGTATAAATGACACAAATTTCCCTCACGGATCATCGGACAGGTCGTAATCGTGCTGTTGACTGCACTAAATAAAGCACCAAGTTGGATGATATCACCTGATTCTGACGTGATGTCCCCAGGGTCATCTCATCAAACCGGACCCGCGCTCCGATTGGCAACGTAACTGAGCTCGATGTGTTGCTACTTTACTTGCAGTTGCCGCCGGCGACAATAATATGTGTCGACCTCATCTTCATGCCTCTCGAAACCTCATAGTGAACTTCCAAATGCAACAGACAGAACGGCCAAAACTGGAACTTGGTTCCCGGGTGAACCACGGTGACGGCCGAAACCGCTCACTGGTCTCGCGATGTTTTCGCCGTTTCAGCACGCGTACCTCTATTTCATCACTAAGCGACAGGCGATATCCATATCCGCTACCACTATCTATTCGCCGAGCCACACCTCGCTCCCCCGATGCGGCACCAACTTGTCCGAATAAGGAACGACCACGTCGGGGGCTAGAACACAAGAGGCGCCCTCGAGAGACAAGAATTGGCTCATGCTTCCAAATCTCGTTTCTCTTGCATTCAATAACACCAATCCATTTTGGGCTCGCGCCGCACTTGCAGAGTCGGGCTCGAATGTCCACACGCGTGTCTCGCTACGCAGCCAAGCTTAAGTCGATAAAGTGCCTGGCAGAATTGGCTCATGATCCCAGCTGTCAACCCATCTCAGCAGATACTTCTCTTCTTCGCGATCGAGGGTGCCTTGCAAGATAGGAGCCAAACGACAACTGCAAGGCAAGTAGCAAGCGCTCAATGGGCCCAAATATATATTTCTGGGCAAATGGCCGGTTATTCGGCACTCTAGGGGACAACATCGCAGAAAAGCCGCAGCACTCGGTTATATATGCGCCTTTTGGCCATATTAGGAGGTGCGTGCCTCACTGGTGATGTTCTATACTCCAGCATCAGTCTTCTCGCTTCGAATTCCCCTGTCGTCCCTCATTTCGCACGTCGATCGACAGGGCGGTTGTCATTCTTATCAGCTTGGAGCATCACCATCATCCGTTCGGAACCCATTGTCGTCGGGCATGACGCCTACTACTTTTTAGTCAGCGGCGAGCTGGCCGATTCAAGTCGGCCGAGAAACGATAATACAAAATTCGATAACATCCCCAACTACAATTTCCGCATCGATAGACCATTGGATGGTGTACTTCTTCATTGCCCACATATTAATCCACTACTAAATCTAAGGTCCGAATCGAATATTATAATTAGGTCAGGCAATATCTGAGTTGGAGGTAGAACATATGCATGTGGTGCTAACCGAACATTTTGAACGTCCTTACTCGTGAGCCGATAAGAGCGGTGTGCAGAATGTGGCTGAGGCTCACGGCCCGGAGACGAGACAAGATCCAGAGAGGCGGTTGTGTACTAGACCATGGGAGGTAATTTCTAGGGTGGCCCCAGCAATCGAGAAAAGGACATTATCCGAATGGTTTAGGCTGCGGCTGCATGATGAGTGAATATCCTCGACCACGTTCTTACACCCCAGTCTTTGGACTTCTCGCATGCTTGGTTGAACCAACTTTGTAAAAAAAAAATCACGTGCCTTCATGTGGCAAATCACACTCTCAGTAGCGAAAACGGCTGAATCCTCAAAAACCAATTATTTTCCATCATGATTGCCTACCAACAAGTGGCCATGTTCACCAATGTGGGTTTTTACCAAAAAAGGACTCATGGCCAATGTTGGTATGCATATCTACATACATAAATTGTAATTTAAAATGGGAATCACACTAATAATGCAATGTGGGAACTCGGCGATTCATTGGTCAACTAGACCTTAAGTGGTGGATATCGCCGCAGTCTTCGGAGGCGATATAGTGGTACAGTCGAGCCCCTTGACTGCGATAACGGGAGCAACGATAAATCACCGGAAGCGCCAGGTTTCTCGCTCCCCCATTGTAATTGAAAAATCACTGATTTTAGACATGTAACATAGCCACAATCATATATATGCAGCAAACATATGGTGAATACATGTGTCCAGCAAATTAGTTTCATAGCTATGAATGCAAAATACTTGCAGAACTGGTGAGAAAAAATCTCCTAGGCCTATAGGTCGATGTCCATTGATATTTTTCAATCAGCCTCCTTAATATGGATCAGCCAACCAAGCATGAAGAGACCGAGCAGGAAATTGCTGATAGAATTGTAAGCCAGCTCACCCTCAATGGTTAGTTGCCCAATATACCATTGTGTAGAGCTCTTCCTAGTGCCTTGTTTTAATTGTAACTCGCCAATATGTATTGATTTTTGACCAGTTACAAGCTATACATACACATTTATGTCCTTAAAAGGGTAGTTACATAAGGTAGCGTGCCCAAAAGCGAGCTGACAAATGTGCTTGTACATGCTTTGAGAAACCCCCTCACAGCGATAAACTGGCATATGAAATCCAACCATCAGTATCGCAGTCAAGGGGCTCGACTGTACTGTGCCGCAGATCTTCGGGCGTCTTCCCTCACGTGGTCTCCTGCCCTCGTTGTTCTGGTCGCTACCGTCTGCGATGCAGTGCGTAGTCTTGTTCGGCTCCCTTCACCCACGACTTCATATACACGTACTCGAGTACGTATGTATTTTCTCTTTCGTTTCTCCCCACCCTCCACTCCCTTTTCTCTGAGGCATTGGCACGTCGGCCGCCCACCCGAGTCTTCGCGTCATGCGTAGCTCAGGCGTTCGTCCGTCAGGCGCACCCTCCCCTCACGGGCTACGCCCGCCGGGGTTCCCCGTCCCTTCAGCGTCTCTACCTCGCCATTAGTTCATTCCATGTACATTATTTTAGTACCTCTCCGTATATACATTGTTCTTATGACCCGCATTTATGACGCACTCCCGTAGGCACAGTTGCAAGAAAAGAACCCGAAACTACTATGAATGTGGAATTAAAGTGCGCATATATACGACAAGTTATATAAATGAATGCTAGAGGATTACCTCTTAGATGCGGATACCTCAGTCCTTGTCAGGGAGGCTGCCAGTGCAGAACTTTGGTTTTGCAACATTTCCTTTGTGCAACTTTACACAGCACATAAGGCTAGGACTGACCAAACAAGGCTAGTAGCCTCGACCAAATCAGGTAATATCTTGTATGCATATACTATCTGAGTTCAACACATTTAGGTGACTAATATATATATCTCCATGCACATTATGCATATGGCTCTCTTTCCACACCTGTGTTGCAACCAATAAGATGTCTGAAATAAGTACTTAATATTGCTATATTCTCACTAGAGTCTATATGTTATAACTACTGTATATTCAATATCTAGGTCCATGATTCCAACACCTACAGTACTCAGATTCTCAGCCCCTATCAGGATGCAATTTCTTCAGCTTCTTTCCCTCCCGTCGGCAACCCAACCTGTACCAATAAGTCCATTGCACCCCTTCTTTTTATTGCGTGTCTCTGGGCGTCACTCTCTGCCAACAGCATCCCTGCAAACGCAAGTGAATTGAAGCTCAACCGCTGTGGCACATAGTATGCCTGGTCCCTCTCGACCTGGAAAATTTTACCATTTTCTGGACCTGCAGGATGCAACTCGATTGCGAGTTCCTCCATAGTCTCCACTCTTAGTCGTGGAATGAGGTGCATATAATTTGATGTAATTAAGACGTTATAACTTGGGGGTGGTACTTGGGCAGTATCATCGTTGAGGCTTATAGATTGCGTATTGTGGTATGATTGGATTGCGTGTAAAGCTTTGTCGATTAGCGCAACAGACGAGTTAATCAACGTTTGAGTCAATTCCTTGAGCGCTTGTCTAGAGAGTTTCTCGGTGCCCAATGAACTTGCGCTCGGGAGCTCGAGTTTATGGACCAAGTGAACATATGGGAGAGGTAGGGAGAATAATTTAGCTATTACACATCTGATTAAAGTACCACTTTTCTATAAGTTTAACTTAACTCACTATCGTTGTTAACTTTCAAACTGTGGATATATGCCTCAATAGGTGGTCTCGGAATTTCTTCGTCCTTGTATTCGATCGCAACAACCGGATCCTTTGTGGGGATAAATTGGATGTGTTTGTGAGGTTGGCTAGCACCTGAATTCGCCCCGCAGTTATAAAACGCAAAGATAGGGTTGGGGGATGCCTGGGCAGCACGTATGAGTAGATATGCTTGCGTGAGGTCTGAAGGACTAAGAGGTGCACTTTGGGACTGGAAATCTTTTAGTGCTAAGTTATTTTATTATATTGGATAGAGATTCAGACTGAAACTTGCCTTTGGTTATCATCAAGAAATGGCCCGGGATAACACTAAATTTGTTGAGCTGTCCAACGGCAGTGCCAATTAGATCAATATTAGCCTAAAGGTGGATAGATGCCAACGTGCTACGTACGCACAATAATGGTATAAACATCTCCGTCTGACTCGTCCTTGATATCACCAATGTATAGATCAGCCTCATAGGGAGGCATGAACGGATCAGGTTTATCAGCCTTGGTGGGGTCGGGTGGTTGGGGTACAGGATTTTCTTGTATGGCGGGGCATGTATTTCCTATGGGTTGTTTCAGTACTTGAAAGTATGAGGTATTTATTAAAGAATTAGAATTACCGAATTTATCGCAAATCTGGCGCTGGTTTGGACATTTGGTACTTGATGATACCAAATTCTCCCATAATGTGTTGACTTCAAACTAAATTCTCAGGGCGAGTTAGTATACTTATGAACGAGGGTTGTACTAACATCGATTCCATGCTCGACATATCTTGATCGAGTAGAAGGATAAAAGACGAGTGTGCCCGAGGATTTGGCATTTTCAAACTTGGGAATCAGGGAAGAGATCACCTCTGAATGTTTGAGATAAGACATGATCAAGGTATCTGTTGTCCGCCAGCTTCAGGTAGCAATATTTGGTCACGGAGTTGTGAGAGGGTTCAAAGGTGTACAAGCGCTGGGCGCTCCATCTAGCATATCACTAGCTACCATGTAGGTCTAAATTCTATGCAACAGCAATCAACACGTTCGATTTTGCCCAAAGTGGACTGAATTGGGTAAAGTGGTCAAAAGAGTGTCTACGGGAATGTTAGCGATGATGAAACTCGTTGTATGCGTGAGATAGGGGCAGCGTTTTGCAAAAATTTGGCCACTTGCTACCTTGGAGTGCGGTCTTACAGACTTCTGTGAGCAAGCTCCTGTAGGTCAATAAGTTGGAGCAGTAGCCCCTGGGACGCATGGCGAAAGCTGCGCTCGTCCTGTCTGTCCTCATTAATATTGCCGCGGGGGTATCAATATGCTACACTACGAGCGCGCTCTCAAATTTAAAAGATTTTATTTGGCTGTGTTGAAACGTAATACTGCGTCTAAATTGTTTAGATTGCATCATGGGGCGCGAGGCTAGCGCTATAACGCTCTCTTAAATCAGCGTTCGCAGGATTTTCGTGTGCACGAGATCTGGTAGTGGTTGACCACTTATTGGCCGGAATGCGACTCCCTCCAGATATCCCGGCCAGAGCACAAAGTTGTGAATATATGTATGTATGTATATTAATATATATGTCTTAGCAGTTTGGGTGGCTTCCAATGATGACCATTTAAAGTCTCCTACCAAATGGCTATATGTAAGATTACTCAGGTGGGTTATAGACCTGAGGCGGGGGCATGCCAGCAATTAGTGAAATTAAACGGATCAACTAATCTATAATTAGCTTATTTTATTGAATGTATAATTTACTGGCTAATTACAGTGACGAGTTCATATCAGTGGTATATATCCTTTGGGCTCAAATTCTGCTTGTAGTAGGTATAATTATTGCTCTAGCCCCTCTGGTTTCTGGCGAAGCTCCATGCTTTCTCAGCTCCGAATACCTGCGGCTATGCGCAAATTGTATTCATATAAATGTAGTATCTGATGCGAATAAAATATTGTTGTGTGCCTTCGGGTTCACCTCCGCTCTGAGCTTACAAGAGTGATTAAAGGTTAAGATCGTGGATTAATGGTGCAGCCTGCAGAGCAGTTGGAGTACTCATATCCTCCCCTGGAATTTAACAATTGCCTCAATGAGCAACGCACTCAACAGGTGGATTTTTTGAGAAAGCCACGACTCACCCCGCTTCCTGTTCGTGAACTTCCATACCGATATCCCGAATTAGTTTCCACGTATGCATCGATTATTGAATCTACACTTATGCGCAACATGCCTAACCCAATGTCCATGTGTGGCGTCCGTGGAATTTGGACCGGAGGGGAGGGCGTTGGTGCAGCGGTGGCGGTGGTGGTAGCGGTGGCTGGCGTTGATAAGATTTGGGTCGCAAGATTGGGGGGAGTCGTAGTGACAACAGGCGGTTGCCTGGGGTCAGGAGATATGGGCTGAGGCTCAGGGATACCCGGGTGACTAGGAGCACCTGGATCTTGTGTTGTTTCTATGCGAGGTATAAGGCGACCTTGTCCGTTAGGTGCGCGTATCTGAGTCGTTTCTATTTGTGGTGTGGGGGCGTGCCGGGTGCGGATGGGAGGATTTCTGCTAACATCAGGAGATACGAACCGACTTCTATAAGACCTTAAACCGATCCCAGCCAACTGGGTAGGTTGCCCTCGTATGCCAGATGCCTGCGGGCGGTTTGGAATTGACAAAAAAGTATTCCTGTATTGACCGGGCAGTGTTTGCTGCCGCCCTTCGGGCTGCCGGCTTAGGAGCTCAGAAGGTAAGGCATACACCCCTTGGCCGTAATTGTATGCAGCGCTCCCGGGGCGGTCGTTCTTATCTAATATTGACGTATCTGAGGTAAGTGAGTGGCTCTTTGAGCCTGTATTCGAATTAAAAACCCACCGGGGACGCGAAATACAGAAAGGACGGATGAGCGCCAAGTTGGGCCAGGCCGGAGCATCAACTTAGGGTCTGATGGTGACGAGGGTGTTAGAGTTTTAGCAGCGGCTGGTGAGAACGTATCAGGCGTGAGCCACTTTGTTACACGGTTTCAGGGACGTGGTATACCTAAGCTAGACTGTGAGAGGTAGAATGGTTCAGGAAACACGAAATGCTGAAGTAAGCAGAGTAGGGGCCTAGGTGGGGCAAATATTAAGTGATTTTGAAAGTGGGCGGGATGGAGAACTAGGGACGTAGTCTCAACTTACACAAGTCCTAGTGAACTAGCCACAATTATTTGTGAGGAAAGTGGAGGATTGTATCCACTTCCAACCAGATCCTGATTTCCATAAAACCCATATATATATCATGGATAGTATTGAAATCCACAGAGTTTCCAACATGTACACGAGATATCGATGAGCATTGGACAAAGGAGAGTGATGCAAGCGCCGAACTCACCGCTAGATGGTTGTCATTCATATCAAATAAAAATCTCAGCCCCCGACTCATTCCATTCTGGCCGTTGACAAGCAGATCAACGGCAAGCGCGAGGAGAAATGAACCAACGGAGGCTGTCGAAAATATCTGGAAGCACGTTGAATATACTTGTTCAAGTATATGTTACCTAGCCACGTGCACTCACAACGCTTCCCCTTTGTTTGAAGAGTAAACTCAGGCCACCACATACGATACCTATAACCACAATTACAATGTTTATGAACACTAATTGCTGGTTGATCCCGCGTGGAATAAGCAAGCCCGGGCGTAATATGACTCCTCTGGTAGCAAGGGATCCGCCCCCGAGACCACACATGGCGACTGTCGCAGGTAAGGTTGTAAATTGAAACGCGCCCCCAATAGCCCCAACGAGGAATGCCGCCCCTGTAATTAGAAGTATGAGTATGTCTGACATAGATTGTGTGGACGCAAGGCCATTCTCGGAGATTGCATTGACCAAGGAGGCCCACACTATGCATTTGAGTTGGTGGAAAATGTGCGTCGTCAGGGAACTTACTTGCAAACGCCAACGAAATTCCGACACCCAGAGAGCTTGTGATTCTGCGTAGTCTCGCTCCAGATACACCCAGAGGTAATCCAATTACGGACGCTACAATCGCCCAGATTATGTTTGGAGCCGAAAATGACCGGCCATTGATCAATCCGCCTCCATCGGAAGCTTGCGATTGAGGGATGAGTGCTCCAGTGTCGTCGAAAACTGATACATTATAGCCGAGGATCGGGACTGGGCGGATAATTGCACGAGGGGCGATAATCGGGCTAGCATCCGTACTATGGGATGATAATAGAAAGACTATGAATGTGAGCCATAGGTGAACATGGATTTGTCGTTGGCATTGCAGAAGAGATACGATATTCTGCATATGAGTCAAGTCCCCAATATGGGCCGGGGGAGCCTGAGTGCTGAAACGTGAATGCAAGGGCGAACTTGGACAATTGCAAGTTCGTGGAAAACGAGTGAGATAGAAAGGGCAAGCGTTGTAAAAGGTGCTCTCGACTTATTAGCTCCAGAGAAGATGCCGCCAGGGCGTAATTTCTCGAGGCCAGCAGGAAGAAAGTAGGGATAAGATCTAGTACTAGTGGTGTAGCTGTGGTGCAAGGAAAATGCAGCTTGCAGGTGAGTCGCCAGCGTACGCGTGTTAGGAGCTGGTATTGATCCCGCAGCTCACGGTAGTCGACTGGAGCTGGTCCCAACGCACAACAATATACCGTCGTCAAGAGACATCGCACAACAAGGCTCCCGTTGTCGGCGACCCGAATGCTTCTGCGACACGTGATCGGTGCATCCACAATGCGATCTAATTTATATCCAGCAGCCCGGCGGTCGTAATCGAACCACAGTGCAACAATTGCAAACGAGCCCCAGATCGTGTTCATTTTAAACCTAAATATAGAATAGATCAATTATGAGTTAAATGTTTTATTACTGTAGCATCAGGAAAGTCCGCAGCGAATGACAAGAACTAATTATAAAGGTGGTGATAAGGACTGGCCTGAAGAACGCCCGACAAGGAGCTGGGAGGATGATAAAACGTTTATCAGATCTTCTTGAGTCCACCAATCCCTTGTAACGAGCGAACGGTTTTCCCGATGTAAATTCTTCTTTGAGGAGACTCTTTGCTACATGCGCACTAGTGCACTGCTTGTGGCAGTAGCAAGATTATTTTGCTACAATCACAAGTGCCTCGCAGCAGTTCAAATTTAATTTGTAACAGCCATGTAAACCACGGCGCCATTCAGCCTCGCCCCCTTAGGCTTATCAATGCACGGCATATATAGCTGATAATATCGACAAAGTTTCATGAATCCAAGACCGCCACTCAACCTGAAACCTTCACGATGCACGAGATGAATTCCCAGCGACTTCACACACCACCTGGTATGCACTTAGTCTGAAGAGAAGGAACAAGCGTTTAGATTATACACTTGCTTATTCAGAGCATCAAAAATACTCACAACTTAGGACAATCCTAGCTAGCAGATTGTGGCGAGGAATGGTTTGCGTGTGGACTTGAAGGAATCGAAGACGGACTTGGCTGGGTTGGACTTGAGTTCGAGTTCGTCAGATATTGATTCACGATGCGGGAGGCACTACCGCCGGTATTTCTGTGCCTACGGTTGTGCGCGAATCTAGGTGCTGACTATTGAAGTAGTGTTAGTCCGGCCTGCCAGACGCGCATATACCTCATTTCAGACATGGAATGGACCTACAAGGCCATACAAGGTTTTGAAAAATCTGCTTTTAAGTGTTGGGTTTGGGTTATAGAACCCAGGCAGGGAATATTTGAGTAAGTCACTATGAATTTCGGCTGGGGGTTTCATGTTAGAAAATACGATTATCTAGCGGCTTAAGGGAATGTACCAATGGTGTTCGTTTCAGTGTCTTCTAAACGCGATGATGGCCTAATTGCGTTCAACTGGCGCGTATATACTTCAATTTCTCCCTGCGTTATTGCGATGCTATCTAAATTGTAATTGGTACGTCACATGGTTAGTACATATTGTATGGGGGGTCTTACTCTGATCCTGGTTCGAAATTTCCTGTAGAAGAGCTATAGTATCACGATGGTCACTTTGTGTGCAGAATCTATGGGATGTAAATCTACTGCGGTGATGCCAATATTCGGCACTATCCCGCATGCGTGCTAGGTTACAGCATACTACTGTAAATTCCCAGAATTTCTAAGTAATAGATGTAACTCACTGTCATTAGTATCATAGAATTTCGGGGTGCCATGAAGCCATATAATCGCTTTATCCGTGTGATTAGCAATATAGTACGAATATTTAGGAGCTCTCCTTGATACGCATCGCAATATAACAACAGCCTCAATTTCATGGTGTCTTGATTCAAGTTGGTGTTCCGAATTCAGACATTGTTGTATGAATCCGGCTACTTGAAAGAAAGCCTCTAGGACCGCAGTGTCGTATAAATTGTTACTGGTGATGATGTTGCCATATTTGAAGTATCGGAAATTAGCAGATGTATTATAAGCTTCAATATCGGGTCCTAGATCCAGAGCTTGTGAAGACCTTGGAGTCTGAGGGTCAGGAGTTGCGTAATAGAGATGGCCATGTCATTCGCTTACTCAAGATTCCAGCTGGCGTCTACACATCTGGGTGGGAGATAATAAGAAGAACGCACATGAATGCCGAATAAACTTGCCTCTTTCCCCGATCTCCAAGCGAAAAACTCGGGAAAATACGTCGACCCTTAGAACCTGGGCAACACATATATACTGACTCTAATATTTCGGTGATAGAATAATCGAGGTGCGGAGAAAAAATGGGGTTTCCACTACGGTTATCAACTGAGACACAAATAAAGGAAAAAACCGGCGTTGACGAAGGTGTCGTGAATCTAAAACTAAGTTGGTGCAGGGGCTATTGCTGGCGGGAACAGCGTGAGTCGGCTGATTTTAAATCCCAGCTAAATGTATGGAGCCCTAAGGAGCATCGATGAGCTTTTTTAGGAGAATTGAAGGGCAGATTATCTACTTGAACACATACCGGTACCTTGAGCTCCACTATTCGAGTCATTCGAAGAGCAGTTAGATCCATGGAAGTATCAGTGTCCTAACTAATAATAGTTCGGTGGCAATCGACAGCGCCAAGAGGTGCGTTCCAACAATTAGGAGGGAAAGAAGTGATAGAGTCAATAAAAACAGCCTACAGCCAAGAACATCAAGGATTCCTCATATCGTTGACAAAAGCTAGCCAAGACACTGGACACCCGCACAAGATTTTACGAGACGGGGACGTTCTAAATATGGTTCGGTGCAACTGAGTGTCGCCGCGCGCTCGTATTTCTAGCTCATAAGTAACGAAAGTTGTGTATGTCGTAGTTCGGTTGTACCTTCGTGAAGTTGGCCTATAACTTATGGTCGTCTGATGCCGGAAAACGAGGAAAGCGCTTCTGGGTACTAGCGCTTATCTACGCTGCATGGTTCTAATAAGTCCAACACTTTACGCATCTCCCAATACGCATGGGCACGTGCGAGGGCAGCTTGGGCGGGGAATGGGGACGACGGAACAAGGATGTTGATTATATATGGTCTATCCATTCAAATTCCCGTTTGCCGGGCCGGGCAATGACAAACGTTAGGTTTAATCATTTATGCACAAAAGACTTAACGGATCACAAATTCATAATCACATATTCCCGCAACGTCATTTCAGTATGTTATGAGATAGCATCCCGGATAAATTCACAGTAACTTAGGTTCAAATGATATTGACATATCAAACAATTTGCTTTGATCGAGAATGACAAACATCCGATGCTCCTCGTAAAATCCTTCAGAACTGTTCTGTTCATCACGACGCCTTTGATTTGATGATGGGACGGTAGGCTTTGTATTAATCCTCGTCGCCGGAGTGGCCATAAATAACTGGGCGCTGCGAGTTAGTTTCTTCCTCATCCTGGTGGGCAACACCGGGCAACTATTAAATGGGGTTAGAGCCGCCCAACTGCAAAAGGATCGTTATACTAACAAGTCCTAAGAGACTACCCGAGCTTAAAGGTGTTTCGACGATGCGACCATTTGCCGAAGAAATGCCAAAACAGTATCGCATGATCTTGGCTAGCACTGTTTTAGTAATACCACCGTTGAGCTTCGATAACATCGCATACCAATCGAAGTTGTCGCATGCGTGTCAATCTTGTTTGGATCGAATTGTTGTAGCATCTCGTACATTGGCTTAATTCTTCTAGAAACGTTATCGACAGCCGCTAAGGCTAAGAGTAACGTTGAATGTGGGAAACATTTTGTTCAAAGACGGAGGTGCCCACAATGGTCAAGCATAAGTCCAGATAGAAGCTTGCGAGCATCTTCAAGATCAGCCGGCGTGCACTGGCGGTGGGCGGAAAACAGAGCAATGTGATTCCAGTATTCGACTCCAAGTGCACCCTCATATATGCCTGGTTTGGAATTCGACACGATAAACCAGTGACCGAGTATAGAAAATGAACATACCATAGTTTACGTGAGTATGAGCGTCCACAACCCCTCGTCTTACAAGGTCCACAATATAGTAGTAGAATTTTGGGCTTTTTGACAAACATCGGAGGACGACGACAACTTCGCATTCACCAAATTCAGATCGGTGTGCAGCAAAGCACCGATCTATCTGGTCTTTTGCGGCTAAAAAGGCAGAATACACGGGTCCGTGGACGAGGTTATCTAGTGTAAGGAAGTTGCCGAGGCGGAAATAAAGCATTCCATCTGAAGATACATATTTATTGATATCTAATTCGGATCTCGCGATGAATGAGCTCGCTGATTCGTCTGTACTATTAAGATTACCAGCTTAAGTAGATAAATTATTTGTCGGAGATATCCTTGGCTCACTATTTTAACCGACTTGATCGTAGGCAGCTTAGATTGCAATTCCTCACGAAAACATCTTGGCTATAGAAGCGTATGTACTTACTGCTCGGTTTGTATACCCAACACCTTACGAGGGGGAATATATTCACCGCTCTCCGAATGCAAGAGTGGGCAGCCGATTTCTGCATTGTCGGCGGGTGGAAGGAAACCTTGGGTAGTCATGAGGTCGACGCGTTTCTAGGCCTAATAACGAAATCGGACTCAAATCCAGAAGCGAAGTTCGAATGTGAATAATCGACTAACAGGTAGTGAATTCAAAGTTGCTAAAGGTTCCTGAGCGGGGATGTTTACACGGGAGGATACTGAGACCCAGGGGGAGAAGATGTTAGTGAGACCAATGCGCCGTTAGTATAGTCTAGCACTAGTTGCCTTCATCAAAAATCAATTATCTATATTCTGATAAAAGATGGGCAGATGGATCAATCTGTGCAATGATACACGATGCTTACAGGAATCCGTTATTCCTCGCCAATGACAGTTGCGCTCATGCTTTTGCCTTCTTGTGCATAAGAAATTCAGAGAAGCCCGGATATTTGGAATGTCTGTGACGAATCGCGCCGCTCGATCGTCCAGATATGCATCTTTGAAGGGCAAGGGATGTTTGAAAGTACTCGGGTTCTCTGGGTTCAACGAGACCGGCATGTGATCCATCATTGTGGGCTTTGATTGCAAGCTATCGATATATCCTTTGATACAGAACCGATTATCCAGCGCCGTTACGAAATACGAATGATGTGCTCCAGGAATGCGATTATACGGGAGAAACGAAAGAAAAAGGCGCGACCCAGATGATGGGTGATCTGGTTATCACCTGACCAAGGCCTCAAAAAAGCAAAAGCACATAAATCATAAATTATCTGCACGTGATTTATGGTTATCATTTGTTATTCCACCCCTTTCCTGCTCTTGACTCGATCACTTTGACGACCTGACGCCGGCCCAAATGCTCAAAGTACCAAGTCTGAGACGAAGGGGTAAATCACCCACCCCTTCTACTCCAGAATTAACTGGAACTGGTTCCGAGGTACCAACCCCGCGTAGCAACGAAGATACAGTCGTTGTTTCATTGGATACGCTCTTGAAACTTCAAAAGCAAAAATTCGACGATGCACGAGGGAGGCTAGACGTGAGCAATTAAATCTAGTACAAATATTGCGTTTTGAGCCACTTTGTGTCAGGGATGGTTCATCGGAAAGCGAAGCGTCCTATTTCCACTTGGCTTGGCACGTAGGTCACTGCTCGACCAACCAAATAAAAGCACCGCTGAATTTGAACTGAACATTCAGTTGGCATCTTGGCGTCTTTTTTGATCCTTTCGCCGTTACCACCACACCTTGCACTTTTGCTTGAAGAATATGATATTTCAAGTCTTTCCCTCCCTGGTCTTGAGTTCGAGTGGAACCAGCTTACAGAATCTATCACTAAGTCGACCCCAGGAAAACTTTGGGCAGAAAGTAATGACTTTCGCGTCGGGATGGCGTTGAAACAAGAGGGCTTGGAGGCCATTCACCCGGTGATTCTAGTCCCAGGTATCATATCGACGGTAAGCACACTTCGTACTAAATATACAACCCAACCACATCCAATTAGAATGAATAGGGCTTAGAATCATGGACTACCTCTCCCGAGTACAGGCACTACTTTCGCAAACGCCTCTGGGGAACGACAACCATGGTCCGTGCGGTGGTCACAGATCGCGACCGCTGGATTGCGGCGCTCATGCTCGACCCAGACACGGGCTTGGATCCTCCAGGAATAAAAGTTCGCGCTGCCCAAGGATTAGATGCAGCGAGCTCTTTTATGCCAGGTGAGTGTCCTTGGGTGCGGTGTGATCGCAAAACGTTCTTACCGCGTGTTATGTGAAGGGTACTGGATTTGGTATGTTTATCACGCCCCACGTGCAGTCCGATACTTATCGGACTCGATAGGTCTAAGATAATAGAGAACTTGGCAGTTATTAACTATGATACCAATAACTTGAACATGGCAGCATACGATTGGAGGTTATCATATTACAATTTAGAGGTTAGAGACGGCTATTTTTCCAGGTATACTCAAATTCAGTCCTATCGGCACAAACTAACATTATGCACAGATTGAAATATCAAGTTGAAACATTCAAGTATGTCTTCGATCCTTAGTTAGGCAAGAAAAGAACTAATAAGCACTTAGGAAACGAGAAGGGAGGAAAGTAGTATTAGTTGGTGCGTGACCCCCCCACGCCTCACTTTTCAAATGCGGCCAATAGACTCTGATATTGATTGCCTAGGCCATAGCATGGGTGGGACGGTCATCATGGTCAGCCAATGACGCAACCCATTTACAAACTTTTAAGCGTGATTCTAATGACCCGTTGAATTTAGTATTTGTATGTTCTCGTGCCACAGGGTTGACTTCGTGATCTAAATCGGAATCAACAGCTTAAAGTGGGTTGAGGCTCCGAGTTATGGTAATGGAGGACCAAGTTGGGTTGAGGTATGTGCAATCAGGCGGTATCACCGTAATTTAACCTACATTTAGGATCACATTGAAGCGTTCGTCAATGTTGCTGGTACTTTGCTCGTACGCCGATCACCTTATGTCCGCTGATCTTCTGCTGATCACCAACACGCGCACGGCAGGGAGTCGTGAGTTGCAGACGAGACAATGATTACCAAGGCTGACATCAGCGGGCAGCCCAAGGCGATGGCTGCATTCGTATCTGGCGAAATGAGGGATACGGTTGAAATTCATCCTGCTGGGGCTTATGGTGCGTTCATTTCGGCTATTTTCGACTGCCAATCATAACACGTTTGTGCCAGTGTTGGAGAAGGTGAGTTTGGTGAGACCGGTTGAACGTTTGTGCGCTAAACCTATGCCCAGTTCTTCTCCCGCAAAGAACGGGCCAAACTGTTTAGAAGTTGGGCTGGGAGTGCTAGCATGTGGATCAAGGTGCGTTCACACTGGTGTCTGATTGGTCATTGATGGAATTTTGCTTGGATAGGGGGGAGATGCGGTGTGGGGTACCCCCACTCCATTTGCCTCGGATGGCCCAACTCCTACCACTGACTCTAGCCATTCGGACAGCGCCACGTCTTACGGCGCACCAGACGACCCACCCGATGTCACTCCTGAAAACTCGCATGCTCGATTCTTTAATTTTCGGGCGTCGCCGCCCGCAGCACATGTTCAGAGTGGCCCAGGTGTTCCAGGGAATCTAAGTGCTGCACAGGCAGGAGATTGGCTACTCGGGAACGCGGAAGAGCGCTGGCAGGTTTGTGGCGACGCCACTGCGAGGCCCAAAACGTTGATACTGAACGATGCTGAGCAGAAAATGATGGCGCTGAACTATTCGTATGGGATCGAGAGGGATCCTGACCAATTGGCGAAGAACGATGACGATCACACCAAGTTTTCGAATCCATTAGAAGTCAGGCTACCTAATGCACCGGTACGGGGCCCTTATGTTTGATCGGCGGAGATCCGGGGCTGACTGGAGACCTACAGAGCATGCGTATATTTTGCCTATATGGCCACGGTAAAGACACTGAGGTGCGGTTGATCTGAAACATGGCTGTAAATTTGGTGTCTCAGGTTTAGCAGCGATCCTATTGGTATGCCGCCACCGAGTTTGAACACGAGAGTTCCGGAAACGTTGAACTCGGAGACCAGTGCGCTGATGTTGCCGAAAACAACGTGACTTGCATCAAGCATCGGGCTCCACTCGATTTACCACTAGCAAGAAAGAATTTTATCGACGTTGCGGTTCACAATGATACAGGGGTACCGCAGGTAAGCGGACGTTGATCTTGTTACCAGGGCCCGAAGCATGCTTTGGCGGGTCTTTTTCGATCGTAATTATGCTTCCACGTGCTCATCAATATAACTTTTCAAGGTAAAAAGCGGAGTCAAGATTGGTGGGTTGCTTTTTCCCGCTTTCCGACATTGATGCCTGAGGCTAGGATTTTGCAGGCGAAGGCGATGGGACAGTCGCATTATTATCGCTTGGTGCAATGTGCGTCGAGGGGTGGAGGTCTGGAAGCAAGTGGAACCCACATGGGATCAAGGTCGTTACGCAAGAGGTGATCCCATACGTTTCAGCGTTGGCTGTTGGCAAAGGGCATTTTCTGACGACCGCGGTACTTGTGATGTTACGTACAGATGGCGCATAAGCCAGAGCCTTTTGACCCTCGGGGCGGGCCGACTACGTCTGACCACATTGATATTCTGGGCTCCGAGGCGCTCAATATGGCTATATTACGTATTGCCGCTGGGAGGGGAGAGGATGTGGAAGAAAGGTTTGTTTCTAGAATCCGAGAGTATGCAAAGAAGATCCGATGGGACTAGATTTGGAAGGGGTGGGTTTGTGGGTTTGAGATGGGCTGTGTCGGCGACGTCACGAGGCATGCGGCGTCGACAGAATGAGAGTATTGGTCTCAGATATGGCTTTTCAAACTTGTATTCTTACTTGGGTGGATATTGAGATGAATTTGAGAACTTGCGCGCCAGTAAGCGGCGTGACCAAAATGAATTACAGATGGCGCTGCGAAAGGATCCGCTCGCGATTGAGAGGATCATATCGTGTCGACGGCGTGGCCATCCTACCAATTGGGGTTGGGTACCCGACCGAGCTCGCCTTTGTTTTTTACAACTGTAATAGACGCTCTGACATGATGTTTCCGCATGGGACCCGCGTCCGTTGGGTTATATGCAGCAGACACTGCCTGCCCCAACATTTTTACAAAAGTTTAAATTGGGATTAAATGTGTTTCGTATTCATCATTGATAATAGATTGGCGTATTGCTGCACAGACTTGAGCGTCGAAAAGAGTCATTAATGCGTTGGTTGAGTGTCGGAGGTGATGGGTGAGGTGGGCACAGAGCATTACGTAATTAGGCGCCGCTCGCTCGGAATTATTCTCGGAAGTAAGTTATATAATAGCACCCTCGAGACGACCACCACCCCGTCCGATCGCCTGATTGTCTCCCAAGTTATGGGGAAAGCGAGCAGTCCCCATCCGGACCATTCCTCAATATCTTCAGCTCTTCCCTCTCGCATATCTCGTTGGACTCGTTTGGCCCGTTGGGTTCGTTCAAAGTTCAACAATGAGTGAGTTTTAAGCGGATTATCTTAATTGCCTCGTTGATCTTATATTAGTCCCAGTTCTCCGGCCGTCCCCCCGTCCAAACCCGCGTTAGCCTCCGACTCGCCGCTGTCGTCGCGGCCCTCGTCGCCGTCGCCTTTGACGTCATCGTTGTCCGCTTCGGTCCCGCAGACGTGCTATATCACTCCGTCATCGCCGCTAATTGACGGAAGCGCCGAGGGAGATGAGGAGGGGGATGTCTTTCATGATGCACTTGAATACCTCGAGTCCGACACCTCTATAGCAAACAAGCCGGTTCGGTCGAGCGTCTTGCAGGCCCAGTATGACCCTATGTTCGAGGGTGCTGCCAAGGGCCGCACGGGCGTAGTTCCAAGCCGTAGCGCCATGCGAGCAACACATTATGCCCATACCACCCAGCCCATCCAGTTCTCATATGGCTCTCCCCGTGGCTCATCAAAGCCTGCTGCATCACCTGCCCAATTTCCGACCTCCTTTCTGGCTACAAGGGCCCTCGACTTTTCCCGTCCTGCTTCTGCTCGGGCGCCTGTTCGCAAGGCTGTCCTCGTAGGTGTCCAGCTTGTGTCATGACATTTCATTTACTCTCTCATAGGTTGGTATCAACTATTCGACCTGGACCAAGGGGCGCTTGTGGCATGCTGCCAGGGACGCCACCCGCTTTGGTGACTCATTGAAAAGTGCGTTCCCCTACGGACCCGAAGGTTTGGAATTGACTTGTTTGGCAGATTTTGGATTCCCCCCTGAGAATATCAAGGTCATCACCGATGAGTCGGGGCCTCAGCTTCCAACTTCTCAAGTTGTGGTACGTGCTCCGTGTCTTGTCCCGTTTACCCTTTGATATTGATTAGTTCTAGATGGACCATATTGAGTGGTTGGTGAAGGATGCTGCGGCCGGTGATACCCTTTTCTTCGTATGTACGTGCATCCCGCATTTGGTCTTGCTGGGTCGTCCTAACAAACCCGACAGTCTCCGGGCACTGCTACACCCACACCACCCACGGTGCATGTCTCGTCACAATGGATAGGATGATCCCAAGCGATGAAATCCATCAGCAACTTGTGCTTAGGATCCCCGCCGACTGCGACCTGCACGTTATATTCGACTGCTGCCATGCCGCTGGGCTCGTCAAGCTCCCATATTGTATCGGACGAATGAAGGATGCTTCTGAATCGAGTCTAGGCTCTGACTCTTCTGAATCCGCGGTCGAGAAGGCCGCAGCTTTTGAGTCTGCGGTACCCCCCGTGTTTGACAAGGCCTCCCCCGCGCCTGCACGACCTGCCTCGCCCTACCGCGATGTCCCCCAGCACGGTTCTCTATTTGGAATCGTCCCTCCTGATGATGCCGACCCTATTCCTGCACCGCCTCCACCCGTCGCCCTCGCCATGGTTGACCAGGACTCGTTTGGCGCCCCTAGCGCTAATGCGCTGCAACGCCATCCTCGAGGGGGTGTTGTCGCCGCTCCGCCTCTGCTCGGCGCTGTGACTGGCGCCCCAGCTGGGACTACAACAGGGTCGGCGGCTAGCTTCTTTGCCTCCCTCGTGGGCATGGCCTCGACCAACTCGACCACGACCAATCCTCGTGCGTCCACTGGTCCTGAGTTGCGACGCGGTCGACAAGTAGTTGCTGCGGGCAACCAAATTCCCGATCATTTCGAGGTACGGGAAGGGGATTTTGCGAAACCAGCTGGGAGGGTGGTATGTTACACCTCTGCACACTACATACCTGACACTAATATGCCCCCTAGATGATCTGGGCGGGTGCTGGAGAAGCGCAGCAAGCTTATGAGGCCTCGGGTCGGGTCAAGAATGGTATCCTGACACACGTGAGTCACTGCCGCGTGCGTGGTGAACATTCACTGATTGATTTGTTCATATTTACCCAGGCCTGGTGCACTGCTCTCGGTGAGTCTTTATTATTGTGCAATCGGGTAACTGCGACTGATTACCTTTGCCCGATAGATGCATGCGTCAACCGCACTCTCTCTTGCCGCGAGCTGTGGCGCTACATTGTGTACGTGCTATTCTTCCAACCTTATCGCATCAATCTAATATATCATTGCCTAACAGAGAAGTCATTTCCGACGAGAATACCCGGCGCAGTGAACGCGACGCCAGGAAGGAAGCCTCGGAACGACAGGACCCCAGGCTGCGCGTGCAGCACGCCGAGCTATGGGTTTCCCAAGGTGGACCACTGAGCTCTGCGGCACCCGCTTTGGACCGGCCCGTGCTTAAGCTCAATGGCAGTGCCGCCTGATTCTTGCAACCGTCCAACGCCGTGGCACAGACGCCTCGATCAAAAATTTCCGTTACCTGATATCCCTCTCATTTCCACAGGATTTAACGATGCCCTAGATATATACCTGGTAGACCTCGGACAAAAAACCTATACTCTATTTTACCCTTTCTATCGTTTTTATTCTCGTATTTTGGGTTTTGTGGATATACAATTATGTTGTATTTGTAGTTTAGTTGTTCGTTTTTCGTTTTTCTTCGCTTTGGGCATGCCATCATGCATTCGATTAGGTGTAGGTGTAGTTTATCTCTTCGACCCATGTACTATTATCGATGCTTTCTTGTTACTGTGTCATCCTCTTTGTTTCTCATCCCCCGTTCATCATTGGTGGCGGAATACAAGTTCCACGAATCACCGTGATCTGGCTATGCTTAGTTTGTTCGCATATGTGTTTCATAAGGTTCTGCACTTGTATGATGTATCGTGTGATTAGGTGTCTCCACCTGTTCTCAAAATGCCATTTTGGCGCTTAGTAGTTTGTCCTGGGGACAAAACTCTCTCTTGTTACACCCAACATCAAAGCATCTTACGATTGTATTTAATATTCTATTCAAGATAAGGGGCGGGGATAAGATTGAAGCAGGGTTGTATTAATATTTAATATTAGTATTTATTTAAGATATATATTCAATACTGTAATTAAGCAGCGCACGCGGTAAAATATGTTGGTTCCCGTGGCAGTGGCTATCCAAGCTTTCAGAACTTGAGTACTCTCTAGTTTCCATTGGTTGAGGGGAATGCTAATAACGAGCACGGTCACCCTCCCAAGCCATGGAACGATGCTGTTTCAACAGAATTCGCAAGATTCGCCGTTACACGTTAGACCTAGATGCGAGAATTCAAGCGCTAGCAAACGTTAACCCATACTAGGCGCCGCTTGTAATTGAAGCTTCGCACGACTCGAGTTTCGTCCAAAATCTCATCTGTAGGCTTTGTCAGCCCAAACAGACGAATAGATTCCTTTTTTCTTGATCGAATTGACCGCAAATTCGTTTAAAGCGGCCTATGCAATGCTTCGGAGCTCGTCGGCCTTGTCTTATCGTTGGCGCTTAGCCACTTTGGCTATCGGCCGCCACCCCACTGCAGCTTGGTGACGACGGGGACTTGAAGGCGGGTGATGACGCCACGCGACCACCGGATGGATCTTAATTAGGTGGCTTCACGTGAACGGTTCAACTTTCTCCAGACACCATGGCTAATCCCCCTAACTCTACCCTCATCGATGTCTCAAGCCCTTGATAGCCTAGGGCTCGAATGCTTTGCGCTTCGGCTCGCCGGGCTCGAGAGCGACGATTCTTCCACGTGTTGGTGGATTGAAGGCGGTCATTCGAGTGCGTGTGCATGAGTATATGCGCGTTTTTCGTGGTGCGTGGGGGAATACGTGTACTAGAGGTCATGGGTGATTGCCGCCGCATGATGTGAGATCGATCGGCTCTCCTCTGCGAGGCGCACAATCAGCGGTAATCGGCACTCGCATGTAAATATCATGTGGATCCCTCAACATGTGGCGCTGGGAGTACAATGCCGCAATGAGAAGCAAGTGTTTGTGTTTTGCTTTCGGGAAATAGACTCAGCGGTGTCCTTTGGCTCACGGATACAAGTCACTCCGGGTGTTTCTAGCCGCCCTTGGGTGCACGTATATATACCGGGCGAAACCCGCCTCTACCGTCAAACACACCTCTACCTCTTTCTCTTGCCACAATCATGCACATGTCCCGTGGTCGTGTCGCTCAACGTCGGCGAGTTCTCGGCGGTGTGGCTGCGAGTGACCCTCTGCCTGTACTCCCAGCCGCTCGCCATCCCCCGGTGGCGTCTGGCCCACCTGAGTACTCATCTGCGCTCGAGCTCACGCCTCATGGTCTCCCACCCGCACCCACAGAGGCCAGGGAACCGTCACAGCGCCGGGTCAATTATGGGGTATCCACCGCGACGGAGAGACCGCCTCCCGTAGTCCCCCAAGGCCCCAGGCCGCGCTTGCTTAAAAGAGTTTTCAGACGCATCCTGGCCGTCCTTCGCCGCCGGAATCAGGTATGTCTGCTTGGCCACCTGGTTGCTCGACTATCTCATTTAATTACATCTATTCAAGGGAATGTGATGCGTCTCGGGGCGCGTAAACACGCGCCGGCGGCGTCCAACAAGATACGTATACGTTGGTTCTTGCACACACCTTGTTCTTCGTCTTCGTTTTGCTTAACTAGATTTGTCTAGTTCGCATTTTTGCTCCGCTTTCTATTATGTATAAACTCTTTCGTCTGTCTTTCCGCTTGTGTTGTCAACACCGTGTAATTATTGTACAAACGCGTTTACCTGGTGGTTGTTCATATTTCATATTGTTCTTGATTCTTATGTATATTATAAGTCTCCTGGTGCTGCCTTTGGAATCCCCGGTTTCAAAGGCAGTATGAGGCTTGTTATAGAGAGCGGTTCGAGACGCCAAACGAAAAGGGTATGCATGTCACCAACTTGGAGCCTGGCCAATATTTCTCCTAGTAAAATACCCCGGACCTGGAATGGTAACTCGGAGATACGTACGTTTACACTATAAGGGAGAGTCTAAAAATTATATATAAACCATGAACACGGGGAAGCGGCTCACCAACTCAGTTACATGCCGGGGGAACATAGAACCGGGTAGTAGTGGCATTACACGAGACGTCGACCCAACGCGGTTGCTTTGCTTGCCAGCCTCGTGCACAAAAATCTAGGCCAGCGAACCAACCTGTCAGGAGAGAACACGAAGTTAGCTTAGTCACAAGTAGGTAGGAACGTCGAAAAGGATTCAAGGGGAAACGCATAGCACTGTTTACTTGTTTCATCGTAGAAATGAATTTGGGTAATTCCACTCCAGACGGCCGGAGTAGTGGCTCGACAGGTTCCCTCAGACTGTAATTAGCATACTTGCGGTTAGTGAGCGCATCTGAGTGTTAAGGTTCTTCGTCGTATGCGCCAGCGCCAGTTGCTGGTTGGCATCACGTGAACAACAAACATGCACGCCCATGAGCGTCAGTCAACACCCTTGAGCGTCGCGAGCAGGCCGGCCCCCGAGCAGCGGGTCGACATGGGAATGAGGTTTAGTTAGCCAACTTTTATTTATTTACTCTAGATCTGAACACTGTCCTTCATTCACAGACCAACGACTCAATGGCCAATCAGGTCGGAGTAGCACCGCCGGATGATTTTTCTGTAGTTTCTATCCATGGAGGGAATAAAGACAAAAATTCAGTTCTTAAGATTCAAAAATTGAAGCACCCGGGTATTCTTGAGGGGTGAGTCAACCGATCCTCGCTCCTTTTACATGGGCAATCATCCACACTTGATGTGCTAGCCCTCGATCGATATCCTTTATGCCCCGAGCAAAGGTACGCACCCAGCTGGGTCATAACGACAAATCGGATTACCTTTATGGCACCCTTTGTTAGCTGGACAACTACGGTTTACACTGGCAAGCCATAGGTTTTAATCTCTGGGTATAGGCATACTCATCTTCGTTTGTCACATATACAATCCCCCGTTGAATTCTCCCCGCCAACTGGTCAAACGCATAGCCCTTCAAGTTACTTCTATTCATCTGCGACGGACCCAGATACAAAAGTCAAAGCGGAGAGTACTTCATCAAATATTGTTATGCCAAGGAATATGAACTAGTGTTTGCTAAGCCGAAGGAACATCGTGGGGACTTATAAGGGTGCTAGCGCTCGAACTCAGCCGGCTTTTCCGACGTGGCCCCTTACCCATCTATGCTCTGCTAAGTGTCTGGTGGTGATTCAGTTTCGCTGTTGTATGGTGGCTTTTGCTCAAGGTTAGCCGAAGGAGTGTCTATACGAGCTCTCTAACCGGCGTTTATGCTGCACTTTACTTTAGTTGATAACCCCGACATGGATCATGAGCCCATTCCCCTGCAGCTAGCTTCTCTTCCCCCTCCTGTGACTGGAAATAACCACTCAAGCCATACACAGCGTAGTTATGAACCGTGTACTTGAGGGATACCTATGTCCTAGGGTCCTCACCCGCGGCTCCTTGGTGAACTTGTTGCTGCTGATTTTTCAAGTTTCTGGAGAAGTCCTCAAAGGAGCGTTATTCATAGGAGTGGGAGCGGTATCGCGGGGCCACCATTATTTTTACCATAATTACAATGATCAATTATATAGCTAACTATCTTCAATTCATATATGGTTCTTTTATTTTTATTTTTATATATTTATTTTTTTCGCCCAGTGTTGTTATAGGTTCCAGCACATTCTAATTCCAATGTCGGTCCTGATCTTGATCGCGAAGTTCCACTATATGCGCTAATATATATCGTATTTCACCGTGCCCGCGTGGACGTGGTCGCAATTCAGTTGAGCTTTACCACCAATACTACGAATTCGAACGTGGACAAAACATGGTCCCCCAACTAATGGGGTGAAATCGTTCCCGGGAACCCACAATGGTTTATACTCCAGTGGCTGGCGGAAGCCTTCAAGTTGGTCAGTTTTGGTTTGGTACTGTCGGATCCGAGGAAGTGGGCCACGCCAGGGAAGTGGGTCCAGGTTGCCCTGATTTTGTCCACGGCCCCGCCGTATGACAAAATATACTGTATTTCAAAGTGTATGATTGAGTGCGTATATGCACATAGTTTTCAAGCTAGCCCCATTAAATGGTGGGATAGTAAAAAATAATAATAAAACGCATACGTATACACTAGTACTATGTTTTACTCGAGCTCTCTCCTATCGCTTTATTTCCGCATGTAATTTAGATTTTGGTTGTTGTATTACACACCAATTATAGTCGTTGTTCGGCCACCATCAGGCGCTTCACCAAACGCAATTTGTCCACATTAGCGCCTAAACTTCCCACAGTGATATACGTTCACAAATGCATTCTACAAGGCCTATATACGCATATAGCGCACTTTTTTGCGCCACTGGGCGTTTGGCCTAGTCCATTCGAATTCAGTTCTCAATTCGGGGACAAATTCCTTCATATATACTTAGAATATATTGTATTATGATTGGGATGCGCATATGCGCTGAAGATGTAGGTTGCAATTAGAACAAATTAGTTGCTATGCATCATTGACTACTGTAGCGGTAGCTTTTGCAAGTTTCACGCCACTGATTAAGGGGGATGCGTCAGTGAGCCTATATATAGTTATAATTATGAACGGGCAGCTGGAGTACGGGTGGCTGTGAGTGCGTGCATGGCATAAAAACAATTGTGTAACTCCCGCGGAATTCTACTCCCACATGTCAAATGCGCATGCAAGTGATTTATGACTGTAAATCTCTCTGCGCATCTCGGGCAGCTCAAGACACCGTCCAAGGATCCGGACTTATGTGCAGATCTTATAGACCCCGCGCAAATACGCGCGTGTATCATTAAAATGCATTTTAGACTCAATCAAAATGGCTCTTGTCGCTCTTCGCGATGTCAGGGGGCGTCGGCCCATCTGATCGCGCGATTATGGGCGCTTGCTTCAGATACTTATCCAAAACGCTGTATGGAACACACCGTTAAGCGAATAGATCAAGATTTCAATTCCGACCAGACCATGTGCTCTCAAAGTGCGGGGGACACGCGTGATGAATCGGCTGGATCCCAAAGCGCGCTTCATGTGACCATGGCCATGGGCGATGTCAATCCTTTGAGGTCCTGCCCCTTGAGTTGCCATGACGCTATAGTATCATACAACATACGTGTACATTTGTCCACCCTGGTCCTTACATTATATTAGGCATTACTTCATTATAATTATGTGCTCGTTCAGGGAAATGCGTGTTTAGCGTGCACCGTAGGAGTTATTTGTGTTCGTGCGGGTGGGGGGTGAGTAAGTGTATGCGCGGCTATTTTAAACGATGTTAAGGGAGCGCGATGGGTACTGGCAGGGCTGAGGGCGGGGCACGTTAACGCGTTGCCGCGGAATAATGAGCTCAATTAGGTGAGCTTATTTCTGTCGTTGTGCGTGATCGACGAATTGCTGCAAATCCTGCACACCCTATCAATCAATTTTGTGACAGCCCAATGCTTGTGCCCACGCCGGTCGATATCTTAATGTCCCTGGGTTTGGGACAGTTTACCGCGCATGGCCGATTCGATCAATCCACCAACTTGGAGAGATTTCTTTTGAGTCAGTAGCATTAACTTGATTCGAGGATTGAATTTGTCACACGTCATAAATGCATACGATAAACCAGGTCCGTCACGATCGGCCGCGGGCCTGGATGGACCAGCGGATCCGGGCTGACCTTCTTAATTCACGAATGAGTCTTTAAACTTCCACCGCTGCCGCTGGTATATAACATTGTGTTGGGTTTGCCTGCGTTCACCATCTCCACCTCCTGCTAAAAATCATGTTCTACAATCCTACTATTCACCGTCGGCCAGTTCGTGTTGGCGTGGCTGAGGGCGAGCCATTGCCTCCCTTGTTTGGCAATCACCTCTTTGTGCCGGCGCCTGCGCCACTAGTATATGTCCCTCTATTCACCCCGGTGCTTGAACTCCTATCTACATCCGTGCCTTTCGACCTTTTGCCCCCCGCGTCGTACGCCGCTGAGCCTCCGCGTCGGCGTGGGCGGGCCTATGCGGTGGCTACCGCGACGGGGCTACCGGTAATAACCCCCGAATTACGGCCGACTTCGCTTGAAAAGGCATTGATATCCGTCCTGGACATTCTCCTACGCTATTGCTATTAGGTATGTCTGCTGTGCTACCAGCTGGCCGGTCGGTTTAATCTAGTGCTACTCTCGCAGGGGGCATGTCAGTCGCGTCCAACACGATCAATTATTATCCCTCGTTCGTCGACGCTCATTACTCTGCCGAACTTGTTCTTGTCCGTCTGTCGCGCTATGCGAGCCGACCTGAAATCTTGTTATCATGTTTGATTGCCGTTTTTTCTCCATGGCCACATATATGTATACACGTTTCGTCTGGGGGGTCACATGCTGACCATCATTCTTTGATTAATCCTTGTTTGAGCGCTCTCCTGGTGCCCTCGGGATCTTTAAGGTACTGAGGGCATCAGGTGGGAATTATAGAATGCATATAAAATGCTGATAAACGAGGGGATAAATACACTTATCAATGTGCTCACGCGGGGGAGGTGCGTAGGTGTGCATTAGAGAGAGGGGGCTAAAGTATACAAAAGCGCGGGCGCGGTGGGGGCTTCTCACCTCGCTAGTGAAACAGGCCTGGCGCCGGCGCAGTAGAATCGCACGATTGCCCAAGAATCCAGAGTAATGGAACCATCTGTCGGAATCAAGAGAAGCTATACGAATCTTGGTTAGCGTATGCGTGGAAACGTTGCAAGGAGTACAAGGTACCGCACCGTTGTCCCGCCCAATTATAGAGATGAGGGAAAAGTTCCTTGGTCACTGTCGTCCAGAACCTCCCGAAGGTCCTCGCTTTCATCACTACTTCTAACGGTGCCGGGGCCAGCATATGCGCTAACGTTGAGTCACGGTGCTCGCATGCGCCAGCTGGCTTATCACGTTCAACGTCACGTGCTTCACCTGGTTGGCTTGAAACGTCACCGTGCTCAATCGTTCCAGAGGCGTATGAGGTCTAGGAAGCTCATGGGTGCGGCGGGCGAGTTTCTCTAGACAGTGAGTTTACTAGAATGTGCCTGTGAGTCTAGGTCTGCTTACTCTCTGCTCGGCGCTAGTGCTACGCGAGCGCATATATCGAGTTGTATCGGTCGCCCTGGGCGCGGGAGGCTGTGCCTAGATGGCTACAGTTACGCGAGAGGGCTAGGATAGACGAGGGCATACCTGGGCGGCCGTAGGTTAGCAGGGTAGTCCTAGAGGTGGACTGAGGTTCCCTAATCCGGGCGACCGGACATGTACCAAATACAGCGTGATTTGATAAAGTTGAAGGCTCGGTGGCGCTGGGAGCAGAGTAGGGGATCGGAGCCGGCGCGTGCTAGTGTCAGGTGTTGAGCGTTAAGCGCCGAGGGTCGAGCGCAGGACGTATGGCGTGCGGACTGTTGTTATGTATGTCAGATAGCCTGCGCGTAGGTGCTGAACACTCGGTGTGGCGGTAGTTAGTAACTAGAGACAGAATTCGGAGGTCGCGTGTGCGTGAGTCTGAACAACGGAAAACGCTTGAAATATTGGGCACTTCGCGTTGATTAACAAATTTATTGGATTAGAAGTATACGTCGCGAGATTGGGTGAACAATTGGAAAAGCCGGAGGGAGTAAGCGACAGTCAGGTTGTGCATTGTGCGTAGATATGTGTGTCATGTTGTGTCATGTGTTAGCGAGCGTGAAATGGGGGCGCGGTCGACAATAAAACCAGGTAGCGCGTAGAGCATAACATCCGGAACAAGAAAATAATATATAATATTACGTTCGTGAGCCTACAGTGTGTGCACGTGGACGGTAAGTCGTGGCTTGGCGGGCCGGTGGGGAATTTAGACCTAAAGGTTGGTGTAGGAGGGGTGTGGTCGTTTCGGAGCGCACCCGATGCTAAAAAAAATAAAGGTAAAAATGTTTTGACGCGTGAATCTATAGCGTGCGGCGTATATGTGTATAACGTGTTCGGCGCACGGTGCGTAGTATGCCATGCTTGACGGGTAGCATGTGGTAGTGCGCTGTATTGTGCGGTAACGCGTGGTAATATCCACCCTATGGTTGTAGTGTGTCGTGTGTGGCTTAAAAAGTGAGCTAGCTCAACGATATCGATGCGAGTTGCTTGGGCGGTGTCGCGGTGGTGAACGACCTGCCAAAATAAGTCAGGGCGGCTCACGTGACCTCGGCGTGGGACGCGTCGGTTAAGAATCGGCTGTAAGCTATGTCGCACAGCTGCCATGTGTACGTTTGAAGACTATGATGGAGACAAAACATTAATCGATAATGCATTATCCAAGGCGAGTTATAACCAGTCGTAATTACTAGAAAGTTTCTTTTTCCGCGAAGCTCATAATTTATTCTCCCCAGGGCCTACTTATAGGTTAGCTCAAGTTAGTGGCAGCACATTATATAAGTTGTCTTTTATCTCCCATGTATGCGCATGAAAGAGTTTGCTGATAGGGTGGGTAGGTCAGACTGAATACAAATGATAACTATGATTCGTTGAGAATTGTTCGTAGGTATCTTGCCAGGATAAGCAGCGCTGAATCAAATAAAGGTTTTGATGGTTGTCGGCATATATAGGTCCAACATATACTGGAGACATATGAGACGTTTAGCGGTACCAGTGCAGAAACTAGTACAAAGAAACCTGATATGCTTTTCTGGGTTACTCTATTCAAGCTTGTATTCAAGAGTTAAATATCCTAGCACTCGACTCGGACAAGTTCCAGTCCCATGGCACAAATCCGCAGTGATGTCAGGAACATGCATTCCCCGGCTATACAATTGGTACTTTAAACGAATGATAGCGGGCCCGGGAACGGCGCGGAAAGATATAACTATGGCTTATATGTACATGCGACAGGGGTGTGATCTCGAGGATTTTGCCGCTGGCAATGATCTGATATGGGAAAGCCGCGGGCAAGTTTGAATGGCCGTCGCTGTCAGCTTCGTTATATAGGGCAAGTACTGCCCCGCTAGGCTTTCTTGTGCTATTTTTCTATCTACCTACCTAGCACATGGCTTGGTATCGAGGCGTTAGTATATCCGTTGTGCAGGTACCAACTATGCCCCATGACGGCCGAGCACCGCCCGTAGCTGTGGCTCAATCTATAATAGTTGCTACTTGGCGAGCCCCACCCGGTCTGCTGCGCCAGGCAGTAGCTGTCTCTACGCGGCCTAGTACCTACACTACATTGGCTGAAAAGGCATCTAAGTGGGTTTTGAGCTAATGCTATTTGCTTTGCTTTCTGGTCAGCTGATTCGTTCTACGTAGGGATGAGCTCGATCCAACGGGTGGTACGGACTTCACTAGCAGGGGTGATATACCTTTGGAAAATTATGGGGGGTAGAAAACTCGTGTACCCAACGGTTGAGATGCAAAATGTTGTTCCTTATTTTTTTGGAGTGGTGATCATGAGCGTCCGACGTCCCCAAACATGCGTAGGTTAAGGCCCAGATTAATCTCGTACTCACAAGTCTAGTTGGATTCATACTGCTGCTGCATTGTTCAGGCGCACGTACACAAGCCCCATATAACCATGTTGTATTCGTTTAAGCCTTCTATCCTAATAGTAAAGTTAGAGAACTACGAGGATGAGATCGTCGTGTTCCGAATCTCTTTTCTGAGCTTACTATATACTGTGCTAACTGTGATGATGTTCAAAAATCGTGAATAAGAATCAAAGACTTGCGTGAGTTGACATACAATCACCTGCTGTGTAAATATACCCGCTGATATTGACGTGGACACAAAAGGTTCCGTAGACACGGTTTAGTTAAAGACAGTGTGGAAGGGAATCCTGCATTGTTGGGTGTGGTCAACTAAGCCTACGCCAGAGGCAGGAACTATTGGTGTGGTAGCGGAAAACACATACGAACACATGCGAAGCCTCCTGAAAGCGTGCGAGTCCCTGGGTGAAAAGCAAGAGCCAATGCATGTTCCGTTTGTGGCTGGGTCACGTCACCAAACGGTTTTAGTTGGGGCAATCGTGGGAGACCTGGGCGAGCCTGAATGTGCTACAGTAGTCCACACTTATAGCTTGCATCCACTGCAAATAGCCGCTCCCGTGCTGATAGTGGCAAAGTTACGTGTAGTGCTATACTGTTGTAAATCAGCATGAGCAAAGGTGGGGGCATGCGCAGCGAAAGACAGTATACTTCTCGTATGGAAGAGATCACGAGCCAATCGGCGGGCTGGCTCTGGCCGGCGGCGGAAAGGATAAGTGGCAAGCGGCAGGGGGTGCTGAAACATCTCACTGTTGACCATAGTTAGTCTATACCATTACCGTTGTGATTTGAACGTCCCATACCCTTGGTGTGACTATTCCCATATGCAACTATACAAAGTTGTGGGTGCTAAGCAGGTTTAGAGGATCCAGAACATAAACAGCGCTAGTTTGTATGGTCTGTGCGCAGTTCGTCCCGGTGGATTTGTGTACCCCCAACATTCTGCTTATGCACTAACCATGTTCTCAAGAGGTTTCTATCGATACTCTCATTACATTTGCATGCGGAGCACAACCTAAATGCTGGGTACGTACACCCCAATTGCAAAGCTATACCATCGGACTCACCCCCGTACATCTTTTGTGGCCCATTTTAGCCACCCTCTCACCATGTTCGACCTAGATCTCCCTAAGCTTCCCGAGTCGCTCAAAGTTGAATCTAAGAGGTCGTAGACATGCCTACACTAGCATTCAACCTGCTGAGCAGAGATGCCAGTGGAGACACAGAGCATGAAAATAATTGATTATGGTACGAACTCTGGCCACAGAATCTGCTCTTGACCTTAAGCTTGCTGACATAGTCATGATCGTACAATCAAACCTGTCTTCAACACGTGAAGTCACGATTTTATCCTCCCATTTCCGGATCTCTTGTGACACCCCTCCATTCACCACCAAACAAGAGAACCTAGAGTTCAACTCCTAGGTAAGCCCTGCATGCATATCTTGTTTAAGTGAGGAAGCTAAGCCTCTAGTCATTGGGGACATAGAATTTCCGAACCCCCCATCACAACCAACCTTTGAGATTGACACGAAAGCTCTGAGCGCATGAGCGTGTTTATCGTTGATCTTCCCCAAGTGGACTGCACATGTGTGTGTATTAGCCGGACCGCAAGCTACCATCCGATACCTACTAGTCGGCAAGTGATCGACCCCCATAGATCACTGCTTCAAAATCTATTGCTCAAACTGGTAATAAGTCTACTATGTACACTTGGAAAAGTTCACACAGGAGCCCAGAGTTTCATCAGGTGCCCCAAGCTTAAGGTCTACGCTTATGAGCGGTAGTAACAACGGTTTGAATCCTAGTTTCGTAGCTCTCACCCTTAGACTATCACCTAGCTGATTTTTGTTGTTGTTGCAAAGTAGCTAAGTCTCCCTCAAGCCCATTATGTTCCTCCCCCTGGGTTGTCCCCATTATCGTAGACAAAATCTGAGTCTCCCATGTAAGTTATTTGGTGGTCTTGAATCGATGCTTTGCCAAGCTAACATACATTATCATCTATCGCTATGTATACAGAGGCGACCAATGTCAGAATATTGGCCTAAAGCTAGGGACCGTGGCAACTCCCAAGGTAGGAATAGCTACTCCGAGTTCGGGCGGCTTGTGGAAAACAATGTGTCTAGACCTGCAGGCAGGCAGCGCTCACTCACAGGTGTAATTGTGAGAACATCCCAACTAATCATTCAGCTATGATATATACGGGTCAGTTCGTTGTGCGTTATCTCGATCTGCAGGTTTGAGCTCACATGCACGTACACGTCATTCATCATAGAGCAACTGCAGTCGGTCTTTAGGTAGTTACCAGCTTGCTTATTCTGGGTAAACGCGATGCAAAAATCCTCATGAAACATAACCAATTCATTATTGATTCAGTTGTTTTCGTAAACTTTAAAGAATTTGTAAAATACTAGTTTGCCGTGTCCCCTGCATTACACATCAATTATGCTAGCTCCAACCACCGGGCAGTGTGAATATACTGTATTTTTCAGTCGATTTAGAACTTTACCTCAATTATGATCCTTTGCCCAAGAAATGAAGCGTTGTGGACTCGGAGGACCGGAGCCGGCGTTTACCCGGCATAGCGCCGGCTTTAGTCACGTGGCCTAACACCGTCTTAGTCCATAACACCATCAGTCAAATTACTCTATTTACCACTGTCTCCCCTGCCGATTGCGCAACCATTCAGCGGCCAACGTACCCCCCACCACGATCATTCAGTATCCTATGTTGACTCCTGTCACCCACGGGGCTGGAGAGCGTCAATGTATAAGTATCAAAAACAGCATCTAAATTGCCTCCGCCAGTGGTCAAATGGGTCAAACAAGCCATGGTTGATCTTGGGACACGTGTACCGGTACCAGATGAATGGGTCCAGAAAGTACTTTTGTGCACTTTTCCACGCAGATACCATTATAGACAGACAAGGCGTAGTATGTACTAGCTGTAATTATGACAGTGAAGTCTGCTAATTTCATTGATCGCTTGAAAATCTATCCACCCCACCCCCATTGTTAAATCCGGGCCTAAATTCGGTTCGGCCTCCGTCTCGCCCTAATATAAATATTTTTCTGGCTTTTAGTTTAAATTTATCAGTTTTGACGCGGCTATATGCATGCCTATTCTAAGGAGGCTGAGGAAAGGATCTGGAAGCTGATGATCGGATCATGACGGGGCCCCCAGTTGACACACAAGAGCAAGGCAGGAATCCGGCCTCGAGGTTCGGGGGGCCTCTGGATATCACTCGTGTACATATAGTACAACCAAAAACAACTGCTATGCGGTATGAGTTTGCGGCGTTCAGAGCTCGGAGATCGGGGGCTGGAGTTGAAAGTTTGAAAAGTTAATCGCACACGCTATATTGGTCAAGTTTGCACTTTAACATATTAAAGATATCCTGTCATCTAGCCTGATTGAGCTAGAGAAAATGCTGAACCTTGAGCTTCTCGTATTAATGTGTTTGCCCTTTTACCTCCGCGATCGAACTCTTGTTTAAGTAAAACTGGCGCGGAGAGGAACACGAATTGATCGTGCTAAGCCTATATGCAGCTGGGGTGGGAAGATCTTGTATTCGGATAATTGGATCTGGTAGCTAGCCCTTCTAGGAGAGGCCTTGAGATTGAATGGTTAGCTTGGCAAGTCTAAAGATAAAAGAGCGTTGACCACCACCGCCAGACCTTCACGACCTCTATTCTCTCGAAAAACATGACAGACGCATGCGCACACAACAAAAGTAGCATGGCCTGCAATCGTCGAGGAGTCAGTATAGCCGCCGCGCAGGCACCAAACATACCGCACATCAACCATGAGTCAGCCGCGGGTATTCCCCAACTGCAGGTTGTATTCCTTTTAACACCACCCAGTCCAAGTACAGCGCTTCGTCATCGACTAGATAACGTAGTCGCTACTAGCACAGAGCGGAATCCCTATCCAACCTTGGCAGAAAGAGCTCTCATGTTCGTCCTCTACCTTCAAGTTTCCCGCCAATGCATCGATACCTAACTCTAGCTCTGGCCATGGATCATTCAATATAGGGGTGGCCTTGATTTGGAAAATGCGGTCAACACTCTCATTTCAATCAGCGTACCTCATGAGTAGATTGCAAGGTGTAAAGAACAAGATCATGGTGCGCCAAGCTCTGCTTGTATGGCCATATGGTTGGATGGTGTCGCTCTAACGATAGTTCCGCAGATTCCGGGTCATAAACACGTGTTGACCGACTTTTCGACTCGCCCCTGTTTACCACCAAGGTTGCAACGTTGGATTGGTATTGCCGCTAGGAGTATATACGTAGCCTTGTTTTTTCTTCCTTGTTTTTTTTTTATCTCCGGTGTTGCCACCGAGGTTGCACACCTTAAGCTTTGAGAGGAGGACGAAGGCCGTTGTGCCACTGGTGCCTTGCAATTGCGTCGAGTGTCAGCCTGGATTTAACCTAATAGCACATAACCAATTCATAAAAAAAATCCTTAACCAAACGAACGCGTCCAAGGCAATGGGGATGTGCATACCCATATAGAAACTACCATATATAGGCGAAAGCTTAAGCGGAGCTTGCGAATTCAGTGAACGAGCCTGAGTTAACTCAGCGAACTAGAGGAGACAAGGTATCTTGATATCGTGGTGGGGGTATGAGTGACAATGAGGCACCCCCTATACACCCTGAAGATGAGCCCACGCAAATAAACGAAGCCAATGAATGTTCCAATTGCAATCTAGGAGGAATCGCGTCACAAGGCGAGTAAATAGAGCTCTAGAGGTGAGCGTGAGCTCACTACCCCTCCCTAAACATTGGCCTCACGCTCTAGTTAGAAGACCTTGTCACGAGTGACACATTGCTAAAGTGGTTTCTGGTTCATAACATAAATGGTTTTGACGCGGTTCACATGCACATACGTATACATGCAGTGTCCACAGGCGTAACATAGGTTTGGAGAACATTAATCGCTATTAAATGCGCATAAAATTTATCTCTCGTTACCAGAGAATACTCGGGTACACAATGCCAGTGTCCCTGTCCACCGTAGGCGATTACCAGGGGCCAGTATGGCCATAGGCGCTGGGAGTGCTCGGGGTTTACAGAATGGTCATTCAAGCGCCAACAATTTTAGAGAGACTTGGATCTCTGCAAATTAAAGCTGAGGATACCACTCATGCGATTTCAGTACGACAGTTGTCTATACCCAGTAATGAGAAATCGCCACATATTGTCTCCAAAATGAGTTCGAATTCTAAGGATAACTAACAATGACAAATGTGTGTGATACGTTTTTCCCGAAGGTTACAACACACGGGCTCACTTCCCGTCTCAGGGACCATAGGTAAACGTTCTTCTTGCTCCCACTTGATTGAAACCTCCTGGCGTCCTAAATACAAGCCGGAGCCCAGAGACAATACTGCATCTCCGCCAAAGTTCGACTCCCCCCTCCCCATCCCATAATGTGCAGGAGCCGAGGGATATACTACTTGTATCATTGATTCCATGCTTATACTAGATACTCAACTTACGACCTAGGTGCTATTCGTTATCTTTCCAAATCTAGTTCGATCTCCAATCCTTCTGCACTGTCACCCACCACCTTTTAGTGGCGGTAGCCACGGAACCTACTGCCTCCCCTAGCCGAGAGATGAGTTTCCTTGTTCAAATTCACACTGGAGAGTGACTTGATTCTATTGCTGAACGTTGATAGCTCACCATCTTTCAGTCGTTTGCCTACCACGCCAGCTTAATTAGCGAGGCATGCTATTGCCCCCCCTGTGCCTTCGTTATAAACTGATCCGCCTCCCCCCCCCCAACCGCACACTAACTCATATGACAGTCTCATCGTGCCCTTACAGAAATCTGACCTTCGGTCCCCATGCCACCCGTGTACAGAGCGGTTGTAGTGTACTGCCTGGTGGTGCATTCCAAGGGAGCCGATTGGTTTCGCATCATAGTTGCCCCGCCCAACACCAAAAAGTGAGTCAACACGTCCCGGAATCTACCTAGCTCACATATAGCAGATGTTCTGTGGCTCTAGGACTCATGATTGCTGCCTTGTAGCAATGTAGGTGATTCGCTAGGGATATCGATACGAGCTACGATATGGGGATGAGAAGATGTTCTCAACCCTACAATCTTCCCTCGGGATGCTATGGTTCTTAACTCATCATGCCCATTGTCAGCAAAGGCTGTAAGCGGGTGCTATCTCACAACATCCATGCCACCGCCTCACGCGTCAGCAGCAGCACCACCATCGCGGAGTGAGCCATCAAAATACGAATAGGTAGGTGACTATTGAGCAATTCGGTTGATTCACTGAGGGCTCATCAATTCTATCGCAACCCAGCAGCCTAAGCTGTTAAGCTCGGTATCATAAGCCTTGGTGCACACACGAACAAACTCGATAGAATAGAGGAGCAGATGCCTTGAGTTTGTCGAACAGCTGCAACACCCAACCTGCTTACCACTGGCAATCGCTGGCTGCAGGGAATCCCCGAACTTGCTCGGCCAGACCTGGCTCTAGCCCGCTATCTGTGTCTTAGTTGCCCGGGCGATTATCGAGGAGGGGTCCCTCAGTAGCAGCCGCAAACATGCTAGGAGCTAGGTACCGGTCTCGCTTGGTTTTGATCGCTAAACATGCTCCTCCTACTCTGTCACACAGCCTTGTCATCCCTCCCTCCACAGGCGCAGTCGTTTTGAGTTCCCAAAACATGCTGTACCTTTCACTGTGCCAATTACCTTAGTTGAGGCCAGCCCCGTACATACAGCCAGTGGTGGTCTTCCGCTCCTCACCGTACTTTAGACGAGCACTCGCCAATCACCCGACAGTACAGACGGATGTTTACGAATGTAAGCCTCCACCATGACAAAAAATATTCATTCAAAGCACTTTAGGCGAGCGCTAGAGCATGCGCAAAGAGCGGGAATTGATTGAGAACGGTAAATTTCGGCCGGATAGGTTTGGCTCCCGCTTGGGTAATCTCACGAGGGTTGGTTGCTGACTACGATATCCACTCTTCTCCTGGCCCAGCTAGTACAAGTTTAAGAAGCCCATAAAATCAACCGAAGCAGCTGTTGAACGAATTTGTATCATCGTTAGCGTGCTCATGGTCGCCCAGGCTCGCACAATTCTACATGTGTGGCTCCAGTTGATTTACCTCCAACATCTATTCACCTTCTCTTAAACTCTGCGAGTTATAATGGAAGGTCACTGAACTTAAGCCTGCTCGCGTTTGTGTTCCCTAGCTTATGCCCACGCGTTCACTTATAATAGCATACTTTATACGCGTAAGCGTGCACCTGTTAAAGTAGTAGATTTTCAGCAGCCGTGCAGTCGCGCAGCACCACAGTAGTTCGCAACAACACACGAGTCGACCACTTGACCAGTATATAACTTATGACATCCGATCTTCACTAAGCAAATTGGAATCGGAGATTGCGCGTGCACGAGCGGCACTAGATCTGGGGATCAGCCGTTCATCCGCACGGCGTTACCTTTGCACCAGGCTCGAATGCACAACGAAGTATGTTATTGAATTGTATTCGAATTCCTGAAGGCGCTGGTTCGTTGAGCACTCGGACTAGTTCTAATGCATATGTGATGTATAATTACCCTGAAATGCGTTTAGTATACTCGAATGCGAGGTCTTGTGTGAAGCACATAGTTTAAACCAGCACTCTTATAATATCGCATTTAATTTACTATGATAATGATGGCGATCGTTATTGAGCGTCAATCACGTGGCGAATAAAGGTTGCGAATGACCATCTTGCTTCCATGTCACCTCCCAAGCGTGCCAACTCAAGGATCGTGCAACCACTTGACATGCGCTATGGATTGATTAATGTATTTTATCCAGACTGGGAAGCAAGCATTCCGTAGGACAGATCAACCATTTGCATATCTCACGCTCTGCTCGGTGCTGGCGTCACACGAGCGCATACACCACACACGTAGTGGACCTGTTGGATACCACAACGTTAACGCGATCGCCTGTTGATAAGGGCTGGTAGTTTGGAGGTCCCCGAGGCCACGAAGCAGCCCCAAGTGGACCGGCCCCCCTGGGCGCGAGTGGCTAGCCGGGGCTGGGCGGGCACCCTGGCGACAGACAAGAAGATGTGGTTAACAGTATACGTATACTCGAGAAGGCTCGTAGAGGGTAGAAACTAAAAAAAAGGAGGCTCGGCGATGCTGGTGGTTGACGTGAATGCGGTTCACGTGACTCCGGGTTCGGGCCACATCCGGATCCGCGGGGTTGGTCGCATCAACACTGATGTTGGCTCAATTTTTTTACAAACCGCTATAACATTATTCGTGGAGAGACTAGGCGCGCTAGGAGCTATACAACACTTATATGACTGTTAGTTTCAAACAGTTATGATTTGAATCTAAGGGCGCAGGTCGGCCGGTCGTGAGCCACCCATACAAGTACAAGCCCCGGCGCGTGACCCAATAGATATAAATAGACCATATTAACGGGAAATATACCCCACTTCAAGCGACGCGCAAACAAACTCATACGCGAAATAGAAACACATGTTGAGAGTGCTCGCGAACAAAACATAATAGGCATATGCTATGGCTGGTCCTATATACTATATGGTACGCCAGTGCATATGCTAGGGAGAAGCAATCACCTAGATCGGCTATAGTTTGATCGCCTTTAAGATCATAATCACGATCAATGGTTCAACAAAACTGCATCTGTGGGCACCTCAGGTTTGCTTTTGATGCGCCTATATATTCAGTGTATTGTCTATTGTGTGCATCGTGTTTAATTTATACATTACATGTACAGATTCAACCCTCTTCTGCCCACGCCTAGTGCGGATCGAGAGACGAATAAAGCAACAGCTTCCGAGTCCGTGGCTGGATGCTAATGACGGACCGTGAGAGAGTGCCAGTGGGTAGACGTCTGCTCGAGTTCGCGTGCCCAGCTGGAGCAGACATCGCAGTTTACGCCTTTGGCCTGTGACAAATTTTCAAAGTTCCAGTTGTGATTATGGGTGTACCAGGGGATCAGCGTCACCCTACCCCCTTACAACATCAGCGTCGGGCCTTTGGAGATCGATAGCCCGGCCTCCGAGTTCGCTCGTGGCTGTCACCCGCTGGCAAGGGGCGGGGGAGTATCCTATTTGGCGATGGCTCTTTAGTTGATAACGAATTTATTTTAATGGCATTAAATAAAGATAAAAACACTTGCGCTGATCGTTTGAATGTTTCGCCTGAATGAGCGGATAACAAATATCACCGATAGATACAGACTTAAGAGTTACACGCACTGTTCCCCATACAAACTACGCATTCTACCCGTTAAACTGACACGCCCGATTATATCGGATGATTTTTTAATGTTTGCGCAATGCTCCCGCATCCACTGGCGCCAAATTCGTTTGTTTCAGATTGGTTGGTTAGGTCTTGGTCAAGGTCTGGCCCCGCAGCGATTTGTGAAGAGATTTCTGTGAGATGAAGACCCCTGGTTGTAATGTTTCCAACATGACCAGATAGGGGGACAGGTTGGCGGTGATATCTGCAGAGGAGGGGAGAGCCAGGTGCAATGGGGCTATCGAGCAAGTTTAGGGGACGACCCCTCTACCATGCATTAGCGCTGAAGGCCAGGGTGGCTGTATATAAGCGCTGGGAATACTTCAAGTTGGTATTGGCGAAATGTCCACCAAGGGGCTCGTGCTGATACGAGTTGGAGCTGAGGATTCTAGGCAGCCCATCTACCTATACAATTACTTTGAGCTAGTTTATATTGTCTGTGCCCAGTAATACGCATAATTGCTGCATGTCGCCCCCAAAATGAGCCCGAAGGGTGACAATGACAAATGATTATGATGTGTTTTGCCTCAAGGTTACAAGAGGGGCTTACTCCCCATTTCAGGGACCATATGTCGATGTTCTTGCTTCCTCTTGGTTGAAACTTCAATATGTCCCACATACAAACCCAGAGACATACATGTTGGTTGCGTTCCCGCCGGTACTCAACCTCCATCCCCCTCTTTAGTTAGAATACTCAAGGGCTAAGGGCTGAATGATCTACCCCGTCGAGCCCATTCCTACAAGAGAATGTCAACTTGCGACTCGGACAATATTCATTATCTGCCCAATCCCCAATCCGCCCCCCTTATTACCTTAACCCTCTAATACACGCAACCTCCACCTTTCAACAAAACTAACCACAGAAACATTCGTCTACTAATACTAATAGTAGGTGGGCGGTGGGTGCTCTGCGACAACTGTGCATTGAGAACCAGTTGTCGGGCGTACGCGTTGTCAGCTTACCAACTCCTTTCAGCTGTCATGTGTTCCTCGTATCAGCTGGGCTAGACGTTCGCTTGGTCTCCCCCGCATCCTTCTCTTAGGTTGACTCACCCCCAACTGTACAGCCATATGGACAAGTACAGCGGCCTCTTCGTTCCTTCCACCCATAGCCATGTTACCTGTACCCCCAGGGTGCACATACACCAATAGTATATTCCAAGGGAGCCGACCGGCACCGCATGAGGTCCCCTCCGAATCCAACAAGTGAGTCAGCGCATTCCAGTCTATCTAGCTCCTATGTGTACAGAGAGTCTATAGCTTACACGGCCACTATTCTGGGACAATGCAAATGTTTTGCTGAAGAGATGAGGTGCGATATGAGAACGACTAGCCTGTTCTCGGCCCTGCGATAGGCCCTCCCTCAGTGCACTGTTCTCAATTCCTCGTACGCGTCGTCGACAAAAAGCTCGTAAGCGAGCATCCTATATCGATATCATCGATGCAACCCTCCCCTCGCGTCAGTAGTACCTTTCCCGCGGGCGGAGTGCGGCAGTCGAAACACAAACAGGTAGGTGGTTAGGTTCGAAGCACTTTATTTGACCCAGAAAGCTCATCTGTTAAGTTTATTATCACACGCATTAGTGCGTCACGAACAGCTTCGACTCAATAGAGGAACAGAGACCGTGCACTTATTAGACGGCCACGACACTTGGCCTGACATTCTAGCCGCCAGGAGAGCCCCCTAGTCCGCTCAACTAGCACCGCTTCCAATCTGCTACCATCCGCGCACCGGCCACCCGCGCGCGCACTTACTTGAGGGGGTTCGTCTTATAGCAAATATACATGCAAACATTCTAGGAGCTAGGTACTAGTCCCTCTGTTAGTTTTGTTCGCTGAATGCCCCTCAACATATACTTCATTACCCTGCATTATTGGCTAGCACTGGCCTCTCACATACAGCTACCAGCCCCCTAGCGTCCCCCACCATACTTTAAACAACCACGACCGAACATCCGAGAAGGCATGCAGGTGTTCCACGAACATGGGACCTTATTGTGGTCAATAAATACTCATTCAAGATGATCCAAACGGCTGTGGGGCAACGAACAGAAATTAAATTGAACCAAAAGAAATTTCAGTCAGGTGAGTTTCCTTCGCACTTGGACAAGTTTATAAGATCGATGGAGCCGTGGTAAAGTCGACCGAAGCGGTGGGGAAAACTCCTCACCCCGGCCTTGTTCTCGCCCGCTCCCACATGCGATTCTCAACAAGATCCACCAGCGCTGGTGAGTACTCACGAGCGCGGACTCGCTCGTGAGTTTTCGCTCAGATAAATGAGTATTCAGGAGCTCCTAGAGCACTGCGCTCACCAGCCGATTTCACTGACGTTCTACATATGCGACGTCGGCCCACCTACTCGCACCATCCAATTACTTTCAATTACACTAGGCAAAACACCAGGGACCTATCATATCGTCAAGTGCCAGCATATGCATGTCACACGCCTTCCATTTAAGCCTGTATGTCCATGCGTGCGGTGTACATACCTATCCGGGTCCATATCGTTCAAATAATGTAGATATATATCACTTAAATACACAGATATCTCCTATAGCTATATATACGTACTGTATTTTAATAAGTCAGGTGCAGCTAATACGTGAGTCACATTTATGTTTGACATTGATATTGTGACTTCGACACCAAGCAATTGGAAATTGGAAATGAATCCATGAAATTGGCGATCACCAAATGAGTTACTGTACATGTGTTCTTGGTGGCTCAACACCTCAGACTGTAACCCCCTTATGATGAGGCTAAACACATCACATACTCCCCTTCTGCCGCGACCAAATTCCGTTCTCATCTCGTAGATAACATGCTATATCCGCGCTCGGCCGTTATCTACTCGAATGCGACCCACACTGCTGCTCTGCGCAATTGCGACTAGCACACCCAAAACCTTATCCCAGTACCTTGGACAACACCTGTCCTGATGCGGATTGTGACATAAGGAACATTCGACGCTCCCCTGGTCAGGCCGGCGCTCCTGTTATTCATGATCATGGCCATCGAAGCGCTAGCATTCCTGCTACTTAGTGGTGGGCCTAGCGCGCGCCCGCGCGCCCAACGCCTCACCGGACGCGCACTAGACTATTATCGGGCACGTATTCTCGCTTTTACACACTCGGTGCAGCCATACGCCCGCTACCAGCCCTAGATGGTATACGTACCACCAACCCCACATACGTCTTTGATTAGGCTCGAAGTATAGGCATAGACCTCTTTGAAGGAGGACAGAGACTTACCGTCGGTGCTGCTTACATTATGTAATCACCAGTGGTCTCGGTGGGACTGATGGACCCTGCGCATGCGCAATCTCCTGTGCTTCAACGGTTCAACCCGGAAACTGAGCCCAAGTTCTCGGCTATGGCTGTCCGGGATCGTTGCACCTCGATCGGTTCGAATATAAAGATGCACGTCATTCTGCCTTCTTCCCCACCCCGGTAACCTATAGCCACATAACATGGGGAGGAGTAACTTCAGCATCGAAACCAATCCCCCCAACCCCACAGAGGCAATCCATCCTGCGCATGCTCCGATCCAAGCCAGCCCGGATCATGGGTCCCAATTACCCCGCCACTGCCTGAACCGTGTTGGTGCTCCACATCAATTCACAGTTTTGCATCATCCCAGTGAGGTGCAATTGGCCAAACAAGCCCAAAGCTTAAGGTACTGGACCCGTCATCCCGGCTTCCGTGACTCTAATCTCCGATGCAACCGCCGCAGGGAAGGCTCAAGTACCAGTCCTTCGCGAGCCGAAGTATTTGTTTCTCGTTCTGGTCGACCACCCACTTCCTCGACCGCGCAGACTGAAGCCTCGAAAAATACTGCCCCCCGGAATGAAGGAACTGAACGAGTGCGATGTCCCGTAGGGATTCAAATCGATTCGAGCAGAACTCCTGCACCAATCACTGGACCAGCCCTCCAGCGCCAACCCATCACAAAAATTCTTGCAGTAAGTCCACTGAGGCCTCAAGCTAGCCCGCCTCGCATGTCTTTCATCGTACAATAACTTATTTGAATAAATTCCAGTATGTGTCGAACTCCGATTTCCGTGCGGATGGCGAATATGCTCAACAGATCTTTTCCAACAGTGAGCTCTCGTTGAAAACTAATATATTGGGTTTAGGCTACGAATACTGAGTAGTATTTGAATAGGAATTAAAGGTGTCGATCCTGATAGCATCCGATTTCGGCATAGCGCATTAGTTGGGGAAGAGTTCGAATGGTTTTTTTCCCCTGAAGATATTATGCCCGGGGACATGCATATCCTTTTAGGTATATATACTCAACTATTCCCTCGAGAACTATGATAACCATCAATAATACCTAGTAACGGGGCACGCAAAAATCAAAGATGGAGTTGTAATCCTCGAACTGAAGGACTCGAACGGTCGGCGAGTGGATACAACGGTTCGCTGAAGATTACCCCCAGAAGGCATATACTAATTCTCTTATAGAGACTACTTGGGGCAATCAACAAACTCCCGGCCCATTGTAACTTAGAGGTATGTGTCGCTGGACTCAGGATATCGTTGCGCCTATGTCTCTTTCCCTTCTTAGGTAATCATGAGCGTCTGCCATGCAGAGGGTACGATCCCTGGCCTGCACCAAGTTTGGGTCATGAACTATCCGAGCCCAACGACCACGCCTCATCCTAATCCCCGCACCAACGAAGCATGTGGTCCCGTATCAGGTTCAGTAGTTAGCGATTTAATCCCGTAACATAAATTAACGCTAAATAACTATAGGACCTCCTCCACACATCAGCCATAGCCTATCCATCGCTTCACCACTTGCCTCGAGATTCACTCCTCCCACTTCTGGGATACTTGATCACCTTCCGCAGCTCTTCGGAAATCACAGCAAGATGAGATCTAAAGCAAACATCGTAAGCTACTCAGCCCAATATCCCACCACGTTGTTACGAGTGTTTATACGAATTCCCTTATTAGGTTTTCTGGGCCGCTGCGCTGAAAGATAGCCTCGCGTTTCCCGTGGTATATCCTCATAGGCAGAATGAGAGGTATTGTATCGTGATCGAGGCAAGTCTTGGCATTTTGCATGACACTCAGCCCTAATCGGTTGTTTCCACAGGCAATCTGTAGGGCCCTGGGTAAGTAAGCTGAGCTAAATTGCACGGCAGCAGTCTGAGCGACTTGAATGCCAGAGTCAAAAGGGCCGAATGTTACACGTCGAAATATTTGCGAAATGATCCGGTGAGTATGAGTCGGGTAGCTGAGGTCGCGTCAAGTTACCGAAGTAATGTATACATGCGCATAGTAAACAAGCTACGAAGCAGAATGATGCGCGCGCAAAACGTGACAAGAAAAAAACAGCAAAAAAACTGGAAGAACTAGGGCCTCGTGTTCAGATACCAGCGCTCTTAAGCTCCTCAAGTGACTTCGTGAGTCGCATAGATTATTCCGGGTCTTTAAGAAAATAATCCCCGCTTTACGCGTATTTTCAGGACCGGGTTCTGGATAGCTTTATCTTTCAACCACTTCCCCCCGAATCCGACGTTACTATGCCTGGAGGCTATCCAAATGTCAACATGTAGAACGTTGATGGACAATGTATCCAACCCCGAATCCCTAGCTGAATACACGACGGCGAAACAAGCTTCAGAATTGTGTTCCTAAGATACTGATTTGAGTTAATATTAATCCGCCCCCGGTCTATGAATGCCCCAAAGTGTTTTTAATATTTCTTGGACGTGCCGGTGTTAAATAATGACATGCTTTTTTTGGAGTTCTAGATCTCGAGGCTGATCACATGACATATAGAATCAATTAAGCCGATTTAAGCGATGACGTAATACTTGCTGATCGCACCCATCACATCTTCTTGCCCCCCCCACGCCCCAAACCTACCAACTACGAATTATGCACGCCTGACGAATTGAAACAACTTCACCAGTTCCTGATTTTCATCGCAGTTCCCCGTAACTTGTTATCCATTTTATGCGACATCGATGTATATTTATCAATGAGCCTCATCACAGCTGGGAGGCAGGCACCTTATGAAAATCGAACGATCGTTTTGCACATGTTCCAGAGCCATCTATATCGCGTCGGATAAATGGAAACTGGGGAGTACTTGTGGCTTCCAGGAAACCATTCCGGCACTTCGGAATAAGGCGTCGGTCTCCCCTGACCAAGGTCATGGTATGGATGGGCGTAAACACCTCAGGCATCAGGTTTCAGTGCCACCTCGAGTCATCTTGCGAAGAGCGGCGGAGTTTGAGCATAAGCGGCGGGGATCCGCCCAGGCCGTAAGCGCTCGAGCGCAAACAAATCCCGTCTAAACCCGCGACGCTTTGCCCAATATCTACAAACAGACTATGCCAATGGAACATAAACCGCCAAACGACGCGCAAACAAGCGCGCACGCGAATCGAACACAAGTTGTGGAAATAAGGGCAGTAAAATTCTGAGTATGCGCAGGCTTTGCGCGCTGTGAGGATGCGCGTCGCGTATTCTGAGAAGCGCGGCTAGGCACGTGACTTTGATCCAGGCGCTCATTCGTATGGGCTACGTTTCGATTGTCGCTTAGTTCGATGGTCACGATTGAACAGGCTCTGTGTATTTAACCACCGCGAGCTCTCTTTCGTGGATATATCCATATATTCAGCATAGTTTGTCGTGCATATTACATTATAATGAATCGTGACAATCACCTCGCCTCCACCCACTCATGCGCAGATTGATGCCCATAAATTCAACAAATGAGGGCGAATCAAGCAGCTCCATGCGTAGTTAGATGATAATAAAGGGTGGGGGACGTGTATGTATCCACTTGCCTGTCCAAGGGTAGATATCGCGATCGGTGTGTTCAATTCGTGCTAAAAGTTTCAGCAGGAGCCGCAGGCCAAGGATTCCAGTTGCGTCGTCTGGCGTCCTTGCATGGGAAAGAACCCGGGAGAAGTCGGTCCAGCAAAGGAAGCGTTTCGGGCCATGAAAACAGAGAGCTCGATCTAGGAGAGATAGTTGTTAGCTGAGCGTCCAAGTCGCCATCACCAAGGACTAGGGACGAAAGCGCTAGCCCGACTGACAGTGATCCCCCCGTGTGTGGAGAGCACTCACCAGGTCTATTGGAAGTGGTTATGGATGCATACGTTGAATGCTGGTTCGTTCTAGGTATGCTTGAGTGAGCCGATAACGAACACTACTGACGGATATGAACACACGAAGATACGAACGCACCGCCCTCTGTGAAAGTCACGCATTCTACTTGTTCATACAATGCGTTCAATCACATTGAATGAGGGTTCGCTGGCTCCATGGTGTCACCGTGGCCATCGCGGCCAACTTTGTCTGCTTTTCAGGGTGGCTAGTTGTGTCGAGGTTGAGGTCTGACCCGTAGCGACCGCGCGAAGGGCTTTCCGAGAGGTGGGAAGCCTTGCGTATGACCTTTCCACTGTGGTTAGATAGACAACAGGACAACTATTGTATCTACGGGGGATTGGGGACGATATCGAGTGTCCGATATGACTGTTGGGCAGGTGTAGGACCCGACCCCTTTTCTCTGCATTCCATCGGGTATTCAACACTGTCCAATGTGGTTGCGAACCAAGCTTGAATCAGCTAAATGAAAGCACGCCTGGTTGTATGGGTAGGGGGGAAGGATCGGTGTGAACTAGAGGCTTGCTTATTTACAGCCTGTGGGAGCGGAGAGCGGAGAGTAAATGATGTTCTGCTGACCTTCAACGCAATTGGGAGCCATTGGAATGGGTCTAGAAGTACTCCAATGTGGTTGGGGGTGCCCCACACAGCGTTGAAACCGTTGAAATGTGAGAGGGGGGAGGGTGAATCAGCCCTGCGCAGGTTCAGCATGCACGTACCCAGGGGCTTGCACGACTCGCAGGACAAGCCCAGAACAACGATGGTTGTGGGGGAGTATAAGGGAAACAAAATGGGGGATGTGCGTGGCCCGGGAACTGTGCCGATCGCCAGTGTTCAAGCCAACAGGGGGGAGCAACGTTACCGCAGAAGTGGGCATTACTAGAGATCGGGAGGTTTGAGGGCCGAGTAGACACTCTCGGAAGCTTGCAGCAACCTAAAAGAGCGACTATGGCTCTAGAGAGCGCATGCAACAGGTAAGCAATGTATTCTCGGTGGTCCGAGTCTAGCCTACATGTAAGGATTGAAACTCTTGGGCCTGCAGCTGCAACTTGAACGCGAGATCGGCCGGCTCTATTAACATCGTAATATACTGAGTGTGGAAGGTCGATGGGTATGACGGTACCGACAAGGGGTGGTAGGGTCTGCTTGGTTGAGGCGGGTGTGGCAACCGGAGTGCACATGTACGCATCCGCGGTATACGTAGTGTGCTCTGCTCGCTGAAGCGACAAGATGCAGGTCAAGCGGGTTGTTGGGGAATGTAGGAGAGGAAGTAAGCATTTGCCATGTTCAACCTCTTGGTTTTCTAACACCAGGCACATGTGGGGAACCCGATTCCTATCCGGTGGCGAGTGGTAGCTTATCTACGACCACAGAGAACGACGATTCCGCATGGCTGAGGTGGTAAGGGGATCATTGGTTGGCTTTCCAATCACCCCTGTAGACCGCTACTTGGTCAGCCAAAGGAGCGGCGACGTTGTGACTTGTTTCTCACATTGTGCGTCGCATTCGGATCGAATGGGAATTGAAGATCGGGTCAAGTTCGACCACTGTTTCTGACATCGTACATGGTGATACATGTTGAATCCGACATAAACAAAACAACCTACGGGCCCTGAGCCGGGAGGTAAGACCGCACGTTGCAACCTCGGGACAAAATTTATCAGGGACATTTGTCATTGCTGTCCTATATGAGCGCATTTTGTTTGGTATTTTTTGGGTGGAACCGATATGCTTCGGGCATGGTAGCAACACTGCCGAATCACGAATCGGTATGAGGATTACCATCAGTGTGGCAGGTGCCGGCCACGCGCACTCGTTTCTCCAATTTTGCTTGGCGCGCGCCTCCAAATCGCGATATCATGAGCATAATCAGACACTTTACTATTTTCAAGGCGTTCACCCTCTCCTATAATGCTATCAATCGCTTTCATGCAGTTGTACTAACGATTAATGCATTAAGACACTAGCAAGCGTCTTAGGCGCTTCAGACTCGCGCCTCATTTGGGCATTCCAGTGGGGTTGGCGCCGGCGCTTATTGACGATCGGGCAGCGGGGCCGCGTTGAAACTGTTTGTACACTACCGCATATGGCTTCTCTAGGCCACCCAAGCGCTCCTTGACCTCTACGAGTTGCCAATAACGTACCTAGTCGAGTCATCTACGGCCGCTTCATTCAACATTGTCTGTGTGGCGTGTTTCCCACAATAGAACATCCATCAGCGTCGGCTTCGGCTATTCGGGAAGCTAGCCTCGCCATGTTCAGGTTCAGTTGTGGCTTTGTTTTTATTACCACGACAGCCTCTCTGTCTCGTATCTGGTGGCCCGCTCAATAACGATACTCTTCACAATGTTCATACCATACTGGTAGAAACATTTGTCTCCTCTCATTCGCTCGACTGCTTACGGCATTTTTATACATTATCTGTTGGCCATAGGGGCGAGCCGTGCAGTATTTAGGGGCATAATAGCCCTCATGATGCCTTCGAAGCACTGTGACTCCGAAGGCATCACCAGGGCAAAAAAGAAGCAAGAACTCTAGGAAGCCGCCGCACTACACCGTTTATACATAGAGGAAGACGACCACCGATCAACAATGCCGACAGAAGAAACTGAAAACCGAGTCTACTGGACGGGCACCCGCATCAGACAACGCTCACAGATGGATGAAGCCCGACATACCACAAGCTCGTGCTTTGGAGCTCGTTGACTCTAATCCTGAGGTGCGTTGTTCGTAGCTGCAAGACCGGCCATGTTTGCTAAAGAGACGTCGCGCCTACGTCGAACGAATTAGACCCCCCTGCGCTGGCACGGCAAATCCCGAACCCACCAACGAGCGGCCCTCTCGGCTAGGACCGACCGGGAACTCTGATGCACTGTGGCGACAGCCACATTACCTGGCTGACGACGCAACAGGGCTTTCCCCACGTGTGGCGCCATGGCAGGAGTGGTGAGGAGGGGAGGGAAGGCAGGAGCAGGTTGGGGCTGGAGGGCAACCCCGCGCTCGGCATGCAGTGCGATCGTCGTTGGAGCTTCAACAGCGGATGCGCTCACACCGCGAGAGACCAACGCTTCACTGCGGTAGGAAGAAACCATTTCGTTCGACGTCTGAGCGGGGACGGGAAGACCAAGTGAGAGCGATGCCACGTCCTCTTATTCCACGGCCTACAGCGTCCACCAATTCAAACGTGTCCCGCTCCCGGGAGAACTAGTCCCCCTAGGTTTGCTTGTTCGGACGGCAAATAACCTCGTTCCAGCTGCATTTAGATCTTAGCGCATCTCGCCCCTCTCATTCAAGCAAGGACGGACTGACGGGTCAACATTTTGATAGTTAGGGATTCAACACTAGTACTTTTCAGCTCTATTCGGCCTGGTAGCCGGCATGTTTTAACTGTCTCAATAGATCTGATTAACCTCGCGCGGCATGAGTAGACTAGAATGAGCTGGAGACGCAATTAGCTGGAATGATCGTCGGGGTATTCTAGATCCGTCAACGAACCTCACTTTGCGGCCTCGTGCTTTCCCGGCGGCACATTCAAGTTGCTCAATATGTGTCACGAATTATTCTGAGAGAGAGAGCTTACCATTGACTCGGATCGGGAAACATTTTTCTCAGCATATACTCCCCTGTGCTGAGCGGAGTCCCTGTGTGGGGTGGCCCTTGGTCAAGAAGAGCGCGGAACCGATTCAGGACGTAATCGCCGATATTGAGTTCAGTTCAGTTTAAGGACTGAGCAAATGGCAATCTAAGTGAATCTTTGCACCCCAACTCAGAACGGGGACATTAGCAACGTGTTTCGAGACTTACAGTGCTGGCCGCGGCCCTTGTCGCGGTTAATATCGATCATGATCATTATTGCCAAACTAGAGCACACGGGACACATGCACATTTGCATGCGCGGAACATAATCCTAGACAGGGAGTGTCAAAGGTGCCCGTAATGATGTAGCGTCGGCAGTGACTGGATAGGCATTACACCGTATTTGGGCCGTTGCGGACTCCGGACACACTCGTATAACCGTGTCCGGGCCGATCAATTGCAAATGTTATGTCAGCAAGCCGGAATACAAAGCTGGGGGATTTGTGCGGTAGCTAGACACGTAAATACACCCTAATGTATTGGAACAGACATAATGAGAAAATTACACGGTATGTGCATGGATGCGAATAAATTACAAATGAATTAGGGGCGTGTATACGAATGGGGAGAAGATATAAACAGAGCGGCAGAAGAAAAAAGTGAGGGGGTGGGGACATTGTTGGGCGATCGCTTTGTCTACATGTCCCCTAAACGTTCTAGTAAGTTCCACTAGGGTCCGCCATATTCTACTATTGCCTCAATTGATCTTACTCCAGTATATGCTGGCATATTCTATATATGTATATACATATAAGGTAACTATTTCAACAGAGATTTTAAAAGAGTTTCATCCATGATTGCATTGATTCAATGCAATCAAGTCCCCTACATATGGTGTTGGGCCCGTGACAGATGAACGGGATATATGCGCGGCGAACCCTCCAACTGAAAGTATTGGAAGATCATGGAGAACCAAGAATACCAAGAATACCCCGCCCCCATGATGGCAGGCGAGACAAGGCCCCGAGGATCGTTTCTCCATTTTTCGCCGGGATTGGAAAGCGCCACAGGTGGCTGGCCCAGTTCTCTAGGAACAGCCATGTCATGTAAAGCGACGTCAACCCTTTCCCTCGAAACGCTCGCTTCAGAAATGCCATTGAGCTTTTCGAGGACATAGCGAGACTTTTTTTCCCGAGATGCCTTTGTCCAACGGTTTAAAGCCCCCTGGTGCTTCTTTGAGATCAATACAGCGCAAAATGGAGTAGCAAACTATGTTGTGGGATTCAGGAGAAACTGTGTTATGACGTACCATATTTCTCGGCCGATAGGAGAATAATGTGGTTACCGCACCAGCAAGATTGAATCAAGTATATTGAGATATGCGATTCTGGATGGCATCATCGCTACGGGGAATAAGGGGCAGAATCGCCCACGCTAAATTCTGGGGTTGCGAGATCCTTCAAGGTTGCGCCAATTAGATCGTCTCAACTCGGAGTTCCTTCGATCCGCAGGGCTCAGGCATTAGGGCGTGACGTCGACGTGGAAAAACATCAATGATTATCTGCAGAGTCTGATAAAATTGAGAGCACGAGGTTTAGAGGGCCTAGGCGCGCGGTATGATGCATTGAGACGAACCAGCGTCATTCCACACACGCCTTATGGTAGTATGGCATGATGATTGACCTGATTGGCGCTCCAATTGAGGCAAGATGGTCTTCCTCCAGTATTCTGTGTCGTTGAAAGTCTATAGCGAGCATAGGATCCTTTGCAGAGTCGGAGCCGCATGAGAGAACAAGAATATGATTGTAAGCAAGGGCGTCTGAGCTCAACCAACTGTCAAAACAATTTGCTCAGTCACGTGATCAAATCCGACTCCCACCGACCGTGGGCTTCTTCGCATCCATATCTAACAGATTAACCACGAATGACGGAAAACTTCCTCGTATGTGTGTACAATGACAGGGGGACGTAGGAACGGAACTTGTACCCCACATACCTGTCATATCGGGGTCCGGTTAGCCGAGACATGAAGCCCATCTTGGTCATGCCACCGGAAATCTAGGCCATTCGTCATATCGGGCTGCTCTATCGGGTGCTCGATGGCAAAGAAGGCTCACCATGAGAGAATTATTCAGATAACTCCAACATGTGATAATAATCTGAGAACCTTGTGAGTGGCGTTAAAGTGTTTGGATTGTTTTTCCTGCTAGGATCCTATGCTTACGATTTATTAATAAAAGGTGAAATTCTAGGGCAAGACTGATGTGCGTAAGCTGCGCAGGGCAGTCTACGCAGGTCACGCGCGGCGGCGAACTGTTTTATGACAAAATGGCACCGGGTTTTCATTGCCGTTTTCCCTCAGGAGGACGTCCAAATGAGTTCGTCTCGCGTAACGTGACCAAGCCTGCTCGGAGCCGGTCCGCGAAGTTGGCCTTTTTAGGTTGTTTACTGATCTTGCCACGCTTTGACTTGGGGAAAACATTCGCCTTATGCCGAATCAAGCACTGACTTTTTAGCCTAGATCGCGTAACTTGATAATGATTCTCATGTCTGGCAAGCCTAAGCTCCAGTCAAAGCCGAAGTTGGTTACCAGTATAAATGGCAGCCCTCACAGGTCCGATGTCCCCCCGGGGTTAGCAGACACCCTTCCCGCGCTACGACTCGGATATACCCCCCGACCCACAATCCCTCACCCTTCGCCTCCGTCTCTACAAGCCCCCCGCCTTGGCGACCTCAACATAGCCTGTTTCTTACCTTATCCATCAGCATGTCGTTTCTCACTCGTTTTCTCTCCAACATGACCGCGATGAAGGAGTCCCAAGCCACTCAAGTGGCTGAAGCTCGACCGCGCAGGCACGAGCGGTCACATCGTCATCGGCATTTGCCCCGGCACCACTCTAGATATGTTTCTGACTCGGATGAGACTGAAACTGAACTCGATGATGAGCCCCCAGTAAGTGACGCTCCCAAGATGGCCTCTCACAAACTCTTATCGTACATGATTTTGCCACTTTAGTCAAACAGTCTAATGCTGGATCTTGGTCCTGATTACTCCCCCAAGGCCATGTCTACAATCAGTTGTCCGTCTCCACCGCCGCGAGGGCCATCCATTTTTTTCGAAACCGACGATATAGTTTACAGTCCGATTAGCAGTCCGCAGCACATCGAGCCGCCCAAACCGTCAGCTGTTTCCCGGCCCCACCACAAACCTGAACAATATCATGCCCCATCCGCTGCACAAGTTGAGGTAAGTATTCACGACTAGTCTGCGCTTGAGCACATCAGAGACTCTATATTTACTCGCCCCCTATCCTTTCCCAATTCCCTATCTGCATCACTCTGGTCACCATGGCTCTCTGTGCTCTTGCCATATTATTTATTTGTGCTTCATACAACCCGCCTCACTAGGCCGATTCCAGGCAGCAACGTGGGAGGTGCTTGAGCAGGTCCTCCAGCGCGTCCCACCAGCGTGAACGATACGTATCAAAGGCGGCGGCATACGGTTTGGGGTCACAATGGGTGTGGTAACGGGGAACTTGGCCAAAAATGGGAGCCTTGGCGAATCGGCAAGGGCGAACGGACGTGGCGGTTCCGGAGGGATTTGATGATCCGAGAAGCGCGGGTTGAGGGGAGGGGCTAGGGGCGAACGGAGTGACTTTCGCAAATAGGGCTCAGTGGCGGGTTGCGAAAGGGGAACAGATAGGGGCTAAGGGCCGGTTGGATGGAGTGGCGCATGCTGGGATGGGGTGGGCAAAGTGTAAATGTGGTGCGTGAGCGGGGTTGAACCAAATTGATGTTGTACATGCATTGTATCATTCTTGTAACATTACCATTCATTGCATTGAATCGACATATCTTTATAATTCAAACAGGTGCGATGTTGGATCTAAATATCCCGAGACGGGCGGACGGTGGGGTATTAGTAGAAGGGTACAGGATACATGATAGTAATATAGATGGGTACGTACCAAAGATCATAGCACAGAAGGTGTACCCACCAGCGTATATTCCTCCGTGTCACTCTGTAGTTCGACCCCTTTGTGCCGATGCCGGTTCGTGCGAATCGGGGAATCTAGATCTCGTTGATCCCAAAAAATGGAGGTCCAGTACCGCGGTTTTTGGCCGCCCGTCATGCACATAATCCAATCGCAAGCCAACATCATGTTTCAACATTGTGTGTATTGCTCAGTCCCGGTCCGCACCCAACCACCGAGAAGTACAAAAGCAAGCTACAACACGAAGTACATCGAATTTTGAAGAGTGGGGGTGAGTGTAAATGCAAACTAGATGCGTCGTATACAAATCATGAAAGAAAAATTGCTACATAAGATAACCACAAGAAGAGAGCGAGGTGTTGCTGCACATGAGGCAGCAGGGGCCAAACGAAACCAGAGTGTAACGCGAGAAAAACTGTAAGAGCTCCGATATGGGCGACATTTTAATCCTTCTTCTCCGTGGATTCCTCCTTGGGTGGCTCCTCCTGGGCGTTGCGCTTCTCATAGACCTTTTGGAAGAGACCAAGAGATGCTTGCTGGGTTACGCCAATCGCTTCCTTGATCTGTTCCCCGGTCACAGACGCGTCGCCAGCCTGGCCCTTGGCAGCGAGTTCCCGGAGTTCAGCGACGAGCTTAGCGACCTTTTCTCTCTCAGCCTCCTCGAGCTGATCCTTGAATTCTTTCATAGCTATAGAAAGTCAAGTCAATATGTGGTACGCTCGACTTTCAGGACTACCTACCCTTTTCAGTATCTGCGCACACGCTCTCTGCTCGGTTGCTCTCTTCAATCAACATACGGCGCTGCTTGTCGGCTTCGGCGTACTTCTCGCTCTCTTCCAACATGCGCTCGATGTCCTTGTCGCTAAGGCCGCTTGACGACGCAATGGTCATGCTTTGGTCCTTGCTTGTGGCCTTGTCCTTGGCAGTAACATGGACAATACCGTCGGCATCGATATCGAATGTGATCTCAATCTGAGGAACGCCCTTGGGTGCTGGGGGGATACCGACGAGGTTGAAGTTGCCGAGCAACTTGTTGTCGCGCACGAGTTCACGCTCGCCCTGGTAAATCTTGACTTCAATCGCAGTCTGGCCATCGGCAGCAGTCGAAAAGATCTGGCTCTTCTTGGTAGGGATCGTTGTGTTGCGGGCGATGAGCTTAGTCATAATTCCGCCGAGAGTTTCAATACCGAGAGACAGAGGAGTAACATCAAGAAGGAGGATGTCGGTAACGTTGCCAGCAAGGACACCTCCTTGAATGGACGCGCCAATAGCTACAGCCTCGTCCGGATTAACACCCTTACTTGGCTCACGACCGAAAACCTGCTTGACGGTGTCGATAACACGAGGAACACGGGACATACCGCCAACAAGGATGATGCTCTTGACCTCAGATGGCTTGACACCGGCGTCAGCCAACGCTTTCTTGCAAGGCTCGATGGTGCGCTGGATGAGGGGTTCAACGAGCTTCTCAAACTGGGCGCGAGTGATACGGGAGTTAATGTGCTTTGGGCCAGTCGCATCGGCAGTAATGAACGGAAGGTTGACCTCGGTTTGCAAGGAAGAAGAGAGCTCGATCTTGGCCTTCTCAGCGGCCTCGCGAATTCGCTGAATTGCAACGCGATCCTGGCTTAGATCGATACCCGAATCCTTCTTGAACTCGGACAAAAGGTGATTGACGAGGACAACGTCAAAGTCTTCCCCTCCAAGGTGAGTGTCACCGTTTGTTGACTTAACTTCGAAAACGCCCTTCTGCATTTCTAGAATCGAGATATCGAAGGTTCCACCACCAAGGTCGTAGACGGCAATGATCGACGACTCGGTACGATCGAGGCCGTAGGCGAGTGCCGCAGCGGTAGGCTCATTGATGACGCGGAGAACGTCAAGGCCAGCGATTGTGCCTGCATCTTTCGTCGCCTGGCGTTGGGCATCATTAAAGTAGGCAGGGACGGTGATAACTGCATGGCTAATAATCATCATTGTAAGTACGCAATTAAGAGATGTCATGTATTTGCTGGGCTTACGTGACTTTCTTATTCAAGTATCCCTCGGCGGTTTGCTTCATTTTGGTAAGTACCATCGACGACAACTCCTCGGCAGACTGGGAATAAAATAAGTTAAATATGCTACCAAATTAAAATTTGAGAAAACATACTAGTTGTTGTGATTTACCGTCTTTGTCGATCTGGACCGCAGGGCGCCCATCAGACTTCGGGACAAGTTTAAAGGGCCAGTGTTTTATATCTTCCTGGACTTCAGGATCTTTAAACTGACGCCCAATAAGACGCTTGAATGCAAAAATCGTGTTTTCGGGATTGACCACTGCTTGACGCTTAGCCGGAAGACCAACCAGGCGCTCGCCATGCTTAGTAAACGCCACGACTGAAGGAGTTGTTCGAGCGCCCTCAGAATTTTCGATAACCCGCGAAGTCTGACCCTCCATAACGGCGACACACGAGTTGGTAGTACCAAGATCGATTCCGACAACGGGACCTACGCTGCTATCAGTGATCATTCCCCCTAATTGTCATGACTCTACTGACCATTGACCTTGGAGTTCATACTCCTAACAATCAGCGGGCGGGGGATATTCTGCACGGCGATCAGGACACAATGCCAGTACATGCGCAATACTTACAGCGTAGGCGCCATTCCTCAACCAAGAGGACCTTGCAGCGCGAGCAGCAGACAGCATTGTTAGAGAGAGGGAGGACGGTCGGAGGCTGGTGGTGGACAAGTTCACGAGCTAAAGCGGCTCTCTAAAAATGATCCAAAAAATCTCACTCACATGCATGACTAAGCAAGGGTCCGCCCCCAGATATTCGTTGGACTTCGATCTTGTTCTTTGCGGACCAAATCAGGCTCCAGATTGTCAGATTGGACTAAATTGACCCATCTGTGATAGCTGAAAGGCTACGCTTTGTATGCTAAACACACAACTCTAAAGATATTAGACATATAAAAGATTCCGATTTCGTCCGCGATGGACCCTACCATGGTAGATCTCCAATGAAATCATTGATTTAATCATAACGTCATGACTGATATTATTAATAAATTGATGATTAATGATTGGTTGAGAGTGCAAAAGTTGAGCACGGAATTTCCGGAAGGGAAAGTAAGTACGCGTACATCAGTTATCCTTACTGTAATTTTTTGCACGTATCGATATCAATGAGGCCCTCAAAAACTTAGGGGAACTTAACCCTCAAAAACTCTTATTACAAGCTATCCCAGGTCAGGATCGTAGACGAATCGCATATAGCGAGTAATGCCGGGTTCATATATAAGTATAAGTAACATGCCTAGGATCTCGTGCCAGTCAGTTCGGGATCATGTATACGTCGTAGTACTAGCTATTGGAATCGATACTTTACGGCTATTGACCCCCTTTGAGCCTAAATTGAATAACGACCATATATACCCCCTATGGTATTGTAATTGTTTAAAGATAGTTTTGATACAAGACCTGGGAATCCCACATGACCACTGCGCCGACCTAGGCCTTGAATGATGAGAGCATAAAATTATGTAGGTATCAGATCTCGACGACGAGAGCACAGCTGACCGAAAACTTAAGATAAACGATAATAGTAATATTCAAGCTCAACAACGAAATTTACCTAATGTAGGATAGTTTTGCGTATTTGTATATGCCGCGCTTGGGGCCGAAAATCATCAACACAATAAATTAGGTGACCGCGGAGATGAATATCCTGGTACTGTACCTATTTGCTGGATTTGCTGTCCGGCTCCGAAATGCGGGAAACCCTCATGTCAAATTGCTTTGGCTCTCTGAGCTTGCGGCTCCGACAGTGAGAAGCAGAGAAACTCAACATTAACACAAGCTAATATTGTTTTGTTGAATGAGGGATCTTCCGCCGCTAGCCAAGTGATTGGTCCCGAAACAAAACTCAGGGTAATGGAAGTGGATACGCCGGCAATGTATCACAGGACCTCAGCGGCGAGCCTGTATTGGGAGAGTAGGGCAGGCTTGCGAGAACTCGCAATGCATGTTGTAGTTGATTTCCGCGAAGGTCAGGATCGAGAATTGAGCTTATGTCATCAATAGCAATAGCCTAGACTATATCAGATCTGATCCACCATAACAGGTCTTACTGATTGACTCGGAAATAACAAAATAATGTTTAAATGCTCAGGGGAAGTTGTGCCTATATTATTGTGTGTCCCTTCACCCTATATCTTGCGCCTGTCATCTACGACAAGAATCAGCTGTAATTTCGTCCCTGAATATGTTCCGCAGGTTTATCTCAACGACCTATATGGTATGGAGCCCAGACCTTTCTACCCTTTGTACGCATCATAATAGCACTAGCTATTAGGCAAGTTCTCCAGCGCAGGGCGTACCTCTGCGCGGCGTCCGGTCGGAGTTGAGTTCCCGTTCACCCGAGTGCATCTAGATGAGTTCCATTTCCGGGTAAAAGTCCAACGGTGTCCAAGTTTGTCACTTTAATAACCGAACATGAGGCGCATAGCCCTGAGCATGTTGCAGTAGGATGCATACATGTACCAGAGATCGTTTCTAGCACCGCCGAACCTCCCGGCCAAGTCCCCATTCCCGCCGACGCAATAAATATGCTCCCCAATGTAAAATAGATAAACGATCTAACCTAAATTTGTGAGGCCCAGCGCGCGAATAAGATTCACCTGCGTTTAGCAGATGAATCGATGGGATGACTCTCCCCGAACATTATCCCACGGTAATATCCTGACATGTACAATGGGCGTAACCATTAACATTGTATGAATGCCTAACTTATTTAAGTTTGATACGCGCTGGACACGCCAACACACACGACGGATGGTGGTGGAAGCGAATGCGATAACAACATTTGTACATCACGTGAACTACAAGGAGACCCTGGAGCCCCGAACCGATCCCCCTACTACAGCGCGCATACACACAATCACTCTTACTATTTAGGTAAATAGATGCATTCAGGTCACGAGTTTATCCGAATCCGTACGCGTAGAACAGCGAGCCGCAAGGAATCACCGAGATCAAGGTAATTTAGTTGTTCTACCTTCTATTATTTCCTATTTTACCTTTACACTAATGAAATTTGGCCAGTATATATTGGGCTAAGAAGCCCAACGTTTGGATCACTTAAACTCGAGAACGACCAAAAGTCAGAACAGCAGAAGGAATCCTAAACGACAGATATATTTATACAATATCAAAAACAAACAGACCAGTCATCGGGCACATCACAGCAAGCACATCGACGGGAAACGGGGACGCCTAGGCAAGTGAAGTACGGCGCTCAAGGTGCTGCGCCTCTTTCTTTTCAAAGGAACCAGAGCCTGAGCTGTTATCTGGGTGAGTAGCGGGCTCTCCCTTCTCCACAGCCTCCAAAACACCCGCTTTCTCCATACGCTCTCCTGCCTCACGGTGGTTCTCGCCGCCAAAGAGCTAGACGAAAAGGATCAGGACCTAATACAAGGTTAAAATGAAAAATTACTTACCGCGTCGATATCCTCGAGAGCGACACCACGAGTTTCGGGAAGGAGGAAGTAGCAGAATATCGCAAGGAAGATGTTGAAGCCCATAAAGAAGAAGAAAGTGTACCACTTGGCCTTGTCCAAAAAGACGGGGAAGGCTTGTTGCAAGATGGCGTTGGCAACGTTCTGGGTTTGGGTCGCCATCGCCACTCCAGTAGCGCGCACCTTCATGCTCTAATGGATGGGTCAGCATGATAAATACTAATAATCCTCCAGCTTGAAAACTTACGAAGATTTCAGACGAGTAGATCCAAACAGTTGCACCCCACGACGGCTTGTAGAATAGAATGAAGGAGAACAAGAGGATGACGATGCCAATAGCGACGCCCATCGATTTCCCACCCGTTTCGGTAGTAGGTGTCTGCGAGCTAGAGCGTTGATGAGAATTAAGAACGATAGATTTTATAATGATTGACTTACCCAACCAAGGTCACGACGAACATGCACAAGGCCTGACCAAGCGCGCCACCAATGAGAATTTGCCTGCGTCCGAAGCGCTCAACCATCCAGGTCGCGTTGAGCGTGAACAGAATACCCATAGTAGCGTTCAGCGCCTATGCAAAATTGTCAGCACAACGGGACCGACGTATTATTCAATATTGCACTTGCATTGATAAGTTGGATGGTGCTGTTGCTAGAAAACACCCGCTGGTAGATGATGGTCGAGTAGCTGTTCAACGAACCTATAGATTCGAAAGCTCAACAACTCATCAAATAACGGGTATGTAAAGCTTACCCTGGCCAGTGGCTTGCTGTCCAAAATTGATAACGCAAGCGAGGAAGAAACGCCAGCGGATGGACGGCTCGGTGAAGAAGAGCTTGTAGCTAACACCAGACATTTCTTGTTTCTGCATTGTGATATGAGTATATGCGCGCATTAAAGTACGTGATACCCACCTCGAATGCGATAGCCTCACGAATTGAAAGAAGCTCAGCCTCGATTTCAGACTCGGCCCGGACCTTACGCAAGCAGTCGCGCGCACGCTCAATGTGGCCGTGCTGAACCAACCAACGAGGGGATTCGGGGGCAAAAGGAATGGTGAGCATGAGCGCGAGGGGTGCACTGCCGATACTGGGATTAGACACCTCCGTGAGCACAGCAATCCGGTATGGCACTTACATAATCTGCAAAAACACGACCGTCTTCCATCGCCATTCGCCGAGTTGAGGGGCCCTGGTCGTGCCAAAGGAGACCCAGAAGCAAATGAAAGATCCGACAGAGTCTAACCAGATGGGGCGGAATAAGTTTAGTAATTTGGAAAAGAGACGAGTAGTGACTTACAGAACAGCTGGTAGAACGAGAGGACCTTGCCGCGGATCTCCGTGGGCGCAACCTCTGAAATGTACGTAGCAGCAGCAGCTATAAAATACAAAAGTTAGTCATAAGAATAGATCGGCGATAAGCGGAAAAAGGGCGGGGGAACAAGGTGGGGTAGGTGACGAGGATAAAATTGCAGATAAATAAAATACGTACGGAGCGCAACACCTTGTGCGAATCCGATGATTGCACGTCCAGCGATGAATGCACCAATAGCTCGGGGCGAGAACGTTTGCAAGAACGTCGCAGCCATGACAAGAACGGCACCAACAAGGATGTTCACTCGACGGCCAAAAGTGTCCGACTAGCCGATATCGATCGGTTATATTTTAACACACATGCCGAATAAACCACGAATGGTCACAAGTGGAATGTCCAATATCAGCCACAGGAAGAGGGTTTCGTTAGTGGCATGCACGCTAGGAACAGAATATACGCGTACCATCCACGGCGAGACGAAAAATCCACCGAGAATTGCTGCAACCGTATAGGCAGTATTGACACTTCCAATAACGTTTGCGCCAGGATGATGGAAATAGTCCTTCCATTCCGCGTAACCTTGCACGGCGTTGAACGTCGAAGCGTCAAAGCCGTAACTAGACGAGTCAAAAGTCAGTCGGCCCAAAAAAGGCAGTGAGGATACTCACAGGATCATCGCCATTGCGGCAGAAATGCAATAAAACCACGCATTAAACCTGTACCCCATGGTGAAACAAGCGGACTGTGCAACTCGATCGCCGACTGGTAATGAGCCCGAGTGGGGTCGGTCGTGGTCGAGGAGGGGCCCCCGACCCGGAGGACAGACTACTTATAGGCACCGCGAAGGCAAGCGGGGGGGGGTGACCATATTTTCGAACCATATCCAAGGGGGTTCTCAGGATCAAGCCTGCGGCAAGGGACTGCCGCACCACCTGATGCATTCCACAAGTTGGTAATGGTTTGAAACGCCTCGGTCGGCCCAATGAGGTGCGCTGCGCCAAGTTGAGCACGTATTTTTGGACGTGTCCCCCCTTTTGATGCCGTATTAGGGACAGAATATTGCCGTAAACGGAGGGCGGAGTGATACCGGGCCGCCGGGCCGCCCACCACGTGTACAAGATTAGATCAAGTCCAGGCACCCAAACCACGCGAAAGCTATTCCAGGGACATATCCTTAACGAGACTTTTCAATGCCGTGAGTATCAGCAACAAGACCTCCTTTAAGCCTCTCTCTTTCACTACTTGGCATCAGTGAACGGCAGGAGTAAGACCATCTCCATTCGTCCGTACGTCCGACACACATATCTTGGCTTTTTCAGGACGGTACTTTTAGCGGCCTCTTGTCCGGCGCGAGTGGCAAGGTCGTCGTCGTCAAGTTATGTCTGACTCCCAAATCAAGTCGTTCAGGAACCCCCTCAGTACGAAATTATTTTGCAATCGTTGTGTCGACTCACTGACTACGGCATCGTATAGTTCCCGGTTTCCATCCCGATCCTTGTAAGTCCACCCTGGAGTGTATCTATTTTTGCAAGTGCTGTGGGGTTGGATGCCTATCGTGACAATTACGAGGGTGTTGTCGATAGCGAGAACCGCGCGCATTATCTATCTTGCCGCGAGGATTCCGAGCTGGAGAAATCGACTGCAAGCAAGCAAGCAATTGCATACGCGGTCCGCGTCTCACCGGTACTCTATCCTCGTGCGCTGTCCATTCTTTCTCGGCAGCGGGGTGCTAGATTCCAACTCGGGGCACCTATCCACCATATGCGACAAGCCTGAGAAATTGACACGTGATCTTGCGCTTTCTTGTTGCCCAACCATCTCATTTGATCGAATGTTAACCGCTTGATGTAGCTTGTATTCGTGTGGATGGAGTCTATTACCTCGTTACCTCGTCTTTTCTCTATACCCCGGGTATCCCAGTCTACACGAGCAAAGACCTTATCCACTGGACACAAATCGGTACGTTCCTTTCGTGATTGATATCCAAAAATGTCAGCGCCTATACCGTTCTGCTTGACAGGAAATGTGATCACTCGGCCTGGTCAGGTTTCCCTCGCCAAATGCACCATCCGCCAGGGAACCAAAAACTGCGGAGGAATATGGGCGCCTACGATCCGATACCACAAGGGAACATTCCACGTCGTCGCGACGTGCGTTTTTCCGGACAAGGAGTTTGCTGACCACACTCGCTGGCAAAACGTAAGTCGTGCGAATGATTGGGGTTGGTGTTGTTGATGATGGTTGGATAGTATGTGTGGTCGACGGAGGATCCGTATGCGCTAGACGCCTGGTCCGATGGGATCTCGTTTTATTTTCCGGGGTATGATACGAGTTTGTTTTGGGATGAACGGGATGGGGATAAGCTCTATGTCCAGGGATCTCTGTACTGGCGGGTACGTCTCAATTACGAGCTCGTGGATGACGTGTTAACACTCGAGTCGGGGGACGTGTACAGGTAAAAGAAGGGATCGCCCAATTTCAACTTGATCTCCAAACCGGGGCCTCGTTGAGCGGCGAGCCTAAACCGATGTGAGCTGCGGCCGTCGTCGTAAAAAATGAAAAAAAAAAAAAAAAAAAACTCACCAGACCTAAACTAGATGGTCAGGAACCGGCCGACCGATACCCGAGGCGCCGCACATGTATCACAAGGATGGCTGGTATTACCTGTTGGTGGCAGAAGGTTTGGGTTTGGGTTTGGGTTGATGTCCACGCGTGTTTAATGGATGGATAGGTGGAACCGAGCTTGATCATTGCGCGACTATTGCACGCTCGAGATCCGTTTGGGGCCCATTTGAAGAATGCCCGGGCAACCCGATCATCCACGCTGCCAGCCCAGACGCGTATTTCCAGACGATAGGTGTGTCAAGTGTGCGTGCAGGGCCACAAGTTCTTACAATTAACCTCACAGGACACGCGGATATCTTCCAGACTGGTGGGGGCCAGTGGTTCGCCGTCGCACTCGCCACTCGCGACGGCCGCGTCAACTTTCCGATGGGCCGCGAAACCGTGTTGATTCCCGGGCAATGGGAAACTGGTAAATGGCCCGTTTTCCAAGCACGCGTCGAGACGATTATGCGTATATCCGACGAGCCGCCGGATGTACCGACCCGAATCGAGGAAAACATTCTTTCAAACTTTATATTCAGAGATTCTAAAACTATTTGGCCGCATAACCTGCTCCGACTGCGCAACCCCGAGCCACGGGCGTACGAATACGTCGATGGGGTGCTGTGTTTGTGGGCTTCGAGTCAGGGAGACACCCTCGATGGGCGTTTCGGAAGCCCCACGTTTGTTGCACGGCGGCAGACGGGGATCGAGTGCACAACCGAGGTGGAAATGGAGCTGCCGAGAAATGAGGAGATTCTCGCGGGAGTCTCGGTCTATCTCGACTTTGAATCGCGCATCGACTTGGTGCTGTCGAGGCGGTGCGGGGAATTAGAGGCACACGTTCGTCGCGCGCCGGCGGCGGTGGCGTCAGAGGCTATTGGCGTCGACTGTGGCGCACTGCGCGTCATTGGGTTTAAAGACCGGTACGAGCTTTTTGGACAGCGAGGTGGGGAATGGGTGCTGGTGGGGACAGGGCTGGCCAGGGATGTGAGTGGCGGGTTCACCGGGGTGGTCATTGGGCCGTTTGTCGAGGGCCCCGCTGGGAGCGACAAGGTTATGGTGAAGAAATGGCGGTACGCGGAGAATGATGAATGAGACGTCAATCTGGAGCTGAATTTGTCAAACTGAATGCGGTGGTGAAATGGGAATAAAGGTTGAATGAGAAGCGCCAAATGGGGACCTGGTTCTTCTCGACGTCGATCAAAGAACAGGCTGGTAAGCGTTAGGCTGTGGCGAAAAGGAGAATTGACGCCGGCCGATGGGAGAGGGTTCGGGGCAGGGCAAACGGGCCCGGCAGGGTGGCACGGGTGGGAGTGGCAAGGGACGATGGATCGAGGAGTTTATTGGGTTCTGCAAACCACTAAAGATGGATTTAGCAGGTGAACCGGGGCTGTGGCTCGCGGGGATTGACCAGATTCGCCGATCGAGGCGAGAAAATTGACGACAATCTGTCATATTCAAGAATTAAAGCGAGAGCTGCATAACATCTACGGAAAGCGCAAAGTGAACAAATCAAAAGCGTGAGACATGGATACATGGGATACAATGCAAGATGTGTTGAAATGTATGATAGATAGGTGCATAGATGACTAGTAGGAATCCTGGTCGACGCCGCACTGGGCCATGCTCTGGTGTCGCTGGAGGGCGTCCTTTCGGGAGAAGCTGGAGGGGATGAGCGGGGGCAGCAATGAGAATAAGCAACTCACGCCTTGGTGCAGGTGGGACACTTGTGCGGCCGGTCGCCCTGGAAAAAATGAGCAGAAATCGGGGAAAAAAGGGACGAGTCACCTTGTGGGTCTCAATGTGCCGCTTGAGGTCGTGTGCGCGGGAAAAGGCGGCGCTGCACTGCTCGCAGACATGTGGCTTTGGGCGGGGCTGGGCCTCGTCGGGTCTGCGGTCGAGCTCTGTGATGGGGGGCATCTGGCGCGAGAGGGCGGGCTGGTACATAAACTGGTCGACTTCGGGATATGCCCAGCGCGACGAGCTGGCGTGGCGGCTGATGGGAACTTCTGTGCGCAGATAGGGATGTTCGCGCTGACCAATCGACGTAAGCGCCACCGACTGGGTCCTATGGCGCGCATCGGGCAGCGACGACGACGGCACATTCGGGGCCACTCCCGGCGCATATGACGTTGGGAGTTGAAGAGGAGGAAGGGGGTATTGGCGCCGGTCATAGACATACTGGTCGCTCAGCTGGCTCGCGGGAATCGACATCGACTGAGAGCGCGGTTGGCGCTGTGCATTGTGGGCATCCCAGCTGTGGTCCATGGTGGCGTGCTCTTGCTCCACTCCCGCCTTATATCGGAACGTGAAACGCAAGAAACCTCAGGATTCCGAGTCGCACATTCATTGCCAAAACACAACAGGGACATCTCACAACTGTCACCGGCAACTTGCGCCCCGACTGGAGAGAAACTGGGAATAGGAGCACAAAGACTCGAGAGGCTATTTCGCCTTGGGAAAAGGGGGCATCGTCATGCACAATAGGAGCGTGTTCTCAACGTGTTACAAAAGATTGATTAGCCAGAAGCGCCCACGTGGCGTCCCTCTGCGGCGTCGGTGGCTGTGTCAGCTCGCAAATGCCTGGGTTCCCGTCATGGCCTTGCCCAGGATCAGCGCATGGATGTCCTGCGCCAGTCAGCGATGCCCATCCCCCTAGTCCACTCACATGTGTCCCCTCGTATGTGTTCGCAACCTGCAAGTTCGCCACATGCCGTCCAATGTGATATCTGCCCTATCAGTGCCACATTCCCACATTCTGCAACTTACTCGTCTGCACACGCATTGCCACCTAAAATGTCCAGCACAATCCGCGAATGGCCCAGTGCCTTGCCACAGTTGTTGCGTTTCACCATACTCACCATCTCGGGCGACCAGCTGCCCGCGTCCTTGAGTCTTCCCACCTGCCAACGGTCGGTCCCATGTCTGGTCCACACTGCCTACTTGCCTGCAACGACGCAAACAGCCCCAGCGCAACCTCCGTCTGCGCGTCTACCAGCTTCTTTTGCACAAGCTGGAAACTCGCCAGTGGCCGCTGAAACTGGTGCCGCTCGAGTGCATATGCCCGTGCACGCGCCACGCAGTCTTCCAGCGCTCCCATCACTCCCCACGAGATCCCGTACCTGCCCTGCGTGAGTGTGCGTTCATTTGCCACGCTCTCCAAACCTGGCATTGTTCAGGCACCCAAACGGTCCTGCCAGTCCTTCAGCACCGGGCAACATCCCCTCCTTGCCGACTTTGACCCCGTCCATAAACACCGATCCAGTAATCGACGCACGTAGAGCAAGCTTATTCTTGATCGCGGGAGCAGTCAGCCCCGGTGTGCCCTAAGTCATAAACCATTAGCCACTCCGGGATCATTTCGACGCATCCTAGGGCTGCTGATCCGTCTCTCCATGACCAATTATTCCAAAACAGAGCCACGGATGGCCCACATCGAGACACGCCCAACACACCTTTTCAATCAGGAACCCGCGAATCTTCTTGTCCCACACGCAACGCGCCCACACCACAAACAGCCCGCTTCCAATCTTGTCAGTACGCCTACCGAGAACCACTCGACTTACGCGACGGGTGAGTTCGAGATCCACGTTTTGCTTCCATTCAGAATGTATCCACCGCTAGTCTTATCAACCTCGGCAGTCGTCTCCATCGACGACGGATCCGACCCATGGTTGGGCTCGGTCAGCCCAAAACAGCCAACCAGTTCACCCGACGCTGGGGACCATTAAACAAAGTTTGCGCAAATAACAAAACTGACCAAGTAGTGGCAGGTATTTTTCCTTTTGCTCTGCGCTGCCGTATGCATTGATGGGATGCATCACGAGCGACGATTGGACAGACATGGCCGATCGGTACCCCGAGTCGACCCTATTTCCCATTGTATGATAGTAGATTATAGATGGATAGGACTGACCTTTCTACTTCGCGCGCAATCAACCCGTACGCGACGCTACTCACCCCCGCGCAGCCGTATCCCTTGATCGTCGCGCCAAGCAGCCCGAGCTTACCCATCTCGGCCAAAATACGAGGGTCGAAATCTGCGTTTGCGTTTGATTGATCGATTGATAGAGAGAGTATTCCTGTTGCGCACCTTCGTTTCGATAAGCGTCGAGCACCCTTGGTTGGAGATGCTCCTAGGTGGACGTGTCCGGGTCAGGTCATCTGATCGTCCGGCTCTCCGAGCCGAATTCGAATACACACCTGGCAATAGTCTCGAGCAGTGTCGCTGCCGGACCCGGGGCGCGCATTATTGTAGTCGGACCGTAAGTTTAACCTCGAGCCACACGCTCCACCTACCGAATCGCCCGTTCCTCCTCTGTGAGCAGCGAGTCCAAGTTCAGGGGGTCCTGTATAACAATAAGAATGCAAACACGCGACGCGCATCATTCGTTCTAGTCAGTTTGGAGCATGGCACAAATCACGTATTGTACCTCCCAATCGTATTTCGCAAACTCTGCGCCAAGTGTTTCAGTGCGTGTCTGTTTTCGCAAATTGACCTACTGCTCGCCATTCCGGCACGCTGCATGACGTGCCCGGGCCACGCTCGCGGGAGCGATGCAAATGTCCTCGAGATTCGGTACATAAAAGTTTTCGCGCTCGACGTGGTCGAAATTGAGCTCCGGAGGTCATGATGGCTGCTTACCTCATATTGATCGACGGTTACACGTGAAGACAGAGTTATCATATTGATATAGTAGACGTTGAGGCCTAATTACTGCAACAATCCCATGCGTACAGGTTGAAATGCTCGAGATACAATATCCTAGTTTGTCATAACCGAGAGATAGATGCGAGAGAGATAGGAACCAAAAAGACCAAAAAGGCACGCTCACTTGACCAACACCCAGAGTACCAATGCAAATGCCAGAATCGAGAAAAATCGACTGAATTGCTCTCCAACAGCCTTTTGTATTGCAGCAATTAGCCCGTTTCGTATTTCTTGGTCGGCCGCCCGTCGGGCCTTTTCCGCCGAAAAGGCTCGTTGCTCGTAGAGCGAGATGGGTAGAGTTGGCGCTGGGGTAATAGGCGGGCTGGGCAACTGAGAAGTTTTGCCCCGTTTTGTTTGATCGATGCTTCTCTGCTTGATAGTCTTGGATAGCAGGCTTTCGTGACGTTGTGTTTGTGGTCGCTCGGCTAGTGGATCTCGTCGAGTGGCAACAGGTCCCAAGGCCAGAGCCGGGGCCAGAGGACGACCCGTGGCGACCGAAATAATGTCTCGGCCGTACGTACACAAGGTTCCACAGGCCGGGCAGGCCAGCTCGAGTGTTTCAGGGTGCAATGATCGGCGGGTGTGCTGGGTGGACCATGTCAATCGAGGTTGATACGTGATTCGCGACATACCTCGTCCAGATCCGACGAACAAAATATGTGCTTGCAGCGGGTAAAACATACGTCTCCTAGGTTATGGAAGCTAGAGATACAAGTGGGTGTGGCCGAATTTTATGGCCACGTATCACAAGGGCAGGACCGATTAAACATCGGATGTCAGTAGTGTGGCGGAATTACTAGGTATTTTACCTCACCATGTGTTACATAGGAGGTTAGACGCAGTGTTTTGATCATCCGGGACAGTTCGACGAGACTCAATACTCCCGATATCACCGTCGTCGATCCAACGTCCCTCTTCAATAAGTTGTCGCTTTTCTCGTAAAAGTCGTCTTGTAAGTTCGTCGTCGAAATCGGCGCTCAAAGGAACACCATATCCATATGCACTAGAATCGCCGGGGGCATTCGGCGGTTGGGGCTCTTCGGCCTCAGCAACGCAAAATCCGAGGCCGTTGGTCAAAGGCGGCGAAGCCCCCAGAGATGTAAGACTCGCCCCAGCGACAGTGTTGCTACGCTGGCGTCCCTGTGCCACACTGATGCCCTTGGTCCCGTCCCAAGATATCTCTGCGCCGAGGTTCAGGGGGATGTCTTCCTCTGCGAGTTCGGGTCGATACCAAACCCCAGGTGTACCGTCCTCTGACCGCATAGCGGGTTCGTGCGATGGATCAACAATGTTTATGTGAAGCCGAGGTGATGCTCTTCGTCGAGCGGGTTGGGCAGCGGGATGGGTATTGCTGTCAGATGAAGTGATGGCTGCGGTCGTCGTCATGTTCAAGTATGGTCAAGTGTCAAGTGAATCAACTCGGGCCGTACTCTGCCAGCAAATAAACATGAACCTCAACAATCCTCGCCATCAGAACAAAGGTCCGAGCACATACCGTCAGTACGATATATCTGTCGAAATCGATCCGGATGGTCCTAAACGGCAAAATCGTGAATATTTCGGGTAATAAAATTATCACAGAGAGCCCATACGGTGGTTTTGAACTGATACACCTCGAGATGGAAACGCATCTTCGAGGTTCACGTGAGCAGGATTGAAATTTAACCGAACATGTGAAAAATTGGAAGCGCTGGGCGTTTGGATCACTCACGTGTTGAGGTCGACTCTCATCGATCGATATCCCAGAGACATCAGTTTCTCCTTGAGTTTCTCCGTTGGGTAACAAGTCTTTCTCTGGCGGCGCGCTGGGGCGCGACTCTTTGTTCTACGGGGGCGGTTGGTTGGGTGGTAGAAATTTCAAGGCTGAGCATATGGTTGGGGCGCATCGTGTGGAGCATTGAGAAGGCGAGGAATTCATGGTATTTTGCGGGAAATAGCATAGCTGGTGCGTCGAAATGGTTAGCTAAACTTGGGGGTGTACTTCTCAAGATTCGAGAGAAGCGGTGGGCAGACTACCTACTGCGCATTCCGGTTGCATTTCAGCCGTCGTCTGGTTGTGAGGCTCAATGCCGCTTAGCGGTCTCTTTGAAGGGTAGCAACAATAGCTCGGCGATATAAGACTTTCTTGTCAGGTGGGCCGTTATTGACAATGCAGATAGGCGGCCTCGCCGAGAACACGCATTTAGGCGCCCGACATACGTCAACCAAACGCCACGGATTATAGACATTTTTGTCACATAAACTTTGCTCTATCTAAAGTGTAGAACCTTTTGGTGGTACGTCTCTCGTTAATATTTTGCTTCTGAGTGTCACTAGATCATATTATGACTCGCAGGCACCAACGCTTGAAGATCTAATGATTTAGTACAAAAACGCTTTGAGTAGCTCTTTTGGTTGGGTGGTTTCTGGCCGCGGGTTGACCCCACACATATGCATATATGCTGGGTGATGTGACTCGTCTTTCGTCTCAACGATGAGGCTTTGTTCTAGAAAACTACTGTATTTCAGTCGATATCAGCCTCGTGGGCTTATATTTTGTGTTACTATACTATTTCTCGGGCTGTACAGGATCCCCTCGACTGGGGCTGTACACGAGTTCTGGACTCGCCGCCCCAACCCCAGTTTAACTTCTGGTCCCTGTGCTAGAATCTCAACACCAGTAAAGTCAAGGCTTGATGCCATGTGATCCTCGAACGCTTCTCCATTCTTGCTCCCACGCTTCCTCACTGCACCGTGGAAAGTACTTCCTTCAACAAGTGGCGAGCCTAGTTAGGAGAGTATTAATTCAAGGGCTCTCCGCTTTGCGGTCGTAACTCATTCCTGAACCAAGGTGGTCCCATGTATTCAGCTTACCTGCGTGCCCCGAGTCGACTCTTTTGTTGGTTCTCGTCGCATGGTTGTCTATCTATATGCGTCCTGAGATGCAGTGTATCCACGTTGGGACGGCGGTCAAGTACCTGTGTATTATCAGAGTCTCACGGCTGCGTAAAAGGACGATGGGTCAGCTTGTAAAATCCGACATCGATTGATGGGTGTCGGACATAGGCATTTCGTATTCCTCCCAGTCCTCTCCCCTTAAGAATGGGATTGAGAATCTTGGCACCGCCTGTCAGTTCAAACTCTAATGTATCTACCGATGGAATTAGCAAGTGGAGCTCGCCGCTCAATATCCCCTTGAGCTCCTGTCTGATTGCGATATTCTTATTTCACAGCGTTTCTCCTGAACTGGTGCGTAGCCCATACCCTGCCCATTTTCCTTGCCCAGGCTAAAGTTTATTATACATTTAAAGGCATTGAAGCAACCTCGCTTGAACCCAATCTCGGATATTACCGAAATCATTGGTTCTGCAGAGGTTGATATGGCATATAAAGCTCTGATGCACGTCCTTGTATCTCCGAGTTAGTTTTTGGAGTTTATGCGCTGGTTGATCGTTGCTTCTAACGAGCGGACTCTTGCCCAAAAAGCTTCCGGCTTTATCATCGCCTCATTTGGTGAACATTAACTCGATGGGCCGTTCGCCGGGGTTGCGTACTGATACTTTATTGCACGGTGAGTGTATTGATCGCATTGCGGCTTGGCGGAGTCCAGATCGACGGGAGTATCATGCGTAAATCACTTCTAGCCAGTGGGTGTATCATTGTGATTGCTGGTGACTTTGCTAGAGTGAGCTAATTCCAATTGAAAGTACCTTCACGATTGGGCGCTACGCTATAAATATATGCCGCGTGATCGAAGTGAGCACTTTTGGGTTGGAAAATGTCCGAATATCCATCAAAGTTTTTTTTACATAAAATTCATCTAACCAATGGGTACAATAGTAGCTGAGAAAATGGTGCATGACTTCGGCCTCCTGTCTCCGGCGTTAAAATACTTCGCCTCGGTGAGTTCACTGCGGTGGCGGCTGGTGTTCCTGATTGGTTCAGATTGGGGTAAATAAGCTTTGAAGAGCTGAGTGACGGAATGCCATTATTCGGTTCAACCCCTTATGACCCCCTATATATTTGCGAGGCTGTTTGACGTGAGCTTCTTTGAGCGTATTATCCTTGGAACTGGTGCCTCGGAGCGCCCTTTCAACTTGAGCGTAATATATGGGGCACGGGACCATGGGTGCCTCCTGTACTACCCGCTAAATGGGGAATCACCTGTTAGGCCAAAATGACTCGCGGGACGCTGGCCCCGGCCAGCTGGAACTCGACTATATTCTACAAAGCATATTTTATTCGGTCATTGCATACAATTTGATTGATTAAGCCTCCTGATTGCTAACAAGCTGTGGGGTTTATGCGTATTCGAATATACTCAGACCCTAGGGACAGGGTACTCTCAATACTAAAGCCTTGGGAAACAGGCTGCAAAGGCAGTTGTAAGGTATAGTGGGTGTTCAAGTCGATCAAAGCTTGGATGGGTAGTTTGCTAGGTCCCGTGACTCCCGTGTTCCCACCAACGTAATCTAGACAAAGGTTACAGCGCGTATTTGTCCTCAACTTGGTCACAGGATATTTTATGGAGATCAATAGCTACAACAAGGTGCTCATTATTGTATCATACGACTTCGGCCCGAAGGTGGCAAACGAAATGTTCTTATCATTCTAGTCACTTGTCGAGGCGAGATTGCAAATTTCATCGAGCAGAAGCGCGTTGCACGCCACCAAATGTAATTCCTCACTCGAGGCGCGTCGAGTAACCTTTTGGGTAACCTTGGGTTCTGGTCACGTGAAATGACTGGTGCAGTGATCAATCAACCACGAACTAGAACGAACTCAAAAACTTCTGCCGACGAGGAACTCAAAGGTACTATATAGTCGGCGACGCCAAGTGCCGTCGGGAGAGCAAATTGGAACCGGCTTTGATCTTCTACGGCGGGCATGCGCCATATAAAATACACCTGGATGGCTTCTCCCGCCCCGAAATTACCGAATCCGGTAATCCCCGGATGTTTTGGCTCGGGCTTCCTCATTCCCGCCACCGATGATACTCAAAGGTCGAAATCCCGGAGTCTTAGGTGGCAACACCAAATCGAGGCTATCCGACCTCAGCTCTCCTATCTGTTCTATGGTATAAAATATTCAGTCATGTCGCTTTAGAGGACCATCCCCTTCCTCTCTCTCGTGGGTTCTTACTACAGCTCGTCGCTCGCTCTTCTCTCGCTATCGTATCGTATCGTCAATAATCATGCACTTCTCTTCCGCGCTTGTTGCCAGCATCTCATTCGCGACTGCAGCCTCTGCAGCGCCTGCCATTGCTTTGGGCGCCGGCCTGGGTGGCTCTCCGAGCAGCTCTGGCACTTGTACCCAGTCTCGCGTCCCCATCTCTGTCCAAGTCGGCACGACCACAATTACCATGGACAAGCCGGCTAATCAAGCGTCTTTGACTGGCTTCCTTGCCAACTACTGGACCACCGGGTCACCTGTGCCCTCTCAAATCATGCCTGCTAATCCAGACGGAAGCACCTCTCGCAGGATGATTCAGGGTACCTACAACATTTGGACGCAAACTTGCTATCCTCAAGGCTGGAAGGACGGACAGCCCCTGATTATTGGTATTCATGGGTACGCTCTCACATTGATCATGTCCCAGTGGTTCTAATCACGACACTTGTTCAGTATTAATTTCGATCACTCTTATTGGGAATTTGGATACTCGAAGGAGTATAACTTTATCGAGGCTGCGAATAAGGCTGGCTATGCCGTTTTAACCTATGACCGCTTAGGTGAGTCTACATGTACATGTGCTCCACCGTGAACATAAACTTATGATTATCGGATAAGGTGTGGGTCAGTCTGATAAGCCAGACGGCATGAGCGTCGTGCAATCTAGCACAGAAGTTGAAATCCTGCATCAAATCATCCAGAAGAGCCGTACAAGTGGGAAATACTCCAAGATTCTCGGAATCGGCCATTCTTTCGGAGCGTGAGTCCAGTGATGGTTTTGTTGGATTCTGTGCTAACTCGACTCTAGTATTCAGTTGACCGGCATTGCTGCCAACTATCCTACGGATCTTGACGCTGTGATTCTCACCGGATACACCCCATCTATGACCAGTGTCGCTATGGCGTTTACTGGGTGGGCACAGACTCTGGCTAGCCAACAACCCGACCCGGCTATTTATTCGCGTTGGAGCGCTCTGCCTTCTGGCGAGACTATACTGACTGACAAGAGCTACTTGGGAACCGGTAGCCCGAGTGCTGACAGGTTCGCCTTCTTTGCCGAAGGCTTCTACGACTCTGGTATGTTGCACCTGAATGCGTGATATAGCTTTGGTTAACACTTTGGATAACAGGTGCATTTGATCTGGCCTATAACACCAAGCAAACCCACACCCTCGGTGAATTCCTGACTATTGCCGAGCCCGTATCGAAGCCTGCCACAAACTACAAGGGTCATGTGTTTGTCGTAACTGGCGAGAAGGATCTGTAAGCCGATGACTTGAAGTCTATATTCACAATATACTTACCTCTGGGGCACTGTAGGATCTTCTGCGGGGGTAACTGTTTGCAAAGGCCCACCGTCGCCCCGGGTAACTCGTTGCTCGACGATACTAAGGCATTCTACCCTAACGCCGCTAGCTTTGCTACTTACGTTCCTGCTGGCGCCGGCCATGCACTCTTTGCCCACCGTGGCACTGACAAGACCATTTCCGAAATCTTGACCTGGTGCAAGAACTCTGGGATGTAAATGAGCCTCCCCGTGTTTCAACTCACCTTCTTTACCTAACTAGTTTTCTTGTAACCTTTTCATTGGGCTGCTCCTACCTGTTACTCGCTATCGTACTGCTAAGCTTGCCAATTCAAGTCTCTCATTGCACCAAGCATGATTCAAGGGTGACTCTAATAGCCGGAAGTTGACTACCGATTGGTTAAGTTCTGACGATGAGCTCCTGAGGTCACACCCTGTGGTGATCCCCTATAACACTATGCCATAATAATGGATGCAGGGCCGAGAAACATTGGGCCAAATATCCGGCCGAGGATTTCGCTCGGCCTCTGGGGCGCTGTCACGGATGGGAGAGTATATCTATAAGCTATTGTGGGGCATCACGAGGCTATCGAAGCGCGGCGGTGGGTGATCCGTGGGGCTGCCAGGATGTGTGAACTCGCGGGGTGGGCGGCGTACCTAGTCTAAGAGGTGAGCAAAATGTAGGTAATGTCCGCGCGCAACGCGTACTAGCGGCAAGTCACCCAAATATCGCGGAGGATATGTAGGCTGTGAAGGGCGCGTGGCGTGGTGATCAAACTGAGAGACCAGGCACAGCACCACTGGCGGCCGAGTGTTGTTTCCACTACCTCGGCAAGCTGTATTTCGGAAAAGCATACTTGCCTTACCACGAGTGACCTGAGTCAACCCTACATTAGACTTTGGCTATTCTTTCATGCACATGTATGCGCATACAATAATTATTACATATATATGCAGGTTATCATACAACTCGAGGTGCCAAAGTAGCCTTGCTTGAACCCAATCTCGGATATTACCGAAATCATTGGTTCTACATGTATACAGTACAGAGGCTGATATGAGATGTAAAGTTCTGACACACGCACTTGTGCCTCCGAGCTAGTTTTTAGCGTTTATACGTCACCTGCCGATCGTGGCCTCGAAGGAGTGGATTCTCACCCGCCAAAGTTCGTAGCTTTCTCATCGCCTCATTTAGTAAATTCCTCGACAAACAGTTCCTCAAGGTTGTGTGCTCCAAAGGCTTGATCGTAGATGGTTATATTTTGTTACGCTGCAAGTGTATCAATCATGTTGTGAGCTTGGCAAAATCCAGATCAACGGGCTAATTATGCGCAAGCGACTTGAATTACCTGACTAATTCACATGGTTGCTGACGGCTATGCCATCCTAAACAATTTAATCACCATCCTCTGAGTATGTCCGATTAAAGGAGGCACTATTGGATTGGAAAATGTTCGAATGTGCGGGGGATGTATTGAGACTTCCTACATGTATATCAGGTGAAGCCAAATTTAGAAATCCCTATCCCAGATGAGGGAATAGTAAAGGCCCCCGCAACTTCGACATTAAAGTGTTCCACCTAGATGGGCTCGTTGTAGAATTCTGCCAGAAACATCCCGAAGGTGTAAGAAATTTGAATTCCGACACTCACCATATACTACTTTAATTTGATGTTTGAAAATTATGATTAAAGGACCTTCAATACCATTTAAGGTGGCTATACGTAGGAGTCATAACTTTTTTTTTATAACACTCGAGATGTTTCCAATTATAATAGAGCCTAAGCTCACTGAGGTGGATTGTTAGTTGACTACAATACAACGTTAACTCTTCAGTTTGGGGTCATGGTTCCTTAGCACCTCAATATATAGTAGGTAATTTTCGGGCGTACACCCGACGAAAGCGTTCGCGCGCTAACACAAATAGTCTCCTGAAATTGAGCCTAGTTCCAGGTGAGGCTGTTGGCGTTCCCGAAATACCCAATTTGGGCAAACTCAAAATGTTGCTTGTGATGAAGTCGCCTCTCCGAACAAATTTCAAAATCTATAGACTTTTGTCTGGCTACGAAATTAATTTTAATAAAATTTTGTGCGTTATGATTACGTCACTATCTCCAAACAAACTTATGCTCCAATACTGTGAGGTTTGCAACTCGAAAACGGTGAAGCGGTGGATGGAGTGGGCCTCACTTTGGTTTCCGCTGCTACGCAAACTCACAATTTACAAGGTCATATGAAATGTGCCTTTTTAGACACATCGCCCTTGGAACTGGCACTCCGAAACGGCGCCCTTCTCTGTATGAACTCTGGAGGCGCAGGACCACAAATTTCCACTACTCTACTATACCTATTTATTATAACGAACGATCACTTCCAGGCTAAATCGAGTGTGGGCTGAACACTAGCCCCAGTCAGTCGGAACTTAGCTATGTTCGTCAGTGTGAAAGGTGCGGCTTATCTTGTTGGTGCATATAAAAATCAATTTATAGAGGTTTCTTATTACGTATACCAACAGAGACGCCAGGTTAGTTCTTCTATTCCCCATTGTGTGTCCGTTTAGCTTCTCGGGTGTATGGCGCCAGCGTACGTTAGCGCATACACGCCCGTTTGGGGCCTTCAAAGGTATATAAACTACTGCACCTCAGTCCACTTTCTTCTTCACGAGCTCGCTCCATCGATTTCTGAGGCTCCATTTTGCTCCAGTATTACTAAATTTATCCACGCGCAAAGTATCGAAAACCGAGTTTCACAATGGTCATGCTCTCAGTGTTCGTCGCTGGCATCTCATTTTCGACTATAGCCTCTGCAACACCCACTCTCGGCTGGAACTGGAGCCGGAGCGGCTCTCCAAGCAGCTCCGGTACTTGCACCCAGTCTCGCGTCCCCATCTCCGTCCAAGTTAACACAACTGTGATCACTATGGCGAAACCAGCCAATCAGGCATCTTTGGTTGGCTTCCTCGCCAACTACTGGGCGACCGGGTCGCCTGTGCCCTCGCAAATCATACCCACCAATCCAGACGGAAGCACCTCCCGCAAAATGATCCAGGGCACCTACAACATTTGGACGCAAACTTGCTATCCTCAAGGCTGGAAGGATGGGCAGTCCCTGATTATTGGTATTCATGGGTGCGCTCTCACATTTATATTTGCTGTGATAGTTCTAATCGCGACACTTGTTCAGTATTAATTTCGATCACTCTTATTGGGAATTTGGATACTCGAAGGAGTATAACTTTATCGAGGCTGCGAATAAGGCTGGCTATGCCGTTTTAACCTATGACCGCTTAGGTGAGTCTACATGTACATGTGCTCCACCGTGAACATAAACTTATGATTATCGGATAAGGTGTGGGTCAGTCTGATAAGCCAGACGGCATGAGCGTCGTGCAATCTAGCACAGAAGTTGAAATCCTGCATCAAATCATCCAGAAGAGCCGTACAAGTGGGAAATACTCCAAGATTCTCGGAATCGGCCATTCTTTCGGAGCGTGAGTCAAATGATGGTTTTATTGGATTCTGTGCTGACTCGACTCTAGCATTCAGCTGACTGGTATTGCTGCCAGCTATCCTACGGATCTTGACGCTGTGATTCTCACCGGATACACCCCATCTCTGGCCAGTGCTCCTCTAGCATTTACTGGATGGGCCCAGACTCTGGCTAGTCAACAACCCGACCTAGCTATTCGCACGCGCTGGATCCTTCTACAGTCTGGGTCCACTATACTGACTGATACAAGCTACCTGGGAACCGGTAGCCCGAGCGCTGACAGGTTCGCCTTCTTTGCCGAAGGCTTCTACGACTCTGGTATGTTGCACTTGAACGCGTGATATAGCTTTGGTTAACACTTTGGATAACAGGTGCATTTGATCTGGCCTATAACACCAAGCAAACCCACACCCTCGGTGAATTCCTGACCATCACCGAGCCCGTGTCGAGGCCTGCCACAAACTACAAGGGCCATGTGTTTGTCGTAACTGGCGAGAAAGATCTGTAAGTCGAAAATTTGAAATCTAGATCTGCATTACCCTAACCTTTCGGGTGTTATAGGATCTTCTGTGGGGGCAACTGCTTGCAAAAGCCCACCGTCGCCCCAGGTAACTCATTGCTCGACGATACAAAGTCCCTCTATCCCAATGTTACTAGCTTTGCTACTTCTATTCCCGCTGGCGCCGGCCACGCACTCTTTGCTCACCGCGGCACCGACAAGACCATTTCCGAAATCTTGACTTGGTGCAAGAAATCCGGGATGTAAATAGGCCTCCCCGTGTTTCTCTATTTACTTTCTTTACCTACCTAGTTTTCTTTATAACTCCTTCATTGGGCCGCCCCTACCCGTTGCCCACTGCGGCGTCGTACCCCAAAGCTTATCGACTGAAGTGCCCCTCCGCGCCAAGCATGATTCAGGGATCACTTCAGTAACTGAAAGTTGACCAGCTCTTTTGGACCTTTACAATCAAATGGCAATGCCAACCACCTAATTACATACCCTGCAAGCGACCTTCTATCCACCTCCACGCCATGGTTATACATGCAGAGACGAGAAACATTGCATCAAATATCCAACCAAAGACTTCAAAAGCAGGAAGCGTGGAGAATAGGGAGGGTGTAGAGTTGGTATCGCCTTCGCCCGGAAGTGTCGAAGGGAACGAAGTGCGAAGTTGAATTAGCGTGGATAGGAGATATGTTCCCTATTATAAGCTTAGCTCGCCGCGCATGCCTCTACTGCGATCAGAGCGCGTACCATTAGCTGTGCCAAAATAAGCAATGCCAAAGAACTCAAAATGGATCGGCTAGTTACCCGCAGGATCTAGGAAAATGTATGAACAAAACCACCACAAATGAATCTACGTTCATACATACCTTTCCGACCCCCACAAGCACGACTCTGATGCTGCTGAGGACTATGCCTCCTACAAGCAAAAGACTGATTTGGCGGGCCACCTGGTTAGCCTCGGAAGGATCCAAGGGGATCCCAGGAACCAGAGAGACAAGGAGACCCAATGCACCACTGATTAGATCCGGCGTCGCAGTTGACAGTTTTGAACATGAAGACGGGGAAACAGGGGCACACGTGTCGGTGGGCATAGAGGTAGGGTATTCGCGAAGCCCGAGGAAAAGCAAGAGTAAATTCGTTGCCGACTAAGAATTAGCAAAAGGGTTGAATAGGTAGACGTGGAGCGCATGGCAAAGCTCGTCAGCGACACAAATAGGGAAAATGGCAAGAGAAGCACACATTTACGACCCTAAAAGCACAATATGCAGCAAACAACCAGCCCCCTGCGTTCCAAATGCGCCCACTGAGGGTCTTGGAGAACTTCATGCGAGCCTAATTCCGCACCGATTATTAAATTAACAAACTGATAGGAGTATTCAAAACACTGACCTGTCGCACGCGCATATGCTCGAGTTCCCTAGCCATCTCTACTTCTAACGCACGAAGCCCAGCAATCTCGCGCCGCAACGCTGTTGCTTCTGCAATTCACGAACCTTGTTAATGGAGCTGCTTTGCACTTCGGGGTTACGAAATATTGATACATACCGCTCTCCCCACTAAACGCCCCAAGGAAGCGCGAGCCCCATGATCGAGTTTGCTATAGTTGACAGCATAAATGAGCAAGCCAAATCCAAAATTAGAGTTTGTGACTACCCCGTGCTGGCCCAACCGACACGTTACTAACTAAACAGAGCAAGCCAACGTACTGGGTTCTTGGTGTTTTGAAGCTCCAAAGCCTGGGCCTCTCGACTCCGAAGCTCGAGGTCGTTTCGAACACGTACAAGACTGTTTTCAGCATTTGCAATGTCCTGTTTCGTGATTTCCGCCCTAGATCAATCAAGTCCTTGATTATTAGAACTGAAAAATATGGTTTGTATCGCCGCCGCTTACCATTGCTTCTTCCCTAGTGCATCCGCGAACATCCACGCGGTGGCAATAGCCCCGAATCCTGACAATATGCCCAAGACTACGGTCCCCATCACAGACAACCGACCCAATGCAGCTGTCAACATATCTAGCGAGGGTGGACTCAACGAGGCGTCAGGGACTTGAGGTTAGGAATACACACCCATATTCTTCCCGTTACCCACCAGGGGGATGCGCAATAGTAGCATTATATAAGCCGAGAAGAAGAAGAAAGGTAAGGCCAACCGGCGAGGAAGAGAAGCTCCAGGCTCGGTCACTACGAACTATTCAACGGTATATTAAGTCCGGATGGCAATCCACTTACTCGTCCGATTGGGTCGGTACGCAATAAACAAGCACTGCAGCACAGGGATAATAACCAGAATCAAGGCAACAAGAGTAACGAGCGAAAATCGCCAGTTGAAGTAGCGGGATCTGAAATACACGCAACCCTTGGTAAGCTATAGACAAAGACATGAAGTAGCAAAAACATCCGAGTGAAATTAATGGTGGATTCGACTGACCTTGCGTCCATTACATCATATGCTTGACACATCACCAAAAGGAATAACACGCAACTTTCGCTAAAGCATACTGCAAATGCGGTCCGCGCAACGCTCGTAGGCCCCAATCCCCATCCCGTGACACCGGTTCTGGGTTGTGGTCGTGCGACATTTGGTGGGGGAAGAGCACCTAGTTCGAAATAACCGCCTCCTGAGCGAGCTGGAGATGGAGATGGAGGGGAACTAGGAGTCGTGGGCGACGAATCAGATGCAAGCACAATGGACTCTACGGTGGTATTGGGCGACAATTTATATAGTGATCGAATCAGATACGCCCGACAAACATAGAAAAATGCTCCTCTAAAGAACATAGGCGTCAAGTCGATTCAGAGAAAACCAGGCGCTGCGTTGACAGTGTCCTACCTTGCAACAAAAAACAATACAGTCTGGTACATCAGTGTCGAGCGAGATACGGGGAGCTCAAGTTCCATGGCTTAGAATATCCACGCTCGTTCAAGGTAGGCCCAGACCAGAACCAGAGTCGGCGCAGTAACTCCCACCGCAGCTAGAGAGACCACTGAATGATGGAGCAAATATAGAATTCGGAAACTAACCAGATATGGCTCTAACAGTGCACAAGTTGTCCCACCGAGGCTAGACCGTATCCGCAGTGCTTTAGCGTGGGACTGCTGCCACTTGGTAGCAATCCTACAGAGTCGGTGAAGGCGGTTTAATTCAAATATGAGCAGGCGCCAATAGCGTGTGTCACCACGTGGCGTAACGGGCGCTTGAGCGCCTATCGAAGTGGTTCCCTACATCCAGCATCAATGTAATGCATCATAAATTACAAGACGTACAAGGTGGAATTAGTTATACCCTATAATAACATTCTGCTTACATCACAGTCGAGGCGCAACATACCAGCATAGCCCAGAGTAGCCCGCGCGCCCATCAGTAATGACGTGAACATTACACCAAGGGCGTAAAACTGGGGCACCCGCTCCCCATTTCAAGTCTAGTGAATATATTCACATATAAACATTCCACACAGCACAAAGCAAATTTCCCAACAAAATTGCCAAAATCTTTACAAGTCTCTCGGGGCCCGGAAGAGACCAATCCTCAGAGGAATCAAGAGGCTCTCGGATCGTGCCGGACACTAATCGCCTCATGAGAAACTCGCGGGTTGACAAACGACCTCCAGCCGATCACAACTCCTGGGAGCCGAGGTGCCTTTTTCATTTATTAAATCTGCGTGTACCGATCGCGATCAGTCCTCGTCAGATTATGACCCTGATTTATAGCAATAAATTTACTGTAGGATCATAATCATATGGAAACATGTGGATGCCCGCTTGCTGGGACGAAAAGCCAAAATTCAAGCCACCGATTCATTGTCCGCAGTCCAATTCATTATCGCAGCAGACCAACGTTAAAGCCTCACGGCACAGGAAACGGCGGCCACACAAGACTCACCCAGGACATTGGTATAGCCCAACACCCATAATTTCGTAAAAAGGAGTTTGCACCAACGATACGAAATATTTAATTTAAAGTAATTAGCCACAAGCTAGCTCAACGAGACAGCCCGCATACCACCTAGAGATCTAACACAAACAACAACATCAACAAGCAATCCACTATCCAAAGACGGAGGGGAGTAACAGGAAGGTGGCACTATAATTACAGCAAATAGGGCATTGGTAGAGAATACGGGCAACCAATAGTGTGGAGCGATGACAATGAACCAGGGAGGATGGGGATGCACACGAGAGCATTTTTCATGAAAGTCTATTCTAAGCGGGATGGAAGAACCTCGAGCTTAGTCGTCGAGCTCTTCGTTCATCGACAGTCGATGGTGCACAAGCTTCGCTACCGCATGTCCGTCAATCGGAATCTCATTGCCCTGGAATCCTTCAGGGTAGTTAACAGGCGGAGTGTTGGGGGAAGTGAACGATCTGCAAGAACAGTTAATACTCCAACCCACACAGCCAACATCCGACTCACTCGGAACCCCAGAACCCGTAGTGGGTCATGCCAAGCGCCCTGGTCGTGTACTCGTAATCAAACGCAAACCCTCCAGGAAAGAAAAACTCAATGACGGTCGATCGCGAGGTCGGGAGCATCCACAAGAGCGACGTTAGGCCATTGCCGTGTACACCCATCAAGATCTACGTCAGGTACCCATTAATACCCACTCAATACGATCCAGGCCTAGGGCCGGAAAAAACAGCTCACCGTTGTGCGCCCAACAAGTCGAATCTGTTCATCTCGAGACATCTTGTCGAGCTTGACAATATTGACTTCGTATCCATACTTGGACTCGAGCTCTCTCAACGCCTTGACAAGCTCCATGTGGTCTTGTTCCTTGAGCATACGGCGTCCCCAACCTTGCCTCGATACATAGGTAATTACGGGCTTGGCCGGCAAACCGTCTGGAGTAGCACCCATAACTTCATCCTCAGGCGCCCCAATAAAGTTCAACACGTTGCGGCGAACAGGGGACCACCAGTTGGCGCTTCCGGGCAATACAAATACTTCGCTCGCAGTCCGTCCACTGGCGCGGAAATTCTCACCGCGCATCGCAGCGGCGCGATCTGCAAAGACGACGCGGTCAAATACGTGTACTTTTCCGGTTTCGGAGCGGTCGATCCAGTCTTCTTCGAATGCAACTGCGCACGAAGGGAATGCTGCGTGGAGAACAAATTGGTTGAGTTTGGCATAGTCGCGCCATTTAGAACCAGGAGTGTGGGTAAAGAGCATGCGACGGGGAGCCGGGAGCTTGGATTTACCCGAGGTGGTGATAAGGGGGTCGAGAGAGCTGTATGTACGCCAGAGACCAAAGAGAAGTTCGGCAGAGAAGTGGTAGTAGTGCTGGATGACTGCCAACACGTCAGCTCTAGTCGCAGTGGTAGCAAGGCACTTACACTGGGGGGGATCGTTGACAAGGAATGTAACACCCTGGAGATGAGTTGCAGTGCCGCTTCCCGGTGCAGAAAGCTCGTCGCCAAAGATCTCAGCGGCCTGCTTGGGAGTGATAATTCGCATGTGCTTGTCGGTTGGTTCGCGTTTTGCAACCTCCTCAGGGGGGTTCCATATACCATATCCAGACGAAGTCATCATCCGCCTATCAGGGGTAGACGCAGGATCCGCAACAACGACGTAGACCGTGCCATTGAGCATGTACAAGCGATCGAAAATAGTCCAGCCTAATGTTCGTTAGCCATGAAAACCCGACTTTTTCCGGGCATACCTGGTGCGTGCGCGAGAATAGACGTCTCGGGAACTTGCGCGTTTTCCCAAGTCATCTCTGCATTGTCGACTACATTGTCTCCGACCGAGTGAGAAAGCGAGCCATGGGGCTTTACATGGGATGAAAACTCGCGGTGGGGTTGGTTCTCGCCCTTTGCGGGGCCATCGGGGAGGCCGGTGTCCTCGTAAAAGTCATAGTCGTATAGTCCGTCTTCCTTGTTGTGTCCAGCGACAATCGAATTCCCATCGCTGATGTGTATCTTGTTCCCTGGTGGACTGGCACCAGACTTGACAGCAGACCAGCTGCTTCCCGCAAGGTTGAGCTGGGTTGTAATGAGAAAGACGGCCGACAAAAAGCACACGATGGCAATCTCGCGGCGCGTCGGAGCATATGAGGTTCGGTTCGAGAACCACTTTGGGCGGTCCATTGGTGGTGGTAAGTCTAACGAGTGACTGGATAAATCGAAAAAAGTGTGGTTGAGATCAAGTCCTCTTATAAGCCGAGCAGCCGAGTGGCGCTGCACAAATGCCAAATAACCGCCCTTGGCGACTAACACTTCTTCATTACCTCTATTACATTATTACAATACATCTCTCAATTACAGTTCGAACTATTCTCTAGGTAGTTTTTATTTTGTTCGCTGGGCTCTCCACTAATAGAGATCGAGACGTACTTTGGCTTGCCAAATGCGTCAAGTTCTGGCCCAAAGAGCTGCCACGACTCGCAAATCCTTTTCTATGCACGCGTCGACATGGCAACACCGTGAGCTGCCACGCGGTTTCCATATGTGCATTCACCACGTCTCTGCCATACATCCATGGTCTTTCATTTCATCTAGAGTGCTACTATGGGCGCCCCCGAGCTGCAGCCGCAGCTGGGCCACTGTTCTATAAGTCAAGGAAAGAAAAAGTCCGAGCTGAAAACAGTTTCTAGCAAGCTGTGTTGACCCTGATATATTGTGATGTGGATTTGCAGACTTGGCATCAAAGTTCCCACCCAAGTTCTGCATACATTGCAAACTTTCAACAGTTTCACGGATCATGAGATGTTCAATCGCGTGTACATATCTCCGCTCACGTATCCCTGACTTGCGCAACCATTTTGCGATCTAGAAGCCTTCGTTTGTTGCATTAATTTTCGTCGCAAACGACCATTTTCAGATAAATTTCCACCTTATCTTCTGGTGTATTTGCTGGTCTGGGGTATCACTACTGCTAATTGAGATGTTTGTCGCCACTGCGCATTCTTTGAACACTTGGTGGGTTGTTTGGCCCAGGGTTGTGTATCATCGATTTTTCAGACCACCTATAGCTAAATTAGAAGATACGCTATTAATTGGGCAGTCCTCTGGACACGTACATGCAGATATACACCCTATATAGCTATGTTCTAAAGCTTTTGGACTGGGTTTTAACTGAGATATATGTTGAATTAGATCTTCGCTTTTTTAAACAGTCCAAGGTCTTTGGCTGGTTGTCTTTGTGTGGCCATATTTTCTGTTCAATTTCCAATACTAGAGAAATGGGATTTTGATCGATGGTTTACCCCGCTCGACCACAGTCTCCTTGAAACGAATCGGGCGTTGCGATTGGGCGCCGTCAGGGAAACTCCTTTTTGGCATCATCTGAATCGGCTTGTACAATATATTTGATTCGCGCATCAATTCTATAGGATGTTGGCAACTACTACTTCACGTCTCCGACGTCCCCTTACAACCCCGTCAAAAAACCTTCACCGTCTTCACGTCCACGAACTCAGGCACCTATCGCATATATCTCCTACCGTCATACCCCAAACCCACTCTATCGTAGCTGGCCCTCTCGATCCGCCTCTTTCAGAACTCACACTCCCCTCGTACTTCAAATCCCAAATCCTTCCTCACCACGCATCCAGGCCAGCACTCATAAGCCGACACGAACGAAATATCAGATGGACATTTGCTGAATTTGATGCTCAGATCGAGCGTATGGCCCGCGGCTTGCTTGACGCGGGCGTAAAACCTGGGGACCGAGTTGCAACCGTTTTAGGAAACTGCAGGTATATGCTTCCTCTTGGATGACGTAACGGGTACTGAATTTCGCGTTGGATTAATTTAAAGCGCATATGCCGTATTACAGTGGGCGTGTGCTCGAATCGGGGCAATAATCGTCACAACCAACCCTGCATACAAAACGCACGAGATTGTAAGTCCGAATTAGACACCGGTCTTTATTTCTCTCATGCACCCCATTTCAGCTCGGGGCATTGAACAAAGTGGGAGCCTCAACTCTCATCCTCTCCCCCACCCTCCGCAAATCCGACTTGCTTCGATCGATCGCAGGCGCGCTCCCAACTCTCGGATCTACCCCTCCAGGTCAAGACATCAATGATCCGGAACTTGCGTCCCTCCGAAGATTATTCGTCGTAGATAATACCGAGGATAGATCCCAATTTCAGGCTGAATTAGGCCGGATACCTTGCGCCGTTGATCTTGCCGAGGTGGCAAACGCTCAATACGGCCCCGAACCGGCAGACACGGCCGCCAACCTGCAGAACCGCCCGTTGGATCACCACGATGTAGCCAATCTTCAATTTACAAGGTGCGGCCTCTGACTTGCTTGATTTGTGCGACACGCTAAACATCACCCGGCAGCGGTACCACCGGTCTTCCGAAGGCAGCCTCGGTACGGTCGCGGACACGGTGGCGTACTCTTCTGCATACTCATTTGGTATAACGTCTTCGTCCAGTTGACGCATAGGAATCTTCTGAATAACGCGCTTTCGATCGGGCGTTGTATGCGGCTAGGGAGCCGTGATCTGTTGTGCAACGTGCCCCCGTTGTTTCATTGTTTCGATGAGTATAGTTCCCCAAAGATATCTGTGCGCTGGCAAGCTTATTTAAAGACGCTGGCAACGGTGCTGCCTGGTATCGATCACCTCTCTCCCTCTTCCTCTCTCGTGGATTAACCGTATACACGGCTAGTGCTGGGTAACCTCGCAGCATGGGTTCACGGCGCAGCCATTGTGTATGCGTCCGAGGTAGTATTCAGCTCTTACATCATTCTTCACGACCATACTAACACATCTGCTTTCACCCTCTAGTCGTTTGATCCAAAGGCTATCGTTCGGGCAGTCGAGGAAGAGCGCTGCACGGGTTTGCATGGAGTCCCAACCCACTTCATTGGGGTACTGGAAGAGCTGGACCGGCTCGGCCCGGGCGCAGACGTCAAGATGAACAGTCTAAGGTACCTACCTTTTCACTCGTGCATTGCACTCAACGCCGTCATCAAGTCCAGCTGACTGACCATCTCCCGCGCCCCAACGGTTAGGACTGGTATAGCCGCTGGATCCCCTATCCCCATAGAGCTTATGAGGAAGCTTATCACACGGCTGAACCTTCGAGAGTTAACAATAGCCTATGGAATGAGTAGGTAGAAATAGCCTTTTTAAGCTGTGTTGCTAATAGAAGCTTTGGCCTTCGATCAAATTATCTTGTGGATCGTTCAACCTTATTTGTAGCCGAGACGAGGTACGCTGCATGACTTGAACAGCCCCTATCTCAAGCGTCTATTCACATGACTTGATAGTCCTGTCTCCTTTCAAACTACGCCCGATGATCGATTGGAGATGAGAGTGGAGAGCGTAGGGCGTATTCAGCCTCACGTCCGAGCAAAGGTTATCGATGAGCATGGAAGTATTGTGCCAGTTGGTAAGCGCGTCATTCTAGACCTCGGAAATCTTTCACCGGTGTTGGCGGCGCTCATTTAAATAACCTAGGGGTACCAGGTGAATTGTGTGTATCAGGCTATTTGCTCCAAAAGGGGTAAGTGATTTAGCACCAGTCACATCAATGTACCTTTTTACGCTGTACTGACCGAGAACCCATTTCTTCTTCAGATACTGGGAAGACCCCGAACAGACGGCGTCTGTTATGAGGCGAGACAATGACGGCATGCTCTGGATGCATACCGGTGATCAGGTCGTCATAGACCAGGAGGGGTATTTGAAGAGTGAGTTTCCCCTATTCCACCCGGCCGATCCAGATCTTCATTGTTGAGCGAATTTTGCATTTAGTTACTGGGAGGATCAAGGTGCGCACCAATAAGCTAATCTTGTCAAGCTTTGTGCCCAAACCCATCCCCGCGTAGGACCTGATCATTCGGGGTGGCGAGGTATCCCATCGCGCTTATCCCCCGATAACACTACTAATAGTAAATTTGACATTTTGACGTAGAACCTTTCACCTATTCAGATTGAAAACTGCATCACATCTCACCCAGATGTCCTTGAAGCTGCGGCTATCGCAATACCAGATAAGCGGTTCGGTGAAGTGGTTGGGCTGTGGATAGTTCTACGCCCAGACGCTATATCACTGACCCGTAAAGATATCGTGGATTGGGTGAAGGGGCGAATGAACCCACAGGTACGGGTAATTCATCAGCGCTTGGAACTAGTGGGTTCGTTGATTGAAATATCCACATTTCTCTTCCTGGTAGAATACCCCAAGCTACGTTTGGTTCATTGGAGAGCATGGGCTGCCAACTGAGCTCCCCAAGACAGGGAGTGGCAAGGTTCAAAAGAATATTCTACGGGAATGGGCTAGAGTTTATTTGTCCCGTGGAGACATTGCGATTTGATGAGCATATAGGGGTATTTAGGAGTGACTGTGGAATGCGCTGTTTAGATTCAGGCGCGCACGACTCATATATTACCCCGTAAAGGATACATATTGAAGAACATCCCCATTATTTCGGCAGCATCCAATTGAATTCTAGCGACGGTCGAATCTATTCCAACGACACCTGTGTATATGCGCTTTATCCACCATGGGAACAGACAAGTCCCTGCAATCGAATTTGGGCCGCAGTTCGGTTGCGGCCATGGTTACCTATCTTTCCGAGCCCAAACCTACGTTTGAATTCGTTTCGATGGGCCATCAAAACGGGGACTTCTCAAGCGATAAGTGTCCCCGTCACAATGCCAAGCCCAGTTGCCCCTCATCGAGTCTCCGGTAAATGGTACTAATAGTGTTGGGTAAAAATAGCCTAACTATATTTGCCGTTCTATCTAGCTATTCAAGGACTCGGCCAGGAGCTGGGGCGACTCGCGAATTCGCAAAGTTCGCAAGGTCTAGCTTAGGTCTAATTGCTAATAATTCAAGGCGACCATTCAGGCCCAGAACTAGTTGCGATCAAAGTCAATTTCAGGTTAGTTATGAAGCAGATGATCGAGACCAGTACGTCACGTTCGTCCACCCCGAGGGGCTCCCGTACTTCTACCATGAAAAATTTGTCACTACCGATAATATGAACGACCCGAAAGTGAAGCACCTCGTATCGGCGGCGCTGAACGTGGTACTACAATTACTAAGATGCAGGAAAGAGACGAGTACCGATTTTACCTTCCACGAGGACGTTGAATTTTGCATTGAATTGAAGAATCTAAATAACCCCCCTGAGTTCAACTATTACATTGCCGACCACAAGAAGCGGAGCATTTTTTGGGCTGATGATCGAGAGCCCCCGGGCCTAGAAGGCGCAACTCGGGGTGTGTGAGGGTCTGCACGTGTTGACCAGCCTTGACGGTATGTCCATATGAACCTAGAAATTATTCTGCGCGAGGAGTATTGGAAACATTTGGAGTATTACCCTTGCCATCACGAAATTGGAACGCAGCAGTTGGAAGAATTGAAACAACTTTTAGCTGCGTGCGCCACTGGCGAGTGTTTTTGCTGCATTAATTAGGATTCGGCTCTAAAAACTGTTGCCTTTATCTCAGATGCAGCGACATCCGAGGGGTCGACATCGCCGATGTCCGCCAAAGATATCGCATTTCACCTCAATATCCTTGATGCGTTTGGATCAGAACCGAGTGCGCGTCGGACTTGGGCTATTGGTCGGTACCTGTTACACTCGCTCTTCGTTCCAGTTTCAGTAACGCATATATGCGTCCACAGCACGGATCTTCGGTCTCTTTATTCGCTCCCAGATTCTGAATAACTATGGGACACAGGATGCTCGGCTCGATCGGTTTGCAACTTTAGATGAGAACCCACCCGGATTCCAAGGCTTGTATGCGCTCGTCAATCGATATCTAACCTTCCGCCTTGGCGAGAAGCACCTCCAGAGATGTTCGCGCGCGTGGGCCGACCGTATTGCCTATACTGAATCGTGGAGGGCGTACAAATCACGTTATATTGCAGAATGGAAGGAAATAAGGGGGCTGGTTAGTATCTCCGTCGAGTCAATGGAAAAGATCGCTGAGGTTGGTCTGAGTAGGCTGCCATGATGCTACTGTAATACCGAACCTCCAGTCTCACAGGAGTTTACTAACTCAGGGTTTAGCGCAAGTACAAACGTCTTCCGCATGAATTTGTTGACGTCCACGGTATTGCAACGCATTACGACCGCTGTCTCGCTGGGATCCATGGGCCTGAGCTACTACTTGTCCAACGAACTACAGAACACTGGGGAGCACGCCTCAGACGCAGTATGCATCCCTTATATATACTATACTACTTTATAACTTGTACTCATGAACCGATCTTAGGCTAAGTACTTCCAGCTCTATGAAGAAACTAAGTACGGAGTTCAGTTTCTTTCCTTGTTAAATTGTGCTCCTCAGGCCATGCTCTGTTGGTCAACTTTTTTCTTCTTTGTACTTGTAACTGCTGGAACCAGTTGAAATTTAAAGTGAAATATCATTCTCAGTTTAATCGCTCATATTTGGGGGTGGCGGGATTGCCCTAGGTCCAATGATCTCGATCTAGCTGCAGGGTGTCCATGATATTTTTATAGATAATAAGATACTTAGGAAAAGTACTGTATACTGTAGGAGACGTACACTTTGCAGGCCTTAGCGCCTGCTCGTCGAAGCCCCGTCGATCGATCACCGTGCACTGTGGAACCCAAACCTACGGAAATTCCGCAGGTTCCCTCTGGAAAAGGCGAATTTTACCCTTTGGCGCTTATGAAGGATCTCTATCCCTACGGAAAATTCGTAGGTAACCCGCGGATTCTTGAAAACTTGAGCCTGACCTGCGGAATTTACGTAGGTTCCCCCCGGAAAAGGTGAATTTTTACACGGGTTACCTGCGTATTTTCCGCAGGTTTGGGTTCCACAATGTGCACACCCTCTCACCACACCCTCTCACCTGCCGCCCATTCGGCACACCAGTTCTGGCCACGAGTTCTCGTGTCCCGGTGTCCCGGTCCGATCCTCCCTGGGCTACGCATCACACGTGCACTCTGGTAACCTGGCGTGCTTATAACTATCTATCTACTAGACGTGGCTTGTAAATATTTTCTACTGTTTATATCTGCCTCCGAACTCCCTGCGCATCCACTTGCAAGCCCCAAGTGCACCCTGTATACGTGAATTAAGAGTATCCATAATATTAATATTATACAACCAAATAGTTCAATAAACACTACTGTAGCAACTCTTCCCCTGGTTTGCATCAATGTGACATTACCTTGTAGGATTCCCCAATTCTCAACACGACGAAAGTTATAACGATTAATTAGTTCACATCCAGGCACAAATTTAAGAGGTGGTATACGGAATTCCTCATCGCCCATTCCGAACTTGGCCTTTTGGGCGGGCCTCGCGCTCTGTAACGACTGGTACCAGCCGACTTAGGGCTGGGAGCGGCAGCGACCGCGCGTAGCGCGTAGGGCCGGGGTGCAGCTGGGGCCGCCCGCCAAGCGAGCCGGGAGGGCGGGCCAAAACCAGTCGCAGAGACGCTCGTAGTTGATAATTTAATGCTGTAAATATTAATACGGAATGTAGCATTTGTACATGCATTTAGTAAAGGGCTGCAGGGAGGGCGGGAATTTAGAAATAGCCTTGGGTATCGGTTACACGCGTTCTCGGTAAGTCGGGAGCTGGCGCAGGTGAGGGAGCGAACGAGTAGCTCGGGCGCTAAACATAGATAAGCGCCGGCCCTTTCCCTGTGGCCAGGTATCATCTTTGGCTCCTCCGCAGGCTGCGTGCCAAATATTCACTTTATAAGTTAGCGTTATTCGGCCAGTAGTTAACGTTGCGACGGCCTAGAACGTTAACACTTACATGAATTTACTTGTCCTTTGGAGGTAGATGGACTGCTGTACGGCTAGTACCAGCTTTAGACTGGGAGCGGCAGCGACCGCACGTTCCGTTCTGCGCTGTGTTGGTGTGCAGCTTAGATCTAGACCGCTCGCCAAGCCAGGTGGGATCGGGAGGACCAAAACTAGGCGCTAAACATGGATAGACACCGGTGCCCCCTCCAGCTTCTAAGTATGGGTTTTGGCTCCCCGGCAAGTTCTGTATCTAACTGGCCCAAAATGTATATTCAAATAATAACAGTAGAACATATACGTAGTAGGATTGTGCAGGACAAATGTCGGAATCATTAGACAGAGACATAGCACTCCTTCCAACGCTCGCCGAACAACCCAGAAGTGATATCTACTTCGATTGTGCCAGAACGGCCAATGATGGATGAGCAATGCGGAGTGATGAGGCACTGAATAACCTCGGGCGAGGCCCAAAACAATGCATTTCCGTCGTGGCTCATAATCCATCCATCATTTTTTACGGTCCAGTCTGTAGGGGGTATGGGCAAATGGGCAAAATCTGGAGAGGAAGGGGCAGGGGAATGCTCGGAGGTGGAAGGGATACCCTGAATATCAGAAAGGTCCCATACGCGAATTGTGCTATCCCAAGATCCAGAGACGACGTGTGTGCCATCAGAGAAGAATGCAACTGACATGGGGTCATCGACATGACCAAAGAATGGCCCAGCCAGGAGCGCACCGCTAAGGGTGTGCCAGACTCGCACAGTACGGTCGGCTGAGCCGGAAACAATTCGTTCACTGTCTGTGGAAAACGCAACCGACCTGACTACGTCGGTATGTCCAGTGAATGGATCAGCGACGAGGGTGCCTTTTTTGGGGTCCCAAACACGGAGAGTGCGATCATCTGAACCTGAAACAATATACTGACCACAGGGCGAGTAGGCAACGGACATCACAGAGTTGGTGTGTCCGAGAAAAGGAGCACTAGCAAGTGTGCCAGTACGTGCATCCCACAGCCGAACGGTGTGGTCATATGACCCAGAAACAATGTGGGTGCCATTGGGTGAGAACGCGATTGATAGGACAATATTCGTATGACCTTCGAACGGTGGAGCAACGAGTGTGCCGTCAGATGAGTTTCGAACGTGAAGGGTGTGGTCAGAAGAACCCGAGGCAATATATGCACCATCAGGCGAAAAGGCGACAGATATGACGGCACTGGAGTGATCTTTGAATGGGCCGGCAAGAAGTGTGCCTTTCTTGACATCCCAAACACGGATCGTACAATCAGCTGATCCTGAGGCAAGCTGTGTGCCATCAGGTGAGAGCGCAATTGATCTAATATAGCCAGTATGACCCTCTAATGGGCCAGCCAGGCAAGAGGCGTTTTGTAAATCCCGGATATAGATGGACGTGACGGATGCGGATGCGATATAGGCGTCATTGCGGGCAAGTGCGATGGAGGTGATTCCGTCAGTGTGGCCTTTGAACTGATTGAGAATAGGTTTGTCAACACCAGCGTTCCAAACCCGGATGGTCCCATCACCAGAACCTGAAATAATTCGCGTGCCATCGGGTGAGAAGGCAATAGACCAGATGACGTTGACGTGACCATCAAGAGGGCCAGCAACAAGGTTTCCATTCTCCGAACTCCATATTCTAATCGTATTGTCCCAAGAGCTGGAAACGAGGCGAGCCCCATCGGGAGAGAACATGACTGAGAAGATTTCATTGGTATGCCCCTTCAGTGGCTCAATGATGAGTGAGCCGTCTTGCGCATTCCATAATCGGATCGTACGATCTGCAGAGCCAGAAGCAATACGTGTGCCGTCAGGCGAAAACGCGACAGTCCAGACCGTGCCTGTATGACCTTCGAGTGGATTGAAGGCAGGCGTACCGTCCCTAGTGTTCCAGACTCGAATTGTGCAATCACCAGACCCGGAGATGACTCGCATTCCGTCAGGTGAAAATGCTACAGGCCACACCCATTGTGTGTGACCCTCGAGGGGACCACCAACAGGGGCACCGTTGTTTGCACTCCAGACTCGGATGGTCTTATCTTCGGAGCCTGAAGCAATCAATCGACCGTCGAGGGAGAAAGCAACCGATTTAATTCTACCGGTGTGACCTTGGAAGGGCTCGCCGATAAGTGTACCATCTTGAGCATTCCAGGCTTTGATCGTGCAATCATCTGAGCCAGTAACGAATCGGGTTCCGTCTGGCGAGAAGGCAATCGACAAGACGATGTCATTGTGTCCCTTGAAGGGGCCGGCAATCGGGCTGCCGTCATATGCATTCCGTACTCCAATTATCCCCCCCTCGCACCCAAATGCAACCTGACTCCCATCTGGTGAGTAAGAAACCGATCGTACTGGTGACTCCCCGATCGCCCAGGTTGCAAGGGCGATTGTCTCCAGTCGATCTAACCCAGATCCCTTTAGGCCAATCAACCCCCGAGTGCACGGTTGGTATTTCTTGTATACGAGGCTCGATCTAGGACAGAGTGCCAAAGATGAAATGTAGATGTGGGGGGTGAACTGTGAAACAGGGCTTGCAGCATAATCTGTTAGAAAGTTATGTGCATCCTCCACAAATCGGACTAGGTCAGGGAGCGAAGATTGCGTCTGTGATAACAATATATTAGGCACTTAATATCATGATTGTCAGCCGACTCACTCGAAGCCATTTCTTGGCTTTAACTAGAATCCCCAACCCTTGGATTGTCTCATGTCTGAGGCTGAGCACCTCGATCCAAAATAACAACCGAACCGATAGGAACTCTTGTAACACGTCGGATAGATCGGCTGAATTTGTAATAGACCCGAGGTGGTCGGCCCAATACCGACATGCATACGACAAGATCGGCGAGATGGCTTTCGCAATCCGGCTCTCCAGGTCTTCGACCTTCGAATTGGGAACAAATGAGGACCCGAGATTGCAAATATTAAATCGTAGTTGGTCCTTCATCACTTCGAAGCATCTCTCAGCAAGCAACTGATTATGTCTTATCGGGTCACAAAAAAGCGTCCCCGAACGCCCCTTGTTGAGCATAAAGTCCGGAAACGATGCATGGAGTGTCGAAACTAGGCCGCTTGTCTCCGAAAGGTAGATCACCGACCGCAATAGTTGCAGGGCGGATAGGGTCCGTCGGGCATCGTTGACACCTGCTAACGTCGCAAGTGTCTCGACTTTGACTGGTTCCTGCACGCACAACACCGTCCACAGTACCGCTTGCACATCCTCGGCTTCTTCTGACTCCAGTCCATTCTGTTCGAACGCCGCTCTCAGCACCGCTGCGTACAGTGCGTCGACCTCGGCATACTTGCCCGCCGACTCAGGTGTAATCGTCAACACGGATCGGAGGCGTCGCTGTGGATCAACAGAATTGCCAGTGGGCCGAATGTATCGGACGAGGGTGGCTGCATAAATGAATAGATTCCCTGAACGTGTTGCAAGCTGAACGATCTCGTCCTCGGTTGGGGACATGGGACTCAGTTCCTCTTTCAGGTAGAGCTCGATATCCGCTTGCACAAGTGATTTCTCAATTTCGTGTAGATGTATTATCGTGCGGGATGTAGGCCTCTGTGCAACCATCTTGTCGTATATCTCGGGTTCTGGTCGACTGGTGACAAAGAACTTGAGCGGTAAACTAGGGGCAAATCGGAATATTACGTCTAGCACAAGCCTTGCACCGCGTCTGTCGTCGCACTCGTCCAGCGCATCGATCACAACCACTAGGTTCTCGGGGATCGCATCCTTCACTTTCAGTAAGGGCTCTTTCAGCAACCGCTCGAATTGTTTGACGATATTCTTCGTCCCGATGTCAGGATCTTCACCCAGAACACCGCAAAGCGCAGATTGGAATGGGGTCGAATATCGCGCAAGTTGGTATGCGATCGTTGGTAGGATTCGGTTCGCATTTCGGCATTCGGGCGACGTCCGAGTACAGAAGAAGCTTGCCGCGAGTTGTTTCCGCTCCTCGAGAAGGGTCGCAAAGCTACATGCGATGGTGGTTTTGCCAGTCCCGGCCATCCCACTCATCAGATACAAGTTAGGAGCATTCGGGTCAAGCGACCAATCGCCCATCTCGGACATGATCGCAGTACGAGTGCCTTCGGTGCATGTCCGTCGGCTAATCTCGATCGATAGGTTAGAGTCATAGTTTGCGAGTTTCGCTGGTATCAACCCTTCGAGTCGGGTATTCTGCATCCGCAGTGAATTTTCGAATATTCATACCATGTATAACTGTGACCCACCGCCAAGACCTCGTTAGCAATGCTCCACGTGCTAAGATTTGCGTCGGTCTAGTAATACTTCAATTAGGGTTCATTATCATCGAAGGTATGATAGCTTACCTGAAGTCGTCGAAATAGCGACTCGATCTTGCGATAGTACCTCATCAATTCTTCCTCGTCTGCGCTTGCTTCCAATAATCGTCTTCCAGTCCCGCGGCTCTCCTTTTCCTTTATCAGTTTGGTTTGCTGTTCAATGCCCCTGGGTACAAGAATCAGATACGGGCTCAACGTTATCGTCATACTCACATGGCGACATTCGCGATGCACCTGGACATATGAATCGAGTTTGTCTCCTTGATGTGCTGCATAAGAGATTCGCAAAGGTCTTTAAGTTCTGAGGCGACGTTTTCGTATTCTTTGCTGTTCTTTGCTGCTGTCTGAGTTCGAGGTACAATCAGTATATACATCTATGGAGCTAAATCCCGAGGAAAATTTACCTCCAAGAGACCAAGGCATGGGATCAAACCACAAATGGCAGATTCAAGTGGAGGAAATGGTCTGACGACTTTGCGCAGTTCTTCAAATGCCCCTCGAAGTCCTGTCCATATCGTACTGATGGGGTTTGTTTGTGCTTCGTGTTCAGGGCCCGTTGAAAGTTGAGAATCGGAACGTACATGGCGTAACCGTGCGGTCTGAGTGTCGGGTGGTGGCGCCAGCAGGCCGCCAATGGCCCTGGGTGGAGGGGAAGCGGGGGAAGCGCCCGAGCCAAAGAACTCGACTGACTGTTGAGATGGGGACCGGGAGTGCGACCGAACGAGCTTATCATACTGATCGCGTATATATCTGCGAACACTTCGCTTTGACTTTGGAGATACTGGTGGAGTTGCCATGCTGGTCGAAGAGAACAATTCTGGCAATCATTTGCACTGTGTACTTCAGTCTAGAACATTGGCACGTGAGGACCTTACATCATATCATTTCTACCTTCCTCTTCTGAACAGGCATGGATCGAACTTCGCAAAGACCTCAAGACCTTCATGCCTCTTGGACCTTTGTTATTTGATCTCATCCTTCGTGAATCGTTGGAATACCAGTACGCCAGACTACTAGCTGTACTCAATTATAAAATCTACTAGTAAGTTTCGACGGGGGGAAACGATGGGGGAATCGACCGAGGCCAAAATGGGGGAGGCCGGAGCTTGGTTGGAGCTAACCAAGCTGCTCCCGATCGCCACGCCGATCGTCACGCTGCCTTTCATGGGCGAATTTTAGACTCAGCATATAATTTTATCTGGCTGGTTGAGGGTGTGCCAAGGAAGGATGAAGGTTATTGGGCGTATATGCAGGCCTAAGTGGAAGAGTGAAACAAGGGAGCTTGGATGACGTGGAAAGAATTGGAAAATTCAACGTCACGTCGGCACCCACGGAACGTGCGGCCGATGTTATTTAGAGCTCGGTCCAGTAGGTAGAAACGGTAGTTTACGTGAGTCATCATTTGCCCATCGTTTGCTGTGACAATAGGCGTGAAGTGCTCGTAATTCTAATGATTATAAAACGAACAAAAACAGTCTGGACACCGTAAAAATACACGGGCTGTGAAAGTAAAGAAAGCACGATCTAGAGTCCGGATGGGCGTGCGTGTGATTGCGATGTATCGTACGCGCGAATGAGTCTTGCTTGATCCTGCTTCCCGCCATCCTCTGTCTGACTGAATGCAAACCCGCGGTTCTTGCGCATGCGCTGTACCGCCCGAACTTTCTTAATTGCCTTTTGGAATTGCTCTTGCCGGGGTCGGTAGTCGGGGATGTTATACTTTTGAAGCTCTTGGGCAATATGGTACGAAGCCGGGTGATAGGTACGGCGGTAGCTAAAATAATTCACTCGTCAGTCTTTACCCGAGGTCAATAGACACCATAGACTCACTATTTCCACACGTAGTCTCGGATCAGGCACACCATGGGTAGGAGGAGCATGGTCAAATAAAACACCCAGTTTGTCCATAGCCGGGGTACAATCCCTGCGTACTCGGTGGAGAACCCTATTGCGGGCGCGACCACAGCGTAAAGCGGTAAGAATATCATTGTGAAAATAAAAGATCCGGGTATCGCTGAGGAAAAAGTTAAGTATATTTGTGAATCACACATTGTCCGACATACCAGCAACAGTGTATTTGGTCCATAGACTATAGTGAGATACGGTCAATTAGGCACAACCATGCAAAAATAGACTTGGACGTACTCGGAAACTAGAGCGGCTTTGCCCAACACTGTCAACAAGACGGCCAAGTAAAGTGTGGTACCCCAAAACCAGTGGCCAGTGTCGAGACCAGATGCCTGTTTCAAATCGTCCCAAAACAAGATAATCGAGAAACCATACAGCACCTACCGCAAAAGCTACAGTTAAGCTACGGTGCTGAACTAATTATTAGAAGACTTACCAGGCTGTGATATATAGCGTTGGCAAACCAGAGCCAGAAACTTGTCGGCGTAAAGAACGCGTTTTGCTGGCCGAGCATATATAGTTGTGGGTACCGGTCGAGCATACGAGCAGAGACAAACTGATCAAAAATCCCGATAACCAGAGGTGGCAAAACAGTAAAAATAACGTTATAAAAGGAGAGCGTCCACGACTCGTAGGCAATTTGCCCTGAGAAATTGTTAAAGAAAGAGTACTAAGTAATGAAGGATGTCAATAGCAGAAATTCGACAAGGAGTGGTATCATTTACCCAAAATTGCGTCATGTACAAGACAATATTCTTGTAGAAAGAGTCTATTAAAATTATAAGCTGGGCAGGTTTACCCGTAATTGGGCAGCACTTACATAAAATAAGTTTCGACAACCGTTGATAACTCCAAGAGCCATGTACAAGCAGCAGCTTTTTCAAGTAACGGAATTGGGAAATCGCCACGTCCGCAGACCGAGCCGCTTGCAAACCCTAATCGAACGTCAGTTATAAGTTTCGATACAAGGCGAGTACGGCTCACTTCGACACCAGATATGCCAACTCCAACGTGTGCAGCCTGGATCATGCTAACATCGTTCGCCCCGTCACCAATCGCAAGCAAAATGGACTTCTGGTTCTTCTTGACAAGCTTTACAACCAAGGCTTTCTGGAGCGGAGACACACGACCTATAGAAGTTGAGCCCTGAACGACGAAATCATGTGGATCTTATACTTACAGCATACAACCGCCTTGCATAGAATCGCAAGTTCCAGGAAGGTCTTGGACAACTCCTTTTCAAGCGCCCATGTTAAACTTTTTCCGTCTAAGCCAGCTGGTTAGCCATAAAAATAAGCGTATAAATAGAGAACGAACCGATGACAAGAGCCAAGTCTTCCAGTTCGCCCGACTTTCGTTGGTTTTTGATTGCGTTCAGGCGCTTAGTAATAAACTCGCGAGTGTCATGGGCGTTCTCTTCGTTAATTATGACCTAAACGATGTGTTAAGAAATTTATTCTTCCCAAACTTGCCATACCCACCAGGTTCATTGACTCGGAAATCAGACGACATGACATTCCAATGTTGATAGCCGTCTCTTGCCTATCACCCGTAAGAACCCAAACCTGCAAGCGCGAGTTAACACACGTCTAAATACCATAAAAACTCTCGGGTTACTCACCTTGATACCAGCCATTTGCAAAGTGTGAATAGCCTCCGGGACACCTTCCTGCAGTTTATCCTCAATAGCAGTTGCACCCAGCAAAAACATCTCTTTTTCGATGATCTCCGCTGCCTTGTCAAGCGCCTCCCCACGCCCGTTGATAGTCGCTGCCGCCTGATCATAGATCGTGGACCACTGTTGGTACTCCGCTTCGGGGATCTCGCGCATCGCCACGCAAAGCGTCCGCAGTCCTTCGGTTGCGTAATCCTGCAGCACGTACGCACGCATGTTTTAGTAAAACGTGCCAATTCAAGAAATGCACATGACGCACCTCGAGGTGAACCAGTGTCTGTTCAGTGTATGGTTGATTCTTGCTCAACCGTTCCAATATGACCGTGTCAGCACCTTTGCAGTACAATTTGATCTTCCCATCTGGCCCGCGGACAACAGTTGACATTCGCTTGCGCGTCGAGTTAAACTCGCACACATTCAAAATGTCAAACTGGTGTGATTCGCCAGCGATCTCGACAAATACCGATTTTGGTTTCCTTTGCTAATAAACCAATGACCCCTATGTTAGATATTCGCGGGATATCCCAGACAAACGGAAACTCACAAAGAACTTGTATCCCAATAACTCAGCGCCAGCCACCAACGCAGCCTCGTCTGGGCTACTCGCTTGATACACCAGTTTTTCGCCCTTCATCTCCGGGATAACGGTATGACAAACCGCCAACAAACTCAAAAACTCCCGGATCACAAAAACCTCCTTTCCACCCCCACTTCCTCCACTTCCTCCGGCGCCCATCCCGCCCATGAGACCCTCTGCACGTTCCAATTTCCGTAACTCGGCAAAGGTTCGCTGGCCACCAATGACCTCGCCATTTTCTCCGACCTCGCCACGTTTGCTCTCATCAACAACATCGGCATATGCAACACCAGCAATCGATGCTTGACGGAACTCCATCTCATTCCGGGTAAGGGTACCAGTTTTGTCCGAGAATATGTACTCGATCTGCCCAAGCTCTTCGACAAGCGATGACGTGCGACATAGGGCGGGTGTGTCGGTTTTAGCATAGTACATGTCCAAGTCCGAGTTGATCAGCTGAGCTTGCTGGTATTTGACGACTTCCATTGTGACAATAAGGCTAAATAATGGGTTTAGCTGCGTTGATGAAAAACGATAATCCAACTCACGAAATAGGAATGAGGTTGTTGTAAAGAATCACGAATGTTAATATATCTGTTCAGCATAATATCAGAAACCTATAGGCCCATAGCTCTGTTCAAACAAACCTTCGATGAAGCTCTTCACTGCAAAGTTGATCATTTAATAAAACTTGATTTCATTGAAAAATAAAACCCATGCACCTTTACTCTCGTTGAACTCTGTGCTAAGCAAGTACCACTGATTTTTAGCAAAGAACCACTAATAGTCATCAAGTTTAGTTAATAAACTCTCAACAACAATTAATTAGACCTGCCTGTCGAACGCTACTCCCAATCGTCGATGAAAGTGACAAGGCCAAGAGCACTATAAACAAGAATACAATCTGTACGTTGACTTGACGTTCAACTGCAGTGCGCTTAATTGGTGCAGCCCTGTATAAAATAAGCCCCAGTTCAACATCACTGGTTTAAGCCCTACAAAGATTTACTCACGTAGCGTTCCGCATCAGTTTAGTCTCATGCCCAGTAAACACAACCAACCCATAACACCAAGGAGTATTCCGCAGCTGCGCACCACGCAACAACATCTGATCAGGGCTCATTGGAACCTTCTGGCCATTGAGCTCAAGTGTGCCCTCATAAGTATAAAGTGAGTTGTTGGGCTGCTCAGAACGCAGATGTCCCGCGAGTCGTGAGACAGCAGCAGCACTAGTGAGATGGGAAGTCTGGTGGGAAGCTTGTTTGATTTTGAGATTTGTTTCACTAAGATCGGTGGCAGGTCAACGAATGACTGGGGTAGGATATCCACAATTTGTAACTTACCCATCAAGGTTACTCGTCTCGATGTAACTCAAGCCCTCTGGTTCTGAACTGGATATCAAAAGCATATCTGCCGGGATAAAATCATCACTCTCCAAGCTAGGAGTTCACGAATTAGAATCAATCACCGCGATCGAGATCAGCACACACCGAATGAGATCTCCAACACGCACATCCTTCCAAGCTTTGGAAACAAATGATATGCTGTTAGGATCGAGCACTTGGCAGGTCCGCGAATTGAGTTCTGCATCTGATTGGTGTCGTTTCTGGAAACGGACAGGGACGAATATCAATTATAATTTCTCCAGCGCTAAATGCGACGAAGGACGTGGAAGACAACGTAGATGTTGGGGATAGGATTTCTCACCAGATCTTCCGAAATCTCCTTGAAAGCACTAGCAAGCAAAACGAGCGATAATGGTGCGATGGTGGTGTATCTGTTGGTCGGACTAACACCGGGTACTTGTTGTATGAATGCGGTGAACAGGAAGAATAGATTGGCATATTTCGAGAATTGTTCTACATGAAGATAGAACCAAGTTAATAAGAATAAGTACATTAGTAGGATGAGACACACCGATTAAGAACTTTGGCAAGAACGTCGCAAGGTTGTACTTGCTGGTGCTTACATAGTTGTTCGGATACCCTTCGTTGATATTTCGAGCCTGGTCGTTGAGCCATACGGTTCGCTCGCCTTCCAGTACCTTTTCCTTAGACCAAGGCCATTTCCATCCTCCTCCCGGTTTCTTCATGGCAGCTTTGAGCCCGCCGCCTGAACTTGGAGTCGGTGCCGACCGCGCGGCCGGAGGTTGATTTACAGGTTCGTCGTCATCGAATGCCCAACCAGGGGGCATGCCATCCTTGCCAACTGCAACAGTTGATTTGCTCGCACCGGCCCCGGCCGGTGGTACAGCATTTGCAGCCAGCCCTAGGTTCGGCGTGGACATTCCGTACGAGTCTCCGGCCGAAGTACCTGGGGCAGCATGCTTGTCTGTAAACGGATTGCCACGTCCGTCTCCGAATGGGTTCGCGTCGTCGTCATCGTCATCGTCGAAGAACGGGTCCATGGGTTGTGCGCTTCCGGGTGACAAGGCAGTCTGTGGTGGGGGATAGGTACCAGCCGGTGCATAGGCACCTCCGGAGCCCGATTGGTATTGCTGGGCAGCTGGATTGGAGCGCGACACAAGCGAAACAAAGTCATCTTGGGCCGGTGGGGGAATGTCGCGGTGGGCCATAGCAAGCTATGTCGCGTAAGGAATCAATGGTAGAAACGGCAGTCCGGTCTATTGTCGCCTAGTATGGATTATTTGGGGCCTGCCTCAACAATTCGCAGCATCCGCAAGACTTGAGCAGTGCTCACCCGCGCCTCAGGCGTTCCTCTGATGTGTTGGTCCAGAAATTGCCCAAAGATTAATCGAACACGAAAAAACTATCTCACAATTACAAGTCAGGAAGTTGACTTGAGGGTTGGCGTATGGCCCTGAGACGGTGACGGATTGCGAGAAAAGCTTGTTCGCCCGGTTGCTCTAAGGTTGCTGACTCAGCATACCTCCAAGCGCCTCGGCAGATGGCTGTGTAATATGTAGTAGCCACCGTAACTTGGAGTGGCGAGCAGGATGATTGCCAATGAACTCATCGTTGACCTTGTTGGAAGTTCACCAAGTAACTGTAAGTTATGGTGCTCCCGATCAAAGTTGCCAGCTTTTACCTTCCTCCAGTCGTTCCCCGCCCACAAAGATGATTTAAGATATCCATTGCTTCCACCTTAGAATCACACCTCAGGTTATCCCCCTGAGCTTCTACTAGACACGTGTGCATCTAATTCATTTAGCTATTTCCATCAAGCTCGTCTGGGTTCGAGATACAAATATAGATACAATATATAACCAAACTAAGGACACATGGAATTAATTACAACTCACCGCCCAGGGCGCCTAAACATGACACAACGCCACCCTGCGACGAAACCAAGCATAAACTATGAGTTAACCGCAGCCGCCGTGCCTTCCATTTGTCATACACTCAAAACCCACCCTACCGCTGCGGCCGAGCCGACGGCACAACAGCTATGTAAACTAAAAACCAATTTCCATGGAGTGAGGATGCCCACAGGACGACCCACCACGCCAGCTCCATTCCGCAGTTGAGCCCACTTTCTCGAATCATCGGGGGCTCAAAGCACCGGCGCCAGCTATCCAATCGTTCGACGACACCACCGGACACGTATTGACTACTTCGGCTACCCGAGGGCAGTGCATACACGTATTGTATGCTCATATGGCCCGCAGACATCCAGCGCGCGGCTCCTGTCTGGCAAAATTACTTCCCGACGTCTAAAAGGAGCGGCCTCGGACACCGTTCGGTCTATTCAACCTCAGGTTCGGATCTGAGTCAGTACAGCTTGGCTGTGGAACGTCAAAAGACCTTTTCTACTAGTATTTTTATAGCACGTCCGAGATGTGATTCACACCCTCGGATCCATGTTCACAAGCTTTTGGGCTAAATCATTGGTACTGAGTGAGCAGGAAATTAATTCTATGATATATTCCCTATCACCGATATGACCATTTACCTGGTCCCACCCCACTCATCACCCCTGACACGGCCAGTGCCTGATCATGGCCCAGCCACGCTACAGACCGATACTAGGAGGCAGGGTCGACGTTGTTATGTTTACTAATTGAGTGAGTGAATATGATGTAAAATTATCGTGCTGTGCACCTAGCAATTCAATGTCACGTTTGCAGAGGCCGTACGTAAAAACGTAAGTGAATGGTGCATATAAAGTGAAGGTCGGTGGAGGTAATTGTGCTCGAGTCAAATTTGTACGTATTCATACATATATAAGGTTCTTCGATCAAACACACGCGTGCCCCAGGGTTCTACAGTCCCACCTTTTCAAGTTCCCGGAACCGACTATCCATCCCGATCATAGTGCTAAGAGCCTCTGCTCTTATCAACATCAATAGTGCATTGCACTCAGGTTCCCAGCACGTTATCGTCGGCCGACTCCACACTCCCTTCGGCTCAATTTTGGTAAAAATTCGGGGTAAAATAAACAAATGGGAGCGCGGTGATTAACGCGATACAACTCAAACACAATGCAATGACGTAGCCACATGTCCGATGTGACGCGTAACATCAGCTATGGGTGGAACATAGATCGGCTCGAGGAAGCCTCATTTATGATCGGAGAATTCCTTTGCTCATGAATGTTCCGTATCTAGTTCTTTCGGATTAATAGGGCCAAAACGTAATAAAATAGATTGATATCGAATACAGCATATGGTCGCCCGTGAAGAAAGGACGAGAAAGTCCGACGTGGGCAACAGTAACATAAGAAATCAGGACATATAATGGGTAATATACATGGGCCTTGACAAAGGCACGAACTCAAACTCTTGCAAGCGGCGCGAGGTAGTGCTACATGAATGAGATGTGTCGCAAGAATGGGGAAGAAAATCACGTATACGTATTTACAAAGCCCATGCGGGCAAAAATTGACGAAAACGCAGTCAAAAAAAGTCAAAGTTATAAGTTGAAAACGGTAATAAGAAGCAAGATAAATCCCCAGGCGAGCAATGCTTGTGGAGCTGCATTGATAATGGCGATTTTCTGCACGCCAAACAGATTTTCTTCACGTTTCGAGAAGTACATGGACTATGGTTGCCTCCAAAGTCAGTAACGGGAGTTTAAAACGGATCACGATATACTAACCGAGTCTGTAGCATGGTTACCGAGGTTCTTGGACTCGTTAGACAGGTAGTATGCAATCGCGGCGGAAGCGAGCGCCGTGAGAAGAGTTGTTTTGGAGGGTAATCCGAAGATAAAGCTACTTTGCTTGTCAACAAGCAACGATGCACTGCAAAATGATGCGATACTAGTCAGGATAAGCAACGAAGCTGTGCACCATGAGTCACTCACATAACTAGTACACAAGCCTAGCGCCAGGGAATAGCGTGTGAGTTGACGCCTCGAGTATTCAGCCACAACAACTTACAAGGTACATCACTTGTTTCCACTCTTGTTCGTTAGTAGCTTTGAACCGCCGCCACTCCTCAGAATAGGCGATCCGGTCGGCCCAAGCTCTTGAGCATCGCCCCAGATGTGCGCTTGGTGTATTGAGCATGAGCTTTGCTAACAAGGCGTACCCGCCAGTAAACACGGGTGGGTTATCGGTAATACTGATAAACCTATCGAGTCGAGCTTTTGGTGTCCCATAGTTATTTATGACTCGACACTGAAGAATTAGGTTCCATATACGAGCTAGACGATATTAGATAAGTCAGAAGAACAAAGAAACAGGAAATCATACCTATTGCATATGTTTGATATACATCTCCCTCTGTACTGAACTTGTCTAACATAGCAAGGTGTGTCTGGATTTGCTCCGGTGACATGGGTGAAGTCGAGCCGTCTGATGTCAATGTGTCGATCGCGTTGGCGGCCAAAACATGCTTGAGCAAGCGAATATCCTCAGGAGTCGAGAAGCGCGGCCCTGGGAAGTTTTCCATATGGGTCCAGTACTCTTGGTCATGCTTTGCCCTGGTAGCATCCTCGAAAGAGGATGGCCTATGCCCGGTGATCCATACAATCGTTTTGGAGTCATGCACGACCACATAGTAACTGGCCAGGTGCCCCAGGATCTCCAAAAATAGAGTGACATCCGCCGCCGCGGCTACGCAGCTTTCGCACTCGCCTAAGATCTCGCTTGCGAGGGTGATGTGGGTTTCCGTAAGCTGTTGGCTAGAGACTGTTTTGCCGTGGAAAGAAATAGGAGCGCCCTCCGGGTGTACGAGAGCGACCTCGGGATTTATGAGAGTGCATTTGCGCTTAGTGGCGTCCCAAGAGGATAAATCGCAAGAGGATGCAGCGGAACGAGGGGTGGCGGAGACCTTGACCCAGTTGACGGGGGAGAATCGGTCGATATCGGTGGGAAGTGTTGGGTGGAGGGAATATTTAGTAAGCAAGGAAGACATGCTGGTGGTGCAAAGATCTGAAGGTCGATCGCGCGGATAGTGACTTGTTGATTGGAGGATGGCTTTATACCCAGCTGTTCATGTGCTCTTCAACCAAGTACAAATTGATGGGCAGTGCCTCTGCCGCCGTCGTCCGGATATGGTTATTAGATGGGCCAGATGCGATGTCCTATGTTTCCCACGCCAGAGGCGCCACTTGAAATTTGGGGTTTGAAAGGCCGAGACACTGGTACCATCGCGGAGATTTGATGGTAGGGTCCATAGTAGGGCCAAAAGCGATCTAGGTACTTGGTACCGGTATAAGCATATTTGTATTGGTTTATGGCCACCATGAGCGCCAATTGCAATCATCTAAATATTAGTGCTAGCATAGGCCTAGGGTTTTCACCTAACGATGTTGGCGCTAGTAGTGGTCATTCCAGAAACCTCTCGAAACCCAACTAATATATTTCCTTTAGTTTCGAGCGAAATGTTGCCAGCAAACGTCCCTGTCGTTATAGTAGCTTAGTGAATCAATTCTTTTGTATGCGTGGTAACGTAGCAAGTTAACGTGATCCAAGGACTTTAACCGGGCAAACAGACCACCGGGTGACTGGGCGCGCAGTTGCTCATCGATCCAGTGCAAATTAGGCTCCGCTAGTACTTCGATCGCGAGGGAATATTCCTCGCTGGAAGCTGGAGGCTTTTATCGCGAGGCCCAAGCCTCGAGCTCTAGGCGTATCGCCCTTAAGCCTACATAAGGCCAACCCCCTAGGTGTCCAAAATATTAATGCGTTGAACCACGGCCAGATATTGCGATACTCCGATCATTATTTGCAGTAGTTAACGGAGTCATAATCCGCCAGATGCCAGCTGATGTTCATATATTTACAGTATATGGGCGATCTGCATGTACACCAACATGCACACGCATTGTGTAGTGGTACTAATAAATGCACAATTTCTACTTACAACGACCTGCATGGCCCTGGAATTTGAAAGCTCAAGATCTAGACAGACAATTGCAATGTGGTTTCTTTGTTGGTTTCAGCTGACCAGGTACTAGACCAAAACGTTGACCATAAGTGGCAGATGGTAGATCGACTCTTTTATACTATTTACATGGCAACTGGAGATTTACACGAGCCCATCCATCCAATGCAGCACAGATCCCGCGTGCTCGGCAGAATATTCCAGATCAGAGCACTCATGTTGGGGGTTTATGCGAAGGTTGCACGTTGAGTTTTGGAGCGTATGGCAGTTGTTCCCTGGGTGAGAATGCATTGAATTAGGGCTGTTGCGCTTTGAATCATGATATCCTCAGATAATATACCCGATTTAACCATACGACGCTGTACCATTGTATAAGCCGCAACCAATCGGATCTGCAACCGTTTAGGCTTTTCGATGGATTCTAATAAGGGCAACCCCTAGCTCGCCCGGGCAAGGACATAAAGTCATATGCATGAGATGCTCTCGCGTAACTAAATTTAACTTAGCAAAAATCGTGTGATTTTATCTATTTGAATATCATTCCTTGCGGAGTCATGCAATGCAAATAGTCAGGTCGAAAATAGTAGTGTGATTACCAGAAGTCAGAGAGTACGATACCCTGTTATCTGATTGTATGTCTTGATTTGGAGAATGGCAGTGTTTGCTGTGCGATGGTGGACTCGACCGCAGGCCAAGGGCTAGAAATTTCGAGTTAGGGGTTGAGTCGGTTGGTGTCACCAGTACATGTCGTGTTCAATGGACGAATAACTTAGATATGTACGTCGTTCAAGCACCGAGTTGAGCTTCAATGCTGGGCGATGGTCTAGACTGATAAGCGTAGGTCGGGTGAAGATTAGACGCTGGTCCAAGTTAGTATACCATTGAATTCATGAGAAGCATCATATCAACAGGTTCCTGCTCCAAGTATTCAAGTTACATTGAGTGGCGGACTGGGGTTTTCTACTGGGGCGCTATGTTCGGAAGGTGTTGGATCATGCGCCTTAGCTATCTCTTTCGCGTATCAGCTGTATGGTATATATGCTACGATTGATAAAGATGAGCAGTAGGGTGGCTTGGGACGAGGGTCTCAAATCTAGAACACGGTGATCAACAAGGCAAAAAGGATTGTATGCTTAACCCTATTTGACGAGGACCAAGGCATACGCGTGTGAGTATTGGTAGGTTAAGAGGGTATTCTTTATACCCGTCCTTGAGGCATTTTAAATTTATGGTGATTCAAGTTACGGATGCTCGTGACGAGCACGAGGCGCATTGGCTGCCTGCAAAACTGGCTGGATCCATGAAGTAGGATTTTTGACACGCATCTATGTGTGCACATGCGGTCGAAACGTTTAACCATATGGTTTAAACCAATTATAGCGCGTTGTGTATGGATGATTGATATACGGGAAATTCTAATTGGGATTTCAGTTGGCCCTAGAACCATTAGCAAATTTGGGTGGTATTCCGCGCTGAAAACGATTCTTTTGCACGTGATAATAATATATACCAGCCTCTGTGTTTGACGGTCTGCTCCGGCCGGGTTTGAGATCGGGGAGCCATTACCGACTACAGTATGGTACAAAGCTTTGTATCATCATGATTGCGGCATTATTTGAATTAAATTCGTCCAATGAATAACCTTATTTTATGGGGCTATTCCCTGGAATCTGTCACGCCTTTTCGGAGTTGAGTCTGGGATGTGTCTGACTCGGTACCCATAAGCTTAACAACACGTGGAGTGCTCTTAGGACGCTCAAAGGGGGCATTGACCCATGGCTAGCCATAATTAACTCACAAAACGAGCGAAATAGGTCTTTTGAGCCCAGAGAATTCGGTGCGCTGTCCATGCTTGGAGGGCTTAGATATTTGGCATGCAAGAGATCGTGGTTCGACTGCATTTTTGAAATTGCGCGCTGATTATGACCGGGTATTCCCGGTAAATAAAAGCCGCGCGCTAGTCCCTCGCCACAAGCGGGGCATTTGCATCTTACTATAGCCACCACGGTTGACACATTCGAGGACTGAAGTTTCAGGGATCCTGATCTACATATTGTCAGAATGGAATCTTCGGCAAGGTCAGTAAATGTCTATTTGGCATGTCGAGTAGGGTCGGGTAAAAGGCATAAAAGATAGTTATGTTTTTCCCGTCACTTGACGCAGTCGCCTGTTGTATTTCGAGAAAATACCAACGAAGAGACTGAATATGATGACCTTAGACAGGAAGATATCTCGTTCCGCCTCGCTGAATGGCTATTAGATCAACTCCAATCCCACGACACGCTCAACATGGTGGCTAATCAGTTTGCTGCTATGATCATCCAAACACGTCAGCGATCCAGAGGAGACTTGTATGCACACATCAGTCGACTTATCTTCCAAAGAACCCTCTGCGGTGTAGGGAACCTCTCGATTAGGCTTCTCGCTCAACTATGTCATGCCCTATTTATCAAAGCGATCCAACCGAACTCTGGTATCGCTGACAAGAATCAATACATCCACGAACGTGTATTTCAGCTCTGTATTGGATCCCTGGAATCTGATAACTTGGAGAAACGGGGTGGTGTTCAAGCCGTCGTCAATGGAGCCAGTACAATCAACAATACCAATACCAATAGAGGAACATCTGCCTCTGCATTGGGCAGCCTTGAAATAGGACACATTTCATGCTTGATTTCGGACCTACGTGAATTTGGTCTTATTTCTATTGCACAGATCTTCGAATATCTCAGTCACTTAGTGGTGTCCCCAACGCCAATCCAAGCTCGACTTATTGGCCTGTGCGAACTACTGGAAACATGTGGCTTGGCAACTGGAATTGGTGCTGAGCATTGGGCTACTGAAAGAAAATTTATCATTGAGTGGGCTTCGGACTCTATCTCGAAGCGTGGCATAGATGAGTGCACGAGGGGCAGAGTTGAGGTGAGGCCTTGATGCAATCCGTTGAGATAGAGAACCTCACATAGTCTAACTATGACCAGGAAGCTCTTGCAATATTAATCCTAAAGAACGATCGGAAGAGACAAGACTCTATAGCAGAGAGTTCACCTATTCCTCCGACGTACTCCACGAACAACATTGGTGTACGTCCGGAATGGCATTCTGTTGGAGTTCAAGTTGACTCGCATGTCCCCACCTTACAACATCATAATATTGACCCGGAGCCCGCCGCACCTCCTAGGAAGAGCGAGAACTATTTGGCTGAAAGGAATGCCGCAGTCGAACCGCAGAAACTCGATAATGATCAACTGATCGAGCGAAAAGTCCAGGCATTGCTCAATGAGCTCACCATGGGCAAGTTTGACTCGATTTCGGACCAAATTATCGACTGGGCCAATAATTCGGAGCAAGAAAAGGGAAATATGCTTATGCAGGCTATCAAGCTTGCGTTCGAAGGGGTTAAGGACGAGGCAGCGTTTAGCGAAATGTATGCACGTTTGTGCCGTGGGGTGCCCCTCTCTGCTGGTCTCTGCTCCGATGGCAGTCCTCTTGTGACCGCAAACACGTCGTCACACCAAGTATCATACTCTTACCCCATCGATTCCGGTCATCCTGACCCCGCACAGCAGCCCTCTTATTATGTAGGTGCCATGACCCTTGCATTTTGCCATTTTAACCCGCATTTAGTACCCGCCGTATGACCCGGCGGCCTACTGGGGAAGTCATCTACAGCACCAAGCCCAAATGCCCTCGCCGCCCACACAACACGCTGAAGTCCAGTCCCCCTTAACATCCCCCATCACATCTCTGCAGCCACCGACCTCGCCCTTGCTGAGCGTAAACGCACCCACATTTGTACCCAGCGGTATGCGCAGACCCAGCAACCCTGTCCGCATCAGCACACCCAATGGCGACACGCTCACATTTGACGGTCAGACTTCTGCCTCGCCCAAAGTCCCGCGTGAGCGCACTAAAGTCGTTGTCCGTATGGAGACTATACAGCAAAAGAACGAACGTTTGGCAAGGGAAAAGGAGCTGCGCCAAAGGACCGCAGATGCAAATAGGGAAGTAACGAACAACTCACACGAAGGTAACTTGAAACAAGCAGAGGCGGAGCTCGAGACAATAGATTAAATCAGCAATACATGTACATGGCTAGTTGTAGTTACCTATGTACAATCAGTTGTTTCTTCAAATGGCAGGGGATTCGAATATCGCACTGTACATACAAGCTAAGCAAAATCTCTTACTGGGGTCACATTTTCAATTGGGTTTTCTGTTCCAATTTGGCCTCTGGGGAGCTCCATCCGTACCGACTGTTACCAGCCGACCTTGGGCTGTGAGCGGCAGTGATTGCACGTAGCTATGCCACGCTGAACCGGAGTGCTGCGGCGGCCGCTCATCAAGCGAATTAGGTGGGCGGGGCAAAACTAGCAGCGAAGGAAATTAACAGGCGACAATACTGCGGTATTGAATGTGAATAATACTGGAGCTGACCGGTCATGATGGTTCAGGTCAGTATCACCTTGCTATAGCCATATATATTCTATTTGGCAAGCCAATGGCTAGATGCAGGGATATACGAATCCCAAACATAAGGATAATATATTGTTACCTAAAACGACGAGCGTAGGTCCAGGTAAGACCTAACTTAAGCTGGCGCCAATGAATATTCAGGATGGGATTGAATGGCGTCCTAGGGTGATCGCAGATGACGCTGGGAGGGTATTGCATTATGTTATTTAGTTATTTTACTCCACAAAACAGACAAACATTGGGGTGGCTTGGGGTGGCGGGCGCATTCCCAGAGAAATTTAAAATCGGTGGTAGCTTACGAACACCGGCTATTCCCGGCAATAGCGCTAATCCCCTATAACGTAGTCCAAGCATTTGTATATTTCTTAACCACCACACGCCTGAGGGACTGAGCATTTCAGGATTCGGATCTACATGTCATTAGGATGGACTTTTCGGCAAGGTTAGTGACTATTTTTTGTCGTGTGTGACCCTCTTCTCGTCACTTTACACGACATCCTCCTATATTTTAAGAAAATGTCGATATCGAGACTAAGCGAGATGATATTAGACAGGAAAACATCTCTTTTCGCCTTGCCGAGTGTCTACTAGACCAACTTCAATCCCACGAAGCGCTTAATATGGTAGCCAATCAGTTTGCTACTCTGATCTCCCAGACACATCAACAATCGAGGGGAGGGTTATATTCACACATTGGTCAACTCCTCTTCCAGAAGGCAATCCATAGTACAGAAATTCCTTCGGCTAAACTCCTCGTTCAACTCTGTCATTCTATTTTTATCAAAACAATTCAGCTTGACTCTGGTATCGCCGACCAGGGTCAATACATCCACGAACGCGTATTTCGCCTCTGTATTGGAGTGGTAGAATCTGTTACCCTGGAGGAACGCGGTGCTCAAGATGAAGCAAGTCTAACTAACAACGGAAGAACCTCTACATCTATATTGGGCAGCCTCGAAGCAGTGCATATTTCGCGCCTAATTTCGGACCTATACGACTTTGGTCTTATCTCGATTGCACAGATCTTCGAGTACCTTAGCAACTTGACGATATCTCCGGCACCGATCCAAGCTCGACTTGTTGGTCTGTGCGAACTACTAGAAACGCATAGTTCGACAGCTGGGATCGGCGCTGAGCCTTGGACCGAAATAGATGCCACCATCAAGTGGGCTTCTGACTCTATCTCGACACAGTCCGTGGATGAGCACACGAGGGGCAGAGTTGAGGTGAGGTCTGCGACATGGAGTTCTCACAAAGCTCAACTATGACTAGGCAGCTCTTGAAATCCTAAAGAATAAACGGAAGGAGCAAGAATCTATATCGGAAGGCGCGGGTCGTGGTTCGCCTACTCTACGAATAACATCGGTTTACGTCCGGAATGGCATGATATTGGAGTTCAAGCTGACCTTTCTGTTTTGCAACATCATGATATCGATCGAGAGCCTGTCACGCCCCTCGGACAGGGTGAGAAATCTTCGGCTGCGGGAAACACCTTGCGCACACCGCAACTAGTCGAACATGAAGTGAAGGCACTGCTCAGCCGGCTCACCATGGGAAGGTTCGACTCGGTCTCCTCTCAGATTATCAACTTGGCCAACAACTCGAAGCAGGGGAAAGACAGCAACACGCTGATACAGGCCGTTAGGCGCGCGTTCGAAGGGGATAAGGATGAAATGGGGTTTAGCGCGATGTATGCGCATTTGTGTCGAAGAATACCTCCCCCAGCTGGTTTCCATCCTGCCAACAACTCTATGGCCGCAAACATGCCCCTTCACCAAATGCATCACCCTCACCCCAGTCATCCCCGCCCCGCCTACATCGGGCCTGCCCATTTTGTGAGTCATATTAGCCTTTGTACTTTACCACTTTAACCTATGTCCAGTATAACCCGTATAATCCACATACCGGCATGCCCTGGGGCAGCCCTGCGATTGGTGGGTCCCCAGCCCAGCCACCCAACCCACCCAAATTCCAGCCATCCAACCCACCCAAATTCCAGCCAGTCAACCCACCCAAGTTCCAACCATCCAACCCACCCAAATTTCAACCAGTCAATCCACCCAAATTTCAACCATCCAACCCATCCAAGCCGTCCTCGACAGCCCCCTCGCCCCGGCCACCCTCGACAACCCCTATCGCATCCACCCCCTCGCCCCACCCCCTCCCTCCTCGACCTCCCACTGCCGTCAGCTCGCTCCAGGCCTCGTCTAGCGCGCTATCGCCGCCGCTGAGCCCAGCCGCACCCACATTCGTGCCTGGTAGCATACGACTCCCCGATCCCAGTCGCATCAGCACACCCAACAGCGACGCATTCACATTTGACGACCGGGCTCCTTCCTTGCCCAAGAAGCCCGAGCAGCAAATGCCTAACAAGGAAAGAGGCAAGGCCGCGCGAAGAGGAGGCCGCAGGGCGAAAAAGGAGAAATAGTGCATGGGTGCTTAAGGCTAGGTGACACGTCTCTCGGCATATTTTAATGTATTAAATTAAGTGTAGCTAGCTGGTAGTTATCGCCTAATGGACTGGTTGTTTTCCTGAGTTTGTATGTAAATTAGGTCTGGACAAGATTGCTGGTACAACCATGTCTGTTTTCCACCAGTATAGTGAGACAAGAGTATCAATGACAAGGTTTGAATCGATCAAATATAATAAATCATTCCCGAAAGCGCTAAGCGCCAAATAAACATTACTCTACAAGACAACGACCATTCGACGACTCGCTAAAATGTGGACGAGGTTAAATCTAGTAGCTAATATTCTCTTGCTCGCGGCGGCCGGTTCCAACGCGCAACAAAAACCACAAAAAAACCACACGATTGACCAGGTGGGTGTCTCCCAGAGCTAAACCAGCGCGTATTGAGTAGCTAGCTGTTCTAGACGGTCCCACTTGTGAGTACCTGAGAAAATCAAGATGTGTGACGCTCAACGCAGAATAGCGAACCCATTCGATCTATGCTCGTACGCGGGTTTATTTTATTGTGGTAGTGGTTGCTGATCTTTTGTGTGTTTTAGCCTATGTGGACCAAGACTTGCAAAATAGGTGGGTGCAGGTGTGCCAACGTCCCGAGAAACCAACCAACCAACTCGTTCAGGTGGTTTTCCTTTGGCGGAAACGCCTACGTGGTCAGTCATTAACACCTTTGTCAGTTGGTAGTAACATAACACCCCATCCACAGAACACAAATAAACACATCAGGGTAAATAAGAATCACAAACTCGCACTTGGTAAAATCTAATCGCCTCCAGCTCACGCGCGATAAACCGTCTCAAGTGGGCTGGCTATGGTCCCGCCTTCCGTTAACCGCATCGCACTACCAAATCATCGTCGAGTTCAAGGTACCCAAACCCAAACCAATCTGTTTTTATTGGCTGGTTGGTTGATTTTGATTTTGGTGTAGGTTAGCGGGGGGTCGTCCCATTTGTATGGAGACGGAATCGCGATGTGGTTGACGAATACTCGTGCGGAGCCTGGACCAGTCTTCGGATCGATCGGTGAGCGACTACACCAAGTAGCACTGTACTAACAATCTACAGACAACTTTGACGGGCTTGGACTATTCATCGACACGTACGTACGCATACTCTAGTTTAATCGACTGACGGTCGTCCAGGTACGCCAATTCGCGGCACACGTACTCGTTTCCACGTGTAATGGCCATGCTGGGCGACGGAAAAACGTCCTACGACGTTGCGAACGACGGATCCAAGAACGAACTCGCAGCATGTTCGGCCAACATCCGGAAAAGCGATATCGCGACCAAGCTAAAATTGACCTACTTTAAAGGCGAATACCTAAACGTGAGCCCCCCACCAATTCCAATTCCAATTCCAATCTCGTACTAACCTCTTCCGTGCAGCTCCAACTGCAATACAAGGGCTGTAAGTACCCAACAAATCGAATGACCATGGCTCATGGTGTGCAGGGGACGAATGGACCGACTGTTTTAGCGTGTGGGACGTGACACTTCCCAGCACGCCTTATCTCGGTTTCTCAGCCATCACAGGCGACGTTTCCGACGCACACGAGTGAGCCCAACCAACTTGTATTTCCCAGCTAATACCTTGATAGCATTATATCCGTCTCGACCATGTCGGCGATTTTGGGCGACTTGCCTGTGACGGTCCCGACGCGAAAAACGGCCGCGTCGGGCGGTATGTGGAGTTTCATGTCTGTCTTGCTCAAACTCGCAGCCATAGGACTAGTCTGCGTGGCAGGACTCGCCGGCTGGCGCGCCTACAGCCGCACCGCCAAGCGCCGTGGAAGCGGAGGACTGGGGGGGATGCCACACTGGGACAACAAGCGGTTTTAGAAAATAAATTGAATTTCTAGGTTGTGCATGTAATAATCCCAGAAAAGATTATTATTTATATATGATTCCACAGACGAGCGAGCAATCAGACAAAAAAGTATACATGCGTAAATGGTTTTCAATAATGAATACACTACTACAACTGGTAGCGCTGCTTGAGCCGTTCCTGTATGCCCTCTGGAAAAGCGGCCATTTGGGCATCCCACTGGGCGCCACTCATTTGCTTAAAGCCGTGTAATATCTGCGCAACGATCAGATGGGAATATTTGGTTGGGACGACGCACCTTGGAAAACAGCTCGTTGAGCTCTTGAGACGGGGCCGTCCACCGCACGACCGCATTACAAAAAAACACAAACGCCTTGGCGATCCCACTCGGATTGCGCTCAATCAACCCACAAAACCCTCTAAACGCGGAATCCTTTTCGTCGTTATCTTTAATTTCGCTCAGCGCTTGGCACCTAAAAGAGAATTAGAAAAAGCAAACAGGAAATTGTCGCGCGCACCAGGGTTGGGCGAATACCTCCAAGTGGGGGCTCACCATGTCCGGCTGGACCAACGCCAACCGGCCAATCGTAACCGCCGCATTCTCAGTCAAACTCTTTGGGCTCTTTGGGCTCAACAAAATCGGAATCAGGCGCTGAATCAGCGGCCCGACCCACTGTCCAAATTCGGGATCCGCGCCATAGTGCAACGCGACTTCGCCAACGCTCCACGCCGCATTATTGCACGCGCTCACAAACTCCATCTTGGGCTCGGGCATAATCTGTTCAATCAGCTCGGGCATGATTTGGGGAATGACGGGCCGTAAGACTGAAAAGCAGGAAATGCTCATGTCGCCGACGAGTGCGTAGCCCGATTGGCGTACGGGCGGGTCGGGGTGTTTGAGGCAGACGGCCAGGAGCTGCAAGAGGGGTGGCTGGCTCGCCTGGACGAGCGGGATGATTTGCGCGCCCAGGCCCTGGGTGAGGCCGCTCAAGAGGTCGAGGGCGACGATTAAAAAGACCTGCGGGGGTTAGCCCAATCAAAACAAGACACCCGACTGACCTTGTCGGGCTCGGCGCGTGTTTCGGGCTGCTGCTGAAAGGCTTGGTACTGGAGCAGCGAGCCGTGGACAATCTCGACGCAGCGCCTGAACACGGGCTCGGCATAGGGCAAAAAGCCCGTGCCGCAGGCAACCGTGACGCTCGACAAGCACTCGAGGAGGGGAATGAGGTCCTCGTCGTCATTGGCGAGGCGGCCCCAGCGCTCGACGAGGGGGGGCATGAGGACATCGAGGACGTCTTTTCTGTTGAGAGCGCTGCCGACGGCGTCTGCGAGGGTGCCAATGGCGTCGTAGAGGATGAGGAGGTTTTTAGCTTGGTATTTCTGGAAGGCGAATACGAGGTTGCGGAGGATGGGGTCGAGGTAGGGTTCGAGGGCGGGGCCTGCGTCTTCTTCGAGGGTGGCAAAGGCGGAGCAGCCGGCCTCTTGGACGCGCTTGTTGTTGTCGAGGACCATGCGGAGGAGCTGCAAGGGGTGAGCGGGGTCAATGGGAAGGATGCGACTCACGCCCTCCATTGCCGGGACAAAGTACTTTTCGCGGTGGTCCTGGGTGGAGGTGCTTGTGCACCAGTTTGCATAGCGGCCGAGGGTCCAGCAGGTGATGGAGCGGACGAGGGGCTGCGACAGGTGAGCGGGGGAGAGGAATACCATCGACTCACCTTTGGGTCGTTGAGGGTGTTGATCAAAAAGGGAATGAGCTCGGGGAGATAGGGCTCGATGGCCTCGATGCAGCCTGGAAACGGGTGAGCGGGAGCGAGAGGATAGAATAGGTACCTTCTGCCATGGCGCCGAGGGCGAGGATGCCGCTCTCGCGCTGGATCCAGTCCTGGCTCCAGAGGCGGTCGCGGAGGTGGGGCATGAGGATCTGGAGGAGGTCGGGGCCGAATCTGCGCAAGGTGAGCGGGGTCAGGGAACGTTGGGGACGCACCTGACGGCAATGACATCGATGGCGGCGGCGGCGCACTTGCGGAGGTTCCACTCTGTGCTGAGGTCGTCGTCGTCGTCGAAATCGTCATAGTCGTCGTCGTCGTCGTCGGGGGGCTGCTGCTTGGTGTCCGACTCGCTCTCGAGGCCGTGTGCCTTGGCGCCAAAGTGCTTTGGCTTGATGTCCTGGGGGCGGTCGGGGACGTCTGCGTCGTCGTCGTCGCCGGCGAGCCAGATGAGGTCGTCGTCGCCGTAGACCATGCAGGAGAGGAGGACGGGGGCGACGCGGGGGAGGAGGGGGCGCAGGTGGTCGCCGAGGTCGGGGTCCTCGGCAAAGGTGAGCCAAAACTCGCATGCCTCGAGCGCGACGTTTTCGTCCTTGTCCTGGGTGGAAAAGAGCATGTAGTCGGCGACGCTGCCCAACGCAGGGAGCAGCTTGTCGGGGCGGGCCGCGAGCAGCAGGACCAGCGCCTGGCACACTTGACGTCGCACATCGGCCGCGGGGTCCGACGCGTGCTTGAAGAGCACCACGAGCAGCGAGTCGACGTGGGCCCAGAGAGCCGGCGACGCGACGGGGATAAAGTGCGACAGACACGTCAGCGCGAGCGTGCGGATCTTGGCCGAGTCGGCGTCGGCGAGTCCGAGGAAGCGGGGAATCAGAATGTCCGTCGGGCGCGTCCCATGGATTTCCGTCTCGAGCTTGCGCGGATAGTCTTCGCAGCACTTTTCCAGCACCCCAAAGGCGGCTTCCTGGTCGCCGATATCCCCGTCCAGGCCGTGTAGTAGGACGGTGAGGGCCTCGGGCCAGTTGGCCGGCTCCAGTGCCCCCAGCACCACGACAATGACCTGGGCGGCCGCGTTGCGCACCATCGCGCTCGGGTCGCCGTATGCGCGCAGCACCGTCTCCTTGACGTACTCGACGATGGCGGGCTGTGCGCTCCCGATGCCCTTGGCCGCGTTCTTGAGCACCAGTCCCGCCACCGTCCGCACGCGCTCGTCGTCGGGGACCAGGGCGAGAATATGCGCGAGATAGCACGGATAGTCCGCAACCTGCATAAACGACTGCAATCTCAGCGTCATCGCCTTTTGCACCTCGGCCGACTGGTTCTGCGTCGAGTCGCGCAGCACCTGCAGCACCTCGGCCAGCCCTCCCGCTTGCGGCGTCCACGACATGGTGGTGGTTGTGGGGAGTTTTCTCTAGCGCCGGGCGCTCCACCCCTCTTTAGGGGCCACCACCACCATGCTCCAAGGTGACCATCTTATCAATCGTATTTACCATTCATTATATTCATCTAGTCGCCCTCGCCGCCGCCGCCATGGCCGTCGTCGCCACCGTTGCCTCCGTCTGGCTCGTCCACAAGCACCTCAAGTGGTACTCTTGCGTGAGTAGCAGACCGTCATGTTCCCGCTGACCCGCGCAGAAGGCCCACCAGCGCAGTGAGTGCATTGTCCAGTAGACCCCCGCTTATTCCGCAGACATTGTGCGCCTGCTCTTCATGGTCCCGATTTATGCTCTGTGAGTTTACAACTGGCACCGCCCCTACTGACATCCAGTGTCACCCTCGCGGCCTATCTATTTTCCGCCCACACCACCTCGCTCCTCATCATCCGCGACGCATACGAGAGCGTCGTCATTGCCGCCTTTTTCGCCCTCCTCCTCGAGTACCTTCCTGGCCCGACCCCAGCCAATCCAACGCCCCTCGGTAAACCCCAACGCGCCGCCATTATCCACCGCACATTCTACCAGCGCCAAATCACCTGGATATTCCCCTTTGGCTCCCTCCGCCCCCCCGACGGCCTCACCTATCTCCACTGGATGAAATGCGGCATCCTCCAGTACTGCATTGTCCGCCCAGGGTGAGTTCAATCTCTACTCTTCTCTTCTGACATACAGATCCTCCCTCGCCGCAATCATCCTCCAACAATACGACCTCTACCGCGAGCCGAGCTGGAGCTGGCGCTGGGGCCATGTCTGGGTATGTCTCACACCCCATCAACCGGTCTAACTCGATCTAGCTTGTTACCATCGTCTCCATTTCAGTCACCGTACGCGCCCACATCATCCCCATTCAGTCGTTCACTCTCTACAGGTCGCAATGTACTGCCTCGTCCAACTCTACTCGTCCATCAGCCACCAGCTCGCGCCCCACAGGCCCCTCCTCAAGGTAGCCGTCTCCTCGCAATACCCCCACTCACCTTGTAGCTCTTTGCAGTCAAGGCCGTCGTCTTTCTCACCTTTTGGCAATCGGCGCTTCTCTCGGGCCTCGCATCGCTGCACATAATCAAGGATGTAAGTCGCAACTGCTCGCCCTACTTCTCACGCATACATCCACACAGACCAACCACATGTCCGCCCACGACATTGTCCTCGCTCTAAGCGCCCTCCTCCAGACATTTGAAATGATGTACGTGCCGCCCCCTTGTAGTCGGCCAATTATAACCCCCACCAGGTGCTTTGCCCTGTTGCACATCAAGGCCTTTTCCTATGTCCCCTATAAACAGATGGCCGCAGGTCCCGCCTCGCCAACACAACAGGCAACACATTTGCTCTGGGCGTTTATGTTTTCCGATACGTGGCGCGACTTGTATGCCGGCCTGCTCTACTTTTTCGGACGCGGATCCGCGCGCGGTGCGGACAAGGTGGCAAAGCGCCAAGCGGGGTACCACCAGGTATTCGGCCGCGAGCGCATCGAGCGGTACGTCCGCCTTGGAGTTGTGTTTTCTGGGTTTGACTGGTTTGTTTTGTAGGCGGGGCCCGATTTTGCAGGGGTTGCGGTATAGTCCGTTGCCCACCCCGGAGGATGCAGATGTGGAAGTGGACGCCGAGTTGGATGCGGTCGTTGTTGGTCGTGCGGCTGGTGATGCCCCGAGAACCCCGGTGTCCCCGCCCCCAAGAGGCGCAATGGTCACCCGCGCACCCGGCTCGTTTTTATGGTCGCCCGAGAGGGCGGCCACTCCGCTCCACCACACGGCCTCGAGAAACGGGTACGTGCCAGTGCCCAGGAGCGTACATCCTATACGAAACGGTGCCCTGCCGAGGAATGGGAATGGCTTGCCGAGGAATGGGAGCGCCCAGCCGGCGCATTTGCCACGCAGCATCCTGCGCGCCCAGTCTCCCCAGTCTCCCCAATCCCAATCGCAATCACAGGCATTTTTGCATCCCCCGGCTCAACTTGCTACACCACCGACAAGCGCGCATATATCCCCCGCGTCGGCGTACGTGTTGGCACAAACCTCGCCCCTATTCCAACAGTCGTTCAACGTCCAGCACGCTGGACAGCCCGGCTTGTGTCCTCCGCCTGGGGATGTGTCAGAGGGACATTCGCGGGACGATAGTTTGCTTAGGCGGGTGTTTTCGGGTGCGACGCGGACGACCGAGTCGAGGGATGCGGGGTTGGACCAAGAGCAAGAGCAGGAGCAGGAGCAAGAGCACGAGTCGTGTCGGACTGTGGGGGACGGCCAAGGATCGGTTACAGAATGCTCGGTTACAGAAGGATCAGACCAAACGCATCAAGATTCGGTGCGCACTCAAGACTCGGTGCGTACGAGGGACGAGGCAGCGTTGGTCCAGCCTACACATGCACAGGCTATATCCCTCCGCACAGGCACGCCAAGACTAGTCCAGATCCGAGGTCCACCAGAAAACGCGCCTACAAGTGGCCCCGAGTCGCGGCAGCCCCGCACAATCGTGTTGCCCACGCCGCTCCGTCCTGCGCGCTACCCGCTCTCGCAAGGGCGCATGCGCGCGTCTCCGAGTCGGGGCACCCCGACGCTTGTCATGCGCGAGGCTACACGTTTGGCCCATGTTCCTTCTGTCCATTTACACATTTCGGATTCGCGTGCTTTGCATTGGTCGCCTATTCAGCCCCAGACTACCGGATCTTCAGAGAGCGGCGCACTCGCTGGGCGGTCTGGGGGCGGGGCGACGATGTCAAACGAGACGGGGAGCATATCCTCGCTTTCTACCCTATCGAATCTCGAAGAGGGCAATCCTACGTCTGGGACCTCTAAGCGCCGTTCCGACGAGTCGGGTTTACAGTTTTAGGTGGACATTTTCGTGATTTATTATAAAGTTTTATGTGAAGATTTTCGATGATTTGTTATGACTTTTATGTGATGAATGTGATTTTGGGTCGTGGCATAGTAGCTGGTGGATACATGCATATAGGAGGGGATCACTCTTCGGGAATCTCGATTTCGCCCGAGCTGATCCCGTCGATGATATCATGTGCAGGTTTACCGTCAATCGTACACCCAACCGACTAGACGCCTGTGAGTACGGGTATATACATTCGAGACGACGCACCTGGGCAGTTCCGAGAATCTCCTTGACGCCGTTTGCCAAGTTTTTCGCGAGCGATTTAGACCGCATGGTTCGTGCAATCTCGATAATCTCGTCGAGCGGGATGTTCCCGCTATGCTTGATGTTCTTTTCCTTTTTCCTATCGCGCGGGGGCTCTACAAGCAACCAATTAAACACATCAGAATCATATCTTTTAGGATTTAAAATGGCCCGCCTTTGAGAGCGCGGATGACTAGAGAGCTCGCAGAGGGTACGACCGATACTGCCGCTTGGCGGTTCTGGATCGTGAGTTGGACCGTGACCCGGAGTCCTTTCCATGCGCTAGTCGCCTTGGCAATATCTTCTCCGACCTTTTTCGGAGACTATCAATCGTTTTAGTATGCTCGTAATTGTGTGCTACTGCTACAAGGCGGCCCACCAGACCAAGAGGCCCGATCTTGGGCGCGAGCGCCGAAGACGCACCGACTTCCCCACCCGTCGCGCGCAAATATATAATCTTGATCTCGTTCGGGTCCTGTAAAATAATAAAACTCAGTTATGATATTATTTTGATACAATTCGCCCCTACTCACGAGTTTTGGCGGCATGGCTTTCTGGGTGATGGGATGTGTGGTCTGGAGATCGACTCGGATCGGATGTGGCTTTGCTTCCGGGGGATGGTGATGTATAGTACCTAGTACGTGCGGAAATTGTGGCTGTGTTATCAGTGTGGCCCCTGTCGGCGTGGCTTGGCCTGGCGTGGCCTGGCGTGGGGCATGGTAGTGTTCCTTACGAGGAGGCCACATAGCCAGCCCAGTGCTTTTCACGCAATCCCCATTGTGGTCCCAATGTAACATAGGTACCCTCTGGCCGAGTATGACTCGGCTGTCGTGAAAGCAGTGCCATCCTAACGAATTTAGTCGATAGATCTTATAGATCCCCCGCCGCAAATGGCTGATATTCTACCAAATCTGAACTTTGTTGTTCTGAATAGCATACTGCGCAATATCTCAAAGATAGGGGCCGACGGATACTTTGTTGTTTTTTCAATATGAAAAGGTATCTGTAATGCACGGTGGGTGAATTCTACAATACATACGCCTACCAATCTACTAAACCAGGTGTCGGCCGCTTTAAAGACACCCTTAGATAGCTGCAGATAGTACCCTTTACCCCATCGTGCTGAGACGTCCCACCCTGCCTGTCCCCCTTTCTTCCACCTGTACTTAGTCTTCCTAGCCAGAAGTTGTACAATAGGGCCTAGCCCCAAAGCAACTATAATAACGAGATTTAAAATAAAATAAAAAAAACCAGGTGTACTCTGAATAAATTAGGTGCAATGATATTTGGAGCTTGATCTTTGTGTTTCCATTGACTTTATTATTCTGGCAAAGATGGTTTGTATTCTCGAGAGCGTAACACCCGTCAACGTTTTTGTAAGCAGCGATCGGGTCAATCTGACGTTGATCATATCAAGGATAGTTGCACAGGTTGAACTATGAATTTTCATGCTCACGTACCTTCCTTATTCGAAAAACGCTCGAAAACGCTCCAAAAACGCTCCCACGCTTGGACTTTAAAACCATCAAGGATTTCCCCTGCACTCTGGCTCATTCGACCTCGAGCCTTCATTGGTGCGAAATATGGGGCGACTAGAATACCCCGTTGTACATGTCCAGAATTCAATCTCCCGGGACGAACCAGTACCGGACTCTTCTGGGCAAGTCTCTCCGGAGGACGGCGCCACAATCAGCCATAGCTCTCTAGATAGGGTGGAGCCCGCCGTTGGTGCAATACCCAGCACCGACGTAGTCGCTTTGCTTGAAGACTCTCCCATAGTTGCCGAATATGAAAGCGACGAAGGCGACTTTGAAGTTGTTGACGTTGATACTACGGCTTGGAGCGAAGCAGACCAAGCACGGGGAATAAACCCAGCAAACGGCTCGGGTGGTGCATCCAAGACGTGAGATGCATGTTTTGTGGCAAGTTGTCCGCTCAGCATATACCCTATACTATATTTACGATGACTATCTAGCGATGCAGCTATATTATTTATTCGCCCATTTCCTGGATTTTTCTACATGCTTTCTTGCTTTGGGTCGTCCTTTTCGTATTTCAGACGCAAACGCTATCTGGGTTACGTGGGGGGCAGCATAGTCGTAGGGGTGCTATATATAAATGTGTTGTAGCCTTAGGTCTATCTTGCAGGCTGTACTTGGAGGATATATGCGCTTAAACCTCTTAATTTTGCTCAACTTTTCTGCTACGCGTGAATGAATATGTGTATTATTATAAAGTACAGACAAAAAATGCGATATCTCGAAGAGTTGTATTGCTTCTATGCGTTGTGTAAAGATCAGAGCTGAGACTTGACAAGCTATATTCCATATTGTTTAGCTGGCTGTGACGTTACTAAGCATGTCAACTTACATCAACATAACGTCCGTTGAGGGCAAGCAGCTCCGCATGGCTCCCGCTCTCCACGATGCGGCCATCTTCAACAACATGGATCGTGTCAGCATTCTGGATTGTGGATAATCGATGTGCGATGGAGATGGTTGTCCGGCCTTTGGACGCTTGTTCAAGTGCTGCCTGCACCGATCGTTCAGATTCAGCATCAAGTGCCTAAGCGTATGCAGTGAGCATCAATTCAATTATTGTGGATGTCCTATTACTACTTACTGAAGTAGCTTCGTCGAGCTGCGAGACAGATGGAACGTTAGAATGGGTAACGAGGCTCTGGCAAGGTGAACTAACCAAAAGTATCTTTGGGTTCCGAAGCAAAGCACGAGCTAAATGGGAGGTTGGTTTAGCATTATATTCAAGTCGCTCCCGTAGACAACCTACCAATACAGACGCGCTGCAGAGACAAAGGAATCAGCCTTGATAAATCAACAGAGCAAATTCGGCCTACCTGACGCTGACCACCACTCATCTGGGACCCTTTGAACCCGACGTACGTATCGAAGCCTTGAGGCAACGAATTGATAAAGTCAAGGATGTTTGCATCACGACAGGCGCGCTCGATTTGCTCTTGTGATATTGACGCCTCTCCCAAGGTGATGTTTTCGCGGAAGGTGCCCTAAGCGGTGTCAAAAAACGCCGCGCATATAGTCACTTAAATCGCTCACCTCGTAGAGCACAGCATCCTGGGCGACTAGAGCAATGTGGCTGCGGTATTCACTCAAGGATAGGCTTCGAATATCCCTCCCGTCAAGAGAGATTGTCCCCAGGCTGGGGTCGTAGAAGCGTGATATCATGGAAATAATACTGCTCTTCCCGCCACCCGATGGACCTATCCGCCAACGTCAGTATCCCAAACTTTCAACCTCTGAGATAAACTAACCGCAGAATGCCACAGATTTTCCCGCGGGTATGACCAGGTTGAGATTTTCAACCGCTGGTTTTGGTCGTGAAGCATATTGGAGAGTGACCGAATTGAAGGTAATCTCTCCTTGGACGTTATCCAATGTGGATGCTTTGGCCACATCCAGCGAAGCTACTTCAGGCCGGCGGTCTTCCCATTGACAGATGGCGCGGAAACCTTGCAACATCCTAGCCAAATCGGGGACATACGTAAACAATCGGCTTGCCGCAAGGGCTATACGCAACAGTTTAGGGAAATAACTTGAGGCTCATAGTATAGAGGAACATACCACCAATAAGCACGGCCTCGAACGTCGCATACAGATTCGGCAGGCCAATACGCTGAGTGAGATAAAGTTGCACCCCCCACCACTGTTCCCCAAGTTGAATTAGCAACACTTTCCAAGTCCTTGATAATCGCTCACCATCAATATAGAGCTCAAAATCAGAATGCTTCCCACACCAATCCCAAATCCTACAGCTCCGCCCACAAGATACTTTATCTTGGCTATATTCCGCGACGAAGACTTGTCAAACTGTTCCATTACAATGCTCTCCCTGCCCAGTGCAGCAACGGTCTAGAAGAGCGTTTTTTAGTGATGAATTGATCAAACCCTGCCTGCGTACATACCTTGATTGCATCTACGTTCTCGCTTGCAAAGGCTGAAGCCTCTTGCAATGGGGCCTGAACGCTGTGTTCATACTTCTCTAACAGGGCGATGTTTAGATAGGCTGTAACCAGGACAGCAGGGACCGGGGCAAAACTCGGGAGGGCCAGCTTCCAGGATACTACAAACCAATTAGTAGGGGCCAACAGCATTTGTCCCATTTTACTCACGGACAACTCCAAGGATAAACGCGCCAACAAAGCTATGACAAATGTTCAACTAATGCTTCGCGCATTTAGGAAGCCTACTTACTTTCCACCTGAGCTTATGAGTTGCTGCCACACAAGCCCAATAGCTACTGAAACGCGGCTAGCCTGCGAGGCAACTCCAGCAGTCAAACTTCCAGATGCATTCTCCTCGCGATCAAAGAATCCAATTTCCTATAACAAATCAATCAATATTAGTGTATAATCAAGTATATTATGATCTACTTGCCTGTTTAAGCAGAGATTGCAATGCAATCAAACGGAGTCGGCGATCGATACGGTTCCCTCCATTCGACAAAAAGAATCCAGCACTAAAACTGGTTGCAATATTGACCATCGCCAAGACAAAGAACCACTTTGCCCAGGTCCTCGACTCGTTAAGGAGCCGCGAGTCATCTCCTTGAATACTCAAACTCTCGACCACAAATCCTGCATATACATATAAGAACCAATCTTTGCGAAATCCAAATAAATAAGCATACCAATGAGCCATCCAGCAATGGGGAATGATGCTCCTCTGAAATGAACCATCAGCATCACCCTGACCAAATATGTTATCTCCACTTACACACAAAGTGCGCCCATAAACCCGGCTAAAATCCAGAACCCGTACCGACCTAAAAGCGCGAAGAACCTCGCTGTCAGGCTCCTTGGCGCGGATTCACTGACGAGTAAACCGCGTTCCGTCAAATCATCCACCACGGTCCTTGCACCCGACATGATCGATATCGGGCGAGACAACGGGATGGTGGGAACAGAATACTTGGCCGAGGTAGTGATTGGAGTCTCCAATTCACTGGAATCACCAGAGGTTTTGGCGTCCACACTCGGAGGTCGTACGGTTGATGTTTGGTGACGCACCAGCGCGCTAAACACACCATCAAGTGCCTTTGGAAAGCCGTCAATAAACAATCATATTCAAAAATGGATATAAAATACCATGAGCTCATCGTAGGTGCCCTGTTCAGCGACGCGCCCGTTGCTCATTGCGATGATCCGGTCTGCGTTTTGAATCGATGAAAGGCGGTGTGCAATCAAACTGGAGGCAGTCAGTCGGTCTGTAAATTCGATGATAACTCAAAACTTACATAGTAGTCATTCCAGTTTGTTCTTGTTCTTTATGTACTGCCGCCATCAAGCGCTGTTCAGTTTCCGCATCGAGAGCGGAAGTACCTGCGCAGTGTTGGTCAATATCTTCCAAGCATCACAATACCACTACGCACCTTCGTCCAGCAACAAAATTTTAGGTTTCCTAACTAATGCGCGCGCCGCTGCGATCCGTTGCCTCTGTCCACCCGATAGCACACCTGTTCGGCCGCCCTTGACGCGAGTATCCATTCCTTCCGGCAGCTTGCACACGAAATCCCATGCTTGTGCCTGCTTTAGAGCATGTTCTACACGAATCTTGGCATCGACAAGTCGCTCCTGATAGTTGGGCGACGACTCTGACATGGGCAGTTCCCAAGGTGTACCGCTTAGGCCATAAGCTACGTTTTCAAAGATCGAGGCAGTAAAAAGTTGAGGATCTTGAGCGATGACGCCGACTTGTGAGCGCAGCCACGAAAGGTTTAGGTCCCGAATATCGTGCCCGTTGAGGCGTATTCCTCCAGACGGTTTTTCGTTGTTGGATATTGAAGAAGGATCATAGTACCGCAATAAGAGTGATGCTATCGTTGACTATTTCGCATGTTAGCAAGGCTCAACAGGAGAACTATTGACACCGTACCTTTCCCGAGCCGGAAGCTGAATGACAAAAAGCAAACGATCAGTGTCTGTGGAAGTCATTGGGCTTATATGCGCTCACCTCCAACAAGAGCGGTGACTTTTCCGGCCTCTAAAACAAAATTCACATCATCGAGACTCTTATGGTCCGGCCGAGAGGGATAAGCAAAGCTCAAGCTCTCCACTTTGATCTCCGCTTGAATATTTTCCCCCGTTTGGTTATTCCAAGGTCTGGCACCATTAGTGCTCCGGACGTCGATGGTAGGGACGCGTTCGATCTCGTCGCGGATGCGAGCCGATATAATGACAGAGTCACGAATGGCGGATATATGCGGTAGAATATTGGCAATAGCGAAGATAGCTAGTAATACCAATAGCATTTAGTACCCTTCAACTCTAAGCTGAAATCACCCACCGTTGAACATATTCCAGAAGACAGTAAACCTATAATAATGCCCGGGGACTGAGCGAAATTCATATTAAAATATGGTTAGCAGGCTTACATCACGCCCACTTCTAGATTATCGCGAACCACCAACTGGCTCCCATACCAAACTATGCGCAGTGTAAGTTGGTGTTGGGAATACTAATAAATTAACTCACATGAGACGCTGTATGTCAAGTTCAATACGCAATTGGAGATGCCCAATTCCAGGCCCCGCACAATGGAGCGCCATTTGCCGAGTTTCTGGAGCTAAATGACACGGCAGACGTCAGCTGGATGACTGGCACGTGGTCAAAGGTACACACGTACCTGGGCCAAATACTGATCGTATTTCTTGACAAGGAATGACTCGGCTGCAAATGATTGCACGACCCGCACGCTGCTCAGAATCTGTTCTAGCAGCGTCCCAGCTTGCCCTTCAACATCCAAAAGACGAGCATCTGCCTTGGCTCCCAAGTAGCCAACACTAACAAAGAGGATAAAAGCAAGAGGGACAACTCCAAATGCTACCCCTGCAAGCTTCGCAGCACGGGAAAAGGCCATAATTACTGTATAGATATGTCAGAATGAATGTTTTGTAACATCTATGACCCGCTTACTTGCAACCAAGAGCGCAGTGAAACTAGAAGAATCAAGTCAGACAACATTACCACAAGAGTCTGCCAGATTACATACGCCCAGCACATGAATCCCAATTTTTCTCCAGTGGCGGCCTTGATTGTTCCGATATCTTTCATCATCCTCGTTCCTACCTCACCAGGGCCGACTCGTTCAAAGAACTCTGCGTCTTGGTGTAGGACCGAGTCAAGATAGGCCCTTCTAAGTCTGTCGGTCGTACGGCCAGAAGCAATTGTAACTTGAAAGTGGTGTTATTAATAGACGAAAATGGGAGCCGCTTGTCACTTACAGCAACATAAGAAAACCGAGGCAGCAATAAACTGCATAAACCCTATTCCCAGAGATATCCCGGCCATTGTATTAGTTGTGTTGCGAAGTGAAGCGGGAGTCATGTCATGCGCAACCAATGCAGTCGTCCAATACCCATACACAAGGTCCAGACTGTCGAGAAACATTTCGTCAGCAAGTTTACAAATATCTCGAAGATAACTTACACTGGGAAGCCAGCTCCTGACATTATTGCAGCAAGTAATCCAGCCGCATAGAGTAACCAGTCTGACCGATCAGCATAAGTGAAAGCATAGAAATATGCAGGGCCACGATAGGTATGACGTTGGCTTTGGTTTGCAGGAACGCTGGCCCGTTTGATGGACTCCATCCCAGGGAGGAAGCGAGGTGAGTGCGATTTGGTGTGGACATTTGGAGCGAATGCCGTCGATATTATTCCGGGAGGCGATTCGCCATCCGTCGCCTAGCGCCGTGGACCCTGAGCGAGTCGCCGCGGCTCGCTGCGACTCGCGATCGCGTAAGACTCGAGTCAGTCGCGCCAAGCCGGAGCCGGGTGAGTCTCTGCTCAGTCACCAACGAATACCCGACCAACCTGGCTCGACCAGATCCGCTTGATTAGCATACGTATACCCGCAGCTGGGTCCTACATAGAGTGGAGCAACAATGACCAAGCACCCACTATAAGCAACCATAGGATTGGGTTATATGAATCAGATTGGCTTTTCAAACGGGAAGTGGCCAAGATTAATTCTGAGGCAAAATACGCTAAGAACCAGCAGCGCAAGCCATCGCTTATAGCTATTAAACTCCGGAGATTGAGATGTTAGAATACCGAGAATTGACTAGATGCGAGAAAATACGCCTCAATGGCACTCCAGCAACGATTGCAAGCAGCGTATGCATTCATGTGGCCTGGTGCTGATCGTGGGACTGCACGTGTGCGCAAAACAAAGACCCTGGCTCGGTGTATTAGTAATCTGCGTGACACTATTTCTCCCAAGCGCCATGCCAGCCATAGTTATTTACCTTTTCATTTCACGAGTGGGGTATTGGGTTTCGCTTAGGACTTCCTACATCCGGATCCAGCACCATTGCGTCATGGATTTTCAAAATCTCAAATGTGTCACATACTTTCCTACCCACGTTTGCATAGGTGCCTACACCATGCGCGCAGCGAGAGAAGCCGAAAGTCCCCACAAGCGTCTGCTTGATAGGGTCCTCGGTGGGGAGACGGATTGGGGGATTGATAGGCGGATTGACCAGTGAGGGAGCGAACTAACAGGTTATTCACCCGATAATTTGCGCATTTACCCGCCCAATATACAATCTATTAATCCATGTGTCTATATTCTATATAATATGCTACATAAGGTACAGCATCAAGTGCCCCAGGTTATGGATCTTATCATAAGATGTCGAGCCCGGAATGCAGGACTCATAAGATTTTCGAGCGGCAATCACGAATACTTACAGCATCTAGATGGGGATCGATTTCAACAATCGGCGATTCAGGCGAGATTTTTACCTCCCACGTGCAAATCGCAATCTGCTAACGTAGTGGGATATCGATAAAGATGGCGCTAGCAACACCCCACCACCTGGCCTGCCGATAAGAGTTTCTTGTCGGCTTTTATTAGCGCCGAAGGTAAATTTCACTATCTATGCGTGTTTTCTTGTCAACTAGCACAGGTATCAAAAATCGAATTCTAAGCGATTGTGCGAAATTAAGTCTAAAATGTATATATTCAGTCAGAAATATATATTTCCCTCTGAACCCGGCCATGGCCACACACTCGAAATAATACTCGAGCTAGGAGCCTGCACGTCATGCAAAACTCAAGCCTGCACTCCTGCTGGGTGTCGCAACCACTTAACTACTTCGCAACGGATTCATTATCTCAGCGGCGGACTCGGGTCCATCTGAGTCCTCATTTAGCAAGTTAACCCATGCCATGACTTTGAGTAAAAAGCGTTGAAATCTATTAGAGAAGGCTCAGAGAGCCACAGAAGGGGATGTAACAAGTGGTAAAGCTAACTAATCAGCCCTGGCTGACCACTCTGTAATAGTCTAAAGCTCGATGGGCACGTTTAATGCTGGGGGAGACTTCAATCGAGCAGGGCCCACCAGACAACCAGCCTAGGGATGACCTGGATGAAGATAATATTACTCTGGATTAACTAGGTATCGCATACATGGTCGGCACAACCATCCATAATCTAATCAGAGTATGAATAAGTTATGACATATGTTAAAGTAGGTATGAACTCACCGTCAAATCTCTATGGTGTGTTGTGCTCGAAAAAGTCAGGGAATTAAGGTGAGACTTGAATATTCTGACGGTGGGTGAGCGTAGGGAACAGGAGTAAAAAAAATTAGATTAGTAATTAATTGGTATGTACAACTATCCTAGGACCGCCTGGGATAGACCAGGTGTGAGACAGTGTGGTATAGGGCCGCAAAGATGTACTGGGCGACCCGGGGTCAGCGTTTCCTGGCACAGTCAGGCAACAAGTTGCCCGGGTCCACAGTGAAAAACTCCCCACCTAAATTTAGGTGGGGCAATCACCTAATTGGAAATTAGGTTGTAAAATACATGTAAAGCACACACCTAAATTTTACCTGCATGTCACTCGGTTTACATGCCTGGCGAATTATGGTGGATTACAGATGTAAAGTTTAGCTGTACAAATTAAGTGTTGGATTTACATGTATAATACATTTATTTGTTGTTCTCTGCTATGAAAACTGATTCACCGCCGCCTCTGGGAATGAAAAATGCGAATTTCTTCACCATTTCCTTATCAATTCCAAATCTGATTGAAGATATGGAGTTTTCAGAACAGTCCGCAACATTTATAAAATTTCAAATTCAACCAAAAAAGGCAAACCCAATTTGCAATTAGATCAATTTCCTTATCCAGCCATTATTTCTGCTTCCCTTGTTTACATACTATCACGTGTCAGGTTATAGCCTATGTCAGGTTATAACCTATTTCGGTGTCTCGCCCGCAATTTGACCAATAATGTCACAAAAAGTGCATATAATGGTAGACATTGAGGTTGCGGTCCTAGCTATCCACTTGATACATTGGTCCGATGCAGCCCTCCTTGTAGAAAAAAATCTTTCTCCGTTTTTGATGTGATTGATGAATTCATCAAAGTGATAATCTCCCTGTATCTATTTACATGCTTAAGCAAAGTAATTCAAACGGACAGAGTGCATTTTAACATGTGATTTGAATGTTCTATCAAAGTTTTAGCTTCATACACTCCACAAAAACTGCACAACTGTTGGAACAGCTTTGACTATGACACGATGCCTTCAGGGATTCATCAAAGGCGTTGAAAGGCATCGAAAGGCATGACAAATCTTTAGGCATAACATATTGCTGGGTCATTGGGTAGTCGAATTCCCAACAAGTCACGTGCGATGCCTGTGATTAAGACCCTAGGCTATCTCTTGGTGGAGCAACCTCTCTTTCCGGCATCCTGCCGACAGCTGTGAGAGAGTTTATAAAAATCGACCATAAATACAAGAGAATACCCAAGAGGAGAGTGTATCTTATCATATTGTTTAAAATACATATAGCCAAGATGCAACACCTGCAGTAGGTGATCTCTCAAAAATAGGCTATAACCTGACACATGATAGTAAGTGACTAAATGCTACAAAATACCCCCGGGTGAACATTGGGTGCACCTGCCTAATTAGGAAATTTGCTCAGTTTGACTTGCAGGACTCAAGGTTGAGCACGGTGACAGAGTCAGAGTTGATATTCAGCAGTTGCCCGACATATAACATTACTTAAATTACATTGATATATTTTACATGTATTTTACAGTAGAATGGTGACTCGGTCATAAACCATCTAAAATAGGTGAGTTGCACACCTAAATTACATGTTTCAACCAGCTAATTTCCACCTGCTCCATACATTTAAATTTAGGCGGGGAGTTTTTCACGTCACGTGTAGCTCTGGCCGAGCACAGCCAGTCGGGGCGGCTCGCCAGCAGACCAGGGAGGCGCTATTCCGGGATTCCAACCCGGGACTGGTAGACTATCCGCTGGAACTTGTGGCCCAGGTCACGCCCAGCCGAGGCGTTTCTCCAGTGTATACGTTTGTCTACGGGCCGGTCTACAAGCGACCACCCTGTAGTACTAGTGACAGCACGTGCATACGTGTATGTCGGATTTTTGTCCTTCACTGCTGTGGATAATCTTCCAGATGCATGCCGTGCCTTTCATTCTATCCCTTAGTATTTTTGAGATGAAGTCTGCATGAATCTGTTGCGGGAATGCTCGCCGAGTGTAATATTTTGCTTGCATGGAAATACCTTCCTTTACCCGTTCTGATCCATTGCCCGCCCATAGGTCCATTTATTGACCTTCCCGCTCATCCGCACACTGAGCTATTCTCTACTTATCCGTTTGCCTGCTCTTACTTTTCGTGTAAAATCAGGAAATGTATCAAGCACAGCGGGATACCCAGAGCATTCTGCAATACAGTATTATTGAGCGGCCGTAGCTCCGAGGTCGGCCGTGTAAGTTACCATCGACGTGGACCTGGCGCAGGGATGGGTTGTCTGAAGCCCTGGCGTCAAACAACCACCCAACCATCTAGGTCATATATATTTACTAAATCTGTGTTATGTCAATTTCAAGTAGCCCTTCAATTTCATAGGGTTTGCACCTATGGCCATAGCCCGCCCTAACCACCTATAAAAAAAACCCGATGTTGCAACCAACGTGGACCTACCCTCGTGGTAGGGTTGGTTATAACATCCGGGGGTCACCAACCCAAGTCCACACTCGTAGTAATCACCACCCAAGAATCTAGTCCTTCCGTTTTTATTCCCTAGAACAAGCATTGGTTATATTACGAATCCGATACATAACGAGATGGCTAAGAATACAGTCAAATCCAACCGAGTGGGAAGGGAGTGGCAAGGCAAGTATGCGGCAAAGAAATCAACTGAATCGGCTCAGCTTGGACTTGTGACTACAAGTTCTGCTGGATGATCATTGAGACCGGAGAGAATTCTGAGATAAAAATAAAAGGCACCAACCGAGAGGTAAGTCGTATATCGAACTGGTCTGTTACTGGGATGCATAGTCCTTTCGACCTGATCGTACCTTGCCAAACGCCACTGAAGTTACTCATAAGAAGATTAGGCGGCCGATTTGGTACTAGCGACATGGTGGGTAAACTCAGCGACGATATATGAGGAAGGACTTACGTGTCAGCCAGCATTCATCGTATTTGTAGAATGATTTTGGAGAGAAGATGTCTCGGATCAGTTGTTCAATGAGGTTTTGAACGTCAACATAATATTGGTCATCCTGTTGCACGAGAGGGTGAGAAATATCGTGTTCGAATATCGGGTCTGATGCGCTGTCCAAGCGAAGTTGTATAGGGATGACGACAAAGCGGGTAGGGGTCGGTTTCAGCATCCCAGATTGTTTAATTAATCCCTTTGCGAGTGATAAAAGTGAAGGCGTTAAAGACGTGTGATTGGAGGTTGAGTGAGACGGGACAAGTTGGACCTCAGGCAGGTCAAAAAAACAGTCACGTGTTGTAAGGGTCACGTGCCCTCAGGGCAAGGCTCTGAGGTAAATTAGTCAGTCTATACTAGGGCTGTCGATGATAACGGCGTTAAATTAGTGCTAGTTGCGGGGTTTACGCGCGCATACAACCACATATCCGCACTCGCCGCCCTTTTCTTCCCATTCGCGGCCCATGTCCTCGATCATCTGATCAAACTCGCCTTCAGTCTGAACAAGATTCAGCCCACCGGCTTTGAGCATTGGAGTCTTGAGGCCCTTGAAGGCGAGATACTGGTTCATCCACGCGTCGCGGCCCATCTTGCCGTTGCGCGAGCTCATGACAATGTTACGCCCGTCTTCCTTGACGTCTTTGAAGCCGGTCGCGCGGACCATGTCAGCGAGGTGATCGGTTACGTTGAGCATGAGGCCTCGGCGACGGCAGAGCTCAGCAAGCATGGCGTTTTGTACCTTGTTGGCTGGTCCGACGTCTCGTGCGCGCGAGAGGTTGCCGTCGAGGAGCTGGATATATCCTCCGGGCTTGGTGACGCGGTAAAGTTGCGCGAGAGCAACTGGCCACTCCTCGCGGCGGAGGCCGAGGACGAATCCACGTTGGTGAACGAGATCGAAGCGGTTTGTCCACTTTAGGGGAAGGTCAAGGGCGGACATGCGAGCGAGGTTGACATTATTGGGAACCGGGCGAGGGAATAGGTTGTCTTCAATGTCAATGCCTTGGATGGAGATCCCGGGAATCTCCTTGGTAAGCGCCATGAGCCAAGAGCCTAAAATAGAGTTGTTAGGAAACGCATCTAGTATCCAAAACGGGAGTTCCACTTACCTGACCCTACACCGGAGTCCAGAACTTGCGATTTCTTGTTCAGGCGGGCTTTCGAAAGGAGGATCTTGTTATCGTACAAGGCCTTGAACATATCATGCTGGAGCTGGAGACTGCAAGGCAAAAAGTCATTACAATAGTCCCGAACCTAGGGCCACGAGCTTACCGATCGGCTTCAATCCTGTCTGACGGGAGAAGATATTCAGCCCGAGGTGCAGACTGATGGTAGCGAGTAGCATGAGGAATGAATTGGGGCTTATCGGGGCGTGTAGCGAGAACCGAATCTTGGGGCAAGTACGCGGTACCGGTTGGAGAGGTCACTGAGCTAAGGAGCAGGGACTATTAATTTCGAAATTCCCTCGGAACGTGTTGGGGGACTTACAGGCTAGCAAAGGGACGGAATATCGATGCCCTCTGGACAGAAGCCCGGCGAAGCCCCGGTATGAAGAGAAGAGCGGCAGGAGTACTGTTCATGGTACCGGTGGTGATCGGTAGGATTGCCTGAAGGGACGAGGGAGCCTGGGTGGATCATCGTATGTCGAAAGATGGTGGTTGCTCGCCCTTTAGTATCCCTCAAGGCGCCGCATTTTCACCTGAGATTACTATCCTAGCTTCCTTCCAAACACCTGAAACACCATATCTAACCATAAATAGACTTTAAATCATGTGGGTTATGGCAACGACAGACCAGCATCCAAGTTGCTTAGATACATTCACACTAATTAGTAACTCTTATGGGAACGTACCTTGGTCAAAGTACATATGCATCCACTGGACTCCACCGATCAGGGGATTGGCTTGACCTGCGTCCAGTGATCAACTGATTCGATCTCTCTCGAGCTCCGATCCGATTTAGACAGTCTAGATTATCAACCTTATTGTAGTTTATAGTAAAATAGGGCACGAGTGGTTGTTTACGGAGCTCCATCCAATGTGGGGTGTTCGATGGTTGATAAAAGACCACAAATAGGCCATAAAAACCATTGCAATCAATCGACCCTCCTCAATCAAACAAGATTCATTAACAAGTGGGATTGGCCCATGGCTTGTTCATCCACGATTTCCAAAGGATAAAAAGACAGGCTAAGACGTTATTCGGACGCGTCCCCTCAATCATTCTCATTCTACTTCCACGCACATAACTCAAAATGGGACCCGATAAAGTCGCGAGAGCCACATACGCTCAACAACTGAAGAATGATAGGAGTATTCCTGCTTCTGCATATAATACAACCGTTTCCACACCCATCAGGGATAAGGAACACGCTCCGGCCCCCGGTCAAGAGAAGGGCCAATTCTACTGTGTTATATCCTAAACTTGAATAAATTGTGGTTTTTCAATGTTGAAAAGTGCGCAAAGGTGTTTAGAAACATCTCTTGTATGTGTTAACACTGTTTTCCATGTGGTAGTAATATATCGCCCACGTTTGAATTACTGAGCGACTTGTTTTATGACCTGTAGTTTATAGGCATTTGGCTATAGATTCGTGAACTCGATTGTTATTACTGGAGGTACCACAACTCACCTGGAGTAACATGATCAATGCAACACAACCATCAAATGTCAGTCGTCGCACAAGCTATCATTATCAGATACAGTTACGCGATGAGACAGGTGCTTTATACCTTGGCTTACGAATCAATAAGCTGGAGACGCTACCGTTGCTGGTTGCCCCTCAATACCAATAAGGTATCGCACTACCATCGAACTTCCAATTTTATAATTGCATGTTATTGGTGTATCGACAATTCGCTAATTCGGGCGTGTATCTATATCACTAAACCCCGGAAATACATCACAGTGAGCTCACAGGAATGACCCAATCCTTCCCTCAATTAGCCTGCTCTTGTGGCTGGAACCGGGCATAATATCCTTTAGTATACACCTCTACGTTCTCCATCGTAGACTCCGGTAACTCTTCAATAAATTGCGCTGTTCCAACGTAAATAAACACCAAGTCCCGCAAGCCGAACAGAAAACTCACCCGGGGAACCACCGAATCTTGCAAGTGCTGGGATGACGGTGTTTGGGGGGACAATCGAATTATCATCTATTTTTGCACAATCCTTGATTATTGTGAATTTGCCCTGGACAAGCGGTAAGTTAAGTCGAATTAAACCTTGGTAAATTGTACTTGCAATAACACAATTCTTGCCAATCTCCACATGATTTCCGATGGTTGCAGCCTCCACTACCGTCCCAGCCCCGATATGAACGTGATCTCCTATCTTCATGGGGTAGTAATTGAAGTTGCCACGATAGGTCTTATACGGCGGCCTAATTCACGCTCGTTAGAACTGTATCATTATAAAGAACACTAATTATACCTCATGATACACGAATCACTAATCAAGCAGTACCTCCCCAGTGAGATGACGACCGCCGAGCCCGCGCCCGTGCGTCTCAAATCTCCTCGAATAATTGCACCGCTGGAGATGATGGTCTTTCCACCGAGAATTATGTTCTGAGGACCTGCTATCGTCGCGCGACGCGAGACCTTGTTCCCTGTATCCTGCTCTGTAAGTGAGATCGTTTATAGCGGCAAGAATGCAAGTGGTACTGACTGTCTCGATGAATTCAGACTGGAGAAGATCTGAGATATTGGGTCACGCGTTTTTTGGATGATGTTGTATAAACCAACCTTGTTGTAGAGCATCACAGGTTGGTTGCTCATCGTTGTCCGCAAAAGATAATCGACCAACGACGTTATTTGGCAATGTATGTCCCATTACTACTCAAGAAGCGCCCAAAGTCTCGCAACTTGTTGATTTAAACCAGCTGTCCATTTAATAATAATTAGCAAAACGGTATATAACATGAAACAGTCCTACAACAGTAGGTCATAAAAATCGTGAGAAAAGATCTAGACACGATGTCTAATATAGAATGTCCAAACTCCGGGGCAGACATCTAGTAATAAGGAGTGTGAGGTAAAACGAAAAAGCAAGAGAAAAAGATATAGACGAGACGAGCGTATGAGACACAGGGGCAGGAGCACACGGACAACCTATTGCTACATTATGGCCGAGTCGAGAGACCAGAAAAACAAGACGGAGCGACATTACACATTGGAAGTGTATTGCGGCGGTGGCGCGTCCGCTCGCTCTCGCATCTCGCTTTCTGAGCTTCCATTGTCCAAACTGTGTAGCTTCTCGGCGTACTGGTGCTTCTTTGCGCGGCGGCTGGAGCCAAGATTGTTAATACTCATAATAGGGCGACCGGAAAGGGAACTCACCCGCGACGCTTGCCGCAACCGAAACACCCACAAGCAATTATGCTAGCCCCAATCACCCCAAGCCAAAGAGCAATTACAGCGCCCATAGTCATCCACGCAGCATTCCCAAAAACGACAGTCAGTTTATTATTAGTAGCTTCTTCGATCTTATTACGAGCAATAGGGATGAGGATGACTAGTTTACCAGAAAGCGTCAGTACCACAACAAATTTGTCTAGTGGAGTTGAATTACGTACTGTCAATTACGAAAACGACTGTCGCAGACACTGCTGATAGTATCACAGTGATAAGGGACGTCACATTTAACGCCCTAACAGGGTGCCAGGTCGTGACAAGGGAGGCGATCAAGGACAACAACACCAGCCCGCAAGCTGGACAGCGCATCAGTGACCTAACCCCTACCCGTCATTTCGCAACTCACCAATAGGATGCAAAATCAATATACCCATCAGAGCTTGGAGAGCAATCTTCGCAAGGTCTTTTTGCCCCCTAGAAAACACATGTTAGTGAAATGGGGGGTGAAACAAGTGGTGCCTGACGTACGTAAGTTGTAAAACAGCATCATCCACGCTGTACCCCAACCTAGGCTTCGAGCACACCCCAGCATCATTCCAGGTTGCGCCACTCGGGCTAATGGGCTCGTGAGTTTGCAATGCAAAAATGAGGGGGTTCTAGAGACTCGTACCCAAACTCGTAGGCTCCCAAGCACATTCCCCATACTCCAAATCGAATACTAGTCGCGATACTAGTTTGAATGGATGGCGTGGCCTTGGATTCAACTTCGAGGATATAAAGGGGCTTGATGATGGGCAGTGAGAGCGACACCAAGAGTAGCAAGACCCACGCTGTTTGGACGACCGAGTCAATACGATGATTGTGCAAGAATAGGCTGGATATTCCGCTGACACTTACCCGAAAATAACAAAAACGGGACTAGAAATCGCGATTTGTACATGGTCTTTGCGGTGGTCGTGCGCAGATGCCAGTGGTGAAAATAATGGCACGAGGCGCGATCAATAAGCGCGCGCGGCGTCAAGGGGTAGCGGAGGGGGAGTGACCGGAAATTTCGGTTGCAGAGCGGAGCCTAGCCAAATATGAATTCAGGCTACCACGCAACCACGAGGAATGATGTGAATCCCGATGGCGAATTTCCCCAAGTCCAAGCTTGGTTGTTGTGGGTCCCAGACCTGAAGTGAGCGAGCAAGAAAGGAGCGGGGAGAGGTTGAGTGGGTGGAGGATCGAAGTCAGGATAATAAACAATGCAACCGCCCGACGTCGACGGCGAGCCGCCAAGTTGAGATGGGGCGGGCATGTCGGCAGATGTGGCTGTTCAAACTTCGAAAATGTAATGCAAGCGGAGGCTTAGATCAGCCGATAACAAGCGCCGACTGTGACTGCTCTGGTCCTCAAACTCGGAGGCCGTAGGTCAAGCTTAAGTGGTTGCTCAATGCTATTGGCAGCGGACTCGTCGGAAGAAAAATTTGAAGGGTATAAAAGAGGCCACTATATCCAAGAAGGACCTCATAATCCGTATCATATTTTCAGCGATATTTGCCTAGAATTTCAGCCATGTACATTGCTGGTCTGAACATCCCCATTACTGAAGCTCAAGTCCTTAATGCTGCGTCTTGGGTTTCTACTGCTCTATGGTTCCATACATGCATCCCTAATGCTTCATTCCGTGCCAAAGCCCACCAGGAGAGTGGTCCTATCAAAGCCATGCCACCAGGGAAGCAGGGACAAGTTGTCACGACTGTCCATGGCCTTGGACTATTCGTCCCCATGGCGGCAGTCCTATTTTCTTACCCCCTTTCTGGATTTTATACTCCTCGATGGCTGGGCAAGACAAACTTACCTCCGATGGGGTCTCACGGCCTTTACATGGGTTTAAGGTTGACTGGATGCATCGGGACTTTCATTGGGATTGGCATCACGAAATCTATTCTCAAACATCTTGGCGCTCAATGGAGTGCTATCGGGGTGAGCTCACCGATATCTGCTTCGGGTGGGAGTTTAACCCTTGTTTCAGGTTCGGGAGCGACCGAAGATCGTAAAGACGGGGCCTTACGCATATGTGAGGCACCCCGGGTATAGGCAAGCGCCAATTAGTGTGAGTTATTATCTTATTAACACCATATCTAGCCTCGTTATGGCACAAGAACTTCTATTCATTGTGAGTCTCCCATAATATGCAGCTAAATCCTTGATTCAGGCGTTTGTGACTTAGCCGATGTTCTGGAATTGGATTTTTGCCCCTGCTTTGGTCATTGTGGCAATCGCCTTTGGCGTCAAAATGCCAATGGAGGTGTGTTGTCTCATAATGGCAGACAGATTTGATATTTACAAGACGCGTAGGAAAAAGTTATCGAGGACGATGAGGAAGTAGGCAGCGCTTACAAAGAGTATAAGAAACAGGTCCCGTACCGGGTTGTTCCGTATATCTGGTAGTTGGTGATAAGCTAATAAAAATAATGTCAATCGGATTCTTTGTTGAAAACTCTTGATAGAGGTCTGATCCCGTAGTATAGTTTGGTCCGAGTCGCTGGCTGGACAAAGCAATAAACATCCGACCCGAGATGAAAGCTGAAGTTGGACATCTGGCTCTAGATCACGTGATCATGTTTATTTGAGTCTCAGGGTCCAAACTCGCCCAAAATCTGCCTGGCTTTAGATCTGCTCCAACCCACCCCTCCACTTCCAACATCCCCCTTTCCTCCCTCTTTGCCTTCGGGGTTGATTCCGCAGGTCTATCTGTCCATTCCTTGCCCAACTACTCTATACTTTAGTATTCTTCAAATCACTATGCCACGCACTAAGGCCGCCCCCAAGACCATCGAGGCCGAGAAGCCTGCGGCCAAACCCAGGGCTACCAAGCCCAAGGCGACCACCAAGGCAGCGACGACGACGACGAAAGCTGCGACGAAGAAGGCAGAGCCCAAAACTACCAAGGCGGCAGCAACCAAGGCAGCTGCAGAACCCAAGGCTAATGGCAAGGCCGGTACCACGCGGGGTCGTAAACGTGTTTCTGAAGATGATGCAGAGGCGCCTGCACCCAAGCCCACGAAGAAGGCGAAATCCGATGATTCCGCTGCTGCTGAACCTCCTAAGGAAGTCAAACCCGCTACTGAATCTCCGGTTGCTGAAGAGGCACCCAAACCCAAGATTAATGGCGTCAAGAAGACGGATAGCTTGCTTTCCACTGCATCACGCAGGAGAGGCCCTGCACCCAAGCCGCGAGCTCCTGGCTCCACGCTCAACTCGGTTCCTGCTATCCCCGAGCATCCTCGACCAGCCTATCAAATGCTGGTGTTCGGTAATGGAGACTCGTCGCAATTCGGCATGGGTCCTGACGCCACGGGGGAGTATCCTCGTCCACGATTGCAAAAGTTTTTCAAGACTGCCTCGGATGAAGGCAAGCTTGGTGGGGATGGCGCAGGTGTTGAATCGCTCGTTGCTGGGGGTTTGCATACGCTCGCTATTGACGAAGCTGGAAAGGTATGTTGGGTTATATCTATGTCGTCACCTGATGGCTGATTCTATTGGTGCTAGATTTGGACGTGGGGCACAAACGACGATGGTGCTCTCGGCCGCATGGTCGAGGGCCCTGATCCAGAGGATCCAACCAAGACGATTGACAGTGATATTGCAGAGTCTACTCCCACTATACTCAAGACCCTGGTAGACGAAGAGTTCCGTGCCGTCTCGGTGGCTGCTGGAAATAACGTCAGCATTGCCCTCGGCTCTGATGGCAGGTTGAAGGCTTGGGGATCCTTCCGAGTGAGTTGATTTCTCAGTACCGCACGATAAGATCTTGACCATGGCGTGAAAAGTCCAACGAGGGCGCTTTCGGATTTGATGGACGCCCGGGCTCTGCTCGAATCCAATATCTTCCCACATCCCTCGATGCGCTCACCAAGGACGTTTTTGTCCAAGTTGCCTGCGGTGGAGATCACTGTTTGGCTCTTACCGACACTGGGCACGTTTATGTCTGGGGAACTGGGGAACAATTCCAGCTTGGACGTAAAATCTTGGAACGGCACAAGAAGCACGGTATGTGGGATTTCTAGTTTGTTTGAATAACTATTGAATTGGGTTCATCCGAGCTAGGTCTATTCCCTGAAAAGCTTCATTTGCGCAACATCGTTTCAATCGGATGTGGTGCCTATCATTCGTTCGCAATTGATAAGAATGGCATTGTTTACGCCTGGGGTCTCAACGTGAAGCGACAATGTGGTATTCCCGGCGCGGAGGATCAAATTCTTCAACCAACCCCTGTCCCCGCGCTCCACCCCGATAAACTTGGCAATGGCGCTCGCGTTATCCAGGCCACCGGAGGAAACCACCACTCGCTATTCGTCGCTAGCGACGGTCGTGTGTACGGGTGTGGTGCCGTAACCGACTCGCAATTGGGTCTGGGTGATGACCACCCTGCAGTGGCCAGTCCCGAGGACGAGGAGGAAGCCAAGTACGCCATGTCGGAGCCAGTGCTCATTCCGTTCCCCCCTCCGCCTACTGCAGACAAACTTGACCCGGATGTTGGACCCTATGCTGAGGCCGCCGCGTACCCACCTCGTACACCCATAGTCCGAGTGAGCGCCGGGACGGATTACTCGCTTGCAGTCTCCAAGGATGGACACGTCTATAGCTGGGGCGACGGACAGAGCTGCGAACTTGGTTTGACGCAGGAGGGAGACGATGAGGAGAGCGTGGTGCAACAAAAGACCCCCAAGCGAATTCTCTGGAAAAACGTGAACAACTGGTTTGTCCAGGATGCAAGTGCGGGTGGTCAACATTGCGTTTTGTTGGTTCGCAAATTGGAGTAGATGAGCATTTCTGGAGTTTTTGGACCGCTTTCCGTTTGATGCACGAGAATCTGTTCGTTCGAGGATGGTCGCAATTTTGGCACAATTCTCAATTGTTTCTGTTTTCTGTTTTTCTTCCCTCTATTCTCTGTTCTCTTCCTTTACTTATACGACTAGAGGTTGTACTTTCTTGTCTCCATCTCGAAAGTGTATACTATATAATGCACCAGCACACGTTAAAGACGACAATCGAATCCCTGCTCGCTGTCACTTGTGATTGATCGGGCTGAAACCAAATAAATAGCTGGTTAACTTTTTCGCCACAGGATGGAGTGAACTCGCCGTGCATAGCATACGCACCGTGAGGCAGATGTATTGAGATTAGCCGCCCAACATCCTCGGAGTTCAACTTGTCAACGACTTTACAATGCAAGGTCCTATTCAAGACAAGTCCTCTCCTTTGCGGGTGTTTGGTATTCCAGAACTCACGGATTTAATCTGCAAACAAATTCCGAAATCCGACAATGCCAGACTCTTGCGCGTCTGTCGTCTATTTTTCCGTCAGGTTTGCCCGTTCGTATGGGAGCATACGAACAGCCCGTTGGATCTTGTATCAATGATCCCAGGTGGAGGTATTGTTAGGCATGAGGAAGAGGGTCGGCCGCCACGGGCGGTGAGTGATTACACGCATTTGTTTCGTTGGGCTTCCATCAATAATAGATTCGTTCGTCTTATCCAGGTCATGCGATTGCCAACCATGGTCCCTCTTGACCTCTCCCACTTCAACCTGTACGCTCCAAATGTCAAACATCTCGAGATACCCGCCGTACTCGATGTAGACCAATACCAAAACTGGGAAGCCTTTCTCGATCGTGTTCAGTCTTTGAGCCTATTGCCGAACCTGGAACGATTGGAAGTGACTTTTTCCGGACACTGGGCGACCGAACATGTCAGGGTGGATATCATCAACTTGGTCATTACCTTCCTATCCTCAAATCTGCGGCACCTCCATATATTTTCAGGCTTCAAAATCGACGCCCGGAGGAGGAATTGGATCCATGAGGGAGTAGCACGTAAACTGCTACAAGATGCATCACAAAAATGCCATCGTCTCGAATCGATGAGTCTGTTCCCCGGGGAAATACAACTTGGGGTTCAAGGCAATATCTTGTTCTCCCTTGCACTACATGATATTTCTTCACCCCTTTCCTCGCTCACGGGCCTTTGTACACTGTTGATAACTCCGGTCGTTATTAAACCTACGGCTCTTGCCGCTTTGGGTCAACTTCCCTCACTCGAGACATTATCGGTTGTATCTCCGCGCCGAAACCAGGAGAGCTATCCTGACATTTTGGAACTACCAGATGACGCTTTTCCATCTTTGAAGACTCTGGAGCTAATCGGTTTAACATGGGAGGCCTGTATTATGCTCTGTCGTCTGAAGCCCCTTGTGCAGAACTTGCGCGGCGCAAGCTTTGAGAACTACGACTACAGCCCAACGGATCTCGGTGATAGTCACACTCGCTTGATTTCTATATTAGCCGAGCATAAATCATCAATCACTCAACTGTCCGTAGTCGGGTACAACTACAGTTGGAATATTACATCCGAATTAATCGAGGCCATTCAGCGCCTTCAATTGGTCGGTTTGACCTGGTGTAACCCAGGCCTTTATAGTCCCAGGATAGAGGACTTTCTTCATACTCTAGATCTTGGTCAATTGCAGGAACTCCGCCTAGTTACTTCATACGAGTTGAGGCACCTTCGATTGATACTCACTTGTTGCATCCAGCTTCGCCACCTGGACATATCCCTTATAATTGAATCCGAACATGAGCTCTCCGAAATGGATCTTTCCCCAATCAAGCCCCAATCTTGGGAACCTTTTTGTCTTTGGTCCGGTATTTTTTTACCCACATCCTCGGATGTTCTTTCGCCCACAGCTGCAGCTCTGGACAAGAGTGCTCAAAAAGTGGCAAGGTTTGGGTCGCTTTTTGGTTTGGTTTTCCGTGGCTGATTATTGTTAGATATCTCTACGCGTTGCGGCCAAACACTGAATGCAGGTACCCGAACAACTTACTGCGTCACAAGGTGACAGAAGATGGCCTTGGCATGATTAACAGTCATTTGTCGAAATTACGATCGTCATCAGTGAGCTCTTATGTACACTATTCTCGACAAGTGCCGGGCTGATCTATTTAATTCGCTAGAAAAACTATTGAATGCTCGCGCATGGACGCCCTTCAAGGTACATCGTTGAATCAAGTCAATTTGAGCTTGTAATTCATGTGTGTATGCGGGTTGGAATTCATGTAGGACAATTCTTAAAGCTCGTGATACTATTTTGTTTATGCAAGCGCAAACCATAACTCAGTGTCTATCTTTTTACTGCATGTCTCAAATGGGATGTCGTAAATTTTCCGAAGATCGGTATTTATGCAGAACAAACTTGAATGTAAACGAATACGCTGCATAGTTAGGGTATCTCGGCCTGCAGCCGCCTGGGCTACTCTCGCGAATAGCTGTAGAAGGCCTGCCGAGTACCATATCTCTGCTATTTATTGACATAGTATCGGTAAACTGGAGGATGTGAATTCTTGAAAGAGACGGCTGTTCGGGCGCTTATGCAATGGCAGCAAAGATACAAGTGCTTTAGCCCAAGCTGAACGAACTTATTACACCATTATACATGTAGTTCATATACCCCATGTGCTCAATAGTGTATAATGTGGTACCGGTGAATAACAGGAAAGGGATGTTGAACATACGTCAACCTGGGATTCAAGAGCATGACACGTAATGATTGAGTCGACGTCGGACGTACCGAGGGTGAAAATGGTGAATTTAGTGTTGTTTGAAGTCACATGTATGTATGAAATAGCTTACATTAGAACAACGCGTAGTATACCTCGCCGTTTGTGATGTACAATGCGGTAGGTGACTAATTATAAATGGGAACGTTATCCATATATGTTCATGTATGCAAGGGCCATATAATGCGAAAATAATAGTCTATAATTATAAGGTATGCAACATGTGGTTTAAGATGGGGGTGATGCTACGAACTGCTCGGTGATATTGCGGTTGTTGACAGCTGGGTCCAGGACCCAAACAAATGAAAGAGGCGCGGCTGACGTAACCTCAGCGCATAAGCCCCAACCTTCACATGCACCATTAAATTTATCACATCACACGTTCTGCCATCCACCTGTCGTGTATCATCCTGTCTTGAGGAGACACCCCGTTTAGCGACAATTCTGTTAGCTCGGGAGGATTTACTTGGTTGCATAACGTGCAGGCGCTGGGAATGCAAATGATTGCTCAAAATAACCCTCCTGCTCCAAGTGTTTTTGGTATTCCAGAACTCACGGATCTAATATGCAAGCAAGTACAAAAATCCGACAATGCTAGGCTTCTACGTGTTTGCCGCCAGCTTTTCCACCAGGTACTCCCATTTGTATGGGGATCACACGAATAACCCGTTGGACCTTATATCAATGATCCCTGGTGGGGGTATTATTACGCACGGGGAAGAAGGCCGCCCGCCACGGGTGGTGAGTGATTGTATACAGATGCTCCTCTTTAGTATCTACTAATTATATTTACCCGTCGACCTATACATATAATCTAGGTTGTGCAATTACCGACTACGGATCCTCTAGACCTCTCCCACTTGAACCTGTATGCTCCAAGTGTCAAACATCTCGAGATACCCGCTGTACTCCCTGTGGACGAGTATGAAAATTGGAGCGACTTCCTTGACCGTGTTCATTCTTTGAGCCTATTACCCAACTTGGAGCGCCTGGAACTGTCAGTTTCCGAGGGCTATCCAGCGGTATCTTTGGGTACCATCAACATGATCATTGCTTTTCTATCTCCATCTCTCTTACATCTTGATATATCATCAAATTCGACGGGAAAATTTTTGTTGAGCGCGGGGATACAACCAGGGCTGACACGTAAGCTGTTGCGAAATGTATCACGAAAATGTTCTCGACTGGAGTCGTTGGCTCTCCTTCCTGGAGAAATACTTCGAGGCAGTATTTCGTTCTCCATCGCGCTCCAAGACATATATACTCCCCTTTCCTCGCTTAGCACACTTCGTACGTTGTTGATAACCCCGGTCATTATCAAACCCTTGGCTTTCAGGGCTCTAGGCCAACTTCCCTCGCTCGAGTCATTGTCAATTGTATCTCCAAACCACAACCCAGAGAACTACCCTAACAACTTGGAGATACCAGACGATGCTTTCTCATCTTTGATAAATCTGGAGTTAATCGGCTTATCATGGTCAACTATTATCAATCTTTGTCGTCTGAAGCCCCTCGTGCAGACCTTACAGAGTGCAAGGTTTGAAAGCTTTGGCTATACTCCAACGAATGACATGAAAAGCCACTTTCAGTTGGTTTCGATATTGGCCAATCACAAATCACCAATTAATCAATTGTCCGTAATCGGATACTGCCAGAGCTGGGATATCCCTTCTGAATTTGTTGGGTCCATACGGTGCCTCCCACTGGTTTCTTTGACCTGGTGTAATCCGGGTTTTGAGAGCCCCAATATAAAGAACCTACTCTGTGCTCTTAGTTCGTTACGAGAATTCCGTTTCACTGGTTCATACGAAATAGGGCACATTCGCTTGATACTATCTTGCTGTCCTGAACTTCGCCACTTGGATATGTATCCTATGGCCATGTCTCAAGAAGGGCTTTCCAACTTGGACTTTTCTCCGATTCAGCCACAATCTTGGGAAAAGCTTTACTTGTGGTCTCATATCATTCTACCCGAACCAACAGATGAAAGCGCTCAAATAGTGGCAAGGTTCGAGATAATGTCTTACTCTAATTCAAATTTCGTAGCTAATTGCTTTTGCTCATTAGGTATCTCTATGCACTACGACCAGGCATTGAATTCAGGCACTCGACCCACCACATGTGCAACAAGGCAACAGATGAAGGCATTCGCAAGGTTAATAATTATTTGACGTTGCTGCGAGCCTCAGTACATTCTCCAAATCCATAGTGTGCATTATTATCAATAAGTAAAGGGTTCGTATCTTTGTTGTGTTACTAGAAAATGGCTTGGCGCTCATGTTGCTCTTAGTAGTGGAATGACGCGCTGTTGGAACAAGCCCAACTTGAGTTTGTAGTATACGTGCACGAGAATCGATACCCATAAAACCAGCACGGAATAGTTTCTCTTGGTGTAGGATAGATAGGGAAGGCTGTTGTATGGATTTAGGGGCTCTTGCTCCTTTTAATTATGTGCCGTAGTCGGTATTTGTAATGGATTAATTCAAACTTTGTTATTTGCCTATCCTTTATAATAATCAGGATAGCTATTACGATATGTACGCATATATATAGTCATGGTTTCATGCTGCATAGGCGACGTCGCAATTTGTAAGCTGAATAGGAATGAGGCCTCACAACTTACTCTGCCTCGTGTAAATTACCGCAATTATTATATATCACGTGGAAAAGCAAAACCGTGGTACCATAAGCGCGCGGGTAGTGATCAGACGGCTGTCAACGCAGCATTCCCCCAAAGCCCACCTAAATTTGATTGGCGGTAAATTCGATTTACATCATAACATTAGGGATGCGAATCGTTACTCAAAGCCCACCTCCCGCTTTGCGTGTCTTTGACATTCCAGAGCTCGGAAGTCTGATCTGCGCCCATGTTCAGAAACACGATAACGCCAGTCTTTCGCGCGTTTGTCGCCAGCTGTTCCATAACGTGATTCCGTTTGTATGGGAAAGCACGGATGCTATAATTACGCTCATATCAATGATCCCTGGTGCTGGTGTGGTTATGTACGATGGTGAGGCTTTGCCACCACACGTGGTCAGTAATTTAAACGTAATTTTCCATCTCGATGAACTCAATTATATCAATAATGAAGGTCATGGAACTCCCTAGAGCTCTGGACCTCTCTCGTTTTAATTTCTACGCTCCACTTGTTAAACACCTGGTGGTAGCAACCATGCCATTTATTGATGAATGTAGTAACTGGAAGAACTTCCTTGCTTGCACTCGGTCCATAAGTTTACTACCGAATCTAGAGCGAATTACCATGGAGTATGTCGCGGACTGCCCGTTGGGGCGACGCAGAACAAGGGCTACCAACTGGTCCACCGAGCGAGCTGGAATGGATGCAATCAACTGGGTCACTGCTTTCCTGTCGACCTCGCTCCGGAAACTTTATATTTCTGCGACCCATGTAGACGCCAATGTGGACTGTTGCATATATTCTAACCTAGCTTGCAATTTATTGCAGGATGTCTCGCAAAAATGCCATCGCTTAGATACATTGATCTTCTTACCCGGGTCCATCGTGCCAGTAATCTCGAGCTCAACCAAACAAGAGAACGGACATGAAGACCTAGCCAATATTTCTTCAATTATCTCATCCTTCGGTAGTCTTCGCATACTGTCAATGCCCTTAGTCAACCAGATTTTCAGCCCCTCCACCTACTTCCCCCAACTGGAATCACTATCATTACATTGTCTTGACGACTTTCGGCAGGGACCTTACAAAGAATCGAAGCTATCAAAACAATCATATCCATCTTTAAAAAATCTCCAATTCTGTAATGTACCCTGGCCGGCTGTCCTCCATCTTTGCGACCTGGACCCTCTTGTACGGAATCTGGAAAGCATCTGTGTTGTAGAACACCTTAGGGAAGGTCTCTCTGACGATGATAGGTTTTCCCAACTTGTCTCCTGCTTGGCCAAACACAATTCACCAATTTCCAGGCTATCTGTGCAATCATTGGCTCTATTATTTAACCCTCCCAACACCAAACATTTACTACATCTGCCACTCACAAGTCTATCCCTGGGCCCTTTCAGGTTAGATAGCGCATCCGTGCCAGCTCTTCTTGCCTCAGTTCCTATGTTGGAAGAGTTGATTCTCTGGGGTAGCGAGCGCCCATGTGACATAAAGTGTCTCGGTCTAATCATACTCTCACTTCCTCAGGTTGCCCATCTCTCCTTGTCGTTCCAACTCAGACACATAGGGGATCTCTCTGAAGAAGACCTTGCCCTCTCTGAATCTCCATGTCTGAGAAAGCTCTACTTGTACTGTAGTGTTTATTTGCCCAAACCTATGGACAAGAGTGCTGAAAAAGTAGCAAGGTTCGATATTGTTTCCTCACTCAACTCCAAACTTAGAGTCGATTGACCAGCATTGCGTAGATATCTTTATTCACTACGGCCAAATACCGAATGTAGAGAGTTCGAAGATAAGATGTACCTTACGCCATTAGTAGAAGGTCGTAGTCTGGTACAAGGCCACTTGTCTAGACTCCAGGAATCCTCTGTGAGTTACTCTCCTCGGTACAGGTAGAAGGCATTTTTGACCTAATAGTTGTAATCAGGGATGAAACCCCCTACTAAGAACACATATTTGAGGCTGTATGAATAGATGGGATGTGTCGATCGACATGCTAGGACATGTTGGTACAATGGGAATTGCGATGCGAATTGGCGTTCTTGGCAAGATGTACACTCGAGTTTATATTTTATTAAATGTCTACGTATGATTCTGGTCACTGGTTTCACTCTAAAATTGACTGCCTTGGCACCCAGGCTATGAGAACAGTATTTCTACCTCCCCTAAGAGATAATTCTTGTGAATTTTGTGCTCAGCACACATAGCTACGCGCCAAATTTAAATATATAACTATAATCGCGCGAAGGCTACAACTACCTATTGTGGGTAACAGTTTCGCACATTTTACGATAATGGTCGCAATACTTGTATGGCGCAACCAACACTTAAGCTTCCGACAGTGACACTATGTAATCTCGACCCGCGGGAAATCCGTAGGCTCCTTCTAGCATAGCGGGGATGACCAGAGCCTTGTCCCTGCTAGCGTCACAGATATTCTGAGGCTCACTCTCGATCGTCATGATCACCCAAACGCACGTGGATCCGGATCGGAGTACCAATTCAAGTATGAACACGACCGCCACACCCCTTCATTTCGTGCAACTTCCCTCGAGCTCGGGCAAACTTGGCTGGCTATACAATCCTAACATCTGATATGCAAACGCCCCTTCAAAATAAATCCCCTGCCTTGCGCGTCTTTGGCATCCCAGAACTCGCAAGTATGATCTGCACGCAGATTCAGAAAGGCGATATCCTCAGCCTCTCGCGCGTCTGCCACCAACTTTTCTATAACACAATTCCGTTCATATGGAGGAGCACAGATGCTATTGTTACACTCATAACAATGATGCCTGGTGTCGGCATGATTTCATATGGTAGGGACTCAGAGGCTTTACCGCCGGTTAGGGTCAGTGACCGAAATACTATTTTCCACGTTGACACACTCATCTAAATTGACGCTACACATTCAAGGTCACACGACCTCCTAAGATCCTCAACTTGAATCTCGCCCGATTTAACTTGTACGCTCCACATGTCAAATGCCTCAAGATACCCATGCTACTTATTGACGAATTCAATAACTGGAATGGTTCCCTTGCTTGCGCTCGGTCCGTAAACTTACTGCCTAACCTGGAAGAAATCGAGTGGAAATATGTTCCAGGGACTTTGGCTGAGCGAACTGGACTAGACATCGTTAACTGGATCGTTGCTTTCCTGCCCGAGTCGACCTCGCTCCAGAAACTTCACATTTCTTCGAACTATAAACTCCCCAAAAGGGAAAGGTGCTACGTAGATTTGGAGCAAATTTGCAGACTCTTGCGGGACGCCCCCCAACAGTGGAATTGCCTGGACACGTTAACTTTCTTACCTGGAGGTGTGCCGCCACAACGTCGTTTCACAGAGCCGGTCGATAAATATGAAATTTTACCCCTGGAACTCTCCGTTGGTATATCCTCGTTTATTCGCTCTCTTGGTAATCTTCGCACATTGTTGATATCGACACTAGCTTTCGAGCCTCGCGTCATTACCGCTATAGCCCAGCTCCCTCTACTAGAATCGCTGACAATCAAATGTATTTATGAGACTGGGCAGGTGTATTACGAAAACTGGGAGCTACCAGAGCCGGCGTTTGCATCGTTAAAAGACCTCCAATTACACAACATATGCTGGTCTACCGTCATCCGTATTTGCGATATAAATCCGCTTGTTCGGAACTTGCGAAACGTACGCGTTATAAACCACGTGTGGGCAGAACCCCTTGGCAACGACAGATTCGCCCAACTGCTCTCTTGTCTCACGAGACACAATGCGCCAGTTTCTCACTTGTCTGTGCATTCAATGCCTTGGCTATTCGTCGCCCTGCCATGCCCTCCAAGCGTTGTGCATTTGTCGCGTTTACCACTCACGAGCTTATCCCTGGAAACTTTCGAATTTGACAATCCTTCAATAAAGGCCATTCTTCTTGCCGTTCCCGCGTTGGAGGAGCTATCTCTCCAAGCCGGTCAGGGTGCCTACGATTTAAGGTACCTTGGCCTGGTTACAGGATTACTTCCCCGACTCGTTCATCTTTCTCTGTCGCTCGAACTCAAAGATATAAGATACCTCTCCAGGAGGCACTTTATTCCTCGCCAACCCCCGTGTCTGAAAAGGCTCTATTTGCACTGTAACATATACTTGCCCAGTCCCGTGGAAGAGAGCGCCAAGAGGGTAGCAAGGTCCGAGATTGTGTTTTTATTTAAAGACCGCATTCAGACTTTTTAACTTGCAGATATATTTATGGGCTGAGACCAAACACCGAGTGTATAAAACTAGAAGGAGAGAGAAAGATTATGCAAACAGTGGAAAGTCGTAGTCTAGTCCAAGACTACTTGACCAAACTTCAGCAATCCTCGATGAGTTGTACAACTTGAAGCTGGTCGAAAGCTCGCCCCTGATGTATTGGCTAGAGTTTATATGCCTAGATGCGGTTGTACGCGCAGAAGGCAGATGCATTGATGGATATGCCAAAATGCGCCTTACGATGAGTTTGTGTCCACGAGATTGTAATAATAATTGATTTCCTATTTCGGCTCGGAGTACGCTCGTCGTCAGTTCAATTCTGGTGGCTAGCCTTGCTTTAAGTTTGATCGGTCAGCGGACTGTGAGAATACATAGACAGATTTGTTAGTTGCAATGGTCGCAGTGCTGCCGTCGCCTCTGGTGATCGTGGCCTGTGAAGACGGCTAATGATATTTGGGACCAATTCTGTGGCGAAAGTCTTGGAGGTTCTACCCCTGGCATGCCCATATGCGTACATGACCGCGCGCTGATCATCTCGCAACGGGTTGCGGGTAACGGCTCTACGCGCGGATATGCTTACCGCCACAGCGCGACTGCCACAAAAACCTGAATGGGAACAAGATCGACACACGCCATCGTGTTGGTCGTGGGAGCCAAATCGAGCGCATCCGCCGCGCATATCACAGGGGTTCGGGCCGGTGCCGGCGCATCTCTTGAACTTTGATTATTGGTCTGGCCAACGAATATGAGCTGTCTCTTACATGCCAGGAGTGCGAGTCGATTGACCACCTCCTTTCTTAATTGGCTCGAGCACCTAAACTCATCCTCATATTACTTTTGCTCGCATCGGGAACAATCTGAAACGCGACCAGTTGGGAGAGTTGATGCAGTGCTGCAGATTCGTCGAATCAACACGGAAACAATGACGTCAATTGTCTCTGAAGTACCGGTCGCTCTGACAATGAGTGGCGATGAGCGTCGAACAGTGCTTTGGTCGATGGTTAAGGCCTAGACCGAGGCGGCGGGCACAGATCGCGTGTTGAGGTTGTTGGGGGTATACCCAACTAGGATATTATAGTGTTCAAGCGTCATCCTGTGACGGGGCTATGATCAGAAGAGGGTGAAAGCAATGCGTGGAAACGTTTGAGCGTGCCTCAAACCAGAACTGAATCCTGTACTGAATGAGACCGGTGGAATTTGAAACTATCACGTGACGTAAGCTTTGTTGGCGGTGCCAGTGTTGGCTCGGTGTTCAAGTGCCCGAAGTCGATGTATTCTTGCAGTGGGATGGGAGTGTGATGTGACTGTTCCGGGTCGGGTGGCCAGGGGTGGCAATTGGTATTGGCGACTCCTTTGACAAGGCGTATTGTGCGGTGTATTTGGGCGTATTTATGAGCAGAGAAAGGAGGCTGAACCCTGAGGCCCTGAGACCCTTATAGCGATATAATATTATATTGACACGCAACCAAGTTGTCCTCATCGCCCACAATGCACCATTGGCCCAAGCACCGTTACCAGACCTATTCTTCAACTCCCACAACTCCGTCGCTTTTCGGCGGAACAACACGCTCATCTATATCCTCGGCCTACTCGCATGCCTCGCCCGCAGCTCACTATCCAGCGCAGACGGACCAGGATGTGTCGCTGGATGCGCTGATTGAGAACGTCTATGGGGTCGCCTCTTCACCTCCTACGATCGACTCGGGACTTCTCGCTGGTATCAACGACATTCCAATGGACATGATTGGAGTGGACATCGACATGGGAGCAGTGTCTCAGACATATGATGCTCGGGCCATGGACGAGTTCTTTGGCAAAATGCACGAACTCGGCATTGACACCGGAAATCCCATACCTCGGCCCCTCACTGCGCCGCCTCCCGCTCCACAACCCCAACAGCAGCAGCCCCAGCCCCAGGCCCCATCGGAACCCACTCCAATGCTCAGTGGGCGCAAGGAAAAGCGCAGACTGAACAACTATTCCCTCAAAGACTTTAAAATATTGCATACCCTCGGCACCGGTAGTTTTGGTCGGGTCCATCTTGGTTGGTACTATGCTTTGCATTTGCACATTATGCTTATTTCTGTCTAGCCTGCAGCCGACACAACCACCGCCATTATGCCATCAAGGTCCTCAACAAGGCCAAGGTTGTCCAGCAAAAACAGGTCGAACACACCAACTCGGAGCGATCCGTCCTTGCGACCGTCCGCCATCCCTTTATTGTCAATTTATGGGGCACCTTTCAAGACGTGAACAATTTGTTTATGGTCATGGATTTTGTTCCCGGTGGCGAGCTATTCACACTGCTTCGAAAGTCCAGGGTGCGTTCTGATTGTTTCCGACATCGGTGCAGTGCTGATCGGGTGCACAGAGATTCCCTAGTCCGGTTGCCAAATTTTACACTGCCGAGGTTGTTCTTGCGATCGACTATTTGCACAGTCATGATATCATTTACCGCGATCTCAAACCCGAGAATATCGTAAGTCCACCGCGCGCACATTTTATTTCGTCTAACTTCGCAAAGCTTCTCGGCGCAGACGGTCATATTAAACTCACAGATTTCGGCTTTGCCAAACACGTCCCGGACATTACGTGGACCCTATGCGGCACGCCCGACTACCTCGCTCCCGAAATAGTCAACCAAAAATCCTACAACAAGTCTGTCGACTGGTACGCCGTTGGAATTTTACTCTACGAAATGCTGGCCGGCGCCCCTCCGTTCTTTTCCGAAGAACCGAACCCTATGAGGCTGTATGAACGTATCAGGGCAGGTCGGATCGACTATCCACGTTTTTTCGAGGCGGGCGCCGTGGATTTAATGCGTGGTTTGCTCGTCACGGATTTGAGTTTGCGGTTGGGGAATATGAGTGGTGGGAGTGCGGATGTCTTTAATCACCGCTGGTTTGCCGAGGTTCCATGGGAGCGTCTAGCGAATAAGGAAGTCCAGCCCCCGTATGTGCCTCAGCTTGGCGGTGACGGCGACGCGAGCCAGTGAGTACCATACCTACTCGGCCGGATGCGGCACTGACAGTTTATGCAGGTTTGAACGATACAATGAGGAAGACGTGAGCCAGTATGGACAAACAGTTGGACGGGACCCTCACGGGTCGTTGTTTACCGATTTTGGCCCACTAAGTTTATGATTACGATCGCGATCGCAACACATTCTTTTTGCGCAAAGACAGTTTGTCAGGACGAACCAAGTAGCGCCACAAAACACACGCACATTTCTCTTGCACACTGAACACGATGTCAAGTAACTTATACTCGATCTATTCCTTTTTTGTTGTTTGTACCGCGCACATGGGGTTTTGGGGAGCTGTTGTTGTATTGCCGTGTACGCTTTTTTTGGATGTTTTGTTTTTTGTTTTTTTGTTTTCGTTGTGGTGGGAGTCTTGTACGATCTTGGTATAATACGAATTTTCGTTTGGACACTGGATTTTATCTGCTATTATATCGCTGGTGTGGTGAATTTGGAATTGGGCCACACCTTGCAAATTGTGGCTATGATTTCAAGAATTAGCGCTTGCGGTTCACGACCACCACTTGATAAATTAGTCAACTTGAGCAGACTCAAGCAGTAACATGTCAGCCACCAGTATCGAGCCCGGTATATACACTATAATCAATGTTGAACACAAGGCAGAGATGTTAGTCCCAATTGGGAGGGATTTTACCACCTCTGGAACCCAAGCATTAGACCGAAAGGTACAGTGTCGCTATTATTTCTTCTGGGTGTACTGATAAAACTGCGATTAAAGTGGTTGATACGGCCTTATGAAGGTCATTACGAAATCCAAGAAGCCAAGACAAGGCGATACCTTATGGTACCGGAGTTTATGGTACCGGAGTTTATGGAGCAAGGATCTCCCAGCCAAATCATGGTGGGGCTCGACAAATCAATTTATAAACGGAGCTCGTGTTTATGGGATATTGTGAATTGGACCACTGAAGAAACAGGGGGAACTTACTTCTTCAAAGTTGCAAGACCTGACTGGGATCATCGGCTTGAAATGATCTACCCCCCTTGGCAACCCTGCTGTACTCCGGTGTGTTATAGTTGGTTGCTTTTGTTGTGCTTTTGTTGACTTGAGCGGTATGTATGTTATAAGATACGGTTATCACGTGCCGACACGGGGTCAAATACAAAAAGGTGGCGGCTTAATAGGCTTGGGTTAGTTTCTCGGTGAAGAATCAACACTTGAATTGATGTTTACTTCTCTTAGCCCTTTACCACCAGACCAACCCGATGCCTTCCAGTCCTCAGCTGCAGTTCCCGCCAGCTTGACACAGTCCACCGATACTCCCCAAGCCGAATCTGGACTTGGCGCAACTCCCAAAGACCAGCTATTCGCACAACTCGCACAACTTGCACAACTAGCGGACCAGTTTACACAGAACAACTCCCGAACTACCGAGTTAATAGCGCAACTAGTAGAGATGAGCCGAGAGGTTCAAGGCCAAAAACAGCAGATCGAGGACAAGGAGTGTCGGATCCGTGAGCTGGAGAAGCTGGTTGAAGAAAAAGATGCACAGTTGTGGGCAATCGCTCGATTGGCGCAGGGGGGCCAATCGGCTAGTCAGAGTCGGGGAAGCCCAGGTGGAATGGGTAGATTGAGTTAGGGCGATGAAAGCGGTTCTCCGAGTTTGGCATGTTAATGCAGGGGGTTGAAAGTTTAGGAAGTTTAGTGGCGCGGGTGCTTTTCTGTCTCATTAGCATTCGCTGGTGCTTGACTGATACATTCATGATTGGAGTTGATGGATTTAGGCAACAGGATGCCGAATAAACTTCCATAGCTGAACGTGGGATGATTGAATGTAAAATAGTAGGATGTAGGACCACTAGTAAGCTTATCAGTGCGCATATAGTTTCAACTTCCTTGCGAAGCTGCTTTGCCGGCGTCCACTCAAGGTGTCACTCGTAAAAGTTGTTCTGTTCATTGGAACCAACGTGCCCCAAGAACACGGCAACTCCTGTACCCTGCGAGTCTTCATAGACCGCGCGCGGGTTTGGGAGGGTCGTTGTGTGTCCATGTACACTTTTGGCTGTTTTCCTACTCGATCTATTCATTTTTGTTGTTTGTACCGCCCACATGGGGTTTTGGGGAGCTGTTGTTGTACAGTCGCGAACCTCAGCTTGCACGATGATGGGAGTATTTGAAATTACAAATCCGGTTAAAAGGTCAGCTTTTGCCAAACAAGTATAAGCTCGTTGGTTCTCATGTTTCAATCATGTAAGCTACAACTTAAATGCCCATAAAAACGACAATAAATCATAGAATAAATGCGTCACTACATTAGAGCCCAGTACAATAAATTAGTCTTGTGAAATGTGACTTGAGCCACTGCTTGCACTCGCCATTCCAAGAATCTGGTCAGCGAGTGGCGGGATTAGTCACCGGCGTTTTCTGCAAGCTGGGGGTTTGCAAGCTGAGGTTCGCGACTGTATTACAGTGTACGCTTTTATTGGATGTTTTGTTTTTTTGCTTTTGTTGTGGTGGGGTCTTGTACGATTTTTGTGTAATACGAATTTTCGTGTGGACACTGGATTTTATCTGCTAAATTTATTATATCGCTGGTGTGAATTTGGAATTGGGCCCTTTGCAAATTGTGGCTATGATGGCAAGGATTATAGTGTGCGGTTGACGGCCGCCAGATCCATAGTTTTGGCTTGAACACACCAGGGAGGCGAGATATGCCAACTGCCAGTATCGAGCCCGGTATATACACTATAGTTAATGTTGGCTGGAAGAGAGAGATGTTGGTTCCGACTAGGTGCGATTTTGTCACCGTTGGACCCAAAACATTGGACAAAGAGGTACAGTGTCTCCATTGTTTCTTTAAGTACCTTGATAATATTGTGATTGAAGTGGTTGATACGACCTTCAGGAGGCTATTACGAAATTCAAGATAATAGGACTGAGCGATATCTTACGGTGATAGGGGATGGAATCAACTTCAGGCTAGGTCTTGACAAACCCAGCAGACGGATCCCCAAGTTGTGGGATATCGTGGGCGACTACTCTAGCGAAACTGATCGAGTTTACACAATTAAACTTGTGGGCCGTGACCTGAACCACATGCTTGAAATGAGCAGTCTTCCCTCGATCCTCAACCGTACTCCGGTATGTTCAATTGATTAATTGTGTGTACTTTTTGTTGATTTGGGAGGCGCATTTGTTGTTAGGTACAGTTATCTTGCGATAATTGGGGATCAACGGTCACAAAGTGGCGATTGAACAAGCTTGGGTTAGTATCGCGGCAGGGGATTATCAGCCTTGTGCCAACGTATAACCTCTCTAGCCCTCTATCACCCGGCCGACTCGATCCCACCGAGGCCCTAGCTGCAGCCTCTTCCATCGACTTGCCCGTCGCTCAGTCTATGGATACCCTTCATCCCGAATTCGGGTCTGGAACGACATCCAGAGACCAGCTACTCGCTGAATTGACAGAACAGATTACACAATACAACGCCCAACTTGCCGAGCTCACAGCACAAATTATAAGCCAAGCACAAAAACTAGTAGCTATGAGCCAGGAGGTTCAAGACGCAAAGAAGAAAATTAACGAAAAGGAGAGGGAGGTCGAGGACAAGGAGCACCAGATACGAAGGCTGACAAAGACCGTTGAAGAAAAGGACGTGCAATTGTCTGTGTTTGCTCGTATGGCACAGGGGAACAACTCTCTGTATCCTAGCTGGAGTCAAAGTCAAACGCCGGACGGAGTGGGTACATCAGGCGGGGGTGATGGAGAAAATGTATCGAACGAATTTAGCACATTACGGGAAAAGGTTGAACGCCTGGAGGGTTTGGTAACACAGGTGAGTGCCACTTAGTAGCAAGAACATTTGTCAGCGATTGGCTAATGCATTTATTCTCGGAGTTGGTGGATTCGAGCCACAGGATGCCGAATCACATGTCATAATGTAGTGCACGTCTTGGAAATGGGTTAGCCGAAAAGTTAGTGGTCGGCCTGTATCCGCGCATATAATTTTGCATCTGCTTGGAATGCAGCATTAGTTAACTTTTTTCCTTTCCCATTTGACCGTCTAATTATTATATAGTGTACTCTGCGCTTTTTAGATTTTTGTTCTTCGTTGGTGTGTGGTTTTGGGATGATATTTCTAAAATTTCGGCGTAATGCAATTTATTCTTTCGGGCATTGAATTTACCTAGGGCAATGAATGGCATTGCATAGCACAGCGTGATGTTAGTTTGGTGTGTGGCAGGTGTATAGCAAACCACTGCTGAATCGGTTGCAAATTGGACGGAATTGTTATTCAACATCCACCAGATCCTTGTAGCTTGAACGGCCGAGTGATAATATGTCAAACACGAGCATCGAGTCCGGTATATTCACCATAATCAATGTTGGTTGGCAAAACGAGATGTTGGTCCCAACTGGATGCAATTTTCTTGCCGTTGGATCCAAAGCGTTGGACAAGGAGGTACGGTGTCACCCTTGCCTTTTCAAGTCCCTTGATTATATCGCAATTAAAGTGGTTGATACGACATTCAGAAGATTATTACGAAATACAAGATGCCCGGACCAGGCGATATCTCACGCTACTCGAAGAACAGGGTCCGGCCACGATCGGCCTCGATGAACGGAACCCATGCTTATGGGATATTGTGTACGAGGCCCCCGGACTATACTCAATCAAACTCATGGGCTCCAAATGTATACTTAATATGAGCGATTCCCCCTCTCAACTCAACCATACGCCAGTATGTTGCGTTTGATTACTTGTGTATGCTTATCCGAATGGCATGTATGGCATACGTACTAGATACAAATATCAACACATAATTCAGGTGGGACAGGCTCTCTTTGGCAATTAAACAGGCTCGGATTAGTATCTCAGTTAGAAGGTTGTTGGACTTGAACTGTATCTGGCCGGTCTTAGCCCTCTGCCACCGGGCCGTCCTGATGCTGCCGAGTTGCCAGCTATAGCTTCCCTCACCGGGTTGGCTGCCGGCCAGTCCGCAGATACTTCCCATTCCCAACCTGAACCTGAGACAGAGCCCAAAAACCAGCTACTCGCTCAACTAGCGGACCATATTCCACAATATAACAACCGACTCGCAGAACTCACAACACAAATTGCAACACAGTCGCAACAACTGGCGAGGATGAGCCAGGAAATCCAAAACCAAAGGCAGGAGAATGAAGACAAGGAGCGTCGGGTCCGCGAGTTAATAAAAGCAGTTGAAGAAAAGGACTCGTAGTTGCGTGCGTATGCTCGGCTGGCACATGGGAACCAATCATAGTGTGGGCCACAGTCGTAGGCAGAGCCTGGTGGGCTCGTGTGATGGTTGCTTGTGATACAACAGGGTAGAACGTCAACAGTGCGCATATATGGTACTTTTATTTTGTTTTACAAACTCGTTCTGCTGGTGCTGCTCAGAGATGGGGGCCATGCACACTTTTGGAGCTCGTAGAGTCAGTTAGGTAGAGCCAAGGTGCTACAAAGGCATACGACCATGATACAATGAACGCAACACTAATCAATTCTCCATCGTAAATTTATATTAATGTACGCAACAAGTTTGAAGAGATGAAAAGCAGTATAGTCTATATTTTTAGAGTACCCGTTTTTGTTTTTCGTGTTGACTTTGTTTTCAAGTGGGAATTATGCAATTTAGGTGCAAGGCTTGATTTTGCGCGTCTGATGGATGCATGAACCAAAAAAAAATGATGGATGCGTGACACGCTGACAAACCACCGTGGTGCGATCACGACCTAGTGTTTGACGGCCACCGGCATCAAATCATCGCGACTTGGGACAAAAGGGGAAGATATGTCAACCACCAATATCGACCCCGGTACATACCGTATAACCAACGCTCGCTGGGAGAGAGAGATGCTAGTTTCGTCAGATCGCGACTGTAATTTTGTTGTTGCCGGATACTATGCCCAGTCATCAGACCAGAAGGTAAAGTAGCGGCGTTGCTCTTTCGAGTGCTTTGAGTTAATTTATACATTAATCGAAGTGGCTCATACAACGTTTAGGGAACCATTATCATATTCAAGATGCCGGGACGGGGCGATACCTTACGGCGCCAGAGCCTAAATATAACGCCAGCGTGTACCTTGACGGACGAAACTCATGTTTATGGGAGATTATGGGTCTACACCCCGAGTCGGATGTTAAAGGTTACACCATCAAACTTGCCGAGTCCAATCTTATCCTTGAGATGAATGTGAGCGCGACGTGGGCCAAGTATCCATCGGTGCGTCGCGATTGGTCGTTCTCGTGGATGGTCTTTTGACGATACGTCCATTACTAGATATTCCTAGCGAATTCTCAACGAGAATACACTGCGTGTCTAGTCTGGCAACTAGATAGGCTTGGGTTAGTGTCTGGCAGCCGCAGGACTGCCAGGCTTTGGACTAACTATATTATTGTAAACTTGACTCAGCCCTTTGCCATCGGACCAATCCGATTCCGCCAAACCCTCAGCCTCCCCTATCAATTTGACCATCCCTCAACCTAGCATCTCCCAATCCTCGCCCGGCACCGAATCTAGAACAACACCCAAGGACCAACTTATTTCTCAACTTGCGGACCAAATTGCGCAAAATAATACCCGACTTGTCGAGCTTGCGGTGCAACTTGCAAGCCAAACGCAAAAGCTGACGGACATGAGTCGGGAGGTCCAAACCCATAAGCAGCTGGTTCAAGACAGAGAGCGGGAGATTTGGGAGCACAAGCGGAAGGTCGAGGACAAGGAACGGGAGGTCGAGGATAGGGAGCGCCAGATACGCGAGCTGACAAAGTTGGTTGAAGAAAAGGACCAGCTATTGTTACGCATGGCTGCTCGGTTGGCAGAAGGAGGCGGACCTTCGGTCCAGAGCCAGGATCAGGGCCAAACGACCGAAGTATCCGCGTCGAATGAGGGCAGTGGAGAGGGTATATTGAGCGAAGTTGGTGTGCTACGGGAAAAGGTCGAACGCTTGGAGGGTTTAATGATGCAAGTAAGTAATATTTTGCTTCGTTGGCGTGTGCAGTTGTGAATGCATAGCTAATCCATTTATGGTCGGAGTTGGTGGATTCGAGCAACAGAATGCCAAACAACCTGTCATAAGTAAGCGCGCAATGGCTATATAAGAAGATAGCCGGTTGTAGGATCAATGGTAATCTTGTTCATGTGCGTATATTTTAGTATTTGCTTCCAAGCTCTTATTCTGGCGCCCACTCAGACAGTCACGCACTAATCCTCGATTTCACTAGGACAATTAAAGGTATAAAATACTCACTTTATATACACTCCACGTTATACACACCATACGTAATATATTATTAGTGAGTTGCACACTGCACACGTGAGTGAATTTGGAACTATAGTTGTACAGCTATATCCGCCTTGTGACCGGGAAACCTCGAATCGTGGGCACAAACGACGACATACACTATGTCACAAACATTTATAATCTCTGCTTAAGGCTTTTTCATACGCATATAATTTAACTTTGTCTCATTCAGAAAACGTATTATCTAAGCTTCCGTTCACCCAAGGATAAATTAATTTATTTTGGTGATTATAATTGCAAATTCATCGGTCAGCGCGCTTGACGAGAACCAAGTTATATATTACTGCGGCAACCTGGCTTGTTAAAGCTTGAGTCAGGTTAGAAGCGATAATATGTCAACCGTCGATATCGAGCCCGGTAGGTATAGTATAATGAATTCTAAGTGGCCATGGGAGACGGCGATATTAGGATCAGTTGACCGTGGTTTCGTTATTGTCGGATCGAGGAAGGAACAAGAGGTACAGTGGCACTTTTGTTACGTTCCTGGAAGTATTGGTACTATTTTTGTGCAATTACAGTGGTTCATAAGACATTCAGGGAACCACTATGAAATTCGAGATGGCAGGAGCGGGCGGTATCTTACAGCACTGAAAAAAGAAAGTACCGCCAAAGTGTCCATCGGACAAGACCCATGTCTATGGGATATTACATGTCCGTATCCCGAGGCCAACTCCAAACTTTATACCATCAAGCTCGCAGGATGTACTCTTGTCCTCGAGATGGATAGGATCCCCGTGAAAGACGATGAACCTCCAGTACGTTGCAATGAGGATTTTTTATAGACGCGTAAGCTTTTGATTGTTTGAACTTGTGCACGCTGCTAGATACGTGTAACAAATAGCCCTCTGGGATACCCCACAAGAATGTGGATATTGAAAAATCTTGGGTTAGTTCTTATGCACGCAAAAGTTCCGTTGGAATTGACATCGAACTCAGCCCCCTACCAATGGACCAGTCGATCGCGAACGCTACCGAGTCCTTGACCTTTCTCACCAACCCGGACACTATCCAGCCCGGCACCTCCCAACCCGAACCCAGATCCGGAACAATGTCTAAAGACCACCAACTCGTTCAACTAGCAGAGCAGGTCGCACAAAATAACGTCCGAATCGCCGAGCTCACGACACAACTTACACAAGTCGCAAGTCAAATGCAAACGGCGGTAGAAATGGGTCGAGAGGTTGAGAACAAAGATCGCCGGATACACGAACTGACTGGGTTGGTTGAAGAAAAGGAGCTTCGGATACGCAACTTGGCCAAGGCGGTCGAGGAAAAAGACGCGCAGTTGGCGTATGTATTTGCTCGCTTGATGGGGAGAAATGAACCCCTTGATCAGAGCGGTTGGAGAGGGCACATTGAATAAAGGTGAGGGTACTATGCTTGGTAATTATAAATTGGTTATACTGGAAGAAAAAGTTGGACACTCGGGGGTCTAATGACACAAGTAAGTAATGCTTAGCCTTGTTGGCACTTGTCAGTCTTTATCTGACGCATTATGGTTGGAGTTTATGGACTCAGGTGATAAGATGCCGAAGAACTTGTCGTATTAATTAAATATGTGATGGGCAGTTGCAGCGAGGATTTACTAAAGGTCGGTAATCAGCCCATTCACGAGCATATAGTTTCATGTCTTGGGAAATTCATGCACTGATACCTACTCTCTAATTTTAGTCTAATATGAAGTCCTAAGGATCCGTTTCACCACACACCTACTGTCAATTAATATCGATTTACAGTTATAATACATATTAACTGTGCAATTCATTATTCTTTCGAACCAGTTCTCGAAGGGTTGGTTAGACCGAGTTGCTGTTTGGTGCCTTTGGCAGGCTTTTGACAACTATCAATATATCCTTATAGTGCTAAGCTTGCGCAAACGGAAGAGTACAGTATGTGAGTATCTATAGTACCGCTAGTAGACTGCGTTATTAAAATTTGCCGGGACTCGCGGGTGCTCACGAACAAATCGGTGCTCGCGAGCTTCAGTCGGTTTTGTTGATGTAGATACATGAATGTAAAGGGTCCAGAAGCCAGTAGGCCTAGGGTGGCGGTCTTGGTAGTGTAAGTATTGCTGAGAAGGAGCTGGGGTGCCGAAATACGAAGGAGGCTCGCGGGTCGGGTGGGCAAGACTGGCCCAAAGACAGGAAGCAGAGTGGTGAATTATCATGCGTCATGATCAGGAAAAAATCGAAAGCCTAATTATTGCTAATTCTCTATTCCCCAATTCTAACCTGGCACTAATTGGCACAAATTAGCGCATATTAACACCAAGTTAGGATTGGGGAATAGAGAATCAGCAATAATGGGATTTCAGTTTTTCCTGAATGTGCGAAGAGGATATTTATAGGTGGGTCATGTGACCTGGGAAAGCATGTTGCTTAGCGCTGGCCAGATAAGTCTTAACGTGAGAATAACTCGAGCGGAAGCTTAAATTTGACCGCTTTGGGTAGCTATAATGGCGGTTATCGAGCCAGGAACTTACCAGATCACCAATTTCAACTACAATGTGGCTCTCTCGACCCAAGAGAGTTATGATTCCGAATTCGCCATTGTTGGAATGAAGATGCCCGACGAACCAATCCATAACGTATGAATTAACGATGTTGGCTCAGACTGTATGTCCTAACCTGGATATTGAAGTGGCGGATAAGCCACTCTGGCGAATTTTACCAGGTTCAAAGTATTAATCATGGGGGGTATCTTATGGCAGAGAGCGCAGAAGACGGTGCCAAAGTGCGTTTGGGGAACCCTCCAACCTTATGGGAAATCATATGCATACCCGACGAAAAAGATACTTATGTGTGAGTTCATTCCTATGATTGGGCTGCATTAAATTAAGCAACTCTCCTGGTTAGTATGAAACTCGCTGGGGGTGACATCTTGCTTGAAATGCACGATTTCGGGTTTGAGGAGACGTATACGGTGCGACAGTAGTCTCAATTTAAATTAGTTATACTAAGTAACATCTTTTTGTCTTCAGACAATGTTATTTTATAATGCCTTTCCGTTCGAAGTCGCTACAGGAGCATGGAAATTCAAAAGTGTATGGTTAGTATTTCGCATTACTACTACCGTAAGCCTACCCCAAGTCACATCCAAAGCCTCCCGGATATCGATAAGCCCGTTCGCGAGAACTCAGAGCCCGCTACAGCGACGAAGGATGAGCTAATTACCCAACTGATCGATCAGATTGCCCAAAAAGATAAACGTGTCCTTGAACTCACCGAACAAGTTTCAAGTCAAAGTCGAGAGATAGAGGAGTTGAGGCGAGAGATTGGGAACAAGAGGAGACAAATTGAAGAGAAAGATCGAGAAGTTAGGTATATGTTTACTCGTTTGATGCTGAGGGAGCCGGACCAAAGTCGAGTAGCTGAGGTGCACGATTCGGGTGGGGTCCCGCTCAATCAAATCAACTCTAAATCCGGCGTCGATATATTGAGCGAAAAGCTTGACCGATTGGAGAGCTTGGTATTGCGAGTAAGTATTGAATCTGATTCAATTTGGGATATCTACCTAAACGACTTGATGGGCAAAGCTGGTAGATAAGGATAGTAACGAAACATCAAGTGGTGTACCTTGAGGGGCTGGTTGTGACACTTGCTGTCGGGGACTACAGTAGCTAAGCAACGTGTAGGGGCTTGCATTATTTCTAATCAAACAATGCCTTGCTATGTATGATTTATGGGTAAGTTTCAATGGTTGCTGGATTCGTCTGTTGTGCCGGAGGACCATATATGTGGTTATTTATCTGTGACAGGTACTTGCTTATACTTTACGCTGAGATCGTATTTAAGCTATAAAAGTATAGGTAGAATGGGTTTCGAAACTAAATGCATATGCTCCCTCGAGCCGGTCCGTCATTAAATCAACATTACATTCCACTGCTAAATAAAGAACCAAGGCTTGTATGTCGCGCATAGTATTCTATGTTCCCAACTTCTCAGGGATGATCATGTTGCCCAACCCCCTGGGCCCATTATCAGGAATAATATTGAACAGCTTGGAACCATATAAACCGTCCAATAATACACTCCATTCAACCAGCATGTCAGGGTGAGCACCCCTTTCCAGCAACTGTTTTGCCAGATCAGCAACTCTACACTTAATTTCCGACAGGAGCTGGCCAATAGTTGAAACTATGGGCCGTTCGAGTAGGATGGGCCCCTTATATGCTTTGAGGCGTGGGAGCGAAGTTATCCCCTCGATAAAGGAATTCTATGAGGAGTGAATTGCGTGAAGGCATAATATACAAACGATGGACCCACCTTGTCAGGTATGGGCCTTTTCAACTCTCGACCGATAGCTATTGAGGGGTCACAAAGCCGTAGTCGTAATCTCCTCAGACCTTTGAACGTTTGACAAAAATCTCTAAATGACGAGCCCGAGAGAAGGTCATTATCGTAGAACACCACTGCAAGGTCTGTAATGGGGAGGCTGCTGAGTGCGTGCAGGAACGGCAGAGTGCCCATCTGTGATTCCAGCGTGACAGATAATGACGCCAAGTTAGGTGGGAGATGTTGGATGCATTTCACTTTCATCGAGTTTGGGTTATTTGGTAGTAGTACACCGATGCCAGGCTTGACGTGCCGGTAAAATACGTGAACCATCATCCAATCCACAAACCAGGCCATCTGGGTCACGTTGACACATGACTCTACAAGTTCGACAAAATCGTTGAAGAGTCTGGTCCAATTGTGGTAAACCTCCCTTGAAACCTCTGCTGTGATTGGCTCATCGACTGACTGACTGGTATCGGTCGGATTTGGAGGATGGATTTCAATGTAAAGTTCCTTCAATTTACTGAGCGCGCGCAGATGTGGGCCTAGGCTGTCGCCCATAACCACCAGCCGTAAAGTTCGTAGGGAAGATAAAGAATTGAGTTGAGTCGCAAGGCTGGCTGAGCATGGATGCGCGGGAGTCAAAGTCAGGGTCAGGACACGGAGAGAGCGAAGACGGGGCCATATGTTGGTGAGTTGGTCTTCGAGTTGGTCTGACGGGACTGAGGGAAGGTAGAGGTCCAGTTCCCTTGGCAGATGTTAGTACATATGAACGCAACCGACGCTTTAGCATGCTGCTCACTGAATGTAGCTACCCACCCCACCCTCCTCCGCACACACATTATGCAGATTTATTAGTTTAATTGCGTTCTTACATTCAAACTTCGCCCATACTACGTTCACGCATACTAGCCTCAGTTTTCGGCACACCAAAGTTAGCTGCTTTGCAACTTCAATTTGTGCAGATCTGTGGTTGTCGTTGGCGCTAAGCGATGATGGGAGAAGTGTTTGGGATGTAATTCTCGACGCCCAGAAGTGGTCAATGGCTGGAAGGAGGAAGTAAGAAAGGATCTGGAGGATGATCTCTGAGGGAAGATCGGCGAGAGTTGCATTCGTCATAGCTTTGAGCAGCGAGAGTGTGCGAGCTAGAAAATGGCGAGCCCTCGAGAGAGATGGATACTAATCCTCTATGTATTCACACAGCCAAAAGATTGCTGCGGCTCGCGCTGGTGCGGTGCTAATGTTGATGATTGTACCGATCGCGCGACGAATACATAGAGGATACTAAAAAAGGACACGTGACATTACATCATGCTAACACCTCCCGGTCCTATTACTACTAGCTCGTAATCTACGGCGAGCTCAATATACTTAAAAATATACGCTGGAAACCCAACACCGAGTTGAAACCCTCTGTGAAATTCATACAAGCGCCCGGCGCTTCGGCGCTTCGGATTTAACTCGAGATCATCTTGACTCGACGAGACTTTTGTACAAACAGCCATCACTAAAAATGTCGGCGCAAGCTGACCCCGCTAGATTAGCAAGAGTGGTTGGGAGGCTCCAAAATCTGCCTGCTATAGCTTTACCCACCGACTATCCTCGACCAACTGCCAATCGTCTGGTTGAAGCCGTACAGACATATCAACTCACAGATGATACTTCTCTTGGCCTCTTGAAGCTCGCAATCTACGAGGACGATCCAGAGGTTCCTAAGGCTGAGGGTGACTCTGATTCAGAATCCCAAGAACGCCCCACCCCTTTCCATTTGTTGCTCTCCGCGTTCATCGTTTTGCTTCATCGCTATACTGGAGACACAGATATTATCATCGGTTCATCATCCGCAACTGCTCCCGAACCATTGCTGTTACGAGTAACCATCGAGCCTACGGATCCATTTTGGGCGATCGTGCGGCGGGTCCAAGCAGTGGAGAAGGTCGCGGAAGCAGATGTTGTTCCCTTCGATATATTGGTCCAAGAGCTACTCAAGGGCCGCGATTCAGATTCACCCAATGCACCTCTCTTCCGGGCACGATTCTTTGACGAGACCGACGCGCCTCATGGGTCCTTCCTCCGATCTACGGACCTAACATCCGACCTTACCGTATTCGTCACTCGACCACCGATATCCTCTCGTGCCCCTCTGGTCCCCCAGCTTGGGCTCAGGATATCTTACAACTCCCTCCTGTTTGCTTCCGCAAGGATCACATGCTTGTTCGATCAGCTAGCTGCCCTCTTGAAAGCTGTATCTGCTGATCCGCTCCGGCCCATTGGCTCGGTTCCGCTAGTTACACCATCTCAACGACGTTCCCTACCTGACCCCACAGCAGACCTCAAATGGTGCGACTGGAAAGGTGCTATCACCGACGTATTTTCTGCAAATGCGCGAAAGCACCCCGATCGTACTTGTGTCGTTCAAAGCATCCTTGCCTCAGAATTCGGCACCCCTCAGCTCAATCAGATCTATACATATGCGGACATTTTGCGAGCCAGCAATATTCTAGCCCATCATTTAATTAAGGGTGGCATACAACGGGAGGAGGTTGTCATGGTTTATGCATATCGTAGCGTCGAAATGGTAGTTGCTGTTATGGCCATCCTTAAAGCTGGAGCAACTTTCTCCGTTATTGGTAGGTAAATCTTGACTCGAGTACCCGACATCAACTAATCGGGCTCTAGATCCCGCATATCCTCCCACTCGACAAGTTGTCTACTTGAAAGTCGCTCGGCCGCGCGGGTTGATCGTACTCAAGGGGGCGGGCGCCATTCATTCGACCGTCCGAGACTTTATTACGGACGAACTCGCGATTCGAGTAGAAGTTCCGGCACTCGAATTCTCGAGAGACAGTGGCGCACCTCGCATTATCGGCGGCACGGTTCACGAGAAACCCACAGATGTGCTGGACTCGTCCAAACACTTGGCAGATATAGATCCGAATGTTGTGCTGGGACCTGATAGCGTTGGAACCCTTAGTTTTACTAGTGGCAGTACTGGAATACCTAAGGGTGTCAAGGGGCGACACCACAGCCTGACCCATTTCTTCCCTTGGATGGGGGAGCGGTTTGGATTATCCGAGGATAGCATATTCACCATGCTGAGTGGCATTGCGCATGATCCGATTCAAAGAGACAGTGAGCATATTTTTACTTGGACTATAGCTCCAACCTGACTTTCTATTATGATTCTAGTGTTTACTCCTCTCTTTTTTGGTGCTCAACTTCACGTTCCGACAGCAGATGATATTGGCACCCCCGGAAGACTCGCTGAGTGGATGGGCGACCACCAAGTGACCGTGACCCACCTGACACCCGCTATGGGTCAACTTCTCTCTGCACAGGCCACTCGTCAAATCCTTTCCCTTAGAAATGCCTTTTTCGTAGGAGACATTCTTACCAAGCGTGACTGCCACAGGCTTCAATCCCTCGCCGCCAACGTGCGAATCATCAATATGTATGGAACAACCGAAACGCAACGAGCAGTATCGTACTTTGCCATTCCAAGCATTAACGACGACAGCTCGTTCCTTGCCAGCCAAAAGGACATAATGCCCGCTGGAGAAGGCATGATCGATGTACAACTGCTTGTCGTGAACCGCAATGACCGCAACGTTCCTTGTGCAGTTGGCGAAATCGGTGAAATCTACGTGCGCTCGGGAGGACTGGCGGAAGGATATCTTGATTCCGAGGCTACCGCCGAGAAGTTTGTTGAAAATTGGTTCGGAGCTGGGCAATCGCCCAGGGAAGACTCGATCAAGCACCCACGGAATGGAAAGGCACCCGGCCCCGAGGCCAAATTCTGGAAGGGAATTCGCGACAGAATGTACCGTACGGGCGATTTAGGGCGATACGATGCTGAAGGCCGCGTCGAATGTACAGGCCGAGCCGACGATCAAGTCAAGATTCGTGGCTTCAGAATAGAGCTCGGAGAGATTGATACGCATTTAAGCCAACACCCATACGTCCGGGAAAATGTTACGCTCGTACGGAGAGACAAGAACGAGGAAAAGGTGCTGGTCAGCTACTTCGTTCCTGCTACTAGCCAAGGTATCGACGAATTTATGAGTTCTGCTGGAGAGGAAGACGATGCCGGTACCGGAAAGGGATTCGCACGGGGTTTCAAGGTGTACAACAGATTGATCAAGAACATTAGGGAGCATTTGAAGAAAAAACTACCGAGCTACAGCGTACCGTCATGTGAGTATTCTATATTTGCCCGAAACTGCGACTCACCGTGTATATAGTATTCGTCCCTCTCAATAAAATGCCATTAAATCCCAATGGGAAGATCGACAAACCAGCACTCCCCTTTCCTGATACCGTGGAAGCCACTAGCCGGAGCACTGGGAAGAGCAAACTTTCTCCCACAGAGGCCAAGCTTCAGTCTATTTGGAAGAGCCTGCTCCCCAGCCCTCCGAGCACCATCCCCCTCGACGAGAATTTCTTCGATCTTGGTGGCCACTCAATACTTGCCACACGACTCGTCTTTGACATTCGCAAGCAGTTTGTTGTCCAAGCACCACTTGGTTTGGTATTCGAGAAACCAACGATTCGAGGCCTTGCTGCCGAAATCGACCTACTGCGCGGCGAGGACTTTGGGATCGCGAAGGAAAGGGTCCAGGCTTCCAAGGAGACAACAATCGCGGAAGAACCTGCTGCGCTAAACTATGCGGCCGACCTCGATGTTTTGATTCCGATGCTCAAGGGACAATATCCTGCGCTCCCAGAATCTTTCTCATCAGGTCTTATTACCGTGTTCCTTACTGGAGCTACTGGATTTCTGGGATCCTTCATACTCAAAGACCTCATTTCCCGACCGGAACGCGTCAAGAAGGTTATTTGCCATGTGCGCGCAAAGGATGCCGCAACTGCCGTGACAAGGTTGAAAGAGAGTATGACGGATCGCGATTTATGGTCGGATGACTGGCTGGCTCAAGGGCGGCTAGAAGTCGTCGCGGGTGATCTTGGAGCAGAAAAATTGGGTCTGGATGATACGACATGGGATCGAGTCACTCAGGAAGCAGACGCCATTGTTCATAACGGTGCTATGGTGCGCATATATCCCATCTTTCTCCAGAAGTTTGACCCCAATGGGCACGACCATTAGGTACACTGGGTATACCCCTATGCGAAGCTCCGTGCTGCCAATGTCATGTCCACGGTGTCCATAGTCGATTTTGCTTCGACCGGCAAGGCGAAAATGATATCATTTGTCTCGTCGACGTCCGCACTGGATACGGAACACTACGTCCGACTAGCTGATTCTATTCTCGCAATCGGGGGACTTGGAGTGCCAGAATCCGACGATCTGGAGGGAGCACGCACCGACTTGAACACTGGCTATGGCCAAACTAAATGGGTTTCCGAAAAAATACTCATGGAAGCATCCCGACGGGGTCTCTCTTGTTGCATAGTGCGACCAGGCTACGTAGTAGGAGACTCCAAATCTGCTGGTGAGTTATCCTCGATTCTTATATGCGTAATATACCAATAACACCCACTAGTGACGAACACCGACGACTTTATTTGGCGTCTTGTTAAGGGCTGCGTCCAACTTGGGCTCGTACCGGATATGAATAATACGGTCAATATGGTTCCGGTCGACCACGTCGCTACATGCGTAGCCCTTTCGGCTCTCTCCCCACCGCCCACTTCGCTCGCAGCTCCTAGTCTTGGCTCCGACGCATCAGCGCTTGTCCTTCATATTACCGCTCGCCCAACTGTCCGATACAATACCCTCTTTAGCACACTCTCCAAATATGGGTATAATACCACCCAGGTTGATTACCCTGTCTGGCGAACCCGACTCGAGCAACATGTGCTCGAAGTGCAAGATAACGCGCTATACCCTCTTTTGCACTTTGTCTTGGACGATTTACCAACGAGCACCAAGAGTGCGGAGCTAGATGATTCGAATACGGCCGGCATTCTACGTGCAGCGGGAGCGAACGAAAGTATGACGGTTGACGAGGAATTGATGGGAAGGTATCTATCTTGGCTAGTACGTGTTGGGTTTTTGTCTGCGCCTGAGCCGGGAAGGGGGCTCCCATTGCCAGAACTGGCTGGCGGTGGAAAGGCAGTGGGGAGAAGCACTGGACATTAGTTGAATTAACGTTTCAGCATCTGAAAAAAATGATTCCTACAGCTATTTTGTGCGTACTGATGAATAGAGTTGTATGCATTGGTCTAAATGTGTCGAGGCAAGGAGGAGTGAGGATACAAATGATATGTGTATGCGTTTCTTTCGTGTTCCAAAACTATATGCTGCACATCAAATTCAATGGAGCTCCATTACAAACAAAAACACTCCCGGCTATAGTATGCCGATATTTGCCGACAGTGCTTGCAATCTAGCGACCACCAGTCAATTCACTATAACTTACCTATCTACGCCAACGACTGATACTTGAAATGATTCGAGTCCTTGTCCTTCACGGATATGCACAATCTGCCGAGATATTCAAGAAAAAGGTGAGGTCCAAGCAATTCGGTTCCGAATCTTCCTAAGCTTTAATTTTCCTAGATGGGCGCTATTAAAAAGTCATGTGGCAAGAACATCGATCTTGGTCTGCGATATTCTATATGCTCGTTCAACTTGATGCTGATGTAACTTGGCTCGGGACATAGTCTTTTTAGATGCGCCAATCAAGTTACAGCTGGCCGATTTGCCACAGAGCATTGGGGCCGTCCAAGCATTTGACACGATCCAAGCACCTCCCGACGAACCCGAACTCCAACCCCGAGCATGGTGGCGAGCCAACGAGGAAAAGACAAAATATTTCCACGTACCGGAGACTGTCGAATACTTGAAGCACTATCTCAAGGACCAACGGTTCGACGTAAGTCATTTTAGCAAATAGTGTGCCAGCGAGTCAATTCACATACATGCGTCTAGGGCGTGTTTGGATTTAGTCAAGGAGCGTCTATGGCTGCCGCGCTAACAAAAATCGTAAGCCGAAGCCCAATCTAACTCACTAGTGCATCAACAAACTAAATTTGGTTATTCGTAGCTAGAAGCTCCAGAAGCGTACCCGCCCATCCTAATTGATGGAAAATCACCCCACCCTCCCTTGTATGCTTCCTAGCCCATACTTCCCAACTAACACTCAGATTTCTGACTATGATATCGGTAGACAATTTTGTGTGCTCGTATCGGGGTTCAAGCCCGTTGACGATGAATTCGGACCTTTGTTTACTACACCACTCCAGACTCCATCATTACATGTCCTAGGCCGCAACGACACCATCGTCACGCTTGAGAGGGGGAAGACACTGGTGGACGTGTGCAAAGACCCTCGGGTAGAAGAACACGAAGGAGGTACGCACAGAAACAACTTATCCTGCGAACATATTCTAACCACCACGTTCCAGGCCACTTTGTCCCATCAAAAGCAAACTGGAGAACATTTTTTAGAGAATATCTGCTTAGTTACGATCCAGAATTGGGTGGAAACCCTGTACCATCTCCTGGATCTATACCCGCCAGCGAAACACCAGCACAAACTCCGGGCTCAGGAACCCCGGTTCAACCATCTCGAGTCGGCACGCCGAGTAAAATGTAGCTTAAACAGTCGCCTAGATCAGCTAGATATAGAATTGATTATTCAATGCACATGTATGCATATACTAAACATTCTAACAAAAACAATGGAAATCTCAGTCTACAATGCACAGTCACATATCCGAATACAAACATCAAGTCGTGAGTTTATGGTTTATCAAGCACAGGTAGCCCCGAATTCCGGCTCGAGTCAATAAATAGCGAAAGCGGCCGTCGGGAGGTACTCTCAGAGGTCGAGTCCCTTCCCATTAGTTTTCGAAGAAACCCCGAGGACCGTCTTTTAGATAATGTCGGTGCTGGGAGTATGGGGGGTTTGGGGGACACAGGAGAAGCTGGGGCGGGGGTGGGTGGCTGAACATGAATGTCGACTGCGTCAACCACCAGGGGATCAGTCGACTTGGCATTTCGGTCCGGATTTTGGCTAAGGAAATCTGCAAAAGCTGGCTTAGTCAATGTTCTCGAGGAATCTAACCAATACGAACCAACAACAATTGACCACAAATTGTTCCCGCTCATCTTGGACTCGGAATCTTCGCCCAAATCCCGATCCGCACATATTGCAAGCCTATCACAACCGTCAGAACGTACAACAATCCTAAATAATGACATACTGTCTAGCCTCGGCCGTGTCTCGCCTGCTCACAATCGAACTCGGCGGTGGATTCTCGCCTTCGAGTGCCCAGCTCATACTCCAATTACTCGACCCCAAAAACGTCACACTGCTCGACGGACTCCCATCGCTACTGCTTGCTTGCTCGTCCCTGAGCATCCCACTCGTCAACGCACCATGCAGCGCGCCCATACTCTTCCGTCCCTCTTTCCGGGCAAGCTTCAAATGTTTAACTCGCGCACGGGCAATACTATTCAGTACGCCCGCAAACTTGGTATCCCAGAGCGCTTGACCTTGTAAATACCGCTTGACAGCCGAAGCATTGATCACCCCGATATTCTCGAGCGGCATCTGGCACGCGACCAAATCATTCTCGGGCTCTAGAGGACGCAACACTCCCGCCGTAGACACCCGTTCGCGAATCATATTGTCCTTAAATGGAGACTCGAAACCTGGCTGGCCAAGTGATTGAAGACCATACACCGATGGATCGCCGGCAGTGCCTACCCCAGTCGGAGGCTCATTCTTGTCAAGATTGAACCTCGGACCAGCAATATCGTCAGATGGCTCGCGAACGGGGGAAGTTGGTGTAGTCGGGTTCGCATTGGGATTGACGACTGTAATCGCAGGGCGCTTGGACGTACTGCGCCGCAGCAACGAGGGCGAAAAAGTCAGCGACTTGGGGGAAGTAAGTGACATTCGGCGGCTCGCGCGTGGCGGACGGGGTGGGCTGTTGGATGTCGACGTTGGGTCGGGCGCCGGTTCCATTTCAGGCGTGTGGGTGACCTGACCCTCGGGCAGCACGGGTGTTGGCGGAACAGAAGGCACAACATGTCTCGTAACGTGTTTGCAAAACAAGGCAATCTGCTCAAATCAGTGAACACGTTCGGCTGACGACTGGCGAAAACCTACAGCGCGGTAGCAGTACTTGGCCTAACTTGCGGGGTGAGCACCAATAAATCAAGCAAAGTCACACACTTACCGGCGTCGTAAAGGAGAACAGGGGCAAGACATGGCACGTTTCTAGATCCGCATCAGTACAACCTCGCGGCTCCTACTACCCACATACCATCATACACCTGCAAATGGACCAACGTCGGCGGGTACCCCTTTTCTTCAATCTCATTGAGCAACGGCATCAGCTCCTTGGTCTCGGGTTTAAGGGGGTACCTTTCAGGGTGGGCAGCCTTATGCGCGCTAGAAAATAGAAAACGATCAAAACCTGCATCTCAAACCAACCAACCAGCCTACACATATATAATCTCGTCTCTCAAGACTTCCTTGTCACTCGCGAGCACAAACAACGGCGGCAAGCCACCCAAATATCCCAGCGCTGGACTAACCAACGGATGTGTCAGCTGATGGTTCCTATAATACGCACTCATTAATCAGCTTTTACTACTTATATTCGATTAGACTTACTGCGCGTATAGTTGAATCTGGGAGCGCACGGTGCGCATCTGGCCGTCGACTTCGACTTGGATGGGGCCCCTGGATGGATCAGCCGTAGATTGCCGCTTGGGGGGTTTCTTGGTGTTCAGCCGTGGTGACGTTTGTTGTGATGCTTGCCCCAGAGGAGCGGGGTCGTCCGGAGACGGTGGTAAGGGCACATTTTCGGGAGCCTATTATATCATTAGCCTAATTACCAACCTAAAATCCAGTCTACTTACCACCTCTATTTCCATGTCACCCAACCGGGGTGGAGCAGGAACCGTGCCGCCCTCAACAGTTGGAGCATACGTCCTTGATCGCTCAAGAGGAACACCCGAATTCCCGCGCGCCGTCTCAGCTTGGTCAGTCGCACTCGGTCGACGGCGACGCCACCATCGCCCAGCCTCGTGCCCCAAACTCCTACTCCTCAGACCCAGCTTGGTCTTGGTTTCTTCGGCCTTGTGGCTATTCTCGGCTACGAGCTTGGCTAGATCGATTTCGCTCTCCCCGCCTGTTCCGAGCCCGAGCTTCGATTTGCCCCGTCTTACGACTTCACGCACACCCCTGGTCATTCGCCCCCTCAGTTCGGCCGTGAGCTCCTCCGATGGGGGAGGCCACAACGTCGACGGCTTGTGCAACGACAATCCATACGGAGGTATAATATCCTACTCGACAGTCAATACCACTCCAAACCAAAGAGACCAACTCACTGTCGCAGTATTAGTCAAAATGCTCGGAAAGCTATGTGTCAAGTCGCACCAAGGCGAGATGAGTATGCCCCCTGCAGGAGCCGGCAAACCTACGTCGCGGATAATCTGGAGAAGCGCCAAAGTCATGCCACCCCCCGCAGAATCCCCTTCCAAATCGGGACATCCAAACTTAGCGCGGTTGTTACTGAAAATAGCAGCTACGTACCTGCAATGATCAGCATGTTGGGTGGTACCGGAAGATGTTCGGCTCCGGGTGGCGGTCGAATGAGGTACAAGTCTGTGCAGGATTAATGACTAGCCCAAAACTGCAATTCGGACTTACACGCTGCCAGGCAGTCTTGCAGTGCACATGGGAATGGGTACTGCGGAGCGAGGCGGTAGTTTACAGCTATAACATGTGAATAAAAAGTCTCAAGCTAGACCAGTGACTCACCAAAAACACGCCCGCCCATCTTGCGAGCGTACCGCTGGACGCAAAACCGTTGTTGATCCTGCAAAGCAAGTTAGACGACAATGGCAAGATGCCAATCAACCTACCACTGAACCAAAGTAGTATCCCCCGCCGTGAATATACCTAACAAACCTTAGTCCGAGCACACGCAAGAATCGAATGGCACGTACAGCATACACCGCATGTCGTCCATTTCAGGCTCATAGTGCGCCTCGCTTTCTCCAGCAGACTTGGGAGGGTCAGTTTCAAGCGCCGAATCCGATTTGCTTGGCTCATGAACAGACGCAAGTTCGGGGGTCGAGGGCGCCGAGTGAGGATTCGACGACCTCCCAGAACTTGTCGCCGGCCGTCTAGGACTCAAATACTCTCTCGCCGGTGTGCTAGTTGCACCATGAGCAGTCGAAGGCCTCGTAGATTTGGCCCGTCTCAAATCGGGGGCCGACTCGCGCCTAAAGCCCGTGTACGCACGAATGGAATTGCGGCGGGTGGAAGGACCCTGGGGACTAGTGGGTTCTCCTTGACGCTGTTTGCGGCGCCGTTCAGCCTCGCGCCAGTCGCGTTTCACCGCGACCCATTGTGCGTCGACGCCGCGCACGCCGCGGACCTGAAAAGCCAGTCAGAGGGACATTCAGTCAGAGGATATGGCTGGGACAAGCGCGCACCTGCCACCATTTGCTCCCCCCAACAGCATCTGGACCCCCCAAGGCCTTGAGGAGCAGCGGGGCAGCTTCGTCGCAGCACGAAAGCGGAATTAGAACCCTCACGCAATGGACCCACGGGGGTGATGGAATTCGAGTGTTTGAAAACTGCTGTAGTTCCTCGACTGGGAAGAGTTATTCAGAGTGCCGTAAGAGATTAGGTGACGTACCAGTGTGCTTTGTGCTCTCTTCCAGAAAAGACTGGGAAATGTGAGTAAGGATTACGACATGAGCAGGTGATCTACCTTGACAATAATAAATGCCTCGTCAAATAGGAGCTCGTCGCGGGCCTTGGAGTCGCGGGTGACATTGTGTCGCTCGAGATAGTGCTTGAAGAGGGTGCCGAGCACAATAGGCCCCAGCTTGACACCCATAGTAGTTGTGAGACTCATGGTGGTTGTCGCAGGGTGCGAAAGTGTCGGGCGCCGACAAGCGCTCAATACACATGCTGAGTCAGCAGGAGCCAAGCCAGCCTTCATGACATAATACGGCGCTTGTGAGAGGCCATGCTCGGTAGACCGAGTCGCCATCTACCACCACGATGCTCTCGTTTGGACGCAAAGGGCAGTCCAGTCGACGAACTAGACTACTAATAAGCTATCTGCCAGACTGGTAAGTTGTTTATTTTGTTATATTACTATTCTCATATCGCCTAGGATCGTTACCATTGGACTAGCGTGCGTGTGTGCTCGATCAATGGACTGGGCTAACCCACAAACAGAGCCGCATTCTTCCTTCTCGACAAGATCAATGGATTCCGCCGCGAGTTTAGTCTTACAGACACTACGTAAGTGCTTATTGTTTTGTCGAATATTGCTCATTTCCACAGAATTCAACACTCATATACTGTACATGAGCGGGTGCCAAATTGGCTGCTTTGTGTGATATGCTTCGCCGCCCCCGCGGTTATTATGCCTATTGTCAATGTCCTTACTGTGCGCTCCTGGTGGGACTGGCACAACTCGATGCTCGGCCGTATGTATTCTATGAGCCCTTTGACCCCGCTCATGTTCCCCCAGTCGTCCTAGGCCTCGCAACTACCGGTGCTGTAACCCAAGTCGTCAAGGCAAGTTCCGCCTTCTCTATTCTGGCTTATCAATTATACCCTACTAGGTCACAGTCGGTCGACCTCGCCCAGATGCAATTGCCCGCTGCAAACCCATCGATGGCGCACAAGACCACGCAGTCTATGGCCTTGTCACCACCGCCATATGCACCGAGACCGACGCGTACATGATGAAAGATGGCTGGCGTAGCTTCTTCTCTGGCCATTCGAGCTGTGCGTCGGATCATGCTGATCAACAGCCCCCAACTAACCCATGTCCAGTATCGTTTGCCGGTCTTGGCTTCCTCTCATTCTACCTTGCCGGCAAACTCCATCTATTTGACGAACGCGGGCACACGGGGAAAGCATGGATTGCCCTTGCACCGCTTACAGGCGCACTCCTCACCGCCATCTCACGCACAATGGATTATCGCCGTGAGTCCCCCAGCCACACCTTTGACTAGAATCCTCACCCTCGTCGCTATGCAGACCACTGGCAAGACATCCTCGTTGGATCCGCAGTTGGTATGTCACCTAAAACAATCAACTCTATTGGCGGCTAATTATAACCACCAATCAATCCCCCAATCACGTCACATTACACACCACAGGTTTGATATTCGCCTACTTTGCGTATCGCCAATACTACCCCACACTCGAATCGGCATTCTCACACAAGCCGTACTCGCCGCGTATCCCGCGTGACGACTATCGCGAGTCGACTCTACCGTTTACACATGTCGACCAAGACTATTCCCGCCCCGATTTGGGTATGTATCGCAGATACTCGATCAAGGACCCCGCAGGCGCGGGCAAAAATACATACCCGCCGCTCGGTCACGGAACAGGTAGCGAAGCGCGGTTGAGAACCGTACGCGACGATGACGAAGAAACAGCCATTGAAGGATCCAGTCACGCGCAAGGACGCGGACACGCACCCGCCGGGACCGAGCCGCGCCCATCGGGGGAGCCGTTGGTTGATATGTACGCCCGTGAGCGGGACCAGGGCACTAGTTGATTGGTCAAGTGTATTTGTACAATTGCAATCTAGCTTTTTTGTTTTTATTTTTATTTTGAGATGCGGGATCCCGGAGTTGTCTGTTGCTGACGCGCAGCTGCTGATCGAAGCCTTTGGGCGCCGATGGCTTGGCAGGGTCGAGGTTTACGAGATCTTCGAACCAGCGAGTTAATTTTGGATGAACCTAATTTGCTGTACCTGGGGTATATGCCGATTCGGAGTATATGTTTTATGAAATCAAGGGCGTATGTCCAACTCGCGTGACCTTTTATTTTCAGAAAACACTTGTATACTGGCATTTTCTCCAGGTCGAACTCTACACAGGCAATTTGCGAACCGGACCTGGAAGAGAAAATCAAAAATTGAGAAATAAGCGTTAAAGACAGCTAGCATTTCCGAGGGCATAAATGAGCAATTGAGGTGTATGCTTGTCCAAACTAGCACTTAGTTCGCGCGGGGGGAGGAATTCCCCAGTCAGGCTTAAGAGGCCAGAGATACTAGTATCTCAAGTGCTCAAGTGCATGTCCAGTCGCAGGAGGATCCCGCCAACGATAATAGGGTCACCTTCAATCTCTGCCCTTAGAGTAATTTAGAACAATCGTAGATCTGGTGATCTCTTTGTTTGATTGAATGGCATACCAGCTCATTCAGGGTTCAAAATGTAATAAATTTGGTGGCAAAGACGGGTTTTGCAAATTGACTACAACCACTTAGGTGGCGAATCGATACGGACAACTAGACAACCACAGTGTCTTATTGACCAAGGCGATAACATGACGAGCCTCGAGGCAGGCACATACCGGATAACCAATGCTTCCTTTCAGTTGGCTCTCACGGTCGCGTCTCATAATAGTGTTGCACTTATCGGGGGGTCGCCGGGTCAGCCGAATCAAAAGGCATAGTATATATCATTTTGCATTTCAGATATCTTGTTAATATAATTAAGATTACAGTGGTTTGTCCGGCGTTCAGGCAATTATTATTATATTCAGGACTGCGAGCATGGTCGATACATTACAACAGATGGTCTGAAGAGTGGTGCGATTGCGTATCTAGAACGCTTCCCAACTTTGTGGGAGTTAGTACCCGGACAACAAAAAGTTCTCTGTTATGGGTGTGTCCCTTGCATTATTGTCACAAGCGACATTCTATGCTGACACTATTTCGGGTTCGTTAGGATGAAACACGTGGGGAGTAGTTTTATCCTTGAGTACAATTCCAATAGTACTTCGGTACGCTCTAATGCTCATCTTCCACGTAATTCATCGCTGATATATTCATTTAGATATGCGTAGGAGTTGATGATCAAAGGTCACTCCAGAAAAGGTGGAGATTCGAGAGGATAGGGTTAGTGGGATTTGTGATATAAACAACACCAGAATCTCAACTGACACCGGCTGTGGGGCACACAAAGCCCTCTGCCACCCGGCGAACTTGAAACCTCTCGCAGGGATCAGTTGGTCACCCAACGAATCGAACAGATTGCTCAAAGTGTCGAAAAACTCGTCGGGCTCACTGGCCAACTGGTCAACCAGAATCAAAAAATGGCAGAAATGAGCCAGGAAATACAGGCTCAGAAGCGACAAATCGAGGAGAAAGATCGCCAACTGGCGGATGCAAACAACGAAGTGATATATATGCGTGCCCGTTTACAGCAAGGAGCAGCATCTCCTCCCGAAAGTCGGGGGGTTGGAATGAGTGCCCGCGGTCAAGAGGGACATGTATTGGGTGAAGCCGTGACACTCCAAGAGAAGGTTGAACGGTTGGAGGGTTTGGTGGCACAGGTATGTATATTTGGGCCCTTTTGCAAATCTGAACATTGGCTGAGGAAAACCTTTGACTATAGCTGATGGATTCAGGCAACAAAATGCCAAAAAATATGACGTAGGATTTTTAGTGTAAATACTGAATTAAATTTAGGTTTTGGCTCTGTTGTGCGATCTCTCTAATATTTCTTTGGCACTGAAGAATCTTCATAATGCAAGTTTAGTTCCAGGTCATCGTGTCGCTGTATTTCCTTTGTTGCTCCGTTGCATTTACTCAATCTCTAAGTACTGGTTCTTGAGCTTGCAGGCCGGGGTTCCACTTATGCACCATTGGTACATCCCTCAGAATTTGTTCGCCCAATCCCATCATATTATTACATCACTTGAGCTCCTAGTCGTACAGTGGCCATGAACGATGGCGACCCGGTTCGGGTCAAACATCAAAAATAGAAACGTCCACGGCGCCGGGGAATTTCCGCTGACGAGTCAAGGCTTCGCCCATCTATGCTCCCTGTCCCTCCGTTGGCATCCTTCGAATCACCTAGGCGTTGCGCGCGAGCCTCGGCCGAATCCCTATTCTTTTGTTCGAGTTGCCGCTCGAGATCGGCAAGTCGCTCAGCCTGCTGCGCAACTCGTCGGCCCCGCTCCTTGATGTCTTTGCGCAACCCAGTAATCACTTCCGAGTCGCGTAGAGACTGCATACGAGCTTCGGTTAGCGCTCTGTCCTTTTGGCCTAGTTGACGCTCGAGATTGGTGAGTCGTTCGGCTTGTTGTGCAATTTGTTGGTCCCGCTCTGCGAGCATGGTCTGTAATTGTGACGCTGGAAGTTGGTTTAGGTCGTGCGGACGGAGCCAGGTTTGGTCGACAATTTCCCAGACAGGATCAATATCAGTAGCAGCCGCGCGTGATTCCCCTCTTGTGTTATCTGTGTCATTACTTTGAGTGGTGCGCAGCATCCGCCAATAGTTAATAATGTAGCCTAGGTGGGAGGCTTGGGATTTACCTACCCCAGGCGTTCGAGTGCCCACAGTTTCTGCGGCTCGGCGTCATTTTGGGGCCATATGTAAACCTGTTACCCCAAAAGTACGTTGAAAAAACTTGAACATGTCAGTGGTAGAGTGGTACGTACCTCTCCGCGGTCGTGCAAGTCGAGGACCCGATCGGCCGCTTCAAGTCGGATTCTAGATCGGACAAAATATTAAGATTGGTACTAATGATGTCTCGGGAAACGATGACGTACAAGTAACCGCCGCGCACGTTCGGGATGATCTTCCATACGCTGTTAACGCTCGCCAGCCGCCCGTGATAAACCACCGAATTACACTCCGTACTGTCGACAACCAAATACCCTCCATACCGACAGTTTTTGAACCGATAAGAGCCCTCAGTTGTGCGTTGGACAAACCACTGATGGTTGATGATTGATATTAGCTTGTTATGTACACCTGCTAGAGTAATATCCCTAAGCTCGCCTTTTGGTTCGCTTCGTCTAGACTGTGCCAACTTGTGATCATATCTGTGCGCTCGTCTGGGACTCGTATTGCCTTCCGTCGGGCGAGATTGACAATCCGGTACGTGCCTGACTCGATATTAGCCATGTTATGCAGTAGTTACAGTTGGTATGTCGTTGGGATCGTAGTGTGGGTTTCGCAATTTGAAATGTTGACTTCTTGACCGAAGTGCGGTCAGCAGCAGTTCCTATCACCGGCCAATGCCGCGATTGATCAAATGAACCAGCATATACCTATGGCGGACATGTACCGGCCGAATTACTTTACATGGATAAACATCGAGATTCAATATGCAATTAACTGTATTTAATGTTTTAAACTCTCTGGGTGTGGTTGTTAACGTTTGTCGCATAAAGTATTGTGCCTGGCACCTCGGTTCCTCCACAGTTGCGTTTTGCATTATCTCCAGCACTAGCCCCTTGTTCACAACTCCACGCCAGTTGTTTTGTACGTGCTAATTTTGTTGCATTGTCTTCATCCATGAGTGTGAACTAGGCGCCCTAGGCTTAAAACGATAAGCTTTGGGTATCTACAACATTAACGAAAAATTGAGCAACTGTATCAAGGCCTCCAGTAGTTCCACAATCTTATTAGGGGGTGAAACATGCTTTTTCCGCCTTGTTCCCATAGACCTCGACGAACCCAAACATCCGTCCACCACCTCCCGGAATAGAGCAACCATACCCACGCCCAAATCCGCATGACCCATATGTTGCCGCCTGAAAGTGGTTTAACCACGTATTTCTCTATCCATATCACTATGGGTTGGGACAAGAAAAACATCATGGTCGATTGGTCGAAGAAAGTGGGATGGTAGTACGCTTCAGATGTCGGCAGTCGATACATGAGCACGAGGTGGAGTATTGTTGAAAGACCAAAAATGATTGTTGCTCGGACAATGTTGCGGAAAGGTACGGGCAAAGACACATGAACTAATTTAAGGACGTGTATAATGCCCAAGGAAATCCGATCAAACGGGCGGCGGAAGATAGGATGCCAACTGGTAGCAATGTCAGAAACCACATTGTGACACGATCTGGTTACGTACCGGGTCCAAAAATCTGCCACAGATACAGCACTAAATGGCTTAGAAAACAAGGGAGGCCATGCCTCTACGGGTGATCCAAGCGCAACGCTAACTAGTGAAACAAGTGTTGCCGTCATTGACATTATCAAAAATGATGTTACGCAGTTCGAAAATGCAAAGATAAGTTGCTGAAATATATTCAGCCCCCCATCCGTAATGGGATATAGCAGACGGGTATCCCAGATTCGGGATTCGTTGAGCGCCTCGAGTGCACTGCATATAAGGTATTGCTTGAATAGGGACCATAGTAAGGACCAGACAAAGCCCCATTTTGGTGTATCTGGTGATCGAAGTTGTCGCTTGGTAGAAGGAAAAATCCAGTCCCACGTGGTATTCTTGAACATGCTTGTACCCTGGAGAGAGAGGAGATAGTCGATTGCATATGCAATCCGTCCACGAATAGTCGTTGGGAGGGGCAGGACCGTGCCATCAACAACCCACCTTGGTGGAGAATGAACGCCGAGCACCAAATCGACGAAACATCCCTCAATTGCTCGCAAGATGCCATAGAACCCTATAGTACCAATGCCCGTATCTGCGTTGCGTGTTGACGTGTCATATGGATGGAAGATGCAATAGCAAAAGACAAAGCATGCCAAAATCCCAAGCAAAGTTCGAATTGCAGTGATTATTCGAGGCCGAGAGGTGATAGTGAATGTATAAAAAGCTGCTACAAGGCACAGAGCCCCACAAGTAAGATGGAATCCTGGTGAGGATGGTACACGTATACCGGCCATAAAGTATTTTTGGGCGGAAATCTATGGCCCTTTTATTGCACGTTGGTCAATTCACGTGGTCACAAGGCAAGAATGTCACGTTCCCCTGGATGAAGTTTGAACTGTGTTCAAGCTATTAGTGGAGTGTTGATGGCATGGGATACAAAGTCATACTCTAGCTTCTGATTGAAATGATAGCCAACTTTGGGATGTTTTGCTTGTGGCGAATAAATTTATAAAACTTGAAGGCAGGCGTGTAGCAGGTATTTGTGAGAATATATAGGTCAACTTGGACCTGCGCCCCAGCCTGTGGAGACATATGTCCAGGCTGGAGACTGGCGCCCAGTGGTAAATTATGTCATTGTGAGCTCGCATCACAAGTCAGCAGGTGGCGCCCCTTACCAGCAAGGCCAGTTGGCCAAATGGTCAGAAATGCACCAGAAAGCCAGTGGATTAGATCCGTTCCGAGATCCGGCCAGCGCATACAGCCTTTGATCTCCCGTAGTATTAAGCGACTGATCTAACCAGCAGGTCAGTCAATGCAGGCTAGTCGGACTCAGAAACATGTGAAATTAGTAAATGTTTGGCACACAGCCTACGAAGAAGCTAAATTAAGATGATACTTGGCTACAGGAAAAGGACTGGCGCTTACCTATGTTTAGCGCCCGAGCTACTTGTGGTCGCGTGTCACCGATACCCAAAGTCATTACAAATTTCCTGCCCACCCAGCCCTCACTAAATCTACGAACAAATGCTGCATTCCGTGTTAATATTTACAGCATTGAATTTATTGACTTCGAATGTCTCCACATGCACAACTGGTTTTGGCCCACCCTCCCAGCTCGCTTGACGGGTGGCCCTAGCTGCACCCCGGCCCTACGCGCTACACACGGTTACTGCCGCTCCTAGCCCTAAGTTGGCTGGTACTAGTCGTTACAGAGCGCGAAGCCTGCCTGAAGGCTAAATAATCTTGTTGATCAAGGTTTTACATGTAGTGGCTGTGTGATGTACACACATAGCGTGCCCGATCCCTTCTACCACCCCATGATGCATGACTTACTATCTACACACTGTAAGCTCACACAATGTAATATTATATATTATTTTATTTCTTACTCCCGAGGTTATGTTTTATACACTGCACAACCATGTGCCCATTTCACACCCACTGACGCATTACATGCCACATGCCACATGCCACTGGCTACAAGCACTTGATACTATACAGATAGATCTAGGAAGAGCCTGATTCAAGGTATTGTGCCCAGGGCCGGTCCCTCTGCAGCTGTGTTTTGTGTGAAATCTACACATGTGTTATCTATTTATGTGCACTGATCATATCATACTATTGCTCTTGTCCATGAGTGTAAAACAAGCACCCTGAAAGGATAAGCTTTGGGGATCTACTAACAAAACAACTGAGTAATTGAATCAAGGCCTCCAGTTGCCATTCCACAATCCTCTTAGAAAGGAGAACATGATTACCTTCTCCCTCTGGTCCCATATCCCTCGACGAACCCAGACGTCCGTCCACCACCTCCCAGAAAAGAGCAGCCATACCCACGCCCAAATCCGCATGACCCATATGTTGTCGCCTGAAAGTGGCTTAACCACATATTTTTCTATCCATATCGCTATGGGTTGGGACAAGAAAAACATCATGGTCGATTGGTCGAAGAAAGTGGGATGGTAGTGTGTTTCGGATGTTGGCAGTCGATACATGAGTGCTAAGTGCATCATTGTTGTGAGTCCAAAAATGATCGTTATTCGGACCGCTTTGCGAAGAGGTATAGGTAAAGGTGCATGAACTACTTCAAGGACATTTAGAATGCCCAAGGAAATCCGATCAAATGGGCGGCGGAAGATAGGGTGCCAGCTGGGAACAATATCAGAATTGCGTTCTGACAAGATCTGGCTACGTACCGGGTCCAAAAATCTGCCACAGATACAGCACTAAGTGGCTTATAAAACAAAGGAGGCCATGCCTCCACAGGTGACCCGAATGCGACGCCGAATAATGAAACGAATACTGCTGCGATTGACATTCCCAGCAATGTAGTCAAGCAGATCGAAAAGGCAAAGACAAGTTGTTCAAATGTATTCAGCCCTCCATTCGTAATAGGATGCAGCAGACGGGTATCCCATATCCGAGACTTGTTAAGCAGGTCAAATGCATCGTATAGGAGATATTGCCTGAATAGGGACCATAGTGAGGACCAGACAAAACCCCACTTTGATGTGTCCGGTGATGGGAGGTGCTGCTTAGTAAAAGGAAAAATCCAGTCCCATGTCGTGTCCTTGAACATGCTCGTGCCCTGAAGAGAGAGGAGATAGTCGATTGCATATGCGAACCGTCCACGAATAGTCGTTGGGAGGGGCAAGACATCGCCATTAACAACCCACCTTGGTGGAGAATGAATGCCGAGTACCAGATCGACGAAACACCCCTCAATTGCTCGCAAGATACCGTAGAGGGCTATAGTACCAATGGCCGTATCTGTGCCCCGTGTTGATGTATCGTATGGATGGAAGGTGCAGTAGCAAAAGATAAAGCATGCCAAAACCCCGAGCAAAGTTCGAATTGCAGTGGTTATTCGAGGCCGAGAGGTGATGGTGAATGTATAAAAAGTTGCTACGAGGCACAGAGTCCCAAAGGTAAGATGGAGTTCTGGTGAGGATAGTGCGCCTATGTCGGTCATAGAGTATTTCGAACGAAAATCTATAGTAATTTTGTTGCGCGTTGTGGCGACAAGACACAAAACCTGGATCCCCGCGGATTAAGTTTCAACTGCGTGCAAGTTATTAATGGAGGGTTGATATCACGGAGTATAAACTCATACCTCGTGGTTGAAAGGATGGTCAACTCTGAGGCGTTTTTCTATGGCGAGTAAGAGGCGCAAAAAAGCGCCGGCGTGCGGCAGGCATTCGTAAGACTGAGTCAAGCCCGGTGCGGTTGTCGATCGCTTTCCTACGCCATATTCGGCCCTTGCACACGCGCGCCTTACCTGCGGAGATACATGTCCATGCTGGAGTCCAGGCGTAACCACCGTGGGGGTGCAAAGTCACATGACACTGTTTTTTTATATCTTTAACTAGTTACAAGGGACAACCGCTCGCCCATAAGGGGAGAACAGATCGATGGTTATCATGATAATACTCTCAGCACTGTCAACCTTACTCGGTATAAGAATACAAATACCGATAGAACTTATATCTCAAATATCGCCGTCTCAAACCAAATACAGTCTATGTGCCCAACGCCACCAAATGAGGGGGCCACATCTCGCCACATTGTGTTACGTCGTAAACAGATAAGACAGAATAAATTACATACAAATGTCGAAATTTAAGATACAGCACCAAGATATTACCATACACATGCATTGCCCGTCGTCTACGAATATGAAGTGCTATCCTTCAATCGCCATCTCCTCAGTGGCCCCCATCCCCATGTCCCGCCCAACCCCTCTCTGTCATCCTCATCACCGGACAACTGATCACCCTTTCGACGCATCTCCCTCTCGGATCGTCTCGACCGCAGCGCATCAGCCTGTTGATCAAGGTCGCGTTGTGTCCAGCCCAAAGGCGGGTAGGCTGTATGCCGTCGCCTCGAGTTCTCAGCATCGGACTCGCCTCCCGAACGAACATCATCGGTATCAACGTCCCGCCCGTCGCCCGTTTCGTTGACTGTCCCTTCTTCGTCCCTATCTGTCTCCACAAGTCTTCGCTCGCCCTCCCTCCGTTCGACTTCTCGACCCGCGCGCCTCCGTTCGGCTTCCATAACACCGAAGCTACCGAGCCCCCACCCAGGAGTGGCATTTCGAAGCTCGACTTGTTCGATAGCTTGTACTGTAGTAGCGCGGCGGTGAGCATGGCGTAACCTCGTCCATGCACGACTGAGAGCATTCGATGGCGCAGTCGAAGTATGGGAGGAGGTAGTATGAGAGTGAGTTTCGGGATTAGACAAGGTATTTTCTGGGTGTGAAGATCCTTCTGGATGAGACGACGAGTTATCCTGGTTTGACGACGATCCAGCATGAGCGACTCCATCCCCATCGTTTGCACGGGCTGGTCGGGGCCCGCGTCGTCGAAGGACACGGAGAAGGTTCCGATGTGGATCAACGTCAGCCGCGGTGGCTTGCGCTTCCTTCCTCTTTTTCTTGGCGCGTTTTCGGCGTCTGCGCCTCTCCCGTTCCAACATGTCTTCTACTTCATTGATGCCCTCCCCGCTTCCAACCCACCACCACCAGCCCAGAAAGCTTTGCCAGAGAACGACAGCCCAGGTCAGACTAAGCAGCCAGTGGATCCTCCGACTCAAGAAAATCTGAACAAAGTTGGAAATGGTGGAGAGGACAGCGAGAGTAATCGCACCAATTCCGAATGCGGCTGTTCCGCCATCCGTGCGCCAAGCAGGTGTGCGGTGGATGACGAAGCCCCAAGCCAAGAGCGCGGCAGTGAAGAGTAAGGAAAGAGCCGAGTTGCAAACGTTGCGAACTGCATCGCCCAGGTCTCGGACTTCGGGATCAGAGTTCATCGAGGTGAAGACCATGCCGCTGGAAGCAATGGCGAGGGGACCCAGTAGGAGGAATATCAAACGCGCCTCGATGCCAGACGGATAAAGCAGAGTAAGGAACTGTATGTGCGTAATCTGAGAATAAATGATTGAGTGATATGAAGACGACTTGAAAGAGAAGATACATACGTGTACGAGACCAGATGTGGTACTTTCCATCACGAGCCACCATGCTTCCTGCGTGTTAGTCCAGTTGACACTAGGAACATCCACTGCAACATAGTCAAACATGTATGGCCAACTCCTGCTTCGCTGGTGAGCCTTATGTAAAACTACACCCAGCGTGGCGCTCAGCCAAATGAGCAAGGTGATGACCCCGCAAAGTTGAAGGGCATAGTTGAGGCGAGCAAGGGGCCAATGGTACTGTGCAGTGAAGAGGAGGTGAATAAATAAAACCAATACAAGCGTAAAGACGATTCCAGTTATGAGAATTTGGATGGGCAGCGAGTAAGCCAACGAAGGCTGGTATGGCAAGTATGGATCATGTGTGTACGATGAATTCCTGCAATAAAATCAGACACGCCACACTGATTTTAGCTTAATACTACTTGCCCATTATTCGCATGTGCCCCTAGCACGAGGAAAAATAAGAAAGCTAAGGTTCCCATCGCATTGGGTATGGTCGTACTGTCGCATCAGCGGAGGTGAGTTGAGCGCTCGTCACGGTGATAACGTAATCAAGTTTGGCAGGACCAAATATAGGACACCCGCGGCACCACATGTATATTTATCACACGCACATAATTTCCAGATAATTAATTTCAATTACCTGTATGATTGGCCAAATCAGCGCTAACATTTCTACATATATAGCTAACTTGGACACTAAGCGAGAAACTGACACCTGCACAATAACAATGTATGTTTCCTAATTAATGATACCAGCCGGGACGGGCACAATAATATAGTAGTTGCGCAACTACTTTAGTATCAAGGAACAGGTGACTACTTTTTCGAACACTCGCGCAAATAGCGAGTCAACTAAAATCACTTGAAGCGCCAGCATGCGGCTGCTCCAATTTCAAGTCAACCCCATCAATAACACGACGTACAAGCCCATCACCACCAACAGACCGCGCAATGTGTAAAGCTTGGACAGTTGATTCTAGTTCATATAACCCCTATACTCCACAAGTCTTATTGATCATTACGAGGGCAGCGACACTGGCTAATGATCTAGGGGCATTGGGTCGTGATCTGGCGAAACTAGTATGACTGGGTTCTGTGTAAGAGCAAAACTAGTGGCGCCCCAGCGACTAGCTGCGCCGTTTGTCTGATGCTGAGCAATACTGATCAAGGCTGGCTTATACTCCTATATTCCTCAACTTCTAAACTTCCTGCCTGCTCAGCTGAAGTACTTGGCTTCTCCCAAGTAAAGCTTGGCCATATGCCAACAATGAAACCGAGACTACTTTGTTCACGTTCAGGCGCTAGGAGTTTCACCTCAACCAAGCCACGGATTCCTAGGACAAAGGGAACTTATGCTCATCAATTATCAACAAAATGCCATCCAAACCTATGGTGGCATTTGATAATATTCGACTCGAGTAGCGCTTCAATCCAGACTTGGGAGATATTCTACTTTAATACAATCACAACGTGTTACCAATACGATCTGGCTAGTGGAGCAAACGACCAAATAAATTACCCCGATTTAGACCAAACCTGTTTGCCGCTAACCCAGGTACTCAATACCTCGCCCTCAGGTGTCATAACAACAAGGTCTGCATCCGCTCCAGCGCGCAACGTTCTAATGGGCTATTAGTTAACCTAACCAATATATCATACCTCGTGCACATACCCTTTGCGAGCCTCGATTCCCAGACACTTGGCGGGGTTATACGTCGCACATTTAACTGCTTGTCCAAGTGTGCAGCAGGTAAATGCCATAAAGTTGCGGATACATTTGGGCAACGTCACAACGCTGATATCGAGGTGGTTAAGCATGAACAACCGCGCCGCGAGAAAGATAAGTACCTCCCGGCGAGGGTATCGGTCCCTTCAATAAATAACTTGTCGCCCTCCTTAACTAGTCGTTTACCGTCGCGCCACTCGTGCACACCATCCGGCAAATGGGGATCAAGCATTGACATAGCTATTACGAGGTTCACGTATGCTCGTAGCTAGAATCTCGTTGCACTCACCATCTGTGACCAAGATACAGCCTTCAGGGTGTGCAGTATATGCGAGCTAAGGGGAACGTTAGGCAAGGCGAGACAGAATGACACTGCGAAGGTCCTACCTTGACACTATTTGAATGAGAGTGGATCCCATCAACGATCATACCGTAAAATGGCCGTTCCAAAGGCTCGATGTTATGCGAAACTAATAATGAGCGCATTGGCAATTGACTTCCAAGCAGAGCGGGCGTGACTTACCTGCCTCCAAGGCCGTGGAGGCCGGCCCAACCATTGGAGATCGACCCAATGGTGTCTGGGGCGGAGTAATTAACTCATGGAGCGCCTCAGCACCATGCTTAGATTCGATCTTAGTGGACGAAGACAAATTCACTGCACTAATCCTTTTGAGCAGCGGCCTCCCGTTAGCTTTCCCTGACGTGCTAAGCTGTAGGGGGCGCCGCTTAGAAATGTATAGAGGATCGTGTTGCGGCTCACCTTAGACATCCCTCCCTCTCCCGCTTTACTCGACCCAAGCAACCCGATGATGGACGGGTCACGATGGTGTAATTGTGGCATAGCATTGAACAGGTGAGTAATAAGGCGAGCGCCGCGTGCAACTGCAGCAGTCGCAATGGGCGTAGGCGCGATACTAGTAGCAAAAGTATTAGAATAACATTCAGAGGAGAGCAGAAAGAAGGAGAGGGCGGCGGGTAGCTATCCAGGTACCAGTCATCCGGGTACCAGCCATCCAGGAAAGCCACGAGTGAAGCAATGGGGTGCGTCAATACGTGAAATTTTAGACTTCGCATGAATCGATCGGGGATGCTGAGTCGCCAGAGGGCAGATTGATTCGCAGATGTATGTGAAAGGCGTGGCCAAGCACCGCTTGCAAGCGGAGGCGGAAAAGCTCTAGCCAGTGGACGAGCGCGAGATCTACGTACCTGTGCCCGATTGAAAACACCACGCCTCGTTCCGAGAGTGGAGCCACTGTGCTGATGATTCCTTCAACCTCTGGAGCCGCGGTGATCATCCGAACTCCACCGACGTGTTTCTGAAACAGTGAAGAATAGCGTTGGGTGGTTAGACGCGGAACTTCGGACTCCTTGAACGCCGAGGCTTACGCTGAGCGCTGCAGTGCCATACACGCTCTCTAGGGTCGTTATCCCCTCCGGAGCAGAGAGTAACAAAGATTGAGTATGCGCACCCCGCTTGGCAGGCTGAAGGAATGGGCCTAAAATTTTCCCTAGTCAATCTCCAGACGCTGGTGCATGCCCAAGAATTATTGTCCCCATGATCGGGCAACGCTACCAGATGCATGGACGAACGTGAAGGAACCAGCACACACCTTCAGCATGCCAGCCTAATAGGTGCGCGCCGCGAGGCGTACCCCGTGGGGAAAGTAATGACAAAAGTTTGGGGTAGATATTCCTTTGCTGAGTAACTATGGTGGGAACGAGCCTACGCGCGAGCGTCACTATCCAAGAAGATCGGGCCCATCAGGCAGGCTTACCCGGTTACCCCAGTCTCCACGATACGATCTGCGACGCGAATCAAAGAATCGACGTAATCCCTGTCAGCCCCTAATTCCTGGGCTGGCTCTAGTGGAACCCCTTTGTTGTCATTGTAAATACTAAAGTCAACACCAAAGGCCCCGTTGATTTGAATATCGAGAAGACCAGGCGCAAGAACGGCTCCGTTCAAATCAATGATACGGGACGGGCGAGTCCTGGTCGCAAAAAATGTGTGCTGCGGATGTTTAGGTCAAATATAATCGCTATATACGGTGAAGATCCCTTACTTGTGCATCCAAAATGAGACCAAGCTCAGAGTCGATCCACAAGTCGCGAGAAACAAGAGAACCATCCTCAAGCGCCAAAAGGCAGTTCGTGAAGCAAACCAGATTGTTACCAGTAGCCATTTTTGAGCCGACAAAATCGTAATGTGACGGCCTGATAGGTGATCGATGTAACGTATGAGAATAAAATAGGCGTCACTGTCCAGAGCAAAGTCGGGTTGGACGAAGGTCGACCAGAGCTTGGAGTATTATAACCACAAATAACTATCCCATGCCAGCAATCTCAATAATATCACAAGAATCATCTGCCGGGTAGGCGAACAGTCGGCAAACCCCAGTCGACAGCTCAGCGTGTTTCGAAGCTGATCCCACTTATCACATGACCATCTAGAAAATGCACAGCCACCGACCGGCGTCCGTGTGTCACTTTGTTTACGGACAAAGGGCGGGAAATATTTACGCGTATGTTTTTACTCACCCTAAGTTTCATTGTTATTCGTTTCATTTCGGACTAACTGCCAACCCTTTTCAACGAATTACTTCCTTTTGGGGCGGCGATAAATCCTGCACCCTTCTTTAACACAAAGACTAGCCCTACCTTTCTGCCAAACCTAACAAGCCCAAACGGGAAACCTATAAAGTGTTACGTTCCTCCCTTGCAGCTCATATACAGCCCGTGAACAATTGATTCCCTGCTGGGCGGGGCATTGCTACCAACATCATTTTACTTAATTTCATCTAGACTTAATAACCACGACCCCAATGTCACCTATTGCCACCATACAGGCTTCCTGCGCTAATCTCTCATCAATGGAGTAAGTGCATCCCGGGCTAAACTATTTCGAAGACCTTATCTATTTCCTACATGACAATAGCTATGTCGATGCCTATCCTCATGACACAGCCCTAATGCATGCAAGTTACGATTACCTTGACGCCCAGATCTGCCAATAATATCTTTTACTTACAGAATACATTGATACGCGCCTTTAACAGAATTATAGCAATAGCAATAAAAATTCTCCCTTCAGAAATGGCATCTTTCGCTGGTTATGTAGATGCGTTTTGCGAAACGCTTCGCCGGCACTGCGAAGGTGAAATAGGCGCACGCACACATCACGTTGTGCATGCTCGACTAACTTGCACCTACCCTATCAATGCTAGGCGAGAACACTATTATCTTTCCGCAACTTGCCGGCGATATGTCTTTTGATGGCGCGGACAATCTAGCTGTGCTTTGCGGGCTTGAAAGAGTAGAGGAATGGGTCCAAGAAGTGCTACAGGTCAGGCGTGTGATCTTTGCTGAGCTAGACCCCCACGAATAACCTTGCCACTCATACTTCAGGTGCCAGAAAAGGCAGACCCAGTTGAGTTGATCGCTGCAATGGAGGCAATGGCGCGCCCGTTTAGTGAAAATATGCATGGACAGGTGCGTGCAAAGTCATTACAGCAATTTGCCGCACGCATCAAAAGAGTGAACCATAGCTATTCCATAGGTGAGCCGTATGACGCCCTCGGCGCTCCGTTCATGCTTTTCGGGACCGGAGTTACGGGAATTAGTAAATGGTATGGAGCTACGCTTGGGAAAGTTTTATTTTACTCTGATCAAGCTTTACTAGCGGACCTCGCATGGATCGCGCAGAACTCGAGGATGGAGTATCTGCTACCTTTCATAGTACTCCACCACGACCGTAGTACCAACGAAGTTTGGCCCGGTCTCCCCGATCAAGCCAAGGAGATCATTCCAACGTTCGTAGCGGGGAATATCGAGTACGCAACCCAATAGACTCAGTTAAAGTCCAACTCACCCACCCCATGTGCATATAGGCTCTGGAGCTTCACGCCATTCTACCTCTCTGGGAGCCCACGCCCGCTGTAAGCCAAACTAACACGCTAGATAGCGCTTCATTTCTCCAATCACCGCCGTATGGCTACCTCTCTAAATTTTCTATATGAATATCCCGTATAGCCTAATTCATCAAGTCCAACTGTATGCCCAAGTCACATGACGAGGTATTAATATATACGTATCTAACCACCTAACTGGGTACACTTGGGAAAAACGTTAAATTCCCCACAGCCCAGATTAATCTGTACTGTGGAGCACTCCAGGGATCTCTAGAGGACTCCGATGGACTGCGGAGATAAGTCCCGTGAGAGGCTCGTAGAGATTTGACCGATTCTGTTGAGCACGTTGTGCACTATATCCCGCTCACAAAGGAATGGATTGATTGGCGCGGAAATTCAGTTTAGAATTACAAAACCAAAGAGTGGGAGCACCCGGCATGTATTTCCATCTGGAGGCTGTGAATGTGGCCGCAAAAAATTCCTGACACCGTCGGTGGAGCACTACTCTAGACGCCGACAACCGGAGCTTCCATGACGACGTCTAAATAGAGGACACCGGGCCCAGGACGAGCAGGCCAACCATGAGAATGGGTGTGCTTCCTTGATGGAGTGCGCGTCCTCGCTGCAAAGGCGCTATGCCGAGGGGTAGCGCTCGCATTGTCTAGACAGACCCAACCGTGTCGTGGTGATCCGTGAGCTAGCGCTGCATTTCAACTTCATCGCGTGTATGCGTTTCATCCCACACATGACAGGAGCGTCTGGTGCATGCTAGATGGGACGAGCGTAAGTATGCTGCGCATATAAGTATCTCACTCTCACTTCTCTCTACTCGCCCCTCACACATCCAACATTTAAATCATCTCACAACACAGTAAGCACCAAACACACACTGAACCCATCAACGAGCTCACCTAGCTTTGAAGGCCACTTGGAAACACTTAGCCTACAATGAGCTCTCGTGGAAGCAGCCAAAGCACTCACCAAGCCCTTCCACAACAGGCACCAGTACCAGCACATGTCGGCAACTTGAACCAGTGAGTTTCAATGCCGTTTAAACGGTATTGAATTAGCTAACATGCCGAGCGCCTGCGCACCAAGAACGAACCATACTCCGTTGATAGCCTCCCTTCGGGGCCGGGTGGACATTCAACTGGAAGTTGTTGACGAACCAGAGCCAGCACCCGAACACGATGCTGCAGGTGCAGGTAACCAGGCTGGATCCGGAGCCAACGGGACCGCTGATAACGATACCTAGGGACAGAGCTGGCGCTTCGTTAGGTACTTCGAACTACTAGAGCTATTTCGAAACACTAACTTGTCAAATGATTGTTGCACAGGCTGAGCACAGAGAAGTGACATTGACATCAAAAAACACATAAAAAACATGTAAAATTCAAAAAGCTATCATTTGCAGCGTAGACGAGTCGCTATTCCCGTTATAATGTTAGCCACTTGTAACTAGATAAAGACCCCTCTTCTATGCAAATTTTATCTTCTTATACCATTATGAAGATTGACACCGTAAACAGCTTGAGACATTCTAGATCTCCTTTAGTACAGTCGTGGATAAGGCGGCTCGCTCGCAGGGTTTTTCTAGTTACTAAAGTTACAACCATATATATAGATAATATTAAATGTGCAGGAAACTATTCGAAGGTGTAATATCGCGTCACGTAGCTTCTGATGAATTTATGGTATGGGGATACGCGATTGTATTTAAGTCACGTGAGTTGGACAGGATACGCGTCGCGTGCTAGCGCTCAGCTGCAGACCAACATTTGCTGATATGGTTATTCTTACAAGTCAAATGTTAGGAGATATTTATCTCACCCCCCATCTATTTGATAGTCTAGCTTAGTATCATTGGTGTTCCTGACGGAGCAGCCACACTCATTGAAAATATGATTGGTTCTCCACGTAACCCTTGGTTGAAGGCCATCGATGCGCATGTGTTTGTCCCCTAGTCTCACCAGTAGAAGCCTTTTTTTGCCTGTGGGACAACATTGGACAAGTTCAGAATGTCTGCTCAGGTGATGTGGTTCCCGCAGCTTCTGCAGATCTGTGATATCAAAGCTAGTGTGGCGATGGTGCCTCAGAGATATTGAACTCAATTCATTCAAAAGCCGTATATTGCTGACGTATCACACTAGAATGTTTATTATTTACCGGTATGTATGCCTTCACACGTGTCGTATTTGCAATTAGAGGGTTGGTTTTCTTAAAGTGTACAACGACTAGACGTTATCTATTCAGTAATATTGTGTTTCTTGTCAACATGCATCACTCTCGAAAAAAGCGCTCTTCAGGTGAACTTGTGCTTCGGCGGAATAAAGCTCTCGATCTTGGTCTCAACCTGAACTTGATTATTCCCCCGCTGGTTCCCCCAAGTACAATCGCCCCCGGTTCTCAAAGCCAAAGCACTGAAGATAGCCCCATGAAGACCGAAGGAGCACCGCTATCCCCACCAGCATACTTTGTATATTTACCCCCGGAACTAATCACGAAAATACTTAGTTCGACAGAACTATCTCGACGCGATCTCTTCAACCTCGCTCTTGTCAATCGGCAAGTCAACGAATTTGTCACTCCTTTGCTTTATGAACACGTTCGAGTGCATGCGTCCATGCTACCCACCGACGCATCAGGCGCGTTCTTGGTCAATGCCGATGCCCAACCAGCCATTCCCGCTCACTGCCTCCGACTGGCTCGTGACCCCGAACTCGGAGCACATGTGCGCACCCTCCACGTGTCTGAAATCCACAAACTCCATCGCCCCCTTGTTACCTGCCTGCCAGTCATGATCGACAACATGCCACACTTGGCGGCTTTCAAGTGGGATGTAATATCAGGCATGGACGTGGAGTCCTCCAATATGATCCTGGATGCTGTACGTGACTCGACGGAACTTAGGTCCTTGCGACTTGGGGCTAAAGTTGGCGTTAATTTTGCCGATAATCACATCCAGGTAAGGTAAATATTTGGCTAACTGGGCGGGATACCTCACTTTTTCGCACTTAGATATCCGGTTTCCAGAACCTTCACGACTTCTCTTTCCGCGTCTTAAATTCTATACACGATGATAGTAGGTCCAGAATCATCGAGAGCATCACTCCTTGCTCAATTTTAGTTCAGCTGCGCGGGTTATTATCCAGATCGTTCTTTCTATCGTCGGTGCTTCGCCTGAACTTTCCTCGTTGGATATACGAATCCCTGCCTACGGTTCGATCGGGGATGCTTTGATCGGAGCCCCCTACCGCTGGCCATATCTCACGCGTGTAAGCATCGCCGGCTTCCACATTCCCGAGCCAGTTCTTGCTGGTTTCCTTTCACGACACACTGGCATTCGCGCGTTGCGGCTGGACGTTCGGGGTACGCAGTCCGTAGGGCTCGCTGTTCTGGGAATTCCGCGGCATGCCCTCGCGTCTCTGCGGATGTTTACGGGAACGCTTTCCAACATATTGGAAATCATCGATGAACATTCACTCCGGCGCTCGCTCAAAGATGTTCGCCTGATCAATGGTAGCTGGCTCGGGTTTGGCCACCACGGCATATCAAAGCCAGTTGGGCTTAGACTGTTCAAAGGCCTAGCAGTACACCGTGGGATGCGTACATTGTACATCGATGCTATACCCCTCGACATGGATGTAGAGCTTTTGAAGGCGGCTGCTAACGCATGCCCCGGCTTGGAATCGTTGCGCTTCAGGTGGCCCAAGCCCTTGGAGCAATCATATGTGAGTTTTAATTTTATCGTTATCGTCTTATGTATCAAATAATGTACCTTTTCTGCTCAGGAAGAGTTAGCGCACGCGCTTAGCATCTTTCCGCGCCTTACTACTGTTGCGGTCCGTGTCCCTGACCTGAGTGATACTCTCCACCACTCCGATCCCACGCCTCCGCCTCTAGTCGATCCCAATCCCCAGATTGCTCCAAGCAGTCGCAAACGATACGAACTTCCCAGGGTCGCTGCGCCTCAGCAAAAGTTTGTCCTCCTCCCAGTCCATGTCGAGGAAGGAGATGGCGTACAAAACATCGCCGGATGGATGGTTGCACACGTTTGTCGAAGACTTGAAGTATTTCATATTCTCCCTCCCATCCGTAACGGAGAGGTGGTAAAGACTGTGTCTGGTTACACTGTGAGGATTACTAGGTGGGCCGGGTACGACTTATGCGATGTGGAAGAGGCTTCGCCTGCGGATGCTGCGTTAGAACAGGAATGGAGCGACGAACTTGTTGATGAAATTTGTTTGGGGTAGCCTGATGGGACGAACATTTTGTTGGGGTATTGGGAACATCGCGCTTTGGGACTATGATAATTGATGTATATTCAGGATTCACGCCTTCATGACACATGTGATATATTTGTTCAATGCGATATTGTAGATAATGCTGCTTCCTAATCGCATGTAATATACAGCTCTTGAGCTCACACCACATCCACTTTTTGTATTGCTTTGACGTTGACTGCTACAACTATTTAATGGACGAAAATAAAGTCTGGGAGTACACTAAGCGTCGATACGTTAATGAGGGGTTCCACGACTTACCTAGTCGTTTGTTTCCTTTATCTGTCGTGGTCTCGAGATAGTGCGCCTTCTCTTCGCTGCTCATCGCATTCCATCGAGCAGCTTTCCATTTATTACGCCTTATGTAGTATTGCTTGACCAGGAAATATAGGACAATGTTCCAAGCCGTTATTGCGGTTAGTACCTTGTTTCCTTTGCTACCGATGCCGAAATGGAGTTAAATAGCTGCGCCCGATGCGTAAGAGCGACGGACTTACTGATAGAAAGGCTTATCATCTTCATTATAAATATGCGTTGCGATAAGGCCGCCTGCTTGCACAAATATATTGTAGAGTGCGGCTGAGACCTAAAATCATAGATTGGATGAAGGTATTACACGGGGCTCATAAAAGCGTACCGTGCGCGTCCGGACCGTGTTCGAATTTTGGCTATTCCATCCCATCAAAATTGGGTGCGCATAGGGATGCCCAATTACAAGCGTCAGTAACGTAAAACGAACCCATGGGCCTGTGTTATCGGGCAAAATAGACAATGCAAAGAGAAAGGGGAGCTCCCAAACGGTTCCGAAACATGCAACTAACGAACGTTCGTTGGTTATGCGACTGAGCTATTCGTGGTGGTTTTAGCCTTTGCGTAGATCTATAACTTGAAGGGAGAAAACTAGGTGACATACCTGGGATAATAATAGATTATTGATGATAAAAAGAACGCTGGAGGGGATAGTCAGCAGGTTTGTATTGAATGTATTAAAGCCCAGTTTGCGCAGGGTCAGCGTTAAATACGCATTTGGTGGCCCGCTGGAACCGTAACAGTGATATTAATTAGATATTGAATGTATGACATTAAGAACGACTTACGCTGGAATGGGTACAGAGAGGCCAAGGAGATATATACCCCAATTATCGTAGTCCTTGATGGAGGCCCAAAAGTCAGACCAATGCAAGGCCTGGCGATTGTGCATATCTCCTTTGGATGGGTCATCCCTGAAATAATTGATAAGTGTCGGGGTTTTAATGGGCATGGTGAAGAGTTACCTGAGTATCCGATTGACCATAATTATCTCTTCCCGTTCTGTGAACCAGCCATTTTTTCCTCGAAGAACTCCCTTGGTTTGCGTGGGGCTCGCCGGGAGCCAGAAGAATGAAAGGATCCCTATTGAAGCAGTCATAGCACCTTCGATGAGGAATAGATAGCGCCAGCCCTCCCAACCATGCAATCCACTATTGGAGCATACTCAGCCTTGGTTCGATTTGAAAGCAGGTGAGATCCAAACTACGCACCGCATGTGTAGAATACCGTACCCAAGCAAGGCGCCCGAAATATTCGTCAACGTAAAGGACACCCAAAAGACTGAGAGGCGAACGGGGAGCTCTTTTCCCGTATAGAAGTAGGAGAGGAAAAGAATCATATCTTCCAAAGGGGACGTAAGTATTTGTTACTCAAGCGCATAATACCTGGGACCCCAACCAGGAATGAATCCGCCCTCTAGGATACCTAATAAACAGCGTGTGACGAAGAAACTGCTGCGACCATTAAGTCTGCATTGTGACATGGCCACAATGGACCATGCCACTCTGTAAGCACGCTGTGAATATAACGTCCTAAATGTAGGTGCAATTAATGATCGGCTTACAGTTGTATCGGAAGCCATACATCTGGCCCGATTCGTTTAGAGACGAGCTGGGACGGAAGTTCAGCGCACATGAATGATAAATAGAAAATCTAGACACGGAAACTAATATTTCAGTGACGGGGGGGTACGTGAAGATAATGTCCTACCAATTGCCCGTTATTGTAGTCATTAGTATTAAGTTTCAAGTCCTTCAAAAGGTTGTCCGAAAGGGCAGCAGAAATGTTTCCTTCGCGGATGGGTGCTCGTTGTTATCTTAAAATGATTTGCATTAATTGAAACGACCAACCTCGATCCAGTTGTAATGCAAAAAACATCACACAGCACCATGACAGAATCCTTTTGTCGACTTTTCGTATGAGGCTTCTCTCTTCGGCCTCTGTCCAAGTTGCTTTGGGGTCAAATCTGGCGGAATCAAACTAAGACTCTAGTCAGAATAAAAACCTTGGTACTTCGGACTTACCGATGTATACCTTCATACTCTTGAATTGGCATAAAATATTTTCCCAGATTGGGGTCGTCAAATACGTGGCCGACGCGATTGGGAACCCCAGGAGTTTCTACATCTTCGTATCCAAGTGATTTATTTTGTTCAAGTGGGCTAGACTTTTTGTTGTCCAAGCTTGAGGTAGATGCAGACATGGGCGTGGAACTTTGTGTCATAGACCGGTCCTCGATATAAAAAACGGAGGAACTCCAAAGGGGGCAGCCAATGCATTCTATAACGGCCAAACCAGCAAGCTTTTATCCCTGCGATTATCTCTTCAGACTTTGAAGAAGTGGGGCGTCTGCTGCTACTAACGACAACATTTGGTTAGCGAAGCACAAAACGATGTGGTCAGGACCCATAGTAGGCGTCGAAGGCTGAAATGAGAATCCATGCAGAATTATCTAATTGTGTAAGTTTAAGAGTGAATTGATTGTTTTTCAAGGTAATAATATAAATGTCGATCCAAGGGGTAGTCAAAAGGATTGCGGGGTCGCTCCGTATATCAATTTGATGTTAGCTCAGAGCTCGTAGTGTACAGCTGGTGTTTCTATTTTGAAGTGGATGCAAAAACAATTAGTTATTGCGACGCAAGTGTTAAGGTTTTTTTTTGCTGAGATCAGGTTGGCGATCCCGCGCAAGCCGACGATAGATCGTTTACGATTAGAGGGGCTTCAACGGCTACCCAATATTTGTTTATTAGCAAAATCCAGTAGGTCGTATTTGTGGACCGACGTGTCCAATAGCCCGGAGAGAGTGGTAAGGTTTACTGGACAGTTTGCGTCGGGATCTCCCGATTGATGTCATGTGACGCCTGATGTCATCCGCTGCCAATTGCAAGTTCCAGCTCTGTAAATCTGCCTTCGCAGGCTGCGGCGTATAGCGCCCGACATGTGGGGAGCAGAGCCGAATAGCGGGCGCGCATTCGACCACCACACTAAGCGTCATTAATCCTGCGCCTTTGTCCGGCAAAAACGTTCCAGAGTCGACCACCATCCCAGTTACAGGCTACAACATAGCTTTTTGCTTTACCGTATACCACTAGATCGTATTCAATTTACACAATACACGTGACTACTTTAGGATTTTTACCTTGTGGCCACGTCAACACGCGGCAAAATGGCCATAGATCTCCGGCTGAAATACTTCGCGGCCGGTGTACGCATGCCACCCTCCGCAAGACTCCACATTACTATCGGGATCCAGTGTCTTATAGCAGCTTTCTACACACTCGCGATTACTTCGCGTCCTCGAACAACTGCTGTGATTCGGACTTTACTTGGACTTTTAGCGTGCTTTATTTTTTACCATTGCACGTTCCACCCATATGGCGCGCCAACGCGAGGCACAGATACGGCCATCGGTAGTATAGGGCTTTATGGTATCATGCGGGCGATTGATGGATGTTTCGTCGATCTAATCGTCGGCGTTCATTCTCCACCAAGGTGGGTCGTTGATGGCAAGGTCTTGCCCCTCCCAACGACCATTCGTGGACGATTTGCATATGCAATCGACTACCTCCTCTCTCTCCAGGGTACAAGCATGTTCAAGAATACCACGTGGGACTGGATTTTGCCTTCTACCAAGCGGCGACTCCCACCGCCAAACACCCCACGGCTAGTTTTCATCCGGTCCTCACTATGGTCTCTAGTCCAGCAATATCTCTTATATGACGCGCTTGACGCGATCAATAAGTCTCGAATATGGGATACCCGGCTACCACATCCTATTACAGATAGCGGGCTGAATATATTTGAGCAACTTGTCTTCGCGTTTTCGGTCTGCGTGACCACAGCGCTTAGTATCACAATTACGGAAACTTTCGCGTCAATCATCGGTGTCGCATGTGGGGCACCCATAGAAGCATGGCCACCCTTGTTTAATAAGCCATTCAGCGCCGTATCTTTGGCGGACTTTTGGACCAAGTACGTAGCGCCTTGGCCCCACATCGTATCATGATCTGATTCTAATATAAACCATCAATAGTCGTTGGCATTCTATCTTCCGCCGTACGTTTGACCGACTTTCCTTGGGTATTTTCCACGCCTTTAGAATAGCCCATATGCCTCTGCCTGCACATCTCCGTAAAACGGTCCGAACAGTAACCATTTTTGGCCTATCGACAATGCTTCACCTATTGCTCATGTACCGACTACCAACATCTGAAACGCATTACCACCCTGCTTTTTTCGACGGGTCCATTATGAAGTTTTTTTTGTCCCAGCCCATAGCATTACTAGCAGAGAAATTCATTGTCCAGCCACTCTCGGGCGGTAATTTATGGGTCACACGGATTTGGGCATGGACTTGGATGCTCTATTCCGGGAGGTGGTGGGCGGACGTCTGGATTCGTCGCGGCATGTGGGACCAGGGAGAAAAGGTAGTTGGGTATTCCCTCGTAAGAGGGTTGTGGAACGGTAACTGGGTCCCTTGATAGAATGTCCTCTTGACCTCTATTAGATATCGTAAATATACCCTTAAGGCACTTGGCTCGCACTCAAAGATACATAGAGATTATACAATAGAACTAGTAGAATACATATGGATAAGTAGGTACATGGAATTCGCGAGCTGAGAGCTAGTATGCAACCTCAGTGTCGGGGCGTGAGATTCCCCAGATTTGTCTATATTGATGACGGCTCCCTGCCACACCCTCAAGACAAATATCAACGGCCTAGCATTTCTCCAATAAACCTCGCATCGTTATAAATTAGAACGATTTGCGGGATTTTATTTAAACCACTCCAAATCGTCCTCTGCTTGAAAAATCCAAACTCTATGCCCAGGCCTGCAAGTACAGCAGAAAAATCGATCGAACGTGGAGTCCGATGAGGAACGGCTGAAAACTCCCCCAGGAGCTAATGTGATAGAGAGCTCCCACGCCGCGCGCGGTGGCGTGAGAGGCCAGCGGAGGCGCCGAGATGTGTTCATGGACGCCCACAGGTCAGATAATAAATCCTTATAAGTACTAGGCAAGGACCTGGGACACTCAACAAAAAGTAAAGATCCACTCAGCAAATCTACATATGCATATAAACATGCGCATAGAGCCACAGGAGGGCAGAGCAAGACACAGGAAGCGCACGCGACCGACTAATAAGTGGGGCTTTGCCCACTTTCGGCTGTCACTAGGCACTTGATTGAAATCATTACTACGCGACCATCGCGCACTGGCTGATGTCCGACGCCGCACTTGATGACAGCTCAACAAAGTGGCTAATGCAATCGATTAGGTACTACTCCCTCTCTAATGGCACAGCTGCAGGTTCGAGGCTATAGTTATCTGATTTAGCTTTTCTCTATTCAGAACGGAGGCTATCCAGGACCTCCGAATCTAGAACCCGGGGTCCCGGACCTTGGGGCAAGAGGGTGGGATTATGACATGTGATAAACAGCAATAAGTTTACGTGATATCGATTTAACTGAGTGCTTGTATCACCCCGAGCCACCCGCCACCCCGTAGCATATATTATTATATATATATTTATAGTTTCAATATCTTTTTGCCCCTCTACGGTATGTTTTATATCGTCTCTACCCGGTCGTCATAGCTATAGGGGTATGCCCGTTACTGCGCTTCGCGCCACCGTTCCAGGTTCTTTATCACAACGGCGGGCAGTGTCGCCATCGCGCTCGGCGTTGTCTGCCGTATATCCAAATAAATTAGGTTCCGCCGGAGCGGGAAACCTGATGTCATTTCCCAACCTTGGGCAGAGCATTCAATTTGTATGCTAAGGCTCTATGCCAGGCTATAGGTAAGTATCGTATTAAATTATTAGAGACCTCAACTATCATTACTCTTTGAGAAGTGAAGGCCCAATTTCACTCGTTAATCGGTCAAAATCTGCTTCAAAAATTCATAATGTGCCATACAGGGCGGACATATCATATGTATGCGTGCGCCCAAGTACCCATTGATTAACCGACTGCGCTCTTTCGAAAAGTAGTGGCCCTATAATTAGTTTGAATGTTACGCCTTGGGGTGGATTACATTCCGGATCCCTCAATGATTTCAACTCTATTCTTTCATTCCATCTCACAGTATGCCAGACGCATATAGTCGGGCACATAGAACCTTTGTTCCGCTGCTACGCCGCCGGCTCGCTACCTCACGTGCGTCACATAGAAGCACAATCCCCATAGCTCAACAGCGCAACCGCCCAGTAGCTATAGGAACCCATGGTAGAAAGGTACCGAACTTGAACGCCCCCTCAAGGTGAGAGTTGTGGGTCCACTTGGTGGAATTTCTTCAACTCTACACACATCTCAATTCAATATATGCGTTAGCATTCCCAGCACGTCCACGAAATTATGTAAGCACCAACTCTGTCTTCTCTGACCACTCGCATTCAAACCTCAGCTCAAAGTCTCGGCCCATACCTGAACCTCACACTGCCTCAAGGTGACTCGGCGCCTGAATAATCTCGCCCACGCGAACGATATTGGTTCTGTTAAAGTTCATTCGGCGGTGGAGAAATGTTCCCGTTTTATCATAAATATTTATAACGGGGCCCGGGCAGGATCGGGTCATCATGGAACCTTTCTTCTTACAATTAAATGGCCTCTAAAAATGGGTTGTAGATTGGTGTGGGTGTAGAAATGATGTGATGTTCATTCCAACGTGCGCCCATCGTATTGATGCATTGCGGCTCAATAATCAGCACTTCAATAAGCAAGGATGGATGAACCTGGACTAACGAGGATGTATGCATACATATCCGTGATCCGATGTGCTAGGCGAACCTAATACCGAGCGACCCTATTGCCCGAGCCCGATTCCCGTTCTTTCATCGGGCCCGGCCGCGCGCCCACAACACGCGATATCCTCTCTTTATCTTTTCTGGGCAGCTATTCCCGTCTCGGGCACACAGATATCTCTGCCAAGAACACAACTAGGGAGCCGTTTGGCACAACGTCCAGACAACATTCCCTGCCAACTGAGATAATATATCATGTCCAACCTACCTCCGCACTTATCCCTCATCTCCTTCCAACAACCTCTACATTTCTCCGGAGTAGTATGTTCCATAGTGACAGCCTGCGAACTTACCCCATACGTCTCTGATCAGCGTGCCTCAAGCGTGAATTCCGTTCTCGACCGCGCCTCCTTTTTCGATGATGACGATTTTAACATTCCCATTCCCTCTGATGACATTATCCCGACGGCTGTTTCCGGACAACTCGATCAACCAACTCATCTCGCGCAATAGATCAAAGATATGGTCCCTTGAGTGGAATCGCCATGGTCATTGTGCCCGACTATTGATATTAACTTGCCTCTTTCGATCTTAACGATTCGTCCGCCGCGATTTACGTTTTTTTTTTTTTGGCAAGAACGTACTATTGCGCCGGCGAAATCTCGCCAGTAGGAATGTCAATGTTTCCATTCTGTTGGTACACTCTCGCCCTCTCAGCTATAGATCTATCGGGGCTCGGACATGTCAACAGAGCCCCGCACGGAGCGAAGCCTAATTATCTCCACTTCTCCACCCCCTTCCAAATGCAATATCTTCGGATCGACGGTTATTCCACGTGCGCCAAGGGCTCAAATTTAAAGTCCAGTACAGTATAGCAACCCAATCCAAGCATCATGGCAAAAGGCTGGAAAACGTAAACCCTAATACATGCTATGGATACTCGTGTGGTGTGTGTTTAGGTTCTCACGGGTCGCCGGTTGTGCATGTGGGTTTGAGACGAGTTTGGCATGGGTCGGAATTTGTCGAGTGTGAGGTGCGAACGCTGTATGAACTAAATGCCTCATCCCGGACGAATTGTGGGTTCTTGAGACTGGGGATCTGCCATATCTGAGTGGTTCTTCCTGTGGGGTTGATCTAATTGCCGGCCCGGGACGGGGCGTCCGAATCGGCGGGCGGGAGGGCAGGCGGGATACTTTGACTTTTGGCCATGAGCGTCTAAAATGGAATGGAATGGTACCCATCGAGACACTATAGAGAGGAGAGCCTACTGTATCGGAAAGAGTGCGACAATAGAGAGATCTAGAGACATCACAATAGAAGTCGAACATTCTCAAGACGCTCGTGACTCGGGTGTACCTTTTTTCTGGAGCGACCCACCTTTTGGCCCTAGCACAGAACATACGAGATTTCTCGCGTGCGCTTACCGAACGCTCATTGCCGGCCAAAGCCCGTGTTGTGCGGGATGTTGTCCCCGCGGCTAGATTTGGACCCGGCGGAATCAAATGGAATGTATTCTGTGGGTGAAAAACTAAATTTACGAGTCAAAGAGGTCTAGAGCTTGGGCGTGCCGGCACCGGGAGCTCCTGGAAAGAACATATCAAGTGCACGCGAGCATCGAGTTCCCTTGCCGGTGGGCCCATGTGACCTTATCTCTTGGGCGGCTCCAAAATGGGTGAAGAGAGTACGCCCTTGTCGCCCAAAGGCTATTGCAATGGACGTACTTCCATACTGGGCCGCAGCATGGCTTACACGCAGCATCAGGTGTGGGGGAATTGAGATCATGTCGAGTCCTGCATCGTGTCTAGGTCTCACCTCCAAGTCGGCGAATAACGTGCTCTGGATGGGCAAGTTTGAGCGTCAAGAGTGGGTTCAAGTATCTTACATTTTTGCGTTTAAGAAAAACGTGCCAAATGACGTAACCGAGGTCGCGCTCAAATGAAAACGTGTTATCGAGAGAGAGAAACTTTATACAATCTCGACTAGTGTACTGTAAAGCCCGTAAATACAAGAATACCCAATCAGACACCGGACACAGAACACATAGAATGCACACGCCCAAGGGGCTACAAAGCAATGAGACAAGCAACGAATAAGTACACTAAAGGCACAGACACCGCACCCCGGGACAATAAATAGCACCAAGAGAGGGGGCATAGGATATTCAACATTTTCAAGGCGTATTCGCATAGGGAAAGGCTATAGGCTTTCTTTTACTTCTACGGACCAGCGACCTTGGCCGCCAGGGCTGGGAGGTACGACGGCGACTGTCATTCTCCGAGTGCCCGGTGTGGGGTTTCGCTTGGGGGCAGAGATGGGAAGTGAAGCGCCAAAGATATCAGAATCATAGTCGTACGACATATAGTCGCCGGCGAGCATCGCCATTGTGTTGTCTACGTTTGGCTCGGGCCAAGCCGAGTCGAGGGTGCTGATGCTGGTGGAGGAGGGGGATGAAATGGAGGACATGTCGGATGAGGAAGAGCTGGGATTCGAGTTGGAGACGGCCAGGACGACATTTCGGGCATCTCGCTCGTCGACGTCCATGGAAAAGTTGAAGTCTTTGATGTCCGTGGGAATATCGAGGTTTTCGAGGCCTTGGACCGTCAGAGTGCGGGTGGCGGGGCTTTGTGGCTGGGGGGCAAGGGACACTGCCGCAAAGTCGTCCTGGTCGAGGTCGGTGGGCGGAGTGAGCCATTCATAGTCCGAATTTGTGCGGGGAAGGACGAAATCAAATGTGGACGAGGGCTGGGGGGCCGATGGAGTGTGGAGCGACATTGGCGCAGTGCGTGCGCGGGCATTGTTCATTCCAGATGCCAGAGGCTTTCCCAAGAGCGAGAGCGAGATCATGAGGACCTATTGAAATGTTAGCAAACCGAGGTGTGTTCAGCCTCGAGGCATACCATGAGCGCAACAGAGCCGGTTCCGTGTTTTTCCTTGGACTCTTTTTCGCGGCGAGAACAAGGCTCGGAAAGCAATAGCGAGCCGTCTTCGTCTTCAATCTTGGGGCAAATCTCACGCTGGGCAAGGCGCGCATTCTCAGCCGTCAGCTGGGCGTTTTGGGCCGAGAGTTGGGCGTTCTGGGCAGCAAGCTGGGCATTCGATTCGCGCAGACAAGTCAGCTCAGAAATCACATCCTGAGATGGCTCTGCCTCATCCGACTTGAGTTTCTTCGACGGAGACTGGGAAAGTCCCGCTTTCAGGCGCGCATTTTCTCGCTCGAGATCCTGGCAGTGTCTGCGGAAATGAGCACAATTCGGGTAATTAGCTAATCACATACCTCTCGAGCTCCTCAAACTCCTCGCGCTTTCGCTGCCGACTGAGGAATGCCGCCGCCCGGTTTTTGACCAGGCGCGCCTCTCGCTTCGAGAGTCCAGTGACATCGGGGGGGACAAAGTCCTTGGACGAAATCTGGGTTCGCGCTCGTTTAGGGGCGGCTGCTGGGGCCTGTGGGGCGACTTCTTGCTGCATGGACGTCGACGAGGTGGAGGACGAGAGTGAGGGAGTCGGAGACGGAGACGCCGGCCTCTTCAGGGTGTTCCGGCTGCGGAGCACCGGATTCAGGGTCTGTTCCGTTCCGAGCATCTCGGCGCTTGTTTCCGCGACGCTCACAGAGTTCCACCCAAACACAGTGTCGTTCCGCGGCGGTGCGATATTCGCAAGCGACACAAACCCAGACCCCGAGCTCGAACTGCCGCTTGATGAAGATGGCCCTGCGCCAGAGAGCGCCGAGAGTGATGGCGAGACGGGCGGTGATGGAATCTTGAACGAGTTTGGATATGCGTTCTGGTTCAGCGCCGCTGCAAACTGCTCGGCTCCAAATGGGAATTGGGGAGCACACGCTGGGGGAACCCAAGAGCTCGAGTTGAACCGGTCGTTGAGCGCTGCCAGGAGCTGTTCGTGGTCTTCATAATAAGGCGTCGGGAGTCCCATGTGAATCGGGAGCGCCATGGCAATTCGTGCGGATTCAAGCGGGTGGGATGGGGCAAATGAGCTGGGCGCGTCCTTTTATCAGCTTGTCCGGTCGTCTAGATGAATGCGGAGTGTGGGTTTCGTTTCGGCGAAACCGAGGCTCTTTTCGGCGTAGATTCAACTGCCTAATTCAGCAACTCTGATGCCAGCCGGGGATCGGATATTCCTAGCCTATCCTCTCGGTTCGCAACAGATGAGCGTAAACAAGGTGCTTTGAGTCCGAGAGTGAGGTTCCACCCCAATGTTGCTCCCATCTCACTCCCCTCTGGTAATTATATACCGCACTGCATCGCATTCCACCAACCTTTTCCAATCACCGATTCGTTTTCACCCATCACTCTGGAATCAAACCCGATACCGTTCCCTGGAAAGAAATTACGAACGTGCCCGCGGATGATCAAGGACCCAAGCATGCGACAGAACATCCCACTTACTACTGATCCCGCTGACCTCGCGTGATCCTAGTGACCTCAATGTTTATCCCGCCTTCGGTCCGCCTGTCAAAGCCTTCCGAAGCCCCGGGCATACTTCGCTCGCACGTTGTCTTCTGCACTCACATGGCCTGGTCTCGTGGACTGAGCCAATATTCACGCTGATGTAAGACATGATCGTCGATCCCTCCTCCCCTTTCCCTCATGCCTCCTGCATATCTCAGTCGTGAGGGATAACGAGTGGGTCCCCTCAATGGAGCTGCCGATTATCTCCCAACAGCCTGTCATCACTGGGCCGTGCTCTCACGGCAATTCCAGCCTCTCAGACCCTTGATGCGCGCATACAGCCCACTATCAACGAGGCCCACCTGCTCACAACCAAGCGAACACGAGCGATGAATAGCTCGTATGGTTAACATTGCTCGGCAGACCTCGGTGATCCGAGCGAGCCGTCACCAACTGATCCGTCGACCCCGTACTGGCCGACCATGTCAGTCGTCGGCTTCTGCCCGATACAACCGCTCTTGTTCTAAGCGGCACTGATAGATATCCATCCACGTTAACCGAGTGCAGTGCACACATGCCGCCCAGTGTCAACGATAAACAATAGCCGCCCGCCGAGCTCAACACAGACAGGGCGCACGCGGAGGATCCCCGCCATCACATCACACATCCTGACTAGTGTAGTTTCTCCGCATATCACGGACAAAGCCGTCATTTCTTGACCATGGAACAAGCTTGCTACCCGCCCGCGCAGTAGTGAATACCTATCTTGTGTAACCTTCCGCCCGATATGCGTATCCCACCGCCCACACATCCGTATCTTCTCCTGTCTTGAATGAAATCGCGCTCACGAACCTTCCGGGCTCCAGGTTCCAGGCAACAAATTGGTTTAGCGTATAGGGTTCTCAGGGACTGGCATGTGGTGGCTGTGTCGAGTCCAGCCGGACCGTGCGGGGTTTGGCAACGGGCCGCTTGGGGAATCGAAGGCTTGGGTGCTTGTTTCAAGAGTGGGTCAGGTGCACTCATCTCGAACGGTTCTCTCGTGGTATTAATCGCTCAGTAGCAGGCACCGCCGGAGTAACATAGGACTTGTATCGGGTTGATCAACGCTCTCGGGCAGAGCCACTTTGGGTACAGTGATTAGAGATTGTAGGTTTTTTTCTATTCGGGCTTGGAAGGTTTTAGATTATCGAGTTGAGGCTAAATAGCCATGCACATCTTTGTAAGAAATGACGCATGTGATCAAGACTATGGAATTACCAAGTTAACCTTGTCTGACTAGAATTTCAGCAAAACCAAACCAGTGTCGGCGCATCGAAAAATATGTAGTTGACATTGGCGTTGCTGTGCTGACGCCGCGGGTTGCAAGTGGGGGCACGTTAATTTCAGACGAGGTCTTCCTGGTCTCCACAAAGGTTCTGCTCTGAGGATGTGTTACAAATAATATCCCTTGCCCACTGGAACTTTCTTTTGACAGCCCAGACCTCTGCAGATCGGACGGAATGTAAAGCAATCAGAAATGTCGCAATTTCAGGTTCCCCACCCCCGCATATAAGCATCTAAACATGTAGACTCTACAAGTGTAGGTTTTCGTGCGATGAAAAACAAGAGGCTTGGCTCGAATGTGGCGTCTAAGCGACTGAAAATCCTTGGCTGAACTTTGAGTTTATGCAATAACAAAAACAAGCTACAAGGGCCTCTAGTTACATTGTCCCGCCATACTACGACTGTTGCCATACCGCTGACTACAAAGCATCAAAACAGCTTACATAGACAGATTTTGTGGTCGGACAAAATGGCAGGTACCGCCGGTAGAGTCCAAACACACGATCCCTGATGATGAGCTTTCAGTACCTGGACGAACGTCAGGGCACGTTCGTCTTGCCCTTGCGTGCGTTATTTCAGCCTTTCTAGATGGCCAGACATGGCCCTGCAAACGTTCTCGTGGATCGTTGGCCGTTTAGAAGATCGAGCCTCGGGACTTTGTTTGATGTGGGTTGAGAATTCGAAGTGATGGATATTCTGAAAAACGCCCTCGGAGAGTCGGCTATGGTTACTTGTTGTGGGTATCAATGCTCAAAAACAAATGCTCGAGTGATCCGTGCGCGATAAAAGTTATCTTGTGCGTGTAACGCGCGTGTCTATTTGATTAATGAATCGTACGGACGCCACAATAACATGCATCGACTTGGAAATATTTCAATATCTTATGTGAAGGTGTACGAATTTTATGGTGAGGTCTTTTTGAACCCGGACATTGAGTGTGCCGGTCATTGGTTGTAGATATGCACACCAACGATGGTAAATGTCACAAAAAAGTACTCGGCTATGAGGCAGTTTCGAGCGTCTGAGAACTGTGGGGGATTGTAGGGTGGCTGAATTTCCCGAGGTAACACCCGAGGCAATAGCTCACCTTCAAGATAGGAAGGTAAACGCGTGTGGGACAAAAGTGGCAATATAAAATATACAAGTGGAGAAATTTCGAATAAGTAGTTATCTGGCGGAAACAAAGTTCCTGACAAGTTCTGGCCAAGTCTTTAGGCCTTACGTTACCACCTTGCGTGATAATCGTGTTATCGGCACATTCCAACAAAATAGTCGCAGTCTGAAAATACATTGACAGGTCTTGCGAGGCGCTGCAGCCAGTTGGGGATATGTTCACTTAATGGGCATATGAAGAGGCTTTGTAATAGTGTACCCGAGCTGATAGTTACGCATATGCATATGGCTGGCCGGTCGGAGTAATTGATGACTGGAAATACCTCGTCAGTCCGCCACCGGTACCAGACGGTTTGGGATATTACATCTATTCTTGCTTGTGGAATACAATTACAATATAGATGGACCCTAGGTTGGGCTAAGAAAATCTTACTAGTTAATCATACAAATTCATCGTTGGGGCATATCGTGAAACATAGCTCTTGCACAGGCGAGCTAGCACATGCAACTCTGGGTAACCATGTGGTAGCGGGGCCCAAGGTCCACGGAGTAGATTCTGCCCGCTGGAACCTTGTTATAATACATTCGGCCAGTGGGGACCGAAAGCATGCGGCAGCCGTTTCAGCTTTCTAACCGGTACCGCCATGGTTTATATTCTGGCAGTGCATGCGTAAGCTATGACAACCTCGGCCATGGAGCACTTGCAAGTTTGAAATTTCAGCGCGTGTTGAAAAGGCTGGTCGTCTGTAGACCGACGATAGTTTAATTTGTATGGCAGTGGTCTATATGACAAAGCCAGCCGATCAAAATGCAGCTCTCCCTCGGCCTACCTGTGGATACGTAAGTGTGATAGTCCACACGAGGCTATGGTGCGGGCGCTTGTGCATGAGATCGGCACCGAGAATTCGTGTGGGGGGTGATGGTTCGCCAAACGGGGTTGTCCCGCGGGGAGATTCGGAATACCACAAAATGGAATTTTGCGCAGCTGGAAGTTCGGAATCATATCCTCATGGGTTACACCGATCGAAAAAGTTTGCTGATCGAGCTACCAGTTCCGCTTTGTAATAATACCGTAATACTCTAATCGTTTCGAAGCTATCCTTGACTTCTACTGGTTATTGGATGGGTGAAGGTGATCGAACTTGAGAAAACCCCACTCCGTGGTTTGCATGGTTGGGTTTAAGTTAGACTTGATGAGAAGATTGCTGGTAGGTTGTGAAGCTTCGAGCTGGTTATATGCATAAGTGATAGGTATTATCTATGTTGTGTAATGAGAGTTCATTCACCAGATTATCTAAAATCGAAACAATGAACGTGAAAGTAGTCATTTTTTAAAAATATTTGAGCGCATGCCGAGGCTTCGGGAACACAAGAATGAGGGAAATTAATTACCCAAAGGTATCCAAAACGGACGCGGGTATTCGGGAGAGAAGATCTTTTAAGCCGGAGTCTAAATATCTAATGGCATATTCTCATAGCCTGTATGGCCAAATTCAGTGAATGGTAAGGGGTTTGGATGGCCATGCAGACTTGACAGGGGTTCATGATATGAACAACGTTGAACACAAATCATCTTTGACGTTGGCGCGCACAGTGCCGAAATGCAATACAGTACGAGATAGTTTAAACATCAGCTTGTGTTAACGGCAAAGGCACGCCGCTAGCTACCGCCTGCCGCGGCAGAGCGCTTTGACTCGGCAAAGAAGCTGGGCGCTTATATATTGGTGCTCTGTCAGCATATGGCACGTGGTGTGACTTTTTTTTTTTTTTTTTTTTTTTTGGTTGCACGTGGTGTGACGTAGGCTTTGAATTGATCAATGTTCTTGCTGTGCCACTTACCCCACTCCAATGGGCAACTGCTCAAATTCGCACAACATAGTTAATATCAGTTACTCACTTGCATTTGGAAGAATTTTGTTGCATTATCACTATCACGATGATAAGATATTCTATCATTTGTTTCCTACGATTATGAGACGACTTGGCAGTACTAGTTACACCCGCACCCATCAGTCCAACTCATTGTCGGCATGCCATTACCTTGCTGCAGTGTTTCTGTGGTTCTTGTGGAATTATGTTACTGGGTACAGTATATAATTCTCATCGTTCTTTCCCCCATTGTATAGACCTTGTTCCTTGTCTGGTTCTTTTTCGAATTCGGATTATCCGTGGGGACTTGTAGTTGGCGACCAATAATTTCGCTGTCTGGCTTCTACGCGATGATATTCCTTTTATTGACCGGACTATCTCTGATAATACTTTCTGCGGGATTTAACCTTGGTACTACTTCAGCTCGAATCGATGGAGAACCTCGGGGGGGAGCTCTTCCTTTTGGGAATGTGACTATTCATGGAAGCGTGAGTTCCTACTTCTGATCGAGCTACGAGGTCTGCTAATAGTATCTAATTATAGATGAAGCCGACAAGTCTGGTTTTTCCGGACGGTTTAACCCTCTCGTTATATTCCATGCGTGACCGAAATCTTTCTGTCGAAAGGAACGACAAACCTTCTGCGCCGGGGGAGTATGTAACACCGATGGACCCCACCGCTATGTTTCTAGGCTCTAGCTTCTGGACGGCGATCAATAGCCATAGCTGGGTGCTGAAATTCGATCAGCAAAGCACACATGGTACGCAGTTACCACTAAGGTTGGGGCTGATGCTAAATTATTATTTTCAGATGTAGTCACAACGATCGAAGTACCATACAACCCTGTGTCTCTCGAGGTCGCGGGGATTAGCCGTGACAATATTTTCCTTGCCAAGTATGATGCTTCGCGTGCAGGTTGGGTCATTGACACTACGAAAAGCAGCATTAATGGGTAGGAACGGGATATATTTTACCGACATCACCCAAGCTTACTACCTTTACATGTACAGAGCGCAAAATAGAATCGGGGCTATTGGTTTGCTTAATTCGACAGGCGAATACATGCTTGTTGGGAGGAAGGTTATAGAGTCCCGTAACATTCTTATCCAGTAATTTTCTTTCAATGGTGCTGGGATTATTACCAACTGATTCCTATAGGCCGGGCTCGATGGTTAAAGAATCTGAGTTCAACGTTCTTGCCCCTCCAGCTGGATCTCCAGCAAGAACAGGTATGGATTGGCTTAATGTTTTCGTTGAATTGGCTAATAACGCGTCTTGTTGGTTGAAGATCCATCGAAAGCCCCCGTCCAGATTGGTACATGGACGGACGGTTTCCAGATTGCAGTTCGAAGCTGCAAGGCCATGCGCATCAATATGAACTTCGTCAACGCATCCAATGTCAAAATTCAATCGGGATATGAGGCTATTTGTATGTTGACTTTATCTACTCGGCCTCAGCGAGGGATTTTAATTTGGCATCCTCTGTCTGCAGCCGGGTACGGATACTCCGTTAATTCTACGAATTTGTATGGCAGGATGGAGGTCATTGTTAGGTTGCCCTGTGAATATTCTAATTTTACTTCCTACTATATGGCCTTACTGACGCGATATAATAACTTAGTTCATCAGTCTCAACTCGACGCTCGATCAGTTCAACAATCACAGCTGCGCATCGCACAGTTCGTTCCAACCCTGGGAGAATTCCGAGTTGGTAATTCGGACTCCAAGAAGACTTCTGGCTCTGTGCCTAAGATATTATCCCGGGGGATTGAGGCAGAATACACGTCCGTAGATGTTCAGTGGATGTTGGTCGCTCCAACGCCACCCACCATGCCTGCTGGATCAAATTCAAACTCGACGCTGGTCGCGAATTCAACCGTGGCGAATGTATCGTTGGCCACTGGGACTTCAAATGCCTCGGCCTCCACGACTTCACTTCTCCCCGACTCCTCAATTTCTTCCAATTCCACTGCCAACACTACTCTGCCAGCTACTTCCATGAAGTCAGTGGAAACGGCATTAACGTCAAAACAAGATCAAGGGATTATGCAACAAGGAAAAGATCCTAAACCTAATAACCCTCGCTCGTGGAGAGTTCGGATTGTTAAAAGCGAAAACTTGTAACCAGTGTGATTGTATATAAAAATATAATTATCGACTTGTAAATTTACCTGCAAAATTTTTCTATTTTATCCCAAAATGAGTTAAATATGTTTGTGGCGTATTTGGCCTTCTGTGGCTGCTGACTGATCCGATATCACCATCCGGTGGCCATAGCCACGTAATTCACGCGGGCGTCCACCTCGTCGCCCAGCCATGTCTTCGGATAATTTTAAAATCGAAATCGATCTACTTGATCCAAGCGCCCCGCAGACACTAGAAATCCGTGCTGTCGATCGCTCTATCTTCTCAAAGAACGATGTCGCATTTATCAAGGGTTCCCTGCAAAAGGCCGAATCGCGTATCGACGGAGACCCCCATCAACCTTTCATAGGAATCGATTTATTCTACGGTCAAGACGCGGAAGTCAAGGGCTTGGTTTTCGCAACCCAGTCCCGCGCGCTGATAGTTCGTATACCTGATGGCACTTCCAAGATAACGGCGGCTCTATACGAGCAAAAAAAGAATAATACCCAGTCGGGCAAGGAAAATGATCAAGCCCAAGCGGAGGCCCACAAACGTCCCCCACGGACCAAAGGGAGGTCTAGGGCAAATCCTCCTCCCCCTGAGCCATCACCCTATGAACGCTTGAACCAAATGCTGGCCGAGTCCAAGTTTGCGGGATTCGGGATGGCTCAGATATCCCTCACTTTGTGGGATACTTTGCACGAGAGGGTCAATGGCGTTAACTTGTCCACCGCGACGTCTAAAGAGATCGAAGCGCCGACGCGCTATATTATGGAGCCGGGTTCCCCAAATGATGTGAAGAAGGAAGACTCTGGCCAGAGAGACGGAACGGGTGGTAGGGGAAGAGGGGGAAGAGGGGGAAGAGGTGATCGCAGGGGAAGAGGAGGCGGCAGGGGGGGACGTGGGAGAGGAAATAAGGATGAGAGAGGGGAAAGGGGCCAACGGGCAGGAAAGGGAGGTGGAGAAGCTGGATCAGACGAGAAGGGAGCTAATTCCCAGGAGCCACCACCAAAGCTTGGTTAGCTCTTTGTCCCGCTAGTTAGTTTTGATGATGCTGATTGCCCTTTGAACGTTAGATGAGCTTCCCGAGGACCAAGAGCAGTACTTAGACCGGGAAATCCGCTCCCCAGGCGACGTAGTTAGGAAGATTTACAAGTCAGCTTCACGAATCGCTGTTAACACCGCTTTCATTGGCCAAGCAGAAGAATCTCAAATGATGGACCGAGCTGCAGAAGCGGTAACTCGTGCCTGGATCTCATATGTGTATGTCCTGTGTTCGCAGTGTAGCCTTCGTTCTAATCCCCTCCTAGTGTAGCGGATCAGTTAAACTTAATTGTGCGAGATGCCCCTATTGTACAGCCATCCCGCCTGACAGACGAGGTACGCTTCTACCCAGACGTGATAAGCAAAGAGCACGCATACATTTTGATAAACAGGAGCTCGAATTTTTCTCCAAATCGATGGTCGCTGCGTGGAAAGTTAAGGGGGAGGAAGGAGCTGGTCGTGTGATCGAGCGCGAAGATATTAAGGCTGGGGGAAAGAATATGATCGAAAGTAAATTCCACAGGAAAAAGATTCGGGGTGGCAAAAATGTAAGTAACCATATTCACGTTATGATGGGCGCTAGAGCTAATTTTATGCACTCTAGCAAGCATTGACTATCGTTATGGAGGATGGAGAAGTCAAAACCTATTACATCCGCAGGCCACGTAAAGATGATCTTGTGAAGCACACCCGACTTAGGGAAACCGAGGACACTTCGGAGTCAGAACCTGACGAAAGTCATCCAAAGGGCGATGATGCGACCGGTAGCGGTAAAAAGGGCTCTCGACAACGCAAAGGTCTCGTGAGAGAGGATGACTCAGATAACCCCTTGTCTGAAGGGCGGCCACCACCCGACCTCGAACCCACGGCTGCTGATGATGAGGAAGTACCCATTGTCGACCTAGAAGGGGCCAAAGAAATATCACTTTATGGCCGGGAAGAGGCGACTAGGCCTGAGATTTCACGAGACCTGTTTATCCTACGCTTACTTGAAGGCCGAGCCTCGCTTCGTGGCCCCGAATTTTCAAAAGACTGCGAATTTATTAGGCGGGTCTGGTTCCCAACGCAGGCACAACTTGCAACAGGACAGCGCCGGAAGGAGAAGAATGCCCCTCCAGTTGTTCGAAAGCGACATGATTGGATCGATGATAGTTGGGATGACGATACTGATGAAGAGGAGGCGGCCCGTGCTCTGAAGAATAAAATTCCCGATTCGGAGTTGATCGACGAGAGTGAGGACGACGACGTTGGTCATGATCTACAACTGAATCAGGTCACCCCTAAACTGGCTGGTAGCGTGAATAACTCCCAACTCAGAGTCATTGGGCGCGTAACCGCTCTGAATGATCGCGGACGCACACGCGCCACGTTGGTCCACGGCCCCCCAGGTACTGGGAAAACGACTACTATCACGGCAGCAGCCATTCGTCTTATCAACGCTGGAGAACCTGTTTGGATTATCGCCCATAGTAACGTTGGAATAAGTAATGTGGCCGAAAAGCTCGTAAAGATAGGATACACGGACTTCATTTTGATTGTTGCGCAGGAATTCTTTGGGTGGTGGTAAGTGGAGTCATTCTTTGTGTCCACGTTGCTCATCTAAGAAATTCAGGAAGGGCCGTTATGCTGGGGCTGGCCTAAGCCAGTACATAATCCCAACTACAAAGTTGAAAACACCTCGGTCGACCGAGCGTATAAAATCCGTCAAAATGGTACTCTGTACTCTTGCTTCGCTTTCCAACAAATCCGTCGAGAAAAGAATAATATTCACCCGTATACCACTGAGAAACCTTATTGTCGATGAGGCTTCGCAAATTGACATGACTAGCGACTTCATGGTAATATACCATTTACTTATCACTTTCCTCTGCTAACCCAGGTGTATAGCACCTTTTCTTCAGGCATAGGAGAACCTTGAAAAATGTATGCTGGTTCGGTGACCCAAGGCAGCGTAAGTATCATTACGTTTGGCTGATTTCGGTGCTCATGCGGACATCAAAAGTGCCTCCGTATGGATGGTCTGAAAATACCAAAATCAATGATATTTTCAAGGTTGAGCACTTACAGGCTAATTCCCTGTTATTGGACACGTCGTGTATGTACTTTCCTCCCAATTCTCGTAGATTACTTGATGTCATTGTTGGTAACACTTCAGATCGTTTGCCTATACCGATTGCCGAGTTCATCTCAAAGGAGGTTTACGATGGGCTACTCAAACCGCACATGGGGCACCCTGTGAAGAAATCAACTGACGCAGTGCTTTTCGTTGACGTATCGTATGGAGTGGAGCGAAAAGAAGAGCAAGGGACAAGTTTCATGGTGTGGCGTTCATTCTTCGTGATTTGTTCAGATTCTGATAGCAAGCTTGTTTTCACATTGATGAATATAGAATGACGCAGAGGCAGAGCTCGTAGTCGAAATCATCAAGAAATATTATAGTAAACCCAATAAAGAGGGTAAACAGTATGATTTCGCAGTCATCACGCCCTACGATGCGCAGAGAAATCTAGTCGAGAAGATGCTAGAAGAGAACGGTATTGGGCGGCCGGTGTTTAACGTCGACAGCTTCCAAGTAAGTTCAACGGGGGTCAATGAAACAATATTGATCAGGCACTTGGCGCAGGGAAACGAGGCGGATTATATTATTACAACGCTCACCAAGACGACTTTTTCCAGCTTCCTGACCTCTATCAATCGGTTGAATGTCCTTTTAACGCGGTGCAAGAAAGGACTTGTGGTCCTAACGCAGAAGGAATTCGTCACGAGGACAGGTGGCCTGCTTCGAGGATTGTGGTGGAAATACGAATCACATGAGATATGGGCAGACGGTAAAGATGTCTTGAAGGGCTATGTGGATCTACCGGGTGCCCCAGCGCCTGAGGAATATGGGTCAAGCGAGGCCGAGTCGGAGGAGGTGAGTATATGCATCTTGCTAATTGGACTAATGTACTGATCGTGGCTGAAAGGGCGAATAACCCATGGGTTGGTAGTGAAATGCAACGAAATGTATCTGAATAAATGAATCAATGCTAGTAATTTGTTCACTGACGTGTTGGAAGCACCGGACTAACTGTGCAGATAGCAGCGGGGAATGAATTATTTATGATTCGATTTATTCTAAATTAGCAGGGCCCGGGTTGAACTGAGCTCGGAATAAGTATATTACGAAAAAATGATCCTCGGGGAGCAGACAAACCCCAGATAAGTAATGTGTAATGAAGTCGCGGTTGATAAAATACATTTGCTATCAGGAAGCGGGTAGACCAAAACAAAGCAATCACGGTATAAGAAAGCACTCGAAAATATTTCAGTTTATCAAATCGCTCTTCATCGCCATGCCTGGGGTCGTGGCATGGGCACCGAAGGCTCGGGCTTATTGGGTGGAGTTGGTGGGAGGGCCTGACTAGGTCGGGACGGGCTTGAACTTGAGCTTGCTTGGCCTTGTCGCGCCTGGGGCTGAGCCTGAGCCTGGGTTTGGGCTTGAGCTTGGGCTTGGGCTTGAGCTTGAGCCTGGGCCTGGGCCTGGGCCTGAGCTTGCTGCTGAGCTAGCGCCTGCGCGGCTGCCGCTTGCTCATGCCGCTGCCAGACCAACTCTGCCCATAGAGGGTGGGGAGGAATGTTTCCAACCAGGGCACGCAAAATACGCAACCTAACAAATCATCAACCAAGGCACCACGAACCTACTCGGGCAGCTCACCATTCGGCCTTTTCCTCATCCGTGTCCGCATAAAACGCAATGTCCTCGTCGTTATTGAACAACAGTCTAAAGCACCGATTGTCGCTGAAATAGGCGTCCGACTCGTCGCGACCTCGACGGTTCGGCACAGTCCCGGCGGGCAGAGGATTTTGATCGTCTTCAACGGCGAGCGCACGCTTGAGATTGACCGTGGCAATGGCTTTGCCTGTCACATCATTATAGGCAACCAGGTTTGAGCCAATGATCCGGAATTGCCTTCTTCGCCATGACTATGCTGACCATGAGCACATGTTTAAACTAGGCAACCAGCAACTCACAGTCGTGTCTCCGCCATTCTGTGTCAACAAGCCCTGGTAGTAGACCTTCTTGTGCCAAGCAACAGCACTTAGTCCCCTGTGGCATTCATCCAACGACTGCGGGAGCGTTTCGGGCGGGACACCGGGCAGTGGCGGCAATCTGAAAATGTGGAGCACCAACTCCCCAATCGGCCGCTGAGATGGATTACCAGACATAGAACCCGGCATCCCTCCGCCACCACGAACTGAATCTTCAGACCACTCTCCAATAAGCGGGTAGCTAGTCTCGAACAAACGCGTGTCGCATCGCTTGACAATGTCCTTGAAATTAATGTACGCGCGTCCAATTGCCCCATCAGCTTTCATGTACCGCACGAGATGATCTTCCATGATTGGCGATGGCCGGCGCAGGAGGGCTTGCTTAGGCTGTTTTTTGGGTGTGCTGCTAAACAGGCTGCGGAATCCACTTGGCTTGGGTGGCGGAGCAGGCATAAACGGTTGAGGCGACGGTGCACTCATGTGTCTAATTTGATTGACAATGTGCGCATCTTTGCGAACCTTGATCGTCAGAGAAAACGCGAGTTTGCCATGCTCGATACTACGATCTATTAGGTCGAGCCAGACAACCTTGCAAGCTCACTCACAGTTCAAACTCTTGATCAATAACCGCATTAGACTCGAGTCGACATTCCGGAGTCGTGACAAAGTGAATGCCATTGTTGAGCGTGCACGTAAAAAAGGTCGGCTGCTGAGGTATTGGCAAGCACAACTTTTGCAAACACCGGACTGCCCCCCCAATATCAGAGCCGGTCTCTAGGCTAACTCGTACAACTTACCCTTGACAAATACTTTGCCGTGCGCCTTGGTGGTGCCAGCCTGAGCTCGTATCTCCTGAATCTCCTTAGCATACTCGTTCTACTCAAGTCAGCCCGTGTATGTTCAAGCTTGGATAAACTCACCATATCCGACGGCCGACGCACGGTCCTCCATGCCTTGCCACTGTCAACGTCGCCAGCCCGTCGGTGATGTCCGACTTTGTCATCCGCGCGAATCATCCGATTAGCCTCGCGGAGATGATACGTTCGCTCCTGCGCGAGGTCAGCCCCTATCCCACAAATGGCAAAATAACACGCACCTCGTCCTGGTGGTAAATTTTACGCAACTGCTGATTAAAAGAATCCTCGAGTGCAAGCTCTTCACTATCCACGGGCACATCCAACAGTACAGGCTTGTCACCGATTATTGCCTGTTGGCGCCATCAGTCCCCAGCCCAGACAGAATAAAAACAATTATACTGACCCTCGAGTCGCTCGCGCTCTTACTCCGTCTCCGAGCCGCCTTGCTCGGTCCACCTCTCAACTCTCTCCGCTTCTGAAGAATCATCTCCTCATGCGCCTTGATCCGCTCACGCCCGCTCATCTCCCTCGACCCAGTACTCGACACGCTCATATACGAACTCGGCCGACTGTTGGTCTCGTTCATAATCGAACTCGCTCGACCGGGATCGAGCACACTCAGTCGCTTGGGTTCAGTTGTGTTTGCCCGGGGGTCCAACGTTCTTGGCCGTGGAACGACCCGTCCAAGCGGGGGTGTAATCGCCTCTTCGGTTTCTGTTTCTGTTTCGCCAGACGCGACCGAGTTGGGCGCAGATCGCGCATGAGCACGACGAGTCTTGACCGGGATCGGCGCGGGCTCCTCTTCTTCTTCCTCTTCCTCCTCCTCCTCTTCCTCCTCGGGTTCTGGTTCTGGTTCTGGCTCTGGTTCTGGTTCAGGTTCAGGTGCCTGTTGCGGCTCCGGCTCGCGCTCCTGCTCCGGTTCCTCGTCCCGGCGATAAGGCAACGACGTATGCGATTCGTCGGCAGGATTAAATCCTAAACTACTTCCCTCACCAGACACATCCGCAAACCCACGCTCAACACCCGCCATCAACCGCTCAATCTCTATCCTCGCACCACTCATCCGAGGACCTAACCAAGCGTCAGCCCACATTGCTAAAACAACTAGATCACAACTCACGCGGTCGAGTGGGGACGGGGCTAGCTTTGCGCGTTGGACTAGACTTGCCTGTTGGCGTTAGGCTGCCTGCGCTACGTCGGTCTTGCAACTTGCGCAACACTTCGTCTCTTGAAATCCGGGGGGACCGACTACTCACACTCCCGTCCGTAACCTGCGGCTCCAAATGGCGCGGTCCAACACCAGGTGATAAGTGTCGCATCCCAACACCAGGCGACGAGTGACGCATTCCAAACTCGGACGACCCAACGCCAGGAGACAAGCGTCGCGTCGGCGTACTCGTACTAGGAGCCGACAAGCCCGAATCTTTCGACGAGACGTCTGCTGCCTCGAGAACCCGACTCGAATCCAGTTCGATAGAAACCTCCTCCGTCTTGACAACAATCTCATCCGACACGTCCAGCCCAGTCAAAATCTTTCTTCCTGCAACCTCTTCCTCTTCTTCCTCCTCTTCAATCCGCTCTCCAAATCCGCTCCCGCTCGCTTCGTCCATTCGTCCACTTCGGCTGATGATACTGTCAAATGAGACTAGACTCGCAAATGACATGCCGGCTGCGAGCGAAATGTCCCCAGCGCTCATTTCCGGACATCGTTCGTCATAGACCTGCACTGCGCTATGTCCAGAATGGTGCACCGCAACTTGTTCATCAACCGGCACCTCCGCACTCAGGCCTACCATCCACATCAAAAACACAATCAAAAAAGGGGGGGAAAAAGAGAAAACGCACTGTCTGCCCCTGGACGACGGGAATACACCCCTTCAACCATCCCATTTCCAGAATGGTGCACAATCACACCAGGCCCAGCTTGACCCGTATGATGCACAACGACACCAGCTCCAGAATGGTGCACTACAACCTCGGCCAACGAGCGCGAATGCTCCTCTTCATCGCGTGCGCGTTCAGCGCGTTCTTCTTCCCGAGCGCGTTCTTGCCGTGCCTGTTCTGCGCGTTCTTCTTCTTCTCGACGCGCCTGCTCTGCCTCGCGTGCGCGCTCTTCTTCCTGGCGATCGTCCCGTCGCGTTTGAGGATCCGGACTATCCACATCTCCAGGCGCAGCATTCACAACCTGCAACTTGCCCCGACCCGACCCATATCCCTCTCCTCCCCCTCTCACCCGACCAAACCCGTCCACTACAAAGCTGGAACTCGAACCAGACCCATGTCCAGACAAACTCCCCGACAAACTCGCCAAGACGCTCTCGCTCGAAGCCGAAGCCACAGTCGCGGTTTTAGACCGTGCCGAATCAGGATACGACCCCCCCGCCGCCCGACTGGTTCCCACCCTGCCCGGAATCCTCGAAGGCGTGGGCATAGACGGATCGGACCGCGAGGTGGTTATTCGGGTTGAGCTTGATCCGAGGCCCGAGCCCGAAGCGGAATGTCTCGCCTGTCGACCAAATCCGTATTCTGCTTCAAGGCCTAAACCGGGGTATTTACCCCCGGGAGGAGGATGCGAATGTGAATGGGGCATCATTTGGCCTGTGACCTGGACTGGAACGTGTACTGGAATGCCATACGGCATCCCAGGCATCACCGGACCCATTCCAACACCCATTCCCCACGCGACCGGGACGGCGCCATTGACGTTCCAAGGTGCTGCTGGGACCATTGGCGGGGTTGGGAACCTACGCGGGTCGACTGGCGGACTCCCGTACCGTCCAGTATCAGGGGGAGGACTCACATACCGCGGAGATTCAGGACTCTTCTTCTTCTTCTTCTTCTTGTCGTCCTTCCACGACTGTTCTTCAGATTCGTCTTCTCCCTCCTCGTCGCTCCAGACTTCACCGTCGATTCCTACAGAGGTATCGTACTCGAGAACGTCGCACCGCTCGTCAAAGGTGACTCGTTTGCGGGACCGCCGACTTGTGCGCCTTGCAAGTCCAACGTACTTGCCCCCACTCGCTTTCCGCGCCAACCGACTAGCGCGTCTCCCAAGCGCGCTTCCGCGTCGCGAAACAGCCCGCCCCGAGCTCGTACGCGATACGACTGAAGTGTCTGATATGAGCGATGTACGCGGCGAGGGAGACGAGCGCGGCCCGAGCAGACGTTTCGAGACTAGCGAAGACCGCTGTGGAGAGGGTGCAAGGGCCGACAAACGACGGGGCGACTTGTTCGGCGAGCTAGGGGTATTGGTCCCAGCCGGACTGGCGGGAATATCGGTATTGATGATCAACGAGCTCGCGCTGGTATCGGCCTTGATCGGAGTGGACGACGCAGCAGGTCGTTCGGGCGAGGGAGTGAGTGGGGTCTTGTATGCCGAGTTGGGGGTCGAGGGAGATTCGAGGGGGAAAGTTTGGATGGGTGCAATGGTGGGTGTTGAAACGGGTGTTGTGTCGACAGAGAGGGAATGGGGAGGGGTGTTTGGAGGCGACTTGGCGCGTGCAGTAATTGCTGCTAGTCTCGCAGAAAGGGACGGTTTGGGTGGAGGGGGCGGGGGGGTCTCTTCTGGCTCTGGCTCTGGCTCAATCGAGGCCTCTGGGGGGACTTCTTCCCATTCGTCATGGGTCGGACTAGGGGACTCGCGGGGATCAGGAGTCGAATCGCGAAAGCTGGGGCTGGGAGTGTCGCGCTCGCCAATAGTAACAAACGGACTCTTGCTGACGCGTTCGCTATCTCCCAGCGCTTGAAGACCCCTGCTCTGTCGGCGCTTGTATCCCTTGGATGGCCCCTCATCGGATGATATCGAGTGACTCGGAGCGGGAATCCTGCTCGATTGCGGCCGAGGTCCAGAGAGCGACGAGCGCTCCGACCCACTGCCGACATGAAGTGAAGACCGAGCTGATGGCGGTGCAGGGCCAGTGCGGTACACATTGAAGCCCGACGGAGCAGGTCGATGGGACGGTCCAATAGGCTCCGCTCCACTCAGAAATGGCGAATTCTTGACCAGTGAATTTGTTCTCATCGCAGAATACGACGAAGACGTCCGTCTCACTCCCTCGCGATACGATCCATTCGAGGCTTTACGGGGTTTGAGCGTATATGGCGTCGGTGTTGGCAGCGAAACTTCTTTTGTCGGTGAAGGTGAACGCGATGCGCCCTTCTGGATACGAAGAGGCGAAATGCTCATCTACAAAAGTCAGCAAACGCCGTCCACCGCTAACCTACTTACTGGAAGAGATCGTTGTCAATTCTGCCTTTCAACATGTCACGTGACTAACTCTAATCCTCAATTCTAATCTTCAACCATCCTCAACTGTCACTTAGACTCCTCTCTCAAACAAGGCACTTAGAACCCCCGCCCATTTCACAACTCTCAAACATCCCGGCGTCGAGCTTCCAGAGCCTAAACATCCAAACACTCCGCACGATTATGTAACCCGTTGTCAATATTTACTGCTTTTGGTTCAACATATACCCGCATTGGGAACCCACTCGAATTGTGCCGCACTTGGCCACACCGACTGCTTCGCCCAACACATGGGTTTAATTATGGGCGACAAACTGTACCCACACTAATTCGGGGAACTCTCTCCGTGCCACAAATATTTGTCCCTTAATCCATGATGCGCCGGAGGAACATATACAGTACCAAGCTTCCAACTGTTTGGGTTATCAAATAACGCCACAGTCGAGAACCAGCTTTCGTAGATCTAGAGTCAACATTAACGTTATGAGACAGGGTGGCGTCAAAGGTCATTGTCCAAACTTGCAGTAGCTACCAGTCCATGACTTGCGACCCCTTGTATTACATCGCAATACCAACTTTTGATCTCTGAAGCCCGATCTTCAAGTTATTTCTGCAAACTCGGCAACCAAGTCGGCGTCCCTATTTTGTTGATTTGAATTTAATAGTCCGGGTACCGGTTTCGTCGATGCCATTGACCAAGTGGCCAGCACGGAATCAAAACCGGCGGACCTATTTTCTACCGAGGATGACAAATCATAGTCTCGATCACTCATGTAATGCAAGACATGTGGCCCGGTGAATTGAACCCCGGTTAATGGGAAGAGGAACGTCCCCAAATTCACAATGTTGGCCAGGAACATTACAATACAGACAAGGTGCACGCATACAACTAACTATACCCACGACCACGAATGAGCATACAGGCTAAAGGAATAAAGCCTAGGAACTGAGAAGTGACGAAGCAACAACTAGGCATCCCATTGGCAACTTACGGCCATGTTACTAGTACTCCTTGGTGTATATCTCGTATTGCACCCCGGACCGTATGTCCTTGAGCCACCTGCCAAAGAGTTTAGCAGTGAAGAATCTAGGATGGTTGCAAACCCACCCGGAAACTTCTTCAGCATTCATAAGTTCGCGATCAACAAAGTGACAGTTCAAGCTCAACGGTGCTGTCGACGCCAAAGGGGTGACACCGACCGGCTTGGTCCAGGGACCACACATGGTACCGAAAGTGAATGATGTTAAATGAGGATAACAAGCTATAATCTGAGCCACTTCTTGCAACGAAAGGCGCCGTAGTCCCCAAGTCAAGTGCGCAAGCCGGGGCCAATACCCAACAATAATCTCGTTCAAATCGAGAAACTTGACCTTTCTCCTTTCCAACCTCATCGTCAGACGAAGGGTAGAAAGTTCGAGTGTTTGAAATTTCCCGAGGAACTGTGCTAGTCCGTTGTTGTCTCGGCAGAGGTGTGCTCGAATGTCCAGGATTTTAATTTTGGAACTGTGTTGGGATATAAACGATGCAAACGGGATTAGCTTTGGATGGTTAAACCTTCTGAGTAGCTGTTCGCAGTCCTTGAGAGAAAACTCAATCAAGTTGGGGAAACGACAGCTCTCTAGTAGAGAAATCACTCGATAATCACAACCGATATGCAGGACTGTGAGATTATCGAACAAAAAAAGTCGGCTAGGTTGTGTGCTTTCATTTGCGAGCCAACCGTGTGCTCGTGGGATGACCAAGCGCTGAAGCGATGGTAGCCTTGACGCCCAATCAAGGGTATCATAGTTGACCCGCACGCCAGTAACTTGTAGATCGAGTAGTGAATCAGATATCGGAAGTTGAGGAAATGTCAACTCTCCGTTTGTGGATATGGGCTCGCAGTGTATCGAATGAAGTTCGAATGATTGTAGCCTGGGAAACCTGTTAATCGCGCTACATACGAGGGCCCGTTCGTCTTCGCGCTTGGACGACCGCGAAGTCATTCCAACAATATTGAGTTTCGAAATTGAAGAATTCTGTGGCACTAGAGCCATTTTCCAGTCCAGCGATATCTCATCTTCACTTAAATCGATATTCAGTACTTCCAAGCCAAGTAGGATGGGGCGGAGCTCTAGGTATCGCATGATTAGCCGGCCAAGTTGGGATTCCAACACGTATATAAGCTGATCAGCATTGGGCGAATGAGGGCCACCATATGTGAAAAACGCTAGTTTCTTGACGAATTTCCCGTAGAAATGCAACCTTGACATTTGTGTTTCTGTCCAGGTGGCTGGGTCAAAATTCTCGAGGTCGGCCTGCATGAAAAGCGTCATCGCATCGACTCTTGAAAGAGTGAATCGATAACTATATTTTCAGAAAAATTGTACCTTGAGTTCATATTTAGACCTTGGCTTGTCCCATAAGCACTCCCGAACTAGAGGTATGAGAGAAAACATCGTTTCTACATCAATCTCTTCCCAAACAAATTTGATCGCCACCTGGAAAAATGACCGAGAGACTTGGGCAAGGCGATATGCAGGGTTGCCTTGTATGGTGGATGCTTTCGATCCTAGCAGAACAAATGAGAACGTCGGGTAAAGTATGTCTGGGAGAGCCAGTGCTCGATGAGCAACCCCAGATTTCAGCATCTTGTATCAGTGGATAGATGATTTGGGATTTTATGATGGTTCGTCACCAAATCACGAGACCGGGGCGACTCGCTCAAATTATGGATTTCTGATCGCTCATTAGTTTTTTCAATTTCAGGGTGTCTCATCTGATTTGAGGTCTGCATCACGGGATCTAGTGTCATTTACATGTTTTTCCGACAATGAGAGGCCGGGACAATGAGGGGCCGGGACTAGTACTAACATAAAATTGGAATATTTCACGTATATACATGACGGCACCTGACGAATTTGTAATCTAAATTTAGTATGCCGCGCTTGTTTGAACACTTATAGGTAGCTGGGTTGATTTGGAAGCGCGCCGGCGATATCGATGTTAGATTAGCGGTATATTTCTCGTTTGTAGACATTAATTTCTCAATTTATCTAGTTAATCGAATAAGCGCATACAAGTGAGTGGAGCGATGAGTAGTGTCAGCCGGCGATTATTTGTTATTCATGGCTGACGTAAGATTCGCCCCCAAAAAGGACATTAGTTCTTGGCGACAAGTTTCCAGAGTGCTCCGCGTGATTATGTAACCCGTCTCCAATACTTACTAATTTACTTTTAGTTGAATAAATACCAGTGTTCAAACTCCCCCCCCAATGCCGAATGTGTTGCACTCGCCACTTGCCGCCACGCTAACGTGCCGCGCCAGTTTAATTATGGGTAATTATAATAAATTGTACCCACACTAATTATAAACACTAGCGAACTCCGTGTCTCCAATATTTGCCTCTTGGATGAAGTTGTTGTCTGGCTAAAGGAGATTGGAAAGCTGCCGGAGCACAGCAAGCAGACGTGAGGTCGTAGAGCTAGCCCTGCGGTTCCACTGGGCGGTACTTGTATCAATGGGTATTAATCAGATTAATCTAGGGCGGCAAGTCGTGTGGACACAATGTTGATATAAAAGGAATGTGATGGGAATTGTCCAATAATGTACAAACAGGGACAGAGTGGACCTCCCCCCCAATGTAGCTAGTCCCGTTGTGATGAATAGACAACTCGATTTGGTTCGGGAGCGAGATGAAACCGGGATATATTCACCTCGTCGTTGAAGATCCGGTCCCCGTAGAACCACCACCCGAGTATTACTATACCGGGGCCGCCGCTCGGGTTCGGGTTTGTAACCGAGGCGGAAGGGAAACTCGACTATCCACTCGCTCTCTTTGATGTGCAACGCCACAGATTGAACCTATACTCATGATCACTCCAAATTACACGTCTCATCATAGTTCGATCAACGCACCTTGATTTCTCCCGGCTTAGCAGCAATTATACTTCCGCACAAAACGATCACGCCGCGTTCCGCCCACCCTAAATACCTCGTGTTAAACGTTGCCCTCAGTCGACTCCGATCCCACGGTCCCGGTCACCATTTGTACACTCGTTTGGTCATCTGGGATAGCGTCCTTGGTGTGGTTCACTATTACGCTCTGGTCGACTCCTTCAAACCAGACTTGAATCGAGCTAAATTCCACCTTTGAGAGTGCCCCATCTTCAGGACCGCGCAGGACGACTTGGAAAGGAACGGTTTTATTGACAGGCGATGTCGGCTGCCAAAAAGTGGGGGTAATGTCGACTTATTGCTGTTTGCAAAAGTGTTGATCGGCGCTACTCTCTCGTGGCAAATACAATTCAACGTCTTTCTGATGCTATTCTGCCCGAACCACTGAGTGGAATTGGATGATTTTTAGCGGAAAATGGTCGCACGGAAGAGGCGATTTGAGGTACAAAAAGAAATTTCGCAAAATTCGACATCTGAAAAATCGCCTCCCTGGGACCTTTCTATGCCTATTCCTCTGCACCTAGACAACCTACTGCTAAACTAATTACATAGAAATGATTGCAACGACGAGGCAGTTTGAGGTACAGAAAGAATTTTCTCAAAATTCAACATCTGAAAAAAGCGATCCCTCGAACCTTTCTGTGCTATTCCTCTGCACCCAGACAACCTACTGACAAAATATTTATATAGAGATACTCGTATGTACACTCCGAACAGAGTGACAATGAGAAATCTACTATTTATACATGATACAATGGTGGAATGCAGTTTCGTCTGGGAGGGAAGTCACGTGAGCACCCACCGGATCCGAGATCCAGAAGGGTAATTTTTCAGATGTCGAATTTAGACAAATTTCTTTTTGTACATCGACTTGCTTTCTCTGTGCGATCATATTTATATAATTTGCTTGCCATTAGGTTTCCTGGATATGGAGGAATAGATGAAACAGGTGTGGGGGGGCGATTTTTCAGATGACGAAAATTGAGAAATTTCTTTCTGTACCTCGAATCGCCTCATCCATACAATCATTTTTTGCATAAAAATATCGAGCTCCATCGAGTATTCCAGGAGGAATAGCCTTAGAAAGTACCGGTGTATTTGTATTTGTTCGCAAGAAACTAGCGCCGATCAACACTTTTGCAAACAGCAATAATGACGATGGGTGGGTTACGAACCGAAATTCGGACTTACTGTTTTGGGTTCCACCTGAGGTAGCTCGACACTTCCCACCTCTTCACAACACTCTGCTCATTCGACCTCAAGCGTCGATAAGGATTGATTATGAGGGGCTTTTTCTCGGCAACGACTGGCATCGATGTTACCGTACATGATATCTATTGTTCCCATACAAGTATTGCCGTGGTATATAACCTTTTTTGTGTATTGTGACTCCTAAGTGCTCATGCAACCATTTCAATTGCCCTCTTTGTCATAATGCAATGAATTTTCATGAAAATTATTTGTGTATGTCTACAAGTTAACCTCTAGAATCAACCACCAAGCGTCGTCCAACCATCAACCAACAAACTTGCTTGCTAGCCCAAGTACCCTGCTAAACAGCAGCATCCGTCCTGGCGACGACCCCTCAAACCTCACCCTCTTCTCAGTCCTCTGACCTTCCTGGGGCGAATCCATCCTAACTTGTGCACTACTAGGGCGTTGTACTTTTTAATACCAACCAGAGATCCGCCGAAACATAGATGTGTTTCCGCAGGCCTGACCGCCTTGGGCCAAAGGATTCCAAGTCGGAAGCGCAGGTTCCAGGTACACGAAGATCCGAGTCTCCGTCGTCGAATACACCGATGAAGATGGGTCATGTGGGTGACAAAAGACGGGGTTTACATTCGGCCAGGTGGATGTTTGGGTCGGGCTTGTAATGTAGACGAATTGGTGTTGTCGCTCGGGCTAGATAGAGGTGGAGATGTTGCGGTTCCGGTCACACTGTCGATTGGGCTGCTGTAGGTCGAGCGTCACTCGAGGAATGAAGATGTAGAGTTGGCGGTCGATACGATGCTGAACAAATCCAGAGTAGTAGAATTAAATTCGGGAAGTGTTCTTGCTTGTAGGGTTGATTCGTCAGTAAGAGGGTTGACCTTGCTGGGAATATCCCTCGGGGTGTCTGATAACATCGGCCGTTCGGTAATATAGTTTAGGGCCTAAAATTAGACTTACCTGTTTAGACTCTCAGAATCTCCTGGATTGCGGCTCGACAAGCACCGAATCCGCTCCCAGATCACCCAAAACCTGGCCCCCGTCCCCGGCCAACTCTTCCAATCTGCCTCAGGCGATTTTCTCCCTCTTCAAACTGACCTAGTACTAGTACTGGCAGTAATGGCGATTGCTGACTTTTCGTGTGGGTGAGCTCAGTTGGGAATTACAGGTTAGCCCGCAAAGAGAGAAAGGAGTGTCGGGAGTGGCGATTGGAGGGCAACAACGTTTGCTAGCCAATACCATGATCCATCGCATCCTAAAATATCGAACCATCGAAAACCAGAAACCTAAGCTTGACCTTCAGACGGGCCGGGCGCTCCGTAACGACTAGTACCAGTCGACTTGGGGCTGGGAGCGGCAGAGACCGCACGTAGCGCGCAGGACCGGGGTGCAGCTGGGGCCGGCCGCCAAGCGAGGTGGGAGGGCGGGCCACAGCCAGTCGTGGAGACGCTCGTAGTCGATAATTTAATGCTGTAAATATTAATATGGAATGTAGCATTATTCGTGCGTTTAGTGAGGGCTGGGTGGGCGGGAAATTTGTAATAACTTTGGGTATTGGTTACACGCGTTCTCGGTAAGTCGGGAGCTGGCGCAGGTGGGAGAGCGCAAGGAGCGACGGCGAGAGCTCGGGCGCTAAACATAGATAAGCGCCGCCCCTTTCCCTGTGGCCAAGTATCATCTTTGGCTCCTTCGCAAGCTGCGGGCCAAACATTCACCAATTTGTTAAATACGCAACTTTGTCGCTCTTTCAAACAAAATATACAACTCCACAAAGCATCGAAGAATTACGTAGAAATACAACGCTAAAAAAAAACTAATTACGAGACAAGATGTTAAAAGACTTGATACAAGGCCAAAAAATAGAATTCAAGTGTGAAACCCGGTTTAAGGATTTCTAATGTTCAATTTCGCTTATTGAAAGGACACGTACGACCGCGCAATGTAAACGAACGGCTCATAACCCAGTCCCTATAACATAATAATCCACCGACTCGAGATAAATTATAAAATCATACTCGTACTTGCGCTTGCTGGCATCTAAGACTGCAATACACCACGCCAAGATCACGCGGACACTCGAGGCACGCTCACTTGACCTGAGTCGAATCTGCACACCCAGAGTAGGCGAACCCACGAGTCCTAGCCCCGGTAACCTCAACTTTGTCCTCGTATGCGAGTAAGTTTCCGATTTGCATCCAAATTTGAGTTGTTGTTGAGTACCAGGTCCCATTGCGAGGACGAAGCCAAGTCGTGGTGTTACGCAAACGTAGGTATTGTAAGGTCTTGTACCACTCGACAAAAGCCCCCGCAAACGTCGACCGAACGAGTTTAGGTGACTTGATTTTCATTATTGTGACCATAAGGCCATAAGTCGCTTGAAGAGGCGTGGTAATGCTACCTGAATTGAAAATTAATTAGTATTATTCGCCAAATGCACGATAAAAGGCCAGATGAAAAATATACTAACAATCCCCATCTTTTTCGGAATCGGTCAGAGCGAGCACAAATATACGAGCGAGCACATTGATATTCTCAGGTCTACAGCTGCAAGGATCACCTCTTCTAAATGTGACGGCTCATGGCGAATTACATGTTTGGTTATCGTGCTGAAGGAACTAAAAGTTAATACCGCATGTAGATAAGCGAGGTACCTACTACACAGATATAGGCATTATACCACTACATTCAGGTGATTCGCCAGCATGTTTCCCACAGTGGGAACGCTAATAGGAGAGAATATTGGCATGTTGGTTATCTGCTCAATGTGCGCACGAAATATAGTGCGGGTATCTTCCACATCAACAACGTGTGACTTTTCATCATGATTCCATTCTTTGTAGTGGGCGGCGGCGGCATCTTTAAGAACTCTGCATCCCATTGGCAAGTTACGACCACGTTACTAGTACTACTTGATGTATATCTCGTATTGTACCCCAGACTGTATGCCCTTGAACCACCTGCCAAAGAGTTTAGCAGTGAAGAATCTAGAATGGGCGCGAACTCACCTGGAAATTTCTTCGTCATTCATAATTTGGCGATCAACAAAATAACAGTTCAAGCTCAACGGTGCCGCCGACGCCAAAGGAACGACACCAACCGGCTTAATCCGGCCGCGGGGGTCACAAATGGTACCGAAAGTGAGCAATGTTAGATGAGGATACCAAGCTATAATCTGAGTTACTTCTTGCAGCGAAACACTCTGGGGTCCCCAAGCCAAGTGCGCAAGCCGGGGCCAATACCCAACAATAATCTCGTTCAAATCGAGAAACTTGATCGTTCTCCTTTCCAATCTTATTGTCAGACGAAGGGTAGAAAGTTCGAGTGTTTGAAATTTCCCTAGGAATCGCGCTAGTTCGCTGTTGTCTTGGCAAATGTGTGCTCGGATGTCCAGGATTTTGAGTTTGGGACTGTATTGGGATATAAACGATGCAAACGAGTGTAACTCCGGGTGGTCAAATCTTCCAAACAGCTCCCCACAGCTGTTGAGACAAATCTCAATCAGGTTGGGGAAACGACAGCTCCCTAGTAGGGAGACCACTCGACGATCCCAACCAATATGCAGGACTGTGAGATTATCGAACAAAAAAAGCCGGGTAGGTTGTGTGTTTTCATATGCGAGCCAACCGTATGCTCGTGGAATGATCAAGCGCTGAAGCGACGGTAGTCTCGACGCCCAATCGAGGGTATCATCGTTGACCCGCACACTAGTAACTTGTAGGTCGAATAGTGAATCGGATATCGGAAGTTGCGGAAACGCCAACTCCTCGTTTGTGGGCATTGGTTCGCAGTGTATCGAGTGAAGTTCGAATGATTGTAGCCTTGGGAACCTGTTGATCGCGCTACTTATCAGGGCCCGTTCGTCTTCATCAGCAAAACCTGCATGAGTTTTAAAACCAGGGGGATACATTATGCATGGATTCACACTACTGTAAAATATCTGGATGTTTTTGAAGTACTCTCCAGCAAATTTTTGGTTTTACAATACTGTCCAACATGGCCTGGGTTAGGAAGTATTATGAATTTGGCTGTAGGTTTTATGGCACTATAAAATCAGGTTGTATTGGAAAGCATTATGAAGTTAGTCAGGGGTTTTATGGTACTGTAAAACCACCAAATAATCACCAAATAATCACCAAATAATCACTAAATAATCACTGAATAATCACTGAATAATCACTGAATAAACATTGAATAAACACAATGAAAGCCACATGGAAACTGCATCATATGAAGCAATTCCTGGATCTTACCTGTTTGGGCAAATTGGAAATTTACCATATATAGAACACAGAAATAATATGATTTTCGATATTTTCTGATATATTTTTCCCTTTTTTGGGAAATGTCAACTCATTTATGTATACCATATATAGTATGAGTAATTTCCAATTTGATCAAAACTCCGAACTAGCCATTAATTTGTCATCCCCTTGTGACCAACCTGACTAAATGCTATAAAATGCCCCCAGGGGGTGTGCGTGTACATGTTTGGGTGGTGTGCTGTGGTGTCAGAGTGACTTCTGCTGCAAAGTCCAGAGATCATGTGACTGGTCATGTGACTAATTCACACACCTAACTTGGACAAAAATTTGTCCATATATGGTTTATTTATTCTGGTGATTTCTGGTGATTTTTGGTGATTTTTCAGTGATTATTTAGTGATTATTTAGTGATTATTCAGTGATTATTCAGTGATTATTCAGTGATTATTCAGTGATTATTCAGTGATTATTCAGTGTTTATCCAGTGATTATTCAGTGATTTTTTGAGGTTTTCAAGTACTTATGAGTTGGGTACCCACAATTTCAAAATACTTGTCAACCCAAGACTATATTCAAACTTGTGTCAATCATCCAGATTGATTATTAGTATCAATCAAAAAGGGGGGATACATTATGTGATTATGGTGTTTATTAGAACTATGAAGGACTTTAAAACTAAAACTGATTTTCCTGATGTTCCCGCTCGCTGAAAGGCCCCGAGGCCATTCCAATAACATTGAGTTTCGAAATTGAAGAATTCTGTGGCACCAGAACCATTTTCCAGTCCAACGATAGCTCGTCTTCACTTAAATCGACTTCCAGTACTTCCAAGCCAAGTAGAATGGGGTGGAGCTCTAGGTATCGCATAACTGAACAGCCAAGTTGGGATTCCAACACGTACATGAGCTGGTCATCTCTGAGCACACGAGAACCATTATTTGCGCAAAACGACAGCTTCTTGATAAATTTCCCATAGAAATGCAACACAGGAACTCGTGGGTGCAGAATAGCTCGCGTATCCAGTGATAATCCTTAAATAATTACTTTTCTCATGGAGTGTGCTTATTTTCAAAGAGAATTACATATAATGAATCATCCAATTCGTGTTTTTTTATGGGAATTATGGTCTTATATATATTCAATGTTCCGATACAAGCGCGGTGTCATTCAATATTTGATTTTCAACCCAATCCGGCATATTTTGGGTGAAGTATTTGATCATCAGAGCTTACGCAAGATGCGTATGTCCAGCACATTGCCCTAGTCCCTTCTACTCGAACATCGTTGTTGCGGTTATTGCTACTCTTAACTGACATTAGGTAAGAGTGACACGCATTTCAAGGGTGAAGCTACACTTGATTGCTACACTATTTAGATACATATGATGGAGGAATCTGATATGGGCAGTGGGCCATGGAAGTGACAACGCCGAGTACGTTAACTTGTCTCGCTGTTGATACACTGTAGCTAAAAGGATTCGTTTGAGTCTCACCACAAGGACCAGCCCCCAACGTACTGTTACTGCGCTCGTTGCGATGGAAAAGTCAAGCAGAAGGCTCGAACTATCGATGATCACTGAAATCGCTACCCACGGCCACCAGACAGCCCTCCAGCGGACCTGTACGATAATCCGCGGCCATTTCCTCGGCCAGTCGCAGGACCGAGCAACGCTATAGATCCCCCAGAAGGGAGTAACCCGTCCAGCCCACTATCTTTGAGCCCCGATCCACAATCACCGGGGGATGGCTTCGGGTCAGGGTCTTCAATTGCTGTTGACGATGTCCAGCCAAGACGCATTATGGATCTGAACTACGGCAGACCTCAGCGACTCATTCCACCAGGTGGCAACGAATCCCCGCCAATCCCTGGACTGCATGATCCCGGTGAAGGGCCGCATAGCCCAGTAATCCCGGATGTAGATGACGAACTTGTAGCTGTGGCAGAGGAACTAGGACGCGAATATCAATTTGGTCAGAGAATTGGCGAGCTGGATGACCTCCCGCATCTTGATTATAGACTGGGGGGTAATGCCCAAGGCGATGATAGGGAGGGTCGATTTGAACATGAAAATGCCGCTGATGATATTGACTTTGGCTTGCCAAATGGCGAAGATCCAGGCCCAGACCATATTTTGCCTCAATTTCAGCTTCCTGACAACATTGAACTGGAGGAACCTGGAGATGAACCAGAGGCAGATATCGACCCAGATGCACTTTGTGCGGCCTTTCGGGAACCCGATTTAATTCGAAATGCATATATTGATGCATTTATTCAAAAGTCACTCTATGGGGTCACACACCGGGCATTGAAACATCAACTTAGGGCTGCTCGTCGTACCATCACAGCACATCCCAATATTACAGCTGATGACATAGCCAAAATGGCACAGACCATTGGGACAGTGGAACGTCGACTAGGTGTCAACATGGATGATATTATAACAACATTCACCTTATGCCCTAAGTGTGGGCGACGATATTCACCTGACTATATCAAGGAAACGGACAATGCACTCTGCCTGAACAATGAGTGTCAAGAAATTCTATTCACTATTCGAAACCTAGCATCAGGGAGTCGACATAAAGTCTCCAAATTAACTTACCCATATGCATCACCTATTGCCTGGTTGCATCATATGCTCAGCCTTGCTGGAGTGTCTGAATTAATTCAGACTTGGCGAGCTCACAATCCTGATGATCAAGGGGTAACAGCACCAGTACCTTGTAATGAGTGGATGTATAATCTGGATCACGAGAAGCCACTTGGAAATATTACAGATGGGTGGGGATGGAGATCCACATTTGCTGGGCTTCAACGGGTTCAGGATCCAATTACAGGGGATATTGTTGATGAGAGTGAACCAGACCCACCAATCCGATTTGTTAGCCTCCCCTTTGGTATATCATTCTCACTAAATACAGATTGGTAGGAGACTCAGCTGCTAAGCTTGTGGTATCTAAGCTGATTGTTCATTCTAGGTTTCAGGCAACCAAGGAAGGCAATTATTCAGTTGGAGCTTGTTACCTGGTCATCAACAACCTTCCTCGACACATGCGATTCCTGCGTGAAAACATTTCACTGACCATAGTGATGCCTGGACCAAATGAACCCAATGATTATGCCCTTGATCAGATGCTGGACCCACTTGTTGATGACTTGTTGAGACTCAAACAAGGTTAGTTTATTCCCAGCTATAATATTCATTGTGATTCTGAAAAAAATAGGTGTGCGCATGTTGGTGCGGAAGGGAGATCCACCAAGATATGAGGAAGAAGTGGTTTATGGCGAGCTCACCCAGCATATTGCTGACCTCATTGCCCGTATCAAAATGGGTGGTGGTGCTGGTGTGAGGTCTGAACTGAATTTTTGCCTCTATTGCCATACTCAGCTGTCCAGTCTTTCGGTGCAAGCTGGTTTTCAACGTGCTAGTGCGTAACCACCTTATAATATCTTTCTAGTGTACTTCATTATTCATGCTCCACAGATTTTGAAATGCGTAACACACAACAAGACCTCAGAAATGCATATGAATGGAAAACCCTACCAACTCAGCAGGAACGGAAGGATTTATTTAATGCTACTGGTAACAGATTTACAGCACTCCACCGCCTTCCTGGATGGCACACCTCAACATCATCACCACCTGATACAATGCATTTGCTCTATCTTGGTGGAATGAATTGGATTGTCAAACAGGTTCTGGTTGGCCCTGGGATGCTTTTGAGGCGACAGGGAGATGGGGAAGATCCACAAGTCCTTTTCAACAAGTGCTTAGACAGCATGTGGGTTCCCAAAAACTTCCAGCGATTACCTCCCAAGGTCTGTGAAATTTTCTTAAATTGGGCTAGATATTGACTATTATGTAGATTGGCCAAACCCGCACCACCACAAAAGCAGATCAGTGGAAGTTAATGGCCAGAGTTATATTTATCCCACTGTTTCTAGCATTCAAAGATGGTGATGAAATCCAACCAGTGCTGGTGCCTCGGGGCAATCGTGCTTCCCCTGCTGCTAAACATCAAGCCTATCGAGCAAAGTTACTTCACCAGCACCGCCGGAAATATTATGAATCAATTGGCCAGCCTAACCAGTGTCCACTCATAGAGGCATGTTTCTCCTCCCGTAATGTCCAATTCCACTACCAGCAAGTTCTGCGGTTTTGCCTGGCTACCAGCATCCTTGACAAGCGCACAATCACTCCAGTGGATATTACATTTGCTGCAAGGCTCCTTGAGTCCATGTGCAAGGATTATGCTGCTCACAATGTTCCTTTGGCTCCCAACTTCCACTATATGATGCATCTTGAAGAGTATTTACTCAAGACTGGATCTGCATACAATACTCACATCTGGGGGATGGAGCGTGCAAATGGGATTCTATCGCATGTCAATCATAATGGAAAAAGTGGTGGTGTTCTGGAGGGCACACTAATGAGGAGTTGGTGGAGTACTATGACAATTCAAAACTTGGTATATCCTTGCCTGTTATTTCTGTACAACCCCAGCTAATCCTTTTAACTAATAGATTAAGAATCTTCAAGCATTGCCCAATCGCACTCCAGCTGATGATAGTGTCATCAGTGACCTGTTGGAAGCTGTACAGGGTGGAAATGAACATGCTCAGCAGCAGGGGTCACTCATGGCATTCATAACACAATGCCAGACAGAATACACTCAGCTATATGGGGTCCAAGGTATCCACTTAGCTATTTTATATTCTGATTTACACTCAATAATTGTCTAATGGTCACACTGCCCAGTTGCGATAAAGCTATCAAAACAATCACGCTATATCAACTTGGAACATATTGGCCTTTATGACCAGGTTGTTCAGTTCTGTGTAGCGAAGTGGCCAAATGCTGGCATATTTGGTGGAGGTATGCCAGAAAACCATTACCTTGCCCCAACAGGTATGGTTCGGAACCATAGTTATGTTGAGTTCAACGGAATCCGGTATGGATCACATCGGCACTATGGTGGAAAAGGTTATTGCTATGGGTACATTGATCAGCATCACCCTGTGCAGATTGAACATATCCTGGCAATTTCAATTCCAGACACAGATATGGAATGCACCTGTGTGTTTGTGCGTCAGTTCCAAGTTCCAGAAATTGAGGCAATATTTCCCTGGGATACATGGTATGGTTGTACAATTTATGGACTTAACAATTAAAACTTTAGCTATTACAATTTTAGGGCAGAGAACCTGGGTGTAGCTAGCTGGGCATATGGCCAATTGGGACAGCTAGTTGCAATTGAAGTTAATCGCTTCACTGGCACATTTGCATTGTTTGATATTCCGATGAGGCAGGCAAGGTACTGGGTTACGGTTGCATTGGATAATATTGGCCCTCAACAGAATATGGGAGAAGAGGATGAGCAGGAGTATCTGTAGCAATGGCAGCTTGCAAATTACATACAATATTAGTCCATAATTACTCAAACCCCTCTCCCCCCAATTTACCTGGCAACACAATCTCTGGGCCAATCACTGCTAGGCATTTGCACTGGCATTGCATGTACAATCAGAGTCACACTATTATGGCTATTTGGCAGGGTTACAAATGCGGGAAGAATCCCAACACATCACTACTATCCAAAGGGGATTGTGTCTCACAGCTCGATTTTGGCTCAGGAAAATCACAGGAGAAAGAAACACATAAAGCTACAGCATCCAGGACAGAGCATATATGCATACACACAGGAAAAAGAGGAAAATAAACAAGATCCAAAAGAGTACAGTGCTACACAGTTCATGACACAATCAGGCTCAGTATAGTCGACACACACGACCCATGATTGGTGCATGGTGGAGTGGGTGTTTGCTCCAGGGTTGGGAGCGGTGGTGTGCTCAAAGTCCCAGCACTGCCAGTCATGCTGAAACCAAGCATACCCAGCCCAATCCTGCCTCTCGATCCTCCCGAGGCATGCAGGCCATTTGCCCCTAGTGTAAATCGACGCTGCAAGCTGTATCCCGGTGGGCGATGCTGCAGTGAGGAACCGCCTTGTCAATAGTGGTTTGGGTCGTGCGTGCCATCTCCATCAACCTCTTCGCCCTCTTCTTTATCCTCGCCCCTCAATTCCAAGTCACCATCCTCGTTGACCACATCGATATCCTCATCGCCCTCTTCCTGCTCGCTCTCGTCCTCGCTCACCTCCATCCAATCTCCTTCTTTTCCTTGCAGCCATTGATGCCGATCCACATGGGCTTGGCGATTGTGAGGCAACGAACGGTGGAAGTGTGTCCACCAAACACGTGTGTGCACTTGCCAGAGGAGAGGTCCCAAATGTGGACAGTACAATCACCAGAGACAAGGGAATCTGTGGCATGGGGAGCAGAAGGAGAGTTTGGGCTCACGGCAAGGGCCCAGACGCCACCCACATGACCTTCAAGACGGAGGAGCAGCTCGCCCGTGGTGGGCGAGTAGACGTGAATCTGGTGGTCGTCCGAGGCAGAGATGGTTTGGTTGTGGGAAAAGAGCAAGCAAGTGATGACGCTCGAGCCATGGGCGGGAAAAGTGAGGTGACGGGGCTGGTTGTAGAGCCAGTTGTGGCACGCCTGCTCTTGGGACGATAGAGGAGCTTAAAGGGGTGTGGCTGTGGCCTGCTGGCAAAGAGGCTGGGATTGCGGTTCCGGATTGCAAGGGTGCGAGAGAGGTAGGCAAGCTCCGGAAGGGCTGCCAAACCAGGTGCGTATGGCCTTGAGGAGGGCGCGCCAGAGGGTCATGTCCTGGTCAATGAGCTGGCGCCATGCGCGCAAGACATGGGCGGCAGCAAACAAGGCCAACGGGGGGAGATGCGAGAGAATCTGCGCAGTGAGCTCCGGGGGAAGAGTGAGAAAGTCGCGGGCGAGGGCGGGAGTGAGGACCGAGTGGACATTGCGTAGGACAGGGAGTGTCGACTGGTGCAAGAGCTGGAGGAGGACGTGTGACTGGAGATTGGGGGGAAGCGCCGAGAAGTGCGATACGAGCTGTGAAGAAATCGGCAGACACAGTGGGAGGGCAAAATAAAAGAAAAAACAGAGGCCGGGAACAAGCGTAGATGTACATATCACTGGTTCTGTGACTGAGCCGGCATAATATCACTTTAAATGCATCACTCATGATGGTCAAACTGGCATTCGCATTTGCACGACAGGGTCATTACATCATAAAAGGGCGTTACATCATAAAAGGTCGTTACAGCACAACAATGGACAAGAGCTTAAGTAACAGTGTGTGAAAAACATGAGGCTTAGGCTTATCGATCAGCTGGGGCAACCTTGGGCTTGTTCTTCGAGCCTTTGGGCCGCCCACGTTTCTTAGGGGCTGCTTGTACTTTGCCATCCTGCGACTCGAGCAAAGGGGGAGGCATTGAGACGAGAGGAGCAGAAGGCGTTGGGACGGGAGGGACGGAAGATGTTGGGACGGGCGTTGAGACGAGAGGGGTGGGATTGATGGTCTGGACTGGGCCAGGCGTATTTGCCATGCCTATATGCAGGTATTCGTCAGAACTTGCACGTAATCCATAATCCAATCGTTAAACCATACCTCCTGTGGTGTCAAGAGAGGGACTGCCAACCGTGTGCGCCTGCTGGCCAGCATCGAGGAGCCGGGGGTCGATCGGTATATCAGCTATCAAGCGCATTCAATCAGGTAGAACAGTTGCATGTAGACGGTACTTACACATCTTATTATTATTGTGTGACCCTATAGTGCCGTTGACACTAGCATTTATCGAAGGGGGGTCAAGCGAAGCCCCTCCAACCAGGTCTTGGCTGCCATCCCCTAGGTCCAGCCCGAGAGTATCGTCACTCTGTGCGTGACCCCTGTAGTACTCACTTTCGCTAAAACCATGCACGTCATCCAAAGGCGCTGGCGAATCATAACCACCTGCCTCGCTCGCTACCTTGAGCTTCTCAGTCTTCGCATACACCTTAGACGCGCTGCCATTGTCGGGTTTGGGATACTGTAGGAGAAAATCAGAGATATTCGGTTTGGCAGTGACCCTCAGGTCGATGAGGTGAGAGTTCTTCTTGTATTCGGCTTCGTGTTGTTCTCGCCACGTCTTGCTAATTGCGCATGCCGGAATGCGTACAATCGTCTTCACGTTATTGGCGCCGCATCTAAGCATAGGTATGGAGGTCTCGACAATTGATATTTCTCGTTGCACGCTAACGGTAGCCAAACCAGAGCGAGCTTCCCGCTTCCGCAACTCGCCAACATCAATGCAGTCGAAAACATTGTTTACCTACAGTAGAATACGATCAGTAGTGAACACAGGAGCCAGAGTGAACATACCCAAGTCGGTCTATAAGATGGCCGCTTTACAATGACCACCCCATCGACCTCCTCCTCCTCCGACATATAACCAGTGTGAGAGAGGAAATCCCAAGCCGGGCTTCGCAACGCCGGGATTGTCCTTATGTACGCAGAGCGCATGAGCGCCTTCTATAAGACCCAAATCAGGTCAGTACCTTGAAAACGTTAAATGAAATGATAATTACCCTCTCAACCTTATGATAGGCCAGTTTCTGGCTGCGCATCTTCTGGAGAGCCTCCGGCGACTTATCCATATTACCATAGGCCTGTCTCGCCGATTTCCAGGGCCCATGATACAACAGCGCGGCAAGATCTTCATCGGTGAGGGCCCTAAGAGCTACTGAAAGGTCGCTTTTGTTGTTGGGAATAGTTGCGCGGAAGCCTTGGAACAGCGTGGGAATCCAAATCACTTGGTCGCTCAGCTTATGGCCCCAATGGGGACAGGGACGGCAGTACTTCGTGACTGGATTGATGAACTGCGCCGGAAAGGGATCGGGCTGGCCATACTGGTCTTCGAAGGGAGGCCCAATTTTTTTGGAAGCCTTGATACCCAGCGTACGATAAAAGGACTTCCGCATGTGGGCCTTAGGTACACCAGCGTGAGTAAACAATATTGCTATAACCTGACACTGCAACGTACCTTGATAACATTGTCGAGTGTTCCCAGGTCCCTAGCCTTGTCGGGGATATTTAGAATGATCGCGGTGAGCTCAGGGGTCGGCATCGGATTGGAGACCGCAACGCCAGGCGACAGGAATACTTCAACCTCTGGGGCAGGTGTTTGGACCGTTGGACTCAGTTGGACGAATGAAGATGTGGGACTAGAATGCGGTTCGAGTGCAGGAGATGCGATAGGACGTGTCAACAAGCTAACCGCCTCCAAAACCTTGTTGAGCTTGTCGGTGCTTTGCCTGTGTTGCTCATTTGACGCTTCCTCGTGCTTCTCTAGCTTCATTATGATTTCGTTGAACCGCCGTTCAAGTGCTACTGCTGAACGCAAATGTCCTGGCTTACTGGCAGCGGCTTGAAGTTGACCTGCGATAAACCGGAACGGTTGGCCAAAAACACGTCAAGAACTATAATCAAGACGCTTACCTGTATGTGGAGCTACCTCGGACCGCTCGCTCTTCGCGTCAAGGGAACCCTGTGTAGCAAATTGAGCACTGGGATCCTCTTGTTCAGATTCGTGATCGGATGCTTGATCATGACACTTAGTCAGCGATAGTAAATGTACGTCATATGAGTTTGCTTACTGCTTTCGTCCAACAGCATCCCGGGACCCCCGGCAGGGGTCCCCGGAGTCGAGGTGGGTACCGACATTGAGGGTGCGCGCATTGGCCCTCCGAGACTTGCAATGCTGGAAGACCGAGCTGGGAACTGAAATGGCGCCTTGCCAGGGTGGAGACTCGTGTCGAGGCGTGGTAGACTAGCAAATGCAGGACGCGATTTCTTGACGGTAGGTACTGGATTGGCTGACTCCGGTTCACCCGCATCGCTGGAATCCTCGTAGCCGCCAACAACAACTTTACGCTTGGACATCTCAATGAGAGTACTATGATTTTTTGTAAGTGTTTGACCCGCCGCCATATTATATCTCCTCCCCCCTCCCTAGGGACATCGACAGTTTACCTCGCGAATTCGCAAGGCAAGTGTCGATCTCTCCCGACGGTCAATATTTTTCGATTCACCTCTAACATTCATCAGGACACGAACAATAGCATACACCAAGGTAGTCCCCACTGGGGCGACCGCGTTGTGGCCTGTGAGGCACATTCCGGGCTTCCACTGTGACTGACACACTCATGCGACTACCAGGGACTCCCGTACTCATTACGTCCCCCCCACTCAGTCCCTAGTCTATTGTTCCACTCAAATTAGTCTAGGGTAGTTAGAGCGCCACAAGCATCGCCTCGCTTTTACCAGTTCAATACAGTGAGCGAACTTGGTGGGTTGTGCTTCACCTGGGCGGCACGTAGTTCACGTGTTTCCCACAAAATTGCATGTATAGTTCCGGTCCAGGAGTTCTGGTGGGGGATCAACTGCACTCGGTTAGCCTCGCTCTGCCTGCTTGCACTCGTGTGGCGACCCTTAGGAAACGAGGCTGCCAGTCAAAGATAGACCTGTGCGAGCGCCAGGGACATTTTTAGGTGCGTTCCGAACAATGTATCAATTCATTCCAGCCCGAAACAGGTTGCTCATCGTTGCGCACGCAAAAGGTGTGTCTGCACGCAAAAAAGAACGGTATCTCTCTCTCCATGATTCACGTAAGTCTCCTATAACTAAGTCTTACTTGGCGTCTCATTGACCGTGACCCGCTCACTCGATTGGCAGGTCATTTTACGTGCCTAGCGGCGATCTCATTTGGCAGCTAAGTTAGGATTCGTTTATGCGATCACGTGACACAACACTCCATCGTCTTTCACCACACTGCAAAGTGGTCGAGGTGGCTCCCGTCCCTTCCCGTCCCTTATAAGAGAGGCCAAATTATTCCAAAAATGCCTGCAACCTACTGGCTGGACTACGTCTGAGCTCTCAGGCATTTCAAGCGGAAGTTTTCTTTCTGTGCTACCACCCAACTTGAACTTCCACGCCTTGATAAGTCCTCCATGGACGAAGAGGAGTAAGTGACTATTTATCGGTGTACAAACAACTAAATCATTGCTCTTACCTGGCAACTTAGCTCCCTGAGTACTACAGACTTCCCTCCAAGGGCTGTCCCCTGGGGTAGTATCCGAACGTGCCCCCCGATGGTATGTCCGATATTCAAATTACCCAGTCACGAACGAACTTAGTTCTTGTAGCCTTCCACTACCAACGACCATCCTCCACATGCCGCTCCCCTCCCCTCCTTACGACTGGCAAATGCTAGGAGAAGACATCACTTGCCATTGGTTCATCGGGAGACTGCAACCCCCTGTAAGCACTGAACTTTTGTGTTGTACATACTGACTTCCTTGCGCAGCAAGAACTCCATCACGTAGCAACAAGCCAGAATACGTCAATAGCGAGGACTTAGGCAGCTTGGTATGTCGATCCCCAGCTACGGTTTGATATTAACTCCGTATTTCCAGCACTTAAACACTTTCGCTCCCCAACAATCGACCTACACCCAGTCCTTTCTCTTCTCCCCTCATGGCGCTGCGAGCCTGTATACAGGAGCATATCCGGACTCGATGGACCTGAACATCCTGAATCCAACCGGTCCAGCACGACGCGCTGTTAATCAACCCACAGGGGCATCGTTGTGGTCTCAGCCATGTTTTGTGGCATCGGATACCTCCACTTCCTTGCTGCCAAGCTACATCCCCCCTAGGATACTCGGAACTTCCCCATCTTCGACAGCTGAGGTTACTTTTCCATTCAATGGACGTACCGGCACTGGCGTAACGAACCACGTTCTATTTCAGCAGCCTACAACTACTGCCGTCCTACAACCCATTTCGGGAGCAACGAATGATGTGGTCCAGACCCTCCCCAGTGCCCATCGTTTCACATCGGTGCCTACCCCTGCCCCTACCCCGAACCAATCCAACTCAAGCACCTCTGGACCTTCAGCAGCGCTCGATACCACCCCCATTTTCGATATAAACCAAGTCCCCATCATTCCTCTTATCTCCGTCCTGTTTCTGCTGCCAGAACAGCTCGAAGATGAGCTCAGCCACTCCCGATACAGGGTTAAATGGGAGGACTGGGAACACCAGCTCATCCTCTTCAACTTTCTCGGTCCCAGCGCTCCTCCCTTACTTATTAAAACACTACTAGATACACCAGAGAAGTTCTATACAGAGCGATCGATAAAAGATATTGACAAAGCCTGGCACATGGTACGTACCTCAACACTCTCAACGACATTACTAATCCCACTTATAGTTATCCGCTATCACTTTCAAGGGGGCACGGAGTGTAACAGCGATTGCCGCGCAATGGTGGATACTTGTGGATACCTACTTAGGAATCCTCCATTTTGCAATGCACAACAGGATCAACCTCGATTTAGTCGAGTGTGACGACATCCGGATCCTCATTGGCCAGATTATCACAACGTGGACACGGGTTTTACCAGGAGGTCAGTGCTGGCAATTCACTCCAAAACTAACTATCTCTATTGCGGATATCGTGGCTTGGACTTCTGACCCCACTAATGGATGGTTCGCCATGATGTTTCGGCGGTGAGTCGATTGCAAACACGTGTTCTCAACGAGACTAACTTGTACGTACATTAGGGTCAAGGAAGCGAATATATCGCTACCTCTTGATGGGAAACTCAAAAGGCCCGCTCCGAAAGGCCCTCTACGTTCACCCCCTCCAATGCGCTCTCAGTTGGCTGGGAGACTCTCCAAGTCCCCTTTACGATCCCCCCTCATGATTCCTCCTAATTCGACCCGGAATCAGAGGGCTCCGGGCTCAAGTAGCACTCCTCGTGGCCCATCCGCCTCTCGTGGTCCGTCCGCCTCTCGATGTCGTGCACCCAACGCAACACCTCGTTCGTCCACCAGCCGCGCTCCATCCCCCACCGAGGTTGGTCTTGTGCCTCTCCCCGGACTTAACGAGCCGAGCCAACTTCCACCTAACGCACCTGGCGAATTCCCGCTCGCTCAGGAACTCGATGACCTGTCTGCCGGAAATGACGCCTCCACTGTGGCGCCAGAAGGTGACTCCTGCGAGGGGGAGGTGTTACACAGGAGGCGCAACACTGCTAACTCAGTGATTTCCCTGGCACTCGCCAATCCCGAGTATGCCCGCGCACTCACACTTCAGGTCCGCGCGGATATCTTGGGCCAGTTGTTGGCTATGGAACAACGGGAGCGGGAGATGCGCCTGAAGCTCGTGATGGCTGCTCTTGCTGACCCTGCAGCTACCGCCGCAATCCGTGACAACGCCGAGTTCTGGGTGAATCAAACTGTTTTCTCGAACCGTTCGGTGGAGGATTGCTCCCAGCCAATGAGGGCCTGGGCAGCAGAGCTCGATATCATATCAGCCACCGATCAAGACTTGGATCACCTGGACCTCTCTTCAAGTAGCTCTTGCGCCGATCTTCCCCCGTTTGAGCCACTCGGCCTTGCATAGCAATGTAGTACGTAGTTGCACTGCCGTCTTTTACAGTTTAACTGACTCAATCTAGTTATTGGTCCCATGTTTTCTCTTGCTGTTAAGCTTCTGTCTCCCGTGCGAGTGTTTTTGTACGGCTTCCATGTCTCCAACCCACCCCAAAATGCATTTTTAACTGAGTTTCTTAAGTGGATTGAACGTAAGGGAATCAACCGTCTACTGATACACCTCAATCGATCGTAATCAATTAGATCAATGAGAACGTGTAATCTTATCTATAACCACATATATCCCAATATAAAGAGTGAATCGAATAAAGCCTAATATGCTAAATAAATTAATATATAGGACCGGTTTGAGAACTCTCCGATAATCCTCAAATTAGCCAGATAACCGCCCCAAAGTCTCCGACTCATCCTGAAGGGATTATAAGGCGATAATTACCATTTTCACGAGAGATTCCGCACCTACGAATTCCTGTGCAACCTTGACATTTGGTTTTCTGTCCAAGTGGCTGAGTCGAAATTCTTGAGGTCGGCCTGCATGAAAAGCACCATCGCATCAATTCTCAATAAGAATTCAGTAACTATATTTTCAGAAAAATCATGCCTTGAGTTCATACTCAGACCTTGGCTTGTCCCATAAGAACTCCCGAACAAGAGGTATGAGATAAAATATTGTTTCTATATTAACGTCTTCCCAAACAAACTTAATTGCTACCTCGAAAAATGACCTGGAGACTTGTGCAAGGCGATATGCTTGGTTACTCCGCGCAGTGGGTTTGGTTAATTCAAGAAGAACAAATGAGAACGTCGGGCGCAGTATATCTGGGAGAGCCAGTGCTCGATAGTCATGAGCAACCCCAGATTTCAGCATCATGAGTCAGTGGATAGGTCGTGTGGGATTTTGTTGTGGCTTGTCATCAAATCACGAGATCGGGGATTATCGATTTTTGATCGCTCATTGGTTTTTTCAATTTCACGATCAGGGTGGTAGTAAATTTACCAAGATCGCACCACCACAGGACCTAATGTCATTTACCTGTTTTTCAAGTACTGTAGTGAGAGCTCGTGACTGGCACTGACATAGATTTGGAATATATCACGTATACATAACGGCGCCTGCTACTAAATTTGTAACCCGAGTTTAGTGCGCCGTACTTTCTTGAACACCTGAATTGAATTGAAAGTGTACCATCGGCGTTGACGTAACGATATATTATCACATTTATGGTTACTAAGTTCTCAATTTACTTAGTAATTATATAAGCGCTCAGACTCAACAGCGAGCGCGGGTGATAGCAGGGTGATGAACGCAGGACAAAACGAGAAATAATTAATGCGAGAGAGGGTTTCCGCGCGCATATAACGGCATCTATGTGCATTTGTAAGACAGTGAATGAAGATATAGGGGAGAAATAGAAAATAGGAGGTAAACAGTAACAGAGCGACGTTGTCGCATTTAAAAGTCTGGGACAACCCTGGATCCCATTGGTAGCATGCGGTTATGCTGCTTTTTAACGTATATATCATATCGAATTCCGGGCCGTATGTCCCCGAGCCACCTGTTCAAGAGCTCAGCAATGGTTACTCTTAGACGAATGTGAGCTTACCTAGCAACCTCTTCGGCATCCATATGTTGGCGGTCAACAATGTAACAGTACAGATCCAGGGGTAATGTCGACGCTAAGGAAGCAACATTGACCGGCTTGATCCAGGGACCGCACATGGCATCGAAAGCAAGCGACATAAGGTGAGGGTGACAAACTATGGTCTCGGCTACTTCTTGAAGTGAGAGATGCCGCATCTCCCAAGCCAAATGAGAGAGCTGGGGCCAATGCTCAGCAATGACCCCATTCAAATCACTAAACTTGATCGTAATCTCGTCTAATCTTATCGAAAGACGGAGGGTGGAAAGTTGGAGTGTTTGATATTTCCCTAGGTATCGCACTAGTTCATTATCGTCTCGGCAAAGGTGTGCACGAATTTTCAGAGTTTTGATTTTGGGACTGTGTCGCGATATAAGCGATGCAAGGGAATGTAGTTCTGGGCTGTCGAAACTCCCGCGTAACCGTTCGCAGTTTAGAGAAAATTCAATCAGGCTAGGGAAACGACAACTCGCCAGCAGGGTGGCCACATGAGGATCCCAATCGATGCGCAGAACAGTGAGAGCTCCGAACAGATAAAGTCGGTTTGGCTGTATGTTCTCAGAAGTGAACCAAGCACTATATGCCCGTGGGATGGCCAAGTGTTGAAGCGATGGTAATCTCGATGCCCAATCAAGGGTATTGTGATTGACCCGCACACTGGTGACTCGAAGATCAACTAGCGAGTTGAATATCGGAAGCCGTGGAAACTTCCCAACCCCGGGTGTCAGTGCGTAGTGTAACGAATGGAGCTCAAGTATTTTTAGCCCAGGGAACCGTTTGATTACACTATTAATGAGAGATCGTTCGACTTCGCTCTTGTTGTCGCCAGGTAACTGGGAGGCCCGTCCAACAATGTAAAGTTTTGAAAGTGGAGAGGTCCGTGGCGCCAGGGCCATTTTCCAGTCCAATGATGATTCATCTTTACCCGAATCCACCCTCAATGCCTCTAAGTTGAGTAGGACAGGGTGGGCCTCTAAGTATCGCATGATTAGACGGCCAAGTTGGGATTCTAGCACGTGTAGTAGTTGATGATCAGAGCCAAGCGCGCGGGGTCTATTATCTGGGCAAAATGATAGCCTCTTTACGAATTTCCCATAGAAATGAAACCTTGACATTTGATCATCAGACCAGGTGGCCGGATCGAAGCCATCGAGGTCGGCCTGATAAGGTATTATTGCGTTAGCTCCTGATAAAAATGAATCAAGAGCCATGATTCCACAAAAATCGCACCTTCAGCTCATATCTTGACCTCGGCCTTCCTCGTAAGAAGCCCCAAACAAGAGGTATGAGAGAGCATAACATTTCCACGTCGACGTCCTCCCAAACAAACGTGATCGCTACCTCAAAAAATGTACGAGAGACTTGTGCAAGACGATATGCGGGATTACCTCGCACATTAAATCCCTTTGATCCAAGGAGCACAAATGAGAACGTTGGGTGTAGTATGTCAGGGAGAGCCAGTGCTCGATGCGCAGGCATTCTAAATTAGTGGGTGGACTGTGTGGTCGTTGCAAGGTAAGAAGTTCAAGTAAAGTGGCTCACCACACCGCATGCTTCCGAATATTTCAATTTCACAAGGATAGGTGTTCTAAATCTGGCATCAAACGTGGCGACACGTGTGAACCGAATACTGTAACCCTCAAAGTTACTGTACTGAAATCCCTATCTGGGGTTCTGTACGAGGTGAGTTAAACCATAAATAAAATTTCAATGGCTAGCTATAGATATTGGTAACAACGTTAACGCACATGCTAGCATTGGATCCCCGGCCATACGTAGATTCCTATAATCCCGTCCAGAAGAATGTTCTTATGCATATGCATCACCATTCAAGCACACCTTACTGTATATCCAATTGAAATTTTAAGCCATCATTCATCATAGGCATTTGAGGTTCAGGCGGTAGTTCAATCTATTTAAAAATATGATACCCATGACGCTTAATTAGCATGGATTTCACGTCACAGTCATACCGCAGGACGCGTGGTTAATCGCCACCTATGGCGATAAATATGTGTTATGAATAGAACATAAGCACCTGGAGGATTACATTGTTTTGTGCGCTTAGATAGTGGCGAATCATATCCTGTGGCTAACAGAAGTTATATGAAGAAACGTTAATTAAGAGGCCCCCCCACAATAATAAAACGACCGCGAAGCGCTCAACCCTAATTTATTTTGTCCGGTTGAAACATAAATGGGTTGGAGGGTTGACCTCCGACTCATGTTCGTGAGCGAGCTGAATGTGAGGGAGCACTCGGTTACGTGACGCACATGTTCTCTACTGTTGAAGGTCTTCAAGCCGCTGCGGGGTTTTTCGCCGGAGGGGGTGTTGACATATAACGTTCGTTACTTTCCGTACTGACACTGCCTTGTTGTATCGGGGACGTTCGGGTTTGCCCCGTCTCCAGTTTCTCTCTCTCTTGTTCTCGGCGGCGCGTGTTTTGGGGTTCGGTGTTCTCTTGGTCAGCACCTGGTGTAGTGGCTTTTGTCGGTGTTACACTTGTACGTAGTGCAGGTGGGCGGTGTCTCTCGCGTAAGGGGCCACTTAATAAATTGCAACCAAAAAAAAAAACTCGGTCACGTGATGTCAGAGGTGTTTTTCGATGATCTCGGCGCTTAGTTACTTGATCGTCAATTCTTTCCAAATGCTGGCGATCCGCCGAGCTCCCAACTCCAGGAGCCTGTCCTCCCTACGGAGGATTGGAAAAATCAAATCTACCGATCTCTCTAGGACGCCTAAATTCTCTAGGATAATTTTACAAATTTCTAGCTCATGCCAAAGATCCCAATATTTATCCAACCCATCAACACGAGCCATACACACATCACTACCACGCTTCGGGGTACCCTCAACTGGTTCGAATGGCCAAATACTGTCACAGGCGTATTTAGATGCAGTAGAGGATATCAATGTCCAGCTGGCAGAAAAATATCCCCAAGGTCGAGCGACATATCCCCCCAAACAGGAACCGGGCGGGTGTCCTCCACTTCCTGAGCGACAGATAATGGAGCAAATTCTACATCTCCCATCCACTAAAGGTCGATGCTCACTTGTGGAACCTGACGCTGCAAGAGAATTTGTAAGGGGTGCGTTGGGGATTAGCAAATCTCGGTCAAAGAGCGTCAAGAAGAGGAAAGAAGGAAGAGTTGTGATAGAAGCATTTCCGGGTATGTGCGTCTATACCTGATTGAAAGAGGGGGTTAAATTGTTAGGCAGGTCCCGGCGGGGTTACTCGAGCTTTGTTGGAGCTCCCAAGGTCCGAAGTAAAGAGAGTAATTGTTGTAGAAGAGGAACTAAAGTATTTGAATGTGCTTAAGGTAGGTTTCATGAATTATACTAATAGTCTAATACTCACCAATCAATTAGGAACTCGAATACTATGACGATCGAGTACATGTTTTGCCTTACTCTGGGTTCGTCTGGGAAACTTATAGTTACATCAGGGAGCTAGGACTATTGGATGATGTCGCCGTCGAGGATTGGAAAGCAGGTAAATGCAATCCTCTTCCAAAAGTTTCACGCCAGCCTGACTCAAATACTAAAATACATGCGCCCACAGCACCCCACTCGTCACTTTATTTTATCGGGCACCTTCCCTTAGGTCCAGTCGGCGAGCAGCTCATCGCACAACTATTCCGGGCAATTCCTGAGAGATCGTGGTTATACAAGTATGGGCGCGTGAGGATGTCATGGTTATTAGCTTACCGGATGCTCGAGGTACCTCACATCTCAGCTTCTGTCGTAAAGCCTGCCTAGCTTATTAATCTTTAATAGCGTATCGCATCAGAGCCATTAACACCAGCCCGTTGCAAATTAACGGTTATCGCCGAGGCGACATCGAGCCTATCGCTGGCATTGCCCGATTGGGCCCTTGATGACTATGATGCCTTATTTTTCCCAAAATCTGAGCCACCCGTCGGAGGAAAGAAGAAAACGCCTTTACCTCGGTATGATCAGTGTTACAAAATCTCGAGGTTGGCATTGATGTCGATGTGGCTCCTAGGCGAATTGGCCAACCTTTTATGGCGCTCAACGTTGACCCTCTGGCTGAGGGCCCCATTATGCCCCGCACCGAAGCGAAGGAAATTATTGGGAAACCTACAATCGCCACTGCAACGGATGGTGCCGAGGGCTTGGCAAGCGCTACCCTAGAAAAGTGGGATTATGTTCTCAGGCAATTGTTTATTCTCAAGAGCACACCGCTGGAAAAGGCGATCCAGTATGTGAATATCTTCCGTGCATCCTTAGCCATTTACCTACTCGGTGAATAGGAATCTGGGAGCTGGAGCATCTACTCTCCTCAGGAAGCTTACCGGTCCCGATGTACCTGAGGATAGGCGTGTTAATATTAAATCTCCGGTCAACGCTTTGAAGGTTGAAGATTTCGCTCGCATCGTGGAGGAATTCCATAAATGGCCATTTGCGCCTGAAGTTAGTCAATTTAAATTTATTTCAAGCCATTTTATACTGACTATTTGATATATATATATAGGTTCTATTCATCGCAGACCAAGTTGAAGAGGAAAGAAATTAAAAATGGAAGAGCACAAGCTCGAGTTGACTATATTTTTATTGAAATCAATCATGCCCTTGCTGTCCACACAATGCATTGTAAATGAAGAACACACCACTCACGCATGATTTCCATCATGAGAAAGATCTCGAGTTTCATGACATTTATTGTAAATTGGTTCCATTGGGAGTGAGCGCCGTCAGCTCTGTTCACGTGATCGCGCCTCGCGACTTCCACGACGACTCTGTTCGAGTCATATAATACGAATGTTCGGGTAATTTCTCATACCCGGTCTCTGCGTTGACTCGAGTCCGATCGGGTATGATGTTATATCAATGCGGTGCCACCTCGTCCAATTCGCGCAACGGCGATTGAGCGCCAAACGTATGCCACAGATCGCTACAAAGGCGGTGGCGATCTCCAGGGATACACTCGAGCTCGACGACCACTAGCGCTGACCAACTGGCCTTGATCTTTAGCCAATATGATGCCTTTAACCTCGAGATATCCAGATAACCAGGATGTCTATCCGTATGTAGCTATTAGCGAGGTTGGAAGAGGAGCTTTTGCAACGGTGTATCGCGGGTGTCATAGTGTGTGTATACTTGATAATGAATCCAGGTGCTTGCTGATATCTTTATAGGACACCCGTCGGGTAGTCGCAATTAAGGCTATTTCGCGAACAATGATCAGCCCAAAGGCACTCGATAATATCGAATCTGAAATAATGATATTGAAATCGCTCAAGAGTAGACACATAACTGAGCTGACGGACGTTGTTGTGCGTATATTACATTTTTATTTTACGTTTCAGCTGCTTATGCGGGGTTACAGTCGGGTTGCAGGAATATATATCTCGTAATGGAGTATTGCGCGGGGGGCGACTTGTTCTCGTACATCCGACGCCGTGGTCGCATTGGAGCTCTCCACACGCCAACATCCCCCCTACCGACCTATCTTCCCCACCCTCAGATCGGCGGTCTCTCTGACTCTGTCGTCCGTTCCTTTATCGGACAACTTGCTTCGGCAATGAAGTATCTCCGTGCGCGAGACCTAATTCATCGGGATATCAAGCCACAAAACATATTACTTACCCCTGCAAACAACGTTGACGAGTATGCATGCGTCGGTCGCGGAGGATGGATTCCTGGCCCAGTGGGAACTCCAATATTGAAACTAGGGGATTTCGGGCTCGCACGGGTGTTGCCGAGTGCGAGTATGGCAGATACAATGTGTGGGAGCCCGTAAGTACCGAGTTCCCCGATCCTACTTTGCATTTATTGAGTGGGTTGGAATCAGGTGGTACATGGCTCCGGAAATCCTACGATGCGAAAGATATGATGCCAAAGTCGACTTGTGGTCCGTAGGTGCGGCTATTTACGAAGCTGCCACTGGAGAGCCGCCGTTCGGAGCGCTAAACCAGGTTGAGCTATTGAAGATGATTGAAAATACGGGTGGTCGGGTTCGATTCCCTGACGAGGTGCGATTGTTTTCGTCTGTGTTCCTGTTCTGGTTGCTAAATGAAGCCATAGGATCCCTGGAATGCTGTCGATGTTGCTAGTGGGGACCTCGTCCCAGTTAGCGAGGCAGTCAAGTCGTTCATACGATCTATGTTGCGGGAGAAACCGGTTGAACGACCCTCTTTTGAGTGGTACTTCGAGACAGCAGAAGATCTCATGAAGCCCGTCATGGTACCCGAGAGGAACGTTAGATCAGAAACCCAGAACACCACGTATACGCGGGATATTGATCTTGCTGTCGACAGGGCTAGATATTGGAACGTTGGAGTGGGTAGTACAAGCGGGAGTTCGAGAGGCGACACAGAGGTTTCGAGAAGCTCTACTCGGGGTCCAAAATCTGTGCCTCGCCCAGACACGCGATCAAGAAGGTGAATCGAGCTAATGTGACCGGAAGCCCATGTGCATCCGGTTCAGCTGATAAGCCGGCAAATCCCGGCTGAATTCGAACCAGCCTAGCCGCCATCTTCGACTGTCATTCGAACGTCGTTTATCTGAGAGTATGTGCACGGCCATTTATTAACTTCGGACATTCGAAAAAACACTGGCTCTGTTATTGTATTTAATCACATACTCTTGTTGCTATCTGTTCGAAATTACACAATTTCTAGTTTGGCGTGCGACAAGTTCGAAACTAGCACACGGCCAACAATCGCTCTATCACCTTAGAACCTGGTTCCCATGGGTTCCGAACGACTGTTCCTGTGTGTTGATTGTGGAGGGTCCAAGACCTCTGCAGTTTTGGTTGACCGTTCAGGGAGTGTCGTTGGACGAGGGTTGGGAGGTCCCTCCAATTTCATCTATGCGGGAATGGATGCCTTTTTACGTTCGGTCAAGACAGCCGTCGAAGCTGCATTAGAGCAGGCTAGCAACTCGAAGGTATCTATAATGCTTTAGGTCTTTGTAATTTATATAAAGCTAAATAAACTCGCGACCGTTTCAGGTTTCTCTTCCCGTACCTTCGCTCTTGGTTGCCGCATGGTTTGGTATCTCAGGATGCGACCAGCCAGCAAATGTTGTCGCCCTCCAATCTCCACTCTCAGCTCTCCTTTCTCTATCTGTGGATCAACTTGTGATCGGCAACGACACTCATCTCCTCGCTTCCCCATTGAGCTCGCACCCACACGCAAAGTCGGCAGTCGTAGTTATTGCCGGTACCGGAAGCAATTGCGTCAGTTTCAAGCGAAGAGAAGGTGCCAAAGGCGGACTTGAAGAGTTGAGCAGGAGCGGAGGCTGGGGCTGGGTTTTGGGTGATGAAGGGAGCGGATTCCATGCTGGCCGAACCGCAATGCAGGACATTCTTTCACGGTGGGATCGGGGGTCGTTGGACTCGGTGTCAACCGGTAAGTGGAATTATGGGCTCTGAGCTATGTGATTACTAAATTGATCGATCTTATCAGATGTGTCCCAGGATATTACCACCGAGGTGAACCCTCTTACTGGTAAACCGACCCTGCGAGCGAGAATCTTTTCCCATTTTGACATCGCCGCTCCGCCGGATTTGTTCAGCGTCGTATACGCCGCCAACCCCCCGCCTCTTCATCCCTCGGGTGGCGCTAGCTCAAACGCTCCTCCACCGAGCCCCGGTCCAGTAGCGCTGGAAGTAGCTGCTACTACCTCAGTATCCGCCGACACCAGCCTAGTCGACAATGCAAAATCTTCACCCCCATCTGGCTCGGGCACCGACGCGAACTCCTCCATAATAAACCCAAAGTTCCACCTCCTCGAATGTAAACACCGTCTTTCGTCGCTTACGCCACTGATCTTCTCAAGCGCATTCGACGACGGGGACCCAGATGCTCTACGCGTACTCAGAACCTGTGCTCGCGCGCTAGCAGAACACGTGAATAATCTCATGGTGCGGTCTGACTCGGGTTTTTCTACGTCCAAGGCGGTCAGACCTGAGGAGACACTTTTGTGTTTTGGAGGATCTCTGGTTGGGATTAAAAAGTACCGTGCGCTGGTGGTGGACGAATTAGGACGAATGCGCAGCGGGGCAAGTGTCGGTACGGGTGAGGCAGATGACCGAGGGGAGGACGAGGGTCGAGGGGTGGTCGCCGGGGTGGTATTTGTCGGGGATGCTGCTGTTAGCGGAGCGGTTGGACTGGCAAGCGGCTTTGCTGGCTGATGGCTGGGCGACCCATGGGGGCTGATCCCGGCAACTAACTATCAGCCGTAACACTGTATATATACGCATGCACGCTACTAGTCTTCATGAAACCACCTCGCAATATGGCAAAGAGTGCGATTAGAATAGTCGCTCGCGCAGTTAGAAGTCACAACACGCTGTCGCAAAACAGTTATGTACAATCAGAATATACCACGGTACCCATATGGGAGCACAGCTCTTATGTACAATAGCATTGATACCAATCATCACCGAGAAAAAGGCCATCATAGTCAATCCGTATTGACCCTTGAGGCCCAATCACCAAAGGGTTATGAGGAACTGGGAGGCAGCGCGCTACCTCGCGCGGAACCCAAAACAGCAGGTCCGAATTCTGGTTTGTAGCCCACCCATCGAGATTAACAGTGATTTGGGTAGCGAGGAGTGACTTTGTCTGATTATTTGCCAAGCTGGAACCACTTTCAGGTAGACCAGTCTGCACACTTGAAGCGCTATCAGGTGTGTTCCAGATGCGAATAGTGATGTCATCTGAGCAAGAAACGACTCTCGTCCCATCGGGTGAGAATGTCACCGAATAGACCCAACCAGTATGACCTTTGAATGGGCCGGCAAGAACGGTGCCATTACTGGCGTCGGAGACAATTACTGTGCGATCATCGGAGCCCGAAACTATCTGTGTGCCATCTGGCGAGAATGCTACAGATCGAACCCAGTGGGCGTGTACTTCGAATGGGCCGGCAATGAGAGTTCCGCTGTGAGCACTCCAGACGCGGATGGTGAAGTCAAAGGAGCCAGAGGCAATTCGCGTACCATCGGGGGAGAATGCTATTGATAAAACGCTGTCATTGTGCCCTTCAAGTGGGTCAGTGAATCGAGTGCCATCAAAGGCGTCCCATATGATGATGGTACGGTCGTCAGAGCCAGAGGCAATATAAGCCCCGCTGGGAGAGAACGCAACCGAATTGACAGCCTTGGTGTGCCCCCCGAATGGGCCGGCGACGAGGGTGTAGTCGTGCGTGCCCCAAACACAGAGGGTTTTGTCTTCAGAACCAGAAACGATGCGAGTGCCATCGGGCGAGAAGGATACTGATGTCACACCATGGGTATGCCCCTGAAGCGGGCCGGCGATGCGAGAGCCATTAAGAGCATCCCAAACTATGATGGTGCAATCGTTGGATCCAGAGGCGATACGAGTACCACTGGGTGAGAATGCTACCGAGGTAACATACTTGGTGTGCCCTACCATTGGACCAGCAACAAGTATGCCATTGTTAGGATCCCAGACACAAATAGTCTTGTCGGCAGAACCTGAAACAATCCATGTTCCGTCAAGTGAGAGTGCAATACATAATACGCGGTATGTATGCCCCAGTAGTGGACTTGAGGAGGGGACATTGTTGTGTGCATTCCATACTCGAATGCTGCAATCATCAGAACCAGAGACAATGCGCGTTCCATCGGCAGAGAATGCTACAGATGTGACCAAGTCGGCATGTCCCTTAAATGGGTTGCCAATGGGAACGCCATCAATAGAGCTCCAAACTCTGACAGTAGTATCGGCTGAGCCAGAAACAACGCATGTGCCATCTGGAGAGAACATCACAGAGAATATGATATCGGAATGTCCCATGAATGGACCGACAATGCGAGCACCGTCAAATGCGCCCCAGATTAAGATGGTGCAATCAGAAGAGCCAGAGACAATACGAGTGCCATCGGGCGAGAACGCCACAGAATTGACGGCAAGGGAGTGACCTATAAGTGGGGAAACGAAAGGAGTGCCGTTCTGTGCATTCCAAATATGGATGGTATGGTCATCAGACCCTGAAATGATTCGTGTGCCATCAGGTGAGATTGCTACTGAATTGACACCCTGGGTGTGGCCCAAGAAAGGAGCAAGGACGGGAGTGCCGTCTTGCACACTCCAAACACAAATAGAAGTATCGCTTGAGCCGGAGATGATGTGTCCACCGTCGGGCGAGAATGTAATTGACTTGACGGTGCCAGTGTGCCCTTTATATGGGCCAGCAACCTGCGTGCCATTGTTGGCATCCCAGATGAGGATAATGGAATCATCGGATCCCGAGGCAATGTACTTGCCATCAGGAGAAAATGCAACCGACCAAACCATGTCTTCATGCCCCTTGAGTGGACCAGCAACCAAGCTCCCATCATCTGCATCTCTAAGCATTATTGTTCCCTCGTTGGTCCCAAAAGCAATTCGAGTGTCGTCTGGGGAAAATGTAATTGAGCTGGTCTCCTGCCCCGTGCTCCAAACAGCAAGAGGGGCTCCTTCTCGTTGTTCCATCACTGTTCCCCTTGCATCTATCAGCCCGTGTGTTTGCTTCCAGAAGTTCTTGAACACGGAACTTGACCGGTGACAAAACGGAAGTGATGATATGTATATATGGGGTGTTGATTCCGAGACGGGGTTTGCCGTAAAGCTGGCCACAAATCTTCGGGAGTCCTCTACTAGTACCACGAGATTCGATGGGGCCGAGCATCTCTATTTGGTAATTGTTAGTCCATCAGCAAAGGTACCTGACATGGGGGGCTCACCATGAGCCATAGTTTCGACGTGAGCAACATTTTAGTTGCAATTTTCATCCAACACTTCAGATTCATGACTTCCATCCAGAATAGCAATCGAACTGATAGAAATTCGTCGATACAAGGGAATAATTCTTCCGACGAAGGGGCTTGACATAAATGATCGCTCCAGTAGCGGCATGTGTACAAGAGGGTGGGGGATATAAGTTGTTTGATCCGGTCATCCAGATCTTCGACATCCTTATCACGTATACACGACGACTTGAGATCGCATATATTGAACCGCAGCTGGTCTTTCATCAGTTTGAAACACCGCTGAGCCAGGAAATGGCTGTGCTTCGCTTCATCGCAGAAGAATTGTGACGAACGAGCTTGATCGAACATGAAATCAGGGAATGATGCGTGCAAGGTTGTCACCGTGTGGCTGCTCTCGGAAACATACAACACAGAGCGGAGAGGTTGTAATGCCGCTAAGGCCAGGTCAGAGTCACTTATTCCTCCGAGAGCCGCCAAAGTCTCGACGCCCACAGGCTCACGGGCACATACAGCCGTCCACAATATAACTTGGATTAACTCCTTCTCTTCATTTTCTAGATTTTCATCCTCAAGCGCGGCAGCCAGTATCGTTGAATATAATTTGTCGATCTCTGCGTGCTTCTTGCTCGAACTGGAGTTGACTGCTAGAACGGTCAATAGTCGCCCACCGGGCTTCGAGAACGCGCTCCCTGCTCGAATGTATCGCACGGCCGTGGCTGCATAGATGAACAGGCTGCCAGACATCTCGGTCAGTTTTTGGACTTGAGCTAGAGACGGCGACATAAACTCGAGCTCTTCAGCCAAATATAGTTCGATATCCGCCTGGACAAGTGATCGCTCGATCTCGTGCAAGACGAATACCGACCGAGCTCCGACCGACTGGGACTGCATCCTCTGCCAGATGCTCGGCTCGGGTCGACTGGTCACAAAGAATTTGAGCGGTAAATCTGTACCGTGGCGGAATAGAATGTCCAGTATGGATCCAACACCGTTTGAATCGCTGCATTCATCCAGCGCGTCGATCACCACAATCAGATTTTCTGGGATTGCATCCTTGACTTCAAGAATCGGGTCCCGCAGCAAACGCTCGAATTGAGTGGATATCATTCTGGTGCTGAGGTCAGGGTCATTCCCTAGAATTCGACAGAGTGCTGATTGGAATGGCAATGAGTAACGCGCCAGTTGGTACGCGATCGTCGGTATAATTCGGCCCACATCCCGGCACTCGGCTGTGGTACGGGTGCAAAAGAAACTCGCTCCCAGCTGCTTTCGCTTTTTCAGCGTTTCGCAAAATGTGCAAGCGAGGGTGGTCTTGCCGGTACCGGCCATTCCACTCATCCAATAAATATTTGGAGCATTGGGATCGCGGGACCAGGTATTGAATTCAACTAGAATTGCTGTGCGAGTATCTTTGGTACAAGTCCTTCGATTAGTGTCGGCTGAGAGTCGCGAATCGTAGTTTGCGAGTTTGGCTGGCGTCATCCCTTCGAGTCGGCTGTTCTACTCCGACATATGAACAGAGAAAAACGAAAAAAGAAATATATAGAATCGTACTGCTAATTGTTCCCCAGCAATATTCCAAGTACTTAGACTGGCGTTCACCTAAACAAATTCAATTATCATGATAATCCCGAGTCACGCTTGTTATGGTACACGCACCTGGAGTTGTCGAAATAACCCCTCGATGCGCCGGTAGCATCTCGATAGCTCTTCATCGTAGTTGGCCTCTGTCAAATATCTTCCTGTACCACGATCTGGTTGATCATTGATTTGCTTGGCTTGTTCTTCGATGGATCTATGCTCCTTCTAAGCAGCCGGACCTCAAGTTGATCCTCACATACTTACATGGCAATCCTCTCGATAAACTCGGACATTGGTGTTGATTTCGACTCTTGCAACTGGCATACGAGGATATCGCCGAGTGTTTTGAGATCAGATGCCAGATCCTCATAGTCATCTCGTTGCTTCAGGGCCATCTAGGCATACATATTAACAATCGCCAGTCGGCTTGAAATGTGATGCGAATGTTACCTCCATGACCTCAATACTTTTAATAACAGAACCGATGGCGGATTGGAGAGGCGGAAACACCCCCGCGCATTTGTGCAACGATCGAAGCGTAGTACGTAATCCGTTCCATCCTGGGTTGCTCGTCAAATCTGGGTTCGGAAGTGACGAGGCCGAGGCCAAAGGTCCGGCCGATGGAGATGTAGGTGTTGTGGAGACCTGTAGAGCCTGTCCCTGCGTCGGGGGTGAGAGTAAGTTGGGCGTGGACGAAGGCGCTTGAGGGTTTGCTAAATTTGTCGATAATTTGGATCCCGAGGGCGCTGGAGACGACGAGCGAAACAACTTGTCGAATTTGCGAGATACAGAGTCTCGGAATCTGCGTTTAGGATTACTCATCCTGGATGCATATGGTGAGGGAGGAAGAGGCAACGGATGCAAATGATTGGTCATGAGGTGCTGTAATTCCGTTCCGTGCCCCCAATTTCCAGCATTACCCGTCATGATAGTCATATCATCATTCGTACGCGTGCAAACCATCAGCAACAACTTACTATAGTGTTCTACGGGCAGTGAGAGAGAAAGGCTGAGGTAGTAAACTGGTTGACTTGAGTTAGTGGCCGCACTAGACCACATGCACTTTCCTCCTGCGCACGCAGCTTGGATGAGTGCCGGGGTCAATAGGCCGCCCACAAGACATATATACTTAGTGGTCTGAGTGCGTATTACAGCCATACCACGGACAGCCATTGCAACAAAGTACTGAACGAGTACTACAAATGCTTAAACGGGTGTTATGACGCCGCATACATGCAGCAATTCGGGCAATATAACGAAGTGTGGCATAAACGGGTATTGCAAAGGGGCACGACGCGTGAATCATAGCATCTCAAGTTTAAACGGTAAGGTATAGCTATAGTGAATATACAGACGTCACTACTTGAACTGCGTCTTGCACATCCAATGCGACAGGTCAAACGAGCGCCGCGCTTGAACGAGCATTATGGCGACACATGAGACAAGAATTACGGCTATCTAAGCGGACATTGTGGTGGTTTATAGGGTGAACGTCATGCTGCTATCGGTTCAAAATGACAAAACTTCAATTTGACCGCGACAAGTTCGACTGGCACGCGACTGGCAGCCGCTCTACGACCCAATGAATGGCTTTTTACGTTCGGTCAAGGTAGCTGTCATCCAAGAAGTGTAAGAGAACTAGGATAGCTTGAATGAAGATCGATACAATATGGCGAATGGATGTTACGACGGCTTACCAGGTGGACGGATATTGTAATCGCAGAAACGACCATTACATAAGCATACGGGCAGTCTTATAGCCTACCGCACACGCATCGCGACATTTTCGAGGGGGACGATGCTGTCAGCAAGTGCTGGGGTGGGGTAGAGGCATGAGGACAGTAGTGTAGATGATTGTAAATACGACGTGCCGGGCATAGACGGGTTCAACACAGACGCGATCACAGCCTGAATGGTGCTGGACGACGTATTTGATACACTGACATTAAGCTCACTCTATAGATATTATAAACTGAGTGTGCTCACCTTTATTGTGACGATGCGCTAACAAGGGAGACAATAAACATGCTGTGATGATGGACGTGGTTCGCGTCAGAAATCGAACCAATTAGCGTTAGTTACGCGCGTCATCAAGTACATACTGCAATAAACTAGTCCAATCGACAACAACCAAACGACCTCTAAGGATATGGAGGTGGTGCTCGAGGCGCGGACGGCGGGATGAAACTATTGATCGAGGAATATTACTGTAACTCGCATCAAATTATGATATTAATTGGGTGCTATTGGTGCTATCAGCAATTATGGAATGATAGAACTCTAACTGCTTATGAGGTGGGCGGTAGCTGGTGGATAGAGTAGCTGATGATGTTGACACACGGCAATTGGAGTTGAACTAAGGAGAGATTTGGCTGAATTTGCTTAGTCATATCGCCGGCGATGATCTAGAACTCTCCGACTATTGGCAACCGGCTTAGACGCCGTCATCGGCTGTCATTCAAACCTCGTTCATCTGGAGCATGCGCACGGCCATTTATCAATTTTAGACACCCGGAAAGACACTGGCTCCGTTATTATACTTGATCGCGCGCTCAGCCGCTATCATTTCTAAATTAATGAATTTTCTAGTTTGTTGGACGCAGCGAATTTAGCAGCACACGACGTCAACTACAACCACGCTCCAGCATGAGCTGGAATCTAATTTCTATGGACTCAAAACGACAGGTTTTATGCGATGATTGCGGAAAACAGATGTTTTTCCCATGCCCTCGTGCACTAACAGAGCACAGTGGTGCGGTCCGACTCGGGATCTTCTAGTACTAAACCAGTCAAACCAGGAGACACTGTTGTATTTCAGTGGGTCTCTGGGACTAAAGTGTGCTGTGCGCTGGTAGTCGAAGAGTTAGGGCTGATTTGTCGTGGAGCAGGTGTTAGTATAGGCAAGGGCAGAGGATCTAGGGAGGACGAGGGTCTCTGCGTGGTCGCCGGGGTGGTATCTATTGGGGATGCCGCTGTCAGCGGGGAAGTTGGACTGGCGAGTGACTTTACAGGCTGATGGTTGGGCGACTGCCGGCAGTCAATTTCGGTGGTTAAATTTCAGACTTGTACGTATAGTTATATAGAATCAACAACTCTCATGTACGATAACATCGATACCAGTCATCACCGAGAAAAAGGCCATCATAGTTGATCCGTACCGACCCTTGACGTCCAATCGCTAATGTGTTGTAAGGAACTGGGAGGCATTGAGCGACCTCGGGCGGAACCCAAAACAGTAAGTCCGAATTTCGGTTCGTAACCCACCCATCGTCATTAACAGTGATCCGGGTGGCGAAAATATCATTGCATTCATTTTGGGATGGATGATCACGAGCACTCGAGTTGACATTGTGTACGTCCCAGACGCGAATAGTGCGGTCGTGTGAGCCAGAAACGACACTTGTCCCATCCGGTGAGAATGCCACTGTCGTGACAAAATATGTATGACCTTCGAATGGACCGGCAACAATGGTACCATTGTTGGCATCCAATACAGCTACTATGCCAGTCAAGGTGCCAAAAACGATGCACGTGCCATCTGGTGAATAGACGACAGATCGAATATAGTCGTGGTGTACTTCGAATGGGCCAGCAACGAGATTTCCGTTGTGAGCACTCCAGATGCAGATGTCGAGACAACAAGAGGCGATCCGCGTACCATCGGGGGAGAATGTTACAGAGTAAACCGCGTCATGATGCCCTTTGAGTGGGCTAGTGAATGGAGTGCCCTTGAAGGCATCCCATATGATGACGGTCTCGTCGTTAGAGGCAGAGGCAATGTATGCCCCGCTGGGAGAGAATGCCACCGACCAGACAGCTCCAGTATGCCCTGCGAATGGATCACCTATGAGGGTGTAGTCATGTGTGCTCCAAACACAGAGGGTCGTGTCTTTTGAACCAGAGACGATGCGAGTCCCATCGGGTGAGAAGGATACTGACATAACACAACGAGTATGCCCTCGCAGTGGACCAGCTATACGAGAGCCATCAAAGGCATCCCATATCATGATAGAGTAGTCATCAGACCCGGAGGCAATCCGTGTACCATCAGGCGAGATTGCTACTGAATTAACATAACTAATGTGCCCCACCATAGGACCGGCAACTAGTCCACCGTCATTGGCGCTCCAGATGCAAATGCTGTGGTCAGCAGAGCCAGAAACAATCCGCGTCCCATCCGGTGAGAATGCAACCGATAATATGTCGCTTGTGTGTCCCGATTGCGGACTCGAGGAAGTATTGCCTAGTGCAGCCCATATATGAATAGTAAAATCATCGGAACAAGAGGCAATGCATGTGCCATCGGGGGAGAATGCTACAGAATTGATTGTTTCCATGTGTCCCTTGAAAGGGCCAGTGACAAGAGTACCATCGACAGAACTCCAAACATGGACAGCGGCGTCATTTGAACCGGAGACAATGCGTGTGCCGTCTGGAGAGAATGTCACCGAGCACACTGAACTAGAATGGCCCACAAACGGGCTGGTAATACAAACACCGTCGAATGCATTCCATAGTAAGATAGTGCGATCAACAGAGCCAGAGATGATACGAGTGCCATCGGGCGAGAATGCCACTGATTGAACAGCACCAGAATGACCTGTAAGCGGGGGAACAAAGATGGTGCCTTTATGCGCATCCCAAATATAGATGGTACAGTCACTTGAGCCTGAAATAATTCGTGCCCCATCAGGCGAGACAGCTACTGAATTCACACTTTTGGTATGGCCAAGGAAAGGAGTAAGGACGAGGATGCCATCTTGTGCACCCCAAACGCGAACAGAAGAATCGCAGGAACCAGAGATGATACGCGTGTTGTCGGGCGAGAATGTAACTGACATGACAGCATCGGTGTGCCCTTTAAATGGGCCAGCAACGCATACGCCGTCGTTGGCGCTCCAGATGAGGATAGTGGAATCCGCGGAGCCTGAGGCAATGCGTGTGCCATCGGGAGAGAATGCAACTGACCGAACCCGTCTTTCGTGCCCTTTGAGTGGGCCAGCAACAAGGCTCCCATCATTAGCATCCTTAACTGTTACTGTGTCCCCATCGGTTCCAAAAGCAAGTCGGGTACCGTCTGGGGAAAACACAACCGAGTTGGCTGGTTTGTCTGTATTCCAAACGGCAAGTGGAGCTGCTTCCCGTCGTTCAATTGCACTCCCGCTTGCCTCTATCAACCCGCATGTTTGTTTCCAGAAGTTTTTGAACACGAAACTTGATTGATGACAAAACGGGAGTGAAGATATGTAAATATGGGGTGTCGACCCTGAGACAGGGTTTGCAGCAAAGCTAAACACAAATCTTCTACAATCTTCTGTGAGCGCCACTATGTTTGATGGTGCTGCGCAAGTCTGTATATATTAGACAAGAATTGATTTCTGATTTGAAGGGGGCAACACAGGGTACTTACAACAAGCCATAGTTTCAGTGCTGGCAATATTCTAGCGCCGAGTTTTATCCAGCCCTTTAGATTCATGACTTCCATCCAGAATAGCAATCGGTCTGATAGAAATTCATTGATATAAGGAAATAATTCTTCCGACACGGCCACCTGTCGCAAATGGTCGCTCCAGTAACGACACGCATATGAGAGGGCAGGGGATATAAATTGTTTGATCCGGTTATCCAGATCTTCGATGTCCTGATCACGCACAAACGACGATTTGAGATCGCAGATATTAAATCGTAGCTGATCCTTCATCAACTCGAAACATCGCCGAGCTAGAAACTGATTGTGCTCCGCCTCATCGCAGAAGAAGATTGACGAACGGGTGTGGTCGAACATGAAGTCAGGAAATGATGCATGCAACGTCGTCACCATGCTGCCATTCTCGGACACGTATAGCACAGAGCGGAGAGGTTCCAATGCTGCCATTGTCAGGCTGGAGTCGCCAACTCCTCCGAGAGCCGCTAGGGTCTCAACGCTCACGGGCTCGCGGGCACATATAGTCGTCCATAGTGCGAGCCGTATCAGATTCTTCTCCTCATCTTCAAGTTTCTCATCCTCGAGTGCCGTAGTCAGTATAGTCGTGTATAACTTGTCGATCTCAGCATGCTTCTTGCTCGACTTGGAGTTGGCTTCCAGAATCGTTGACAATCGCCCGAAACCCCGTCCTTCTTTAATGTATCGCACCGCAGTAGCCGCATAGATGAATAGACTCCCAGACAGCTCGGCCAGCTTCTGCACTTGAGCTTTGGGTGGTGAAATGGACTCGAGTTCTTCAGTCAAATATAACTCGATATCTGCCTGGACAAGCGATTGCTCGATCTCGTGGAGAACAAATACCGACCGAGTTCTGATCGACTGGGACTGCATCTTCTGCCAGACACCGGGCTCGGGTCGGCTGGTCACGAAAAACTTGAGGGGTAAATCTGTACTGTATCGGAATAGAATTTCAAGGAATGATCCAACGTCATTTGTATTGCTGCACTCGTCTAAAGCATCCACCACCACAATCAGATTTTCCGGGATTGCGCGCTTGACTTCCAGAATTGGGTCGCGTAGCAAACGCTCGAATTGGGTGGATATCGTCCTGGTACTGATGTCAGGGTCGTTTCCTAGAATTCGACAGAGTGCTGATTGGAATGGTAGTGAGTAGCGCGCCAGTTGGTACGCGATTGTCGGTATGATCCGGCCCACATCCCGACACTCGGCTGTGGTGCGCGTGCAAAAGAAGCTCGCTCCCAACTGTTTTTGCTTCTTCAGTGTTTCACAAAAGGTATATGCGAGGGTGGTCTTCCCAGTCCCAGCCATTCCGCTCATCCAATACACGTTCGGGGCATTGGGATCGCAGGACCAATCATTGAATTGTAGTAGGACGGCAGTACGAGTATCTTTGGTACAAGCCCGTCGGTTGGTGTCGGTTGAGAGTCTTGAGTCGTAGTTTGCGAGTTTGACCGGTGTCATTCCTTCGAGTTGGCTGTTCTGTGCAGACATCGACATATCAATATTGACATTAGGATAAACGTGAAACTTATCATACCGCTAATTGCTGCTCCGCAATATTTAGAGTGCTCAAGTTGGCATTTATCTATCCATTTCCAATTAACTCATATCCTATCCCAAAACAGCTATAGCTAGCATTTGCCATACGAACCTGGAGTTGCCGAAATAGGCCTTCAATCCGTCGGTAGCATCTTGCAAGTTCCTCGATGTCGTAGTTGGCCTCGATTAGGTATCTTCCTGTTTCGTGATCTCGTTTATCGTTAATTCGCCTAGCCTGTTCTTCAATAACCCTACACATATTGATATTCTGGGTAATAGCAGTTCAATATGATGACGGCGCTCACATGGCAGTCCTTTCAATAAATTCGGACATTTGAGCTGATTTCGATTGTTGCAGCTGACTGATCAGTATCTCGCCGATCATTTTGAGCTCGGATGTCAGATCCTCATAATCGTCACGGTGTTTCAGAGCCGCCTAAATTTGATTTATCAATAACTCCCAGTCTCGTTGAAACACAACAAAAACCATACCTCCATCACGTCGATACCAGCGATAACAGAGCTAATGGCGGATTTGAGAGGCGGAAACACTGCACACTTGTGCAAGGATTGAAGCGTAGTTCGTAAACCCGCCCAGGCCGGGCTGCTCGCCAATTCTGGACTTGGAGAAGGCGGGGCGGAGGGTGTGGGCGTAGAAGTTGTGGAGGCTGGTAGCACTTGTGCTGATGTTGGAGGTGAGAGCAAATTCGACGAGGATGTGGGTTGAGCATTTGTCAAATCGATTGTTGATAATCTAGCTCGCGATGGTGCCGCCGGAGACGGCGAGCGAAACCACTTGTCAAATTTCTGGGAGAGAGTGTATCGAATCCTGCGCTTGGGGTTGCTCATCCTGGCTGGTGAGGCAGTTAGGAATAGGGCATCGGATGCAAATTATTCGCAACTGCACAACTTTGTTCCGTGTCATCTCCCGGAATTCATTCTATAAACTAGCATACGAACAAGTATTACAATACTCGGGGATAATGACGGTGATAAATACGGCATTCCATGCGTAAACGAGCTTAGACGGGTGTATTATTTGTAGCAACCTGTAGTTGGACGTCGACGGCGGCGCCAGACGTGTCTACTATGGTGGTATTTGCCTGGCTCCGTATATGTATACATGTATACGATGACCTTACCCACCTCTATTAATGTGGCGATTGGCTGACTACTGAAGCGTTGAACACACTGCATATGGTTTCTATAAGAGGGACCGGGTGATGTTATCCATGCACAGCCACTCTCGACCATTTAACGCTCAGCGGGACCACCGGATGACGTCGTCGTTGCTTCGTTCGGTTTTATTTCTCCACTATCACCACTCGATATACAACATACAACCGTACAGCAACAAAATTTCTATTCCTAACCGGCCTCACGTACGACTCAATCCGGCTACCACGATCTCCAATCATTCACCCTTTTCTTCTGTCGCCCTCCGGCACGCCAGTCTTGGTCACCCGACCTATGAATTCTCTCTCGTGTCTCGGCTCCCATGCTCCTGTCTCTGGCTTGCTCTTTGTCTCGCGCCTTCCACTTGTGTATTTATCTCATATATAAACCTTGTCCTTTTCATCCAAGCGCTATCAACGCCGCCCAATTTGAGTGTGCCCAGTAGGGTAAGAACCTAATTTACGTGGTCTGATTGTGGAAAACGATAATCTCTGGCTCTGGTTGGGAGAATATCACTAAAACATTACTTGAGGCACAGGAGCCCCTCGAATTTTCGCGGGCATCGGGATGACCCCTCTTCACGTCTAGTCAAGACTTCTGAAGCTGTATTGGGACTGGTAAATTTAAGGTTAGTGAGGCTATGTGCAAGAGCCTGCAAGGACACGCGGCTAAGACTCGCAATTGGGCGTAGGGAGGCTGAGGCCGAAGTAATGACACGCTCTCCGTTCGCGATCGACCACATTCGTATTGCGCGTTCGGTTTACCGATGCACCTTTACTTCTTCGAATCCCACCCACCATCACAGTGTATTATTGCACACCGGAGCATGCAATTCTGGCGTATATCAAGGTAATGCATTTTTATTTCAATTCTTAGATATCTTTTCCTGCCCCACCTCTGCTCGACGTCGCCACCCACCGGTAAGTCCTAGCCGCGCCTCGGTAACCTCGGAGCTCTCATTTGCGCATGCTCTCCGCCGGATTGCCCATCCCATCTGGCTCCTAGAAACGTCGGGTACGAGTGGACACGACAACTGAAGCCCTGAAGCCCACGCCTAGAGCGAGTAATCAAGCTGAATGGAAATCTGACCGGTCCCCAGATATCGTCACTCTCTGCTACTTTCGAGTCTAGTTTTTGTCACTGTAGAACGCCGACCCTGGGAGGAAGGATCCTTAGCACTCTAGAATCTACACTGCCAGAATTTTTTTTAGAATTGTGAGTGGCCGGCCCTATGCATCCTCCAGGTAAAGCTGACTCCAACGTTTCCCTACCGATCCTGGTCCAGTAGTGCCAGATGTATCCACTCTTTCCACGGCCGTCGACATCAGTGTAGGTAACGGCATATCCAGAACCGCGTTCTCACTTCCCCTTCTCAAAATACGAACGCGTACGGGATAAACGAGCCGAATTAAAACGATCACTTCCACGAACGCAAACACTACTCATGTTTTCGACCTCGCAATGACAAACACTTGGACGTGTTGTGCGTACTCGGAACATGTGTTTGTGTGCTTTCATAACATATTATTGCCATTTGCAAAAGTGTTGATCGGCGCTAGTTTCCTGTAAACGAATAAAAATACATTGACACTTTCTAATGCTATTCCTGCTGAAGTACTCAATAGAGTTCGATGATTTTGAGTTAAAAAGTGATCACACAGATGAGCTCTCGGGGCGATTCGATGTACAACAAGAAATCCATCTAAATCCGACGTCTGAAAAATCGCCTCTCGGGATCTTGGATCGGGTGGGTGTTCACTGCACTCAATCATTGTATTATGTGTAAATAGTATGTTTCTCATTGTAAATCTGTTCGAAATGTGCATGCGAGTAGTTCTGTATAATTATTTTGTCAGTAGGTTGTCTGGGTGCAGGGGAATGGGCGTGGAAGGGTCCCAGGGGTGCGATTTTTAATTTCAGATGTCGAATTTTGCGAAAATTCTTTTTGTACCCCGAATCGCCTCCTCTAATTCTACTGAATAGTTCGCGATCGGGCGGAATAGCATTAGAAAGTCGATCGACGCTAGCGCTACTCGCGCGACAAATAAAATATTAATAGAACAACACTTTTGCAAACAGCAATAATTATCCCATCATGGGGTCCAACTCGGCGCATCCAAAATCGATGGAGTGACCTGAAGAGATGCATTTGTGTTTTGGCGGCTCCCTGGGCTACTGTAAAAAGTGACGTTCAATGGAAGTGGATAAGCTAGGACAGACCTGCGGCGGAGTAGATATCGATGTTGGTACGGGCAAGGCAGGGGACTGAGGCGAGGAAGGGTGGTTGCCGATCGCGAAGTGGTATTTGTTGAAGCGCTGTTCTTTGCAAAGCGGTTGGGCTGGTATGTGGCCTTAATTCGCTGGCTGAAAATTGGACAACTCTTGGCGATCGATTCTCGTAGTTAGAATTTTAGACGTAACATCAAGAGCATATACGGTGTTAATTTGCATGGACTCGAAATATGGAAAGGAGAGTGAGTGGGATTGGGATTGGCGTGAGCGAGGTTTGAAGTCACCAGTGATATTATATACAATCAAAATACGCCAAAGTACTTATACGCGATCAACAGATTTCACGTACAATAGCATCGATACCAGTCATCACCGAGAAAAAGGCCATCATAGTCAATCTGTATCGACCCTCGACGTCCAATCACTAAAGGGTTTCCAGGAACTGGCAGGCATTGAGCTACCTCGGGTGGAACCCAAAATAGGAGGTCTGAATTTCGATTCGTAACCCACCCATCGTCGTTGGCAGTAATTCGGGTGGCTATAAGTGGTGCTTTTTTATTCATTGTCGAGATGGGATCATTTTCAGGTGGGTTAACGCCTGAAGTATTATCGCATATGTCCCATGGCCAGATGCGAATAGTCCCATCGTCCGAGCAAGAGGCGATGCACCTCCTATCGGGCGAGATGGCTATCGACCGGACCGGCCTGGTATGTCCGTTGAATGAAGTGGCGACAATAACGCCACTATCGGCATCTAATACAGCCAATGTGCCATCATAGGCGCCAAAAATAATGCGTGTGCCATCTGGTGAGTAGGCCATGGACTGAACCCAGCCAGTCTCTATTTCGAATGGGCCAGCAATAAGACTTCCGTTCTGAGCACTCCAGACACAGATGGTTGAGTCGTCGGAGCCAGAGGCAATCCGCGTCCCATCGGGGGAGAATGCTAGTGATAAGACATAGGAGTCGTGCCCTTTGAGTGGGCCAGCGAATCGAGTGCCCTTGAAGGCATCCCATATGATGATACTCTTGTCGCCAGAGCCAGAAGCAATATATGGCCCACTGGGAGAGAATGCCACCGACCAGACAGTCCCAGTATGCCCTGTGAATGGATCGCCAATGAGGGTATAGTCGTGTGTATTCCAGAGACAGAGGGTTGTGTCTTCAGAACCAGAGACGATGCGAGTGCTGTCGGGGGAGAAGGATATTGACCTCACGGCGTGGGTATGCCCCTGAAGTGGGCCAGCAACGCGAGAGCCACCAAGAGCATCCCATATTATAATGGTGCAGTCACAGGAGCTAGATGCGATATGTGCGCCGTTAGGTGAGATTGCTATTGATGTAACAACGTCGGTGTGCTCTACCATAGGACCAGCAACCTGTCTGCCATCATTAGCACCCCAGATACAAATGCTATGGTCAGCAGAGCCAGAAACAACTCGCATCCCATCAGGTGAGAATGCAACAGACAACACAGTTGCCGTATGTCCCCAAACTGGACTTGAGGAAGTGGTGCCAAGTGCATTCCATATGTAGATGGCGGAATCATCCGAGCAAGAGGCTATGCGTATTCCGTCAGGGGAGAACGCCGCAGAAGGGACCTGTGTATTAGGATGCCCCTTGAATGGGCCGGCAACAGGAGCGCCATCAACAGAGTCCCAAACCCTGACGGTGCTGTCATTTGAGCTAGAAACAATGCGTGTACCATCCGGAGAGAACGCCACCGACCAAATTGGGCCAGCATGTCCATTGAATGGGCCAGCAACGTGAGCACCATTGAATGCATCCCAGATTAGGATGGTGCAATCATCGGAGCCAGAGACAATACGAGCGCCATCAGGTGATAATGCCACTGAGCTGACAGAATCAGAATGTCCCTTGAGCCCAGGGATAATGGGAATGCCTTTTTGCGCATCCCAAATATAGATGGTACAGTCACTTGAGCCTGAAATAATTCGTGCCCCATCAGGCGAGACAGCTACTGAATTCACACCTTTGGTATGGCCAAGGAAAGGAGTAAGGGCGAGGATGCCATCTTGTGCACCCCAAACACGAACAGAAGAATCACGGGAGCCAGAGATGATACGCGCGCTGTCCGGTGAGAATGTAACTGACATGACAGCATCGGTGTGCCCTTTAAACGGGCCAGCAACGCATACGCCATCATTGGCACTCCAGATGAGGATAGTTGAATCTTCGGAGCCTGAGGCAATGCGCGTGCCATCGGGAGAGAATGCAACTGACCAAACCAAGCTTTCTTGCTCTGTGAGTGGACCAGCAACGTTAACCAAGCTTCCGTCATCTGCATCCCGAACCATTACTGTTCCTTCATTCGTTCCAAAAGCAAGTCGGGTGCCATCAGGAGAAAATGCGATTGGAATGCCCATGGTCATTGTCCCCATGCTCCAAACAGCGAGGGGAGCACCATCTCGTTGCTCGATTACTGCTCCTCTTGCCTCTATCAGCCCACGCGTTCGCTTCCAGAAGTTCTTGAACACAGAACTCGATTGGTGACAAAATGGAAGCAATGATATGTATATGTGCGGTGTTGATTCCGAGACAGGGTTTGCCATGAAGCTGGCAACAAATCTTCTTGAATCTTCTGTGAGCGTTATTAAATTGGATGGGGCGGAGCATGTCTGATTGAGAATAGTGAGTCTTTTAACAAAGACATCTGACATGGGAGTGCTTACCATGAGCCATAGCTTCAACATCCGCAACATTTTGGTTCCTCTCTTCACCCAACGCTTCAGATTCATGACTTCCATCCAGAATAACAATCGATCTGAGAGAAATTCATCGATATAAGAGAACAGTTCTTTTGAAGCGGGTCCCTGTTGCAAGTGATCACTCCAGTAGTGGCATGTGTACGAGAGGACGGGGGATATGAATCGTTTGATCCGGTCATCTAGATCTTCGACCTCCTTATCACGCAGACATGATGACTTGATATTGCATATATTGAATCGCAGCTGAACTTTCATCAGTTCGAAACACTGTTGAGTTATGAACTTGCTGTGCTTCGCCTCATTACAGAAGAAGGTCGATGAACGGGCTGGGTCGAACATGAAATCAGGGAATGATGCGTGCAAGGTCGTTACAATATTGCCGTCCTCCGATACATATAGAACCGACCGGAGAGGTTGCAATGCCGCCAACGCTAGATTAGAATCGCTGATGCCTCCAAGCGCTGATAGGACCTCAACGCTCACAGGCTCGCAGGTGCATATGGTCGTCCAGAGTACAAGCCGTATCAAATCCTTCTCTTCGTCTTCTAATTTTTCATCCTCAAGTACTGCAGAAAGTATAGTAGCATATAACTTGTCTATCTCCGCGTGTTTCTTGCTCGACTTGGAGTTGGCTTCCAGAATTGTTGATAATCGCCCACTGGAAGTGGCGAAGCCCCCTCCTGCCCGAATATATCGCACTGCGGTGGCTGCATAGATGAACAGACTCCCAGACAGCTTGGCCAGTTTCTGCACTTGTGCTTTAGGCAGCGACATGAACTGGAGTTCTTCAGCCAAATATAGTTCGATATCCGCCTGGACGAGTGATTGCTCGATCTCGTGCAAGATAAAGACTGACCGAGCTCCGATAGGTTTGGGATACATCTTCTGCCAGATGCGTGGTTCGGGCCGACTAGTTACAAAAAACTTGAGGGGTAAATCTGCACCGTGTTGGAATAAAATGTCAAGAAATGATCCAACGTCATTTATATTGCTGCACTCGTCTAGCGCATCAATCGCCACAATCAGATTTTCCGGGATTGTGTTCTTGACTTCCAGAATTGGGTCGCGCAACAAACGCTCAAATTGGGTGGATATCGTCCTCGTACTGATGTCAGGGTCGTTTCCCAGAATTCGACAGAGCGCTAATTTGAATGGCGGTGAGTAGCGTGCCAGTTGATACGCGATTGTCGGTACGATCCGGCCCACGTCCCGACACTCGGCTGTGGTGCGCGTGCAAAAGAAGCTCGCTCCCAACTGTTTTTGCTTCCTCAGTGTTTCACAAAAGGTATATGCGAGGGTGGTCTTCCCAGTCCCAGCCATTCCGCTCATCCAATACACGTTCGGGGCATTGGGATCGCAGGACCAATCATTGAATTGTAGTAGGACGGCAGTACGAGTATCTTTGGTACAAGCCCGTCGGTTGGTGTCGGTTGAGAGTCTTGAGTCGTAGTTTGCGAGTTTGACCGGTGTCATTCCTTCGAGTTGGCTGTTCTGCCCAGGCATGTAAGTTTAAAAAATGGCGCGAATTTTATATTGATCATACCACTAAATGTTGCTCCGCAATGTTCAAAGTACTAAGGCTAACGTTTATCTATCAATTTCCAAATTATTAATTTATGTCTCAAGTTAAGTACCGTTAAATATTTGTAGAACTCACCTGGAGTTGTCGAAATAACCCTTCAATATGCCGGTAGCATCTTGAAAGTTCATCAATGTCATGGTTGACATCTATCAAACACCTCCCTGTCCCACGATCTCGTTTGTCGTTAATTCGCTTAGCCTCTACTTCAATACCCCTATGCACATTCTGAGCCATCGCAGTTCAATATGGCGATAGCACTCACATGGCAGCCCTTTCAATGAATTCAGACATTGGAGTTAAACTTGATTGTTGCAACTGAGTTGTCAATGTTTCACTCATTGTTTTTAGCTCGGACACCAGTTCCTCATAGTCGTCACGGTGTTTCAAAGCAATCTAGATATAACGTATTAATTATCCCCAGCCTCGTTGCAATGCGGGAGATGACATACCTCCATCACGTCAATACTAGAAATAACAGAACCAATAGCGGATTGGAGAGGTGGAAATACCACTGCGCATCTGTGCAATGATTGAAGCGTAGTACGTAACCCGGCCCACGTTGGGTTACTCATCAAACCCGGAATCGGAAATGGCGAGGCGGAGGCCATGGGGTCGGCTGGTGAAAGCGTAGGTATTGCGTTCATGGGGGCAGGTAGCGACCGTCCCGGAATCGGGGGTGACAGTAAATTCGACGGGGATGAGGGCACTTGCGCATTTCCTAAATCTTCTATTGATAATGTGCGTTCTGATGGTGCTGGAGACTCTGAGCGAAACAACTTATTGAATTTGCGAGAGAGTGTGTCTCGAACTCTACGTTTAGGGTTGCTCATCCTAGCTAGCAAGGCAACGTGGATAAGAGGGCACCGGATGCAAATATTTGGCAACGGAATACTGTAACTCCGTACTTTCGTACCCTGTAGAACTCCCCCAAATTCCTGTGTTATCATAGAATCGCTCTATTACTATATATCACCAAGGTAAAACCATGGACATGTCCTGATGCCAAAGTTGTTGCACGTGACGGCACCAGCCTAGTACCGGCTCCGACACCATATCGCACTCAGGACTCCACGCGTGCAGCAGTCATGCGCACGCGCAACGAAATTTCTACTTTCTCTGACCCGGCCTTTCACTCTTTCTTGGCGTACGCCTCCCTTGATTGGTTGGTAGATGCGTGCACCGTAGCGTATAGAGCTTGTGTGCATGTAAATAGTACATGTATGCGACTCGTTCTGCACTGAATAAAGCACTCCTACTCTTATTACTCTCATATCTTGAAGGCTCAACTTTTCTCTCTATTTTTTAGACTTTATATACACACGTAACGTCCACTACTTACGCTCTTACGCGGTTAACATTTACAGAAGTCAGGTAAGTCGCGCTCACTCGTCCTGGCGGTTCGCGGCTGTGACCACCGCGACACTGCCCGATACGCAGGACGCAATAATCTGCGCGCAACGCACGAGGCATTCATCATTTTTTCCATGTCACCAACTCGCCCGATCGTCGACCCAATTGCAACCTCGCGACATTTAACGCGTTGTCGGCCGTACACGCACGCATACGTTCACTAAGAATATAGTCTTCTATGAGACAATGATACAACGCAGCGAGGGAGTAAACTAGTTGACGTTTCTGGCATTGATCTAGCCATGCGTGTACTGAGACTAATTAGCCCCCTGAGCACGGCAGCTGGATGACTCTCGCGATTGTCTCAACGGACATCGTTATGGTGAGATGACCTGAGATCGTGATGGTATACCACAGGTGCGTGACACCCGAAACGATATGCTAGAGGTTGCAAGTTGTCATTTCAACTGGATGACACTCAGAAGACTTATACGAACATTATATAATTAGAGTATGAAAGTGTGCTACATTGACGTAACAGGAACTTGAAGTCAACTTAGCCTTTGGGCGGGCCTCGCGCTCTGTAACGACTGGTACCAGCCGACTTAGGGCTGGGAGCGGCAGCGACCGCGCGTAGCGCGTAGGGCCGGGGTGCAGCTGGGGCCGCCCGCCAAGCGAGCCGGGAGGGCGGGCCAAAACCAGTCGCAGAGACGCTCGTAGTTGATAATTTAATGCTGTAAATATTAATACGGAATGTAGCATTTGTACATGCATTTAGTAAAGGGCTGCAGGGAGGGCGGGAATTTAGAAATAGCCTTGGGTATCGGTTACACGCGTTCTCGGTAAGTCGGGAGCTGGCGCAGGTGGGAGAGCGCAAAGAGCGAACGCGAATAGATCGGGCGCTAAACATAGATAAGCGCCGGCCCTTTCCCTGTGGCCAAGTATCATCTTTGGCTCCTCCGCAGGCTGCGTGCCAAACATTCACTTGTAATATGGGTGATGTACGTACTAGTGGTGACAAAGTATCCGTAAAAAGTTAATTTCATATTGAATTCAGCATTTTGTACGACCCATGACTCTACCCTATTGCTTCGCAGTTGAATTATCTTGAGATTGTACGTATATCTAAAGTTTAATGTTAGCCATGGACTATGATGATGTTGCGGCCACCCATTCGGCCTACCTCAAACTTTCAAATCCTTAAGGCGCACAACAGATAGACATCACCCATACCTACAATATTTATTATGAATCAAGTTATTATATTCACTTTGTGCGGGAGTATCATCAGAGTACCCCATTCCGGATACTTTCCGCCACCCCAAGTACGTTATTCGCAGTGGAAGTTCTTAGAAGGGCATTGTGAATCTACATGCGTGCAGCAATCCATACAACGGGGTACGATGCAAGTGCATCAGAACGTTTCAGACCAGGAAGCTTTTCAAACGAGGGCTGGGTGTGCCACAGGGTCGGTGTATGCGGCATCTGTTACGCCAAATATACCTGTGTAGGACTAACGACAGTTATGACGGAGTAGGTAAGCTGCATAGAACTTGGCTCACACCTAACTCGGCGGCTGGCTGGCTGGCTGGCTGGCTGGCTGGTCGGAAGACGCCTAATTGCAAATATTGCGTATATGTAAGTGTTGATGGAAATTCACGTTATTTCAAGTCAATAGGAACCATAGCATGTAGCAAGATAACTAAGTTTATATGAACCCAATTTATGTCGGGGATATACTATCTCATGATATTGAACTTTCAGAAAACAATATTCCGCTTCAACCCACCGGTAGCGGTGAAAGTTGTCACGAGCTTCCCCGCATACCACAGTTGTACCTGGCGAGCATATCGAACTACTGGATCTACTCGCACGCTCCCGCGGACAGCCTTACCATCCTTCCATATTAGGTCAATTGTCATACCACCACGGATCCTGACGCCGCTGATGGAACCAGTATTCCACACTTCAGGTAGAGCTGGAAGCAAAGTCACCCGCAAACTATCAGACAATGAAGACGTATCCGGAGCTTGGATCAATGCGTTCTGTTAAACCAGGCACTCAGTCATGATCATTAAACAAATACCTAGATATACTACTCACAAGTACTGCGGCAGGGTAACCAAGGTTGGCATCGATTTGGAATGTCGGGTCTGCTTCGTATGAGTTGTACAAGCTCCAGAGGTTATCTGCATAGTTCCTTTCGATAGCATACTAGATTTAGCGAGACGGAGCTAAAAATTTTGATGTCATGTATAGTGCATGGTGGCTTACGCTAAGTTGATGGTAAAAGCTGGTCGAATTTTGCAACTGAGCCCAGCATGCTGCACGCCAGATTTTTGACCAACCTGGAGGTATAGAATTTAGGTTGGTGTCAGTTCTAATCGGAGAAAGACTCGCCCGCGTCTTGATCTATCGTTCCGTTTCCTCTCGTGATCAGTGAAACCTCGGCCGCTTTCAAGACTTGATCACGTGAAAGTTCTGGTAGGCCTTGGTTTTGTTCAGTGGGCGGTTGAAAGTTCGCAACTACGTATCCTGGATACAACCCAACCAGGTGGGATAGGTGACGATGCGTGTCTGTCTTTTTGTCGAGGTCGATTTTCCATTCTGTCCATGATTGTGTCTCAACCCCGATCCATGCTCCCCTGTGTGATGCATACGCACCTTGAAGCTGCCCAAAGGATCCAATCCTAATCCCTTTATCCAGTTTAAGTTTTGTGGCCTGGACCTCTGAAAAATATCAATCGTAAGTTGGTTGCAAATTATGATCAAGCTAGATCTGACCGTTCAAAAATGCTGTATCTTTGTCTCCCGATGCACTATAACCTTTCTCTACAGCTTCGAAAAGTTGCCACAAAACCTGTTGCGAGTTAGTGCAACCTTAATGTCAATCAGCACCACATTTGTATCGGTGAGGCACCAGTGGCATATTCATACCAAGGGTGACGCCATTTTGTTCGGGAGAATTGCAAGGGACGGCTACCAGAGTACCGTCTTTGAAGTACTGATCTTCGACAAGATGATCAAGCCAAAACGAGGCAACGGCCTTAAGGAGAGGCCAGCCCTGTCTCCGCCACCATGCAACATCATTCGTGTAATCGAAGTGATCATATACGTGCATCATCTAATGTCCGGTTAATTTCAATTCAGGAATTCATTGGTATATCGATTCACATACCATCCAAGCCGCAGACTCTGGATAATTCGTCCATTTAGCGCTGCTCGTTGCGGTATATGCGTTCATAGCAGTGTGGCCAAACGTCTTCATAAATTGTTAGCGCTCTCCTCATGGGAATTCTTAAAATATTGCTCATACATTTATCTGGAATAGCGAGGTGAATTCCGCTCCTGGTTCAAATAACAAACACTCACTTCATTATGCAGCACCCACCCCCGTGTAACATTGTACAAAGTCTTCGCGGTCTCTGCACCTCGCGGAGCCCATGTTTTCTGAAAAAGAAATTATGAAATATTATCGGAATATTCTCCAAGGCTCACGTACTTCCATATAATCCCAGAGGGCAGAAGTCACTTTGAGATTTGTCATCTCGGCAATCCAGTAGTTCATTTGTAGGTTAATGTTGGGATCTTAGCAATTCATAAGCTTTGATATTTGTGGTGTGACATTTTGATAAACTTACGGTAATCTGTTAAATTATTTAGTACATTCTATTGCGGAAAGGCAATGGTTAGTGCTTACCTGAGCTCCACCGGGCGGAAGCATCCCTTGCCCATTTACCTTGAAGATTTGCAGGAAGATAGCTTCGTGTACTCTCGATCAACAGATATCGCCCAAAATTAAACAAAAGCCATTCGATATACCTGGCGCGAGTTAAATTTAGGTCAATATACGCTATTGTCTCACTCACGGATTCCCAGTATCAGTCCTATATTCTCGCCGTAACTCTGCGGTCGTTTTCGAGCTATCGAACGACTGTCCGAGGTCGAGAGAAAATCCACCGAGAGCTGAACGATAATCTGCAACATGAACGGCAAGCGCACTTTTTACACTCTGCTTGACCGCCTTTGCCAGAAGAGAGACAAGGTTTGCATGCGGATCCGGGCCCTTGAACGTATAACCGCTAGCGGCATTCCCAGTCTCCATGGAATACTCAGTCCCGCCAACCCAAGACACCCACGCTTCCGTGCTTCCCTCGACGTATAAGAAAGCCTCTCCAGACTCTGTATTGGCTGTGCACCCCGCGGTGCTGTTTGCGGGACCTGATTTCTGGATTTTGGCCAGAAGTTCGTAGAGCATTCCAGGAGACGCAGAATACCCGCGAAGCTGGATAGTACTGTCGTCTAGGCACGTGACGACGACAACCACCACCTCACTCGTCAATGTTTGCAATTTCAAATCCTGCGCCGCCCGATAGCGGCCCCCCTGCGTCGAACAAGGACAATCCGACGAGCCAAGACGTATCGACGATACCGGCGCAAAGGTCACCTGCACCGCCCGTCTCCACCGTTGGCCCCGATCGCCCCAGTTCGACCCCTCCGCGCACAGGCCCCTACGAGTCCAGCGGTGGGCCTCGCCGCTCCGCTAGGCTCTACAATAAAGGGATGTCTGGTACTGCGCCAAACACGCCGAAGGCAACATCGAGAGAACCCCCGAAAGAACCCCCGCTACATCTACAAGTGGCGAGACTCCAACGCCAGGAAGGCGGGCTTACGTCCAACTCCCCCGCAGGGTTCCCACTCCCCGTCTCCCCCGTCGAAGGTCCACCGATGAGTACCGCCCACATTGATCTAGATATCCCTGTACTCCCGCCTGGTGTCCTTGACCTACTTACGTCCACTCCTTTAGCAGAGAGGCAGGTCTCGGAAGCTCCCCTAGACCCTACCACGTTGCCTCCGATTAGAGCCCCCTCCCTACTCCCGGGCATGTCATCCCCGACTCCACCGCCACCCGACCCGATCCTGCCCGAACTGCCCGAACAGCGCTACTCCGCACAAGTCACCAGCATAGCCCACACCATGGCGCATCTTGCACTGAAAGACCTCACCGAAGCACTGGCTGTGCCAGTACTCGTTCCGCCGAACCCGGCACAATCGCTTGCGGGCAGACAGGTCTTCAGCGAGCCATTCAATCTCTTCGATATCGCAATGCGGAAGCGCAAGGAAGCGGCCGCCAATCCAGTGTACGGGAGTATGCTCACCGAAACCGAGCACAACATCTGGTTGGGTTTGCATGACCAATTTCTTGGATACGCCACGGTGATTCGCGCATTTATTGACGACTTTGACCCCCCATCAGCTCGAACTACCCCCAAGAAGCGGGGCGGCATGGACATGGGGGGCGACCACAGCCCGAGCTGGAGCCCTGAACCTCACAATGCCGGCACTCACACCTTCAATTGGTCCACCCAGGACATCGCGCTCAGCATGCAGGCGGCGGTCTTCGCGACACACGGCACCTTTCTTCCATGGGAGTCAGCTCTGAACAGAGCTCGCGACTTCGACGATGCCATCGCTACGGCACAAGCTGCACGCCACCCGAGACGCGCCCCAGCGGGCATCACGCAGACAGCTCAAAGTAAGGGGAATGCTTTGGGGATCGTCCTCTCCCCCCAGCGACCTGCGGCCCCCGCCCTCCCAGCACCAACACCAAGACCGCCAGCTGCCCAGGCCGCATCGATCATTGACTTCGCCGACTTTGGCATAGCACCTGTCACTCCCAGACCCGCCTCCCCACCTGTAACATCATGGGCAGAAGTGACACGAGGAAAGAGGGCTAATAAACAACCCACCGAGGATATACAGAGAACAGCTACGTATGGCCCATTGAATACTAATCAGATTCAGCGCAAGCTGGCCGAGATCAATAAAGCCCGAACTCAGCCCACACTTCCGAACCCCCCTCCGAAGGATAGTGAAAAACCCCAGACCCAACCCAGTGCCCCACCCACTGCCGTCAGACCCAAGGGCGGCTTCACAGGTGGTAGGAAGGCCGTTCCCATCTCCACTTCACCCAAAGACCTCGAAGTCGTGGTCAAACCTTCCACACCTGCAGACATCGACCTCATCAAGGCACGCGCCAACCCCGTCGAATCCCGCAGTTGCCTGGTCAGGCTCTCTGCGCACCTGAACAAACTCGCCGCTTCCAAAGAATACAGTGGGAAAACAGCGATCAAAGTCAAAGCTTTCTCGTACTCGAGAAACGGTAATTGTGTCCTGAAATTCAGCCCCGAAACCAGATTCGAAGAGGCAGAGCTCTTCCTGCCGAGCATCGCTCATTGTGCAGGACTCATTGGCCCCACAACCATCCAGCGCACATCTGGCTGGACACGCATCCGCGTATCCCACTTCCCGGTCTGGGCCGCAGACCCAGTTTCGGGTGCAGAATTGGGCCGCATCAATTCTCCAGATGAGATCTTATCCATTCTTCGTGACTTCGCACCCCTTGAACTGCTTAAAAAATACCCTCCCACAGATGTAAGGTACTTCAAACCAAATGAAGTGGTGGCCCAGTGCCGGCCGGGAGGCTTCGAGACCATCGTGGTCTCAGTCGACGACCCAAACCTAACAGCGCTCAAAGACTTCACTGCTTCTGGCCTCGAGTTTGGCTACCGCAAGTGCTGGATTTCAGCACATATCACCCGTCCCAGACTAGCAGAGTGCAAGAGGTGCTGTTCGTACCAATGCCCCAGACCCATGGCATGTAGCGCCCCCATGAAGTGCTTCAAGTGCGGGGGCAGACACAACCCCGACAATCATGACTCCAGGTGCGCAGGATGTTTGGGCAATAAGCTGACTTCACTCCCTGGCCACAAATGTAGCTGTCCACCCAAGTGCGCTAACTGTAAAGGAGCTCACCAGTTTGGTGACCCTATGTGTCCGGGACGGCTGAAGTTTTCTGTCCGACCCCTGGGAGGAGACCCACAGTCCCCTGACCCATCCGAACGCACGCCACGAAACCCAGGAGGCCTGATCCCCCTCTCGGACAAGAAGACCTTTGAGGACGACCTGGAAATGAGCCCAGCTCATGAATAATACACCCATCAGCGCCGCAGCCGGACTACAGGCCCCACAGCCCCCGGCACTTGCAGAACACGGTCTGATCAGCCGCAGTGTCATGCAGGTAAATGTAGTAAAATCGAACACACGCATACACGCCATGTTGGCGTCCCCAGATTACAAAGAAATAAGTATTCTAATTGTCTCTGACCCCTGGTGGGGACCCATTGGCAGCGCAAGACACGACACAAACCCTAACCACCGCCTACTAGGAGCACCTGCTAACCCCAATTGGCAGTGTCTTGCTCCACCCATTGACACTCAACAACCCGGAAACGCGCCGTCATGCCTGGTTTATATCCGCAAAGACCGAAACATCTCAGCCGAGGTTGACCCCCTTGGCCCTTCCTCTCGTTTTTTCTTCACTATCAACTTCTCCATTAACGGGTTTGCTTTTAATCTCATCCCTGTGTACCTTCACGGTTCTTCCCATGCTGAAGCTGCTAGAGACCTCTTTCAGGTCCCAGTGGTCGAATACCCCACCCTCATTTGTGGGGATTTTAACATACAGCACCCCAACCTTGCCCACTTTCCTGGGTCAAAAGCTCGCCCCTCAGCTTTGGGTCAGGAGCTGGTGGACTGGATCAAGGATGGGGATTTATGCGTCCTAAATGACCTCACCCGACCAACACGGGAACCCAGGGTGGCAGGACATGCTCCCTCCATTATCGATTTTACAATTGCTAACAGCCTTTTTCAGTCTTTAGACCTTATTTCTGACTGGGATTTATCCTTCCCTCACTCACTTGACTCTGACCATGCTGCCATCCTCTTTACCATCAACGCCCCAAAGGTCTTTGATAATGTGGACCCAAAAACCACATATGTTATTGACCCACTTCTTGAGGAAGAGTGGTCAAAGGCTTTTTGCCTTCGAATTCAGGAACTGTCTCTCAATTTTACCCCCCAAGACACTGATGACACAGAAGACCTTGCCAAAGGGTTGATCGACTCGATGACCTGGGCCACTGAAAGCACAATGGAGAGTCGCCCATGCACTCGTAAGGCCCCCAGAGCACCATGGTGGAACGAGGACTGCTCCGCAGCTTGCGGGGAGGTCGTTCGTGCAAGGGAGTCCTGCAAGGGCAGGGAAGTTATAAAGGAACTCACATCTCACCTCTGGTACTGCATACGCAAGGCTAAACGCTCTTTCTTTGATGAGATCTGCTCTACAGCTCGACCGGACAACATCTGGAGTATCAACCAGTGGTATAAGGGCCGAAAGACTTTCGGTCTGCCAACTCTCAGAGCACCAGATGGTACCCTTGCCACCACGAACGTCCAGAAGTCCACCCTGCTACATGCCACTTTCTTCCCATTCACACCAGTGGCACCGCCAGGAGCACTTGTCGATGCGATGGACCAGCAACCTGCACTCCCCATGCCCCGGATCTCGATTGAGGAGATAAAGGAGAACCTCAGCAAATGCAACAACAAGTCTGCACCAGGAGCACACGGCAGCAACTATCGGGTCCTGCGCTGGGCCGTCACAGCCCTCCCAGAGGCCATTGTGGGGCTATACAACGCCATGTTGAACCTTGAGTACCACCCTATTTGTTTCAAGAACGCACTGATCGCTCCCATACCCAAGCCCAATAAGTTCGATTTTGCGTCACCCAAAGCATATCGCCCGATATCTCTCCTTGAGACACTCTCAAAACTATTCGAGAAGGTAATGGCTAACAGGATCACCGCACTATGTGGGGTACAGGGCAGCATCCCACATGAACAGTTTGGAGGGAAAGACATGTCCTCATGCATGGATGCAGGTTTGTCACTTGTCCACGATGTGGAGAAGGCATGGTCAGCCAAACAGTCAGTGTCATTGGCACTAATGGACATCTCGGGGTACTTCAACAACATCGATCATGCAATCCTGGTCCGCATCGCAACCAAGATGGGCTTCCCAAGGAACTTCCTGGGGTGGCTACGGAGCTACCTAACTGATAGGAAGGCTAGTTTCCGAATCAACCATGAAATTGGACTTGCGTTCGATTTGGAGAATAGGGGGGTCCCACAGGGCTCACCACTTTCACCAGTCTTCTCATCCATGTTTACTACTCCTCTTCTCCACCACCTCACAGATTTGGGTCTCAACGTGAGAGCTTATATTGACGATCTTTGCCTCCTTACTAGCAGTGCGACGCAGGAGGGTTGTATTGCCCAACTGGCTGCTGGCTCACGTGCCATCCTGGATGGCCTGGCTGACCTAGGCCTATCAGCCGAAGCCTCCAAGACTGAACTTTTACACTTTGCAAGGAACGCACGCGAGATGGCAAAAAACCTGCCTCTACATTTGGGGGACAGCGCAGGGGACACGGTCCATGCAAGCGCAAGCGTGAGGTGGCTGGGTTTCTTCCTAGATAGGAGACTCAACTTCAAAGACCATGTTGCTCGAATGGCGACCCGAGCTAGGAGTGTGCTTGGAGGGATGAGGATGTTGGGAAACACGATCCGGGGGTTGTCGGTATACCACGCGCGCATGCTTGTTAATGCTTGTATCATCCCGATCCTTACTTACGGTTTTGCTCTGTGGTTTCATGGCAGGAACTCCAAGACGCATTGCAAGACTCTCCAGACAGTACAAAACATGGCGTGCAGGTGGGCCTCAGGATCCTTCCACACAGCTCCCACATCAGTGGTAGAGCACATCATCACAATGCCACCGATAGCCTTCCGTGTCAATAGGCTGTGTGCCAATTACGCAGCAAAACTTCATCACCTGCCAGCCCAGGCTCAGGTCCGCACCCGATTGCCTGGAGGTTTCCCTTCCTCAGTACCTGGCACTGCTAGCACATCCCGATTCTCACCGATCAACGCCCTCGCTGCCTACACACACCCCAAGGCCGAGGCCCGAGTCCCCTACTTGTTCATGCCATGGGAAGGGGTCCTCGCTCTACGGCCCCAAGTTCATGTCGCTATCCCAAACTGCCCATCCGCAGAAGCCAAGAAGGCATATGCCCTCGCCCTCCAGTCCAACATCATTGAACTGGCATCAGACCCCCGAACCTTCACACTTTATACCGACGGGGCTGCATGGACACAGGACGGCCGGCGCTACTCGGGGTGGGGTTGGTCTTTATCGGTCGGCCTCATCGAAGTAGACTCGGGCGGTGGCGCTCTCGGCCCATGCGCCACATCCTACGACGCAGAAGCCCATGGACTGCTCCACGGGGTTCGAAGGGCCCTCTCCCTTGCCCTTACCAGAGAGGCCTACATCATACACGTCGTCTCAGACAATGCCGGACTCCTCCAAGCCCTGGTAGCTAGAAAACCTGAGGGCGCTCCCAGTGCAATTGACGCGACGGCCAGGGAGATTTTCGACTTTCTGCAACGCCACACTGACTGCAACCTCCGTCTGTCCTGGTGCCCAGCTCACTCAAGACTGCCAGGGAACGAGCGGGCCGACCGCATCGCTAAAGACTCCGCCTTGTTACCCCCCAACCCCCCGTTCGAGGTTTCCACCGATCTCGTCAGGCTTCGGGCCAAACAGCGTCTTTTGGCGGACTGGGAAGCGCATTGGAGGCACTTTCGGGAGACGCACCCCGATTCCATCAGTACTGAAGCACTCCTGAACCCCCCGCGGCTGAAGCTACACCCCTTCCATCGCAACCCCGGGCGCCACCGCAGACTGCACACACAGCTCATTCGGGCTATTACTGGGCATGGGAGACACGCGTCATATCTCCATAAATGCGGCAGGGCCGACTCACCGGCCTGCCCATGCGGAGACCCGAAACAGGACGTGCGCCATATATTTACTGAATGCCCCCGCCATGAACATGCTCGCCAGTTCCTCAGGGGCTTCAGCCAGCGTTTGAATATCGCACACATGTTTTCTACTGTCCGAGGTCTAAAGGCGTGCATGGAGTTCCTCGCCGTTGGTAGTGTGGACATTTAGTCAGATAGTACGTATTAGTCTCACATGTAACACTGATTTTCGCCCGGGCGTTCGGCATTTGGCCCGCCCCATTCCTGTCCTTTCTTGCTGTGGCTGCGCGCGTGCGGGGAGAGCTGTAGTTGCTTGTCAGTACCTGGTGTGTAGTTAGTGTGCTTTTGTGCGGTGTCCTCCTCGTAGAGGTCCGCCTTATAAATTGCATCCAAAAAAAAAAAAAAAAAAAAAAAAAAAGTCTAGGCACGTGATCTCACGGGCGGGGAGCCCGTTTAACGAAGAAAATGAGAAACTAGCCGAGAGGGCGCCCGGAGTTGAGGAAACGGTGTGTACGGTGCATGCACGGCTTGGATTAGAGCAGAAATAAGTACTAAAGGACCAGGACATATTAGTAAATGATAATGCTGTGCGTCAACTTAGGAGCATTACCGGTTGAACGAAGCCTTGGGCTCCGCCCATACTGTCTTTAAAACTGCTGTATCCAAGTCAAGCCAACGGAAATAGCTGGTTATGTCCCCTGAAACAGTGTGATTGATGTTTAGGTAACCAGCACCGACATAAGTTCCTACAAACAGAATTAATAATTGTGAAAAATAGAGCAAGTAAATATCCTTACCGTATGCCCCTTTGTCGGTGGATAGTGGTATGACATCTTGGGTATAAATATTAGCAGCTTGTGGTGTAGGAGTCATGTATGGACCGACTTGTCATAGTCCCATTGGTAAAAATAGTATTTCTGATCCTGGCAAGTTCACCAGCAAGATAATCTCTTTCCGAGGGTGGATGATTCCCGCCATTGTAGCTCTACATATGGACATATCAATATTTAGTCCAATCTATAGCAAAACATCCTTACAGAATTCGCGTATGGTCCTCCGGCCCATAATGACTCGATGTTAAGTTGAATACGGTCATATACCGGATCCCCATTGACCATTGCTAGATTCGGTACAAAGCTCAGCCCAGATCCAAGACTTCAATATGCCCACGCACCACCGAGATACCCATTTCCAATTGGCAAGTATTGCGTGGACCAGTTCACTGCTGGCTCAGTGTACCATAGTCCATTGCCAGTGGAGGGGAACCCAGCCGGGACGGCAACGACGGCGCTGCTCGAGGCCAAGAGACTCAGTACTAGATGGAGCGCCATGAGAACCTCAACGATATTAGTTGCACATAGCTAGGAAGTTTATAATACCTCTTCAACGAAGCAAAAACCACCGGAGATAGACCCTCGATGGGGACTGGGCCGACTGGGGTATGGTTCACTTATACGTTGCATGGTTCTTGAATCTCGTGCTGCCCGGGCTGAACCGCATGATTCGACCTGGCTGGTTCGAATGCCTTGCAGAACGAAGGGTTATTGATTCTCGTAGAAGGAATTGTATAAGTTCTGATGCGTAAACCTGTATAGGGAGTTCGTGAAATATGTCGCATATGCATCTCGAGGAAGAGTCATCGTTTTAGTCATGAGAGATGGAACGATTGTTATCAGGAAATCATAGACGATCTAATTTACCTAAATTGACCAATCCAAGACTAATTAGCCTGAACAACCTGTGGGGACTATCAAATTTACCTCGTGGTTCGTTCCAACGCAGGTTCAAAGCTTCGATCATCCCAACTTTATCGTTTACCCCATTAGTGAAATGTTACCTCGGATTGCACTTATCTATTCAGGTCACCAAAGTTATCAGCTGAAGGTTCGATCGATATATTGTTCTAGGAATGGAAGTATGTCTCAGTAACTGCTGCCGCTCGGTTTATTAGTGCAGCCGCAAGCAAGATTTTGCAGTCAACGCACTAAGATCACAGACATGAAACCTCCTCTTGATTTAGGAACTTAGGTTTTCGCAGACAAGCGCTAATATCAGATCCCAAGGGGGAAGGATCGTCATTCCACGAGATGTCATCCATTGACCGGCGCGGCTGGTAAAAAAAAATCATATATATCACCTATATATCCATTACTAGAGATAGTAGTTAACAACGTGAGCATAAGGTCTTTTCGTGCTGACTCGGACGCGATGAGCGAAGTTGAGTTTGAGTCTGGGACGGTCATTTGAAATTCGCACTCAAAGCCAAGTCAGCGCCGTTGAGAGAAACTGGACACAATAATCACGTGTCGAAATCACACTCTATCCTTACAGCCACCCAGCCTCCCTTTCGCACACCCAAGACGAAATACAAATCCGCTAACTAACTTCTTCTGACTTGGGAAAATAAGCTAATGTTACTACTATACGGCTTGCTATTGGGTATCGGCGCATATCTTTTAGTCTTGTATAGGCTCTCCTTGATCCTCTGCATTCCTTATGCACAAAGGCCCTGGAAAAAGGCGCCTCGCCCGACCAGGAGTCTTGCAGTATTCCTTGGTTCTGGTGGGTTCTCCTTCCTGGCACCACGCATGTACAACCCTTAAGCTGCCGCCCACGCGCCAGGAGGCCATACGACCGAGGCTCTCGCCCTAGTTTCCTCACTCGACTTTGACAGGTACACCCCACGAATATATATTATCAGCGAAGGCGATACTCTCAGTGCCAAAAAGGCGGTTGCATTAGAGATGCTCAAAAAGGTGGGGGATGACCCATTGCCTTTGGTGCGTCATATTTGATGAGGATACCCGGTTAGCCTGGGAACTCGGAGTATACCGTCTTGACCATGCCTCGTGCGCGGAGGGTGCACCAAAGCCTGGTATCGACGCCAATTACTGCGATGAGTTCGTTAGTATGGGCATTCCGAGTAATCACCCTCCAAACGATACTCTCGAAACGGGGCTTTGCGGACGCATTATTGCTCAATGGGCCTGGAACTTGTGTTGCCCTGGCGTTGATGTGTTACCTTAACCGAGTGGGTCAAGTAGCCCTATTAGTTTTCATCTTAACTTAGGAATCGCAGTTCTGGGGCTTGGAGTCACCACGGATAATATATGTTGAATCGTTCGCTCGGGTTAGCAGCTTGAGTCTTTCAGGAAAGTTGGTCAGGCCACTAGCTGACAAGTGAGTATACGAACGACAACTCACACCTAATTGTCTAATCTCTATGTGATCACAGCTTTGTTGTTCAGTGGCCAAACATCATACAATCTGGGGGAGCAGGGATACGGCAATGTTACGGGTGGCTTGTGTAAGCCACCCACAAGGCCAAGCACGAGTCAAGTTTATATCCCACATATTCAACTATCCAGCTTCTGATCAAGAAAACTGTATTCTAAGCACAACAAGACTGTAACATGTTCCTCTATTCAAAAGATTAAGATATAGATCGAACGCGAATCCAACCTCAAGGCGTCCAATTCCCATATAAAAGCCCCCTTACTACTGAATACCCAACGACCTTCTCCTTTGGGTCCCACAACCCCCTTCGAACCCAGACATCTGCCCACCACCGTCCAGAACATAACAACCATCCCCAAGCCCAGGCTCTTGTAACCCACACATTTCCGCCCGCCACAGGCTCTACGATCATCCGTTCGACTAACAGCGCCGCAGGCTGGGACAGGAAAAACATCATAATCGAGCGGTCAAAGAACGCAGGGTGATAATGCGTATCAGATATCGGAAGCCGGTACATGAGCAATAAATGAAGCGTCGCCGACAAGCCAAAAATAAAGACCGCACGGAGAGTTTTCCGAAGACGCAAAGGCAAAGGTGCGTGAACCTTTTCAAGCCCATGCAAAATCCCCAGCGAAAGTCGGTCGAATACCCGCCGGAATAGCGAATGCCAGCGACTAAATTCCCGAGTGAGAAGCAAGAATTTGATTTTTAAATCGCACGACATACCGAGTCCAAAAATCAGCCAACGAGATTGCGCTAAATGGAGCATCAAACATGGGCGGCCACGCCTCGACCGGCGCGCCGCTCGCAACGGATATAATCGCCACAAGCGTCGCAGGGACTGATATGCTCAAAGCTGTCCCTGCACATACTGAAAACGCAAACACGAGCTGCTCGGGAACACTCAGCCCTCCGTCGGTGATGGGGTATGGTAAATTGGTATTCCACACTCGCGACTTGTTGAGTGCATCAAGAGTGTCGTAGACGATGTACTGTTTGGTCAAGGACCACATTGCCGAGCAGATAAAGGCGATTCGCGGTGTTGTAGGGGGTGGCATTCGGCGTTTAGCAGATGGTACGATCCAATCCCATGTCGTGTTTTTGAAGATACTCGTGCCTCGGAGCGAAAGCAAATAATCGACCGAGTACCCGATGCGTCCGAAAAATGTTGTTGGGAGGGGTAAGACTTTGCCGTCAACAACCCACCTGGGTGGGGTATGGACTCCGACGAGCAGATCAACGAGGCACGTGTCGATCACTCGCATAATGCCATAAAGGCCAACGACCGCGAGCCCAGTCTCCACACTTCGCCTCGGTGCGTCATAGGGATGGAACGCGTAGTGGTAGAAGATATATCCCGCCGGAATACCAAGTAAAATTCGAATCACTGCATATGTTCGAGGGTGAGAAGTGATGGTAAGTGTATACAAAGCAGCTAGCAAAAAGTGGATGCCAATGGTAAGGTGCACGTTTGCTTCGGGGGGAACAAGTAGTCCGGGTATAAAGTCCCCTAGACGAAGGTCTGGTGTCCCCATGTTGACGTGGCTCAAGAGGGAAAATCTAGGCGTCGCGCGTGTGGCACTGTGGCTGTGAAGGTCCCTTGATCGACAGCCGGAGCCGAAAATCAGGCCATGATCGGGGTGTGCGCTTAAATCCCTGACAACTTGAGCACGAGGATATTTGTCATACGATTCTATCGCTAACTTATTTGCGTGCTACAGGAACCAAAACCACATATTCTGAATTAGGAGCTTTTCCACCCCCAAGGTGAAGTCGCTCGTCACCAGGGGTTGCTTCACCCTCAAGTTTTCCTTCTTTAGACCAAGGCCAAAATTTTGATTAGCCCGTTGAAGCAAGCGGTGATCAAGAGTTGGACCTGCACAACCAAACTATAACATCTCAGTATATTAACGCCATACTCAAAAAAATCAAGGAAACACTTACAGAAGCTTGAGCTTGAGCTTGATTGAAGCCTCAAGCACGACTAGGGCGTTGATGAGTGCGCACAATACAACGTCGATGTCGACAAAGATTGTCAAGTAAACGTCCAAACCCAGCTTGATAACCCACTTGCCGCATGCGGCTGCTAGGGCCTAAACAGTACGGGCACATCATTATGGGATAAGAGGGCAGCATCGCAATTTCAAGACCTAGGACGTACAATAATAATGTCGACAACCACCTTGATAATGACGTCGAGCTTAATGAGGATAGTGCCTTGAAGTTTGGCGATAAGGTCAATGCACGCTCTGATACGCGCAACAATGTTGACGATGATGGGCTTGGGGTCACAACTTGGAGTGCCATAACATTTATCTGCCGAATGGCGAATCGCACGTCAAGAATACTCGGGCTGGATGAGAAAAGGGGGCCGCTCACCGAGATCGTCGATAAAAATGTCGACATCTGCTTTGAGCTTTACCACGAGGTCGAGGCACTGGTCGCTCACGTCACCCCGGGCGACAAGCCCGTTAACGTTGTTTGGCTCCCCAGACCTGGCAACCGCAAGTGCAGCGGGGGCGGGGGCGGAGGCGGGGGCGGGGGAGGCGCAGGCAATCATCGTGAACGAGAGTATGAGCAAAGTAAATGCAGCAAATTTGGAGAGGGCCGATTTGAGCTGCATCGTAAGGGTATTGAAAGTGGGTACTTGAGAACAAATAACAGAGAGAATAAGAGACAGGAGGCCTGTGCTGCTGAGAGTGGGTGCACCTGGGCCAATTTATATCGGATTGTGCCCCCATGGACAATATGAAACTACCTTGTGACTTTGGGAGCCCCCACCGATGCTCTATTGTAATGTGATGCCCCCATACAGCGCCATACAATTTGATGTTACACGGTATGTCTAACCTAAGATCCCGGTTGAATTCCGAATCATAGATGTGAATGCTAAGATCATAGTATTCTATAGTACTTCCAAGTTGAAGCTCTAAATAAGGATCGTCGCTGTGCGTGATAATCTTTCATAGGCTATTGCCTTAAGCTGTATGCTTGAACAGACGGAGAAGATATTGATCCGCTGAAGTCGCAAACACGGTCACCGGGGGCAAAGGGAATACAATCTAGCTACGAATCCGAGGGGCTACATTCTTTGCATTCGTAGAACCTTGTTTACGTACTCAGTCTTGAGCCATTTTACTATCCCACAGATACCTTCTAAACCACAGAACCACCTTTTCAAGTTCTTAGTAGCGCTCGCAATCTGCCGACATATACTACACTAGCATATATGTTAGGAAAACTAGAGATGAACCACCAACCGCATATTTCATATGTGAGAGTTCTCTGGGAACCTCAGGGGCGCAAGAATATCAGTGGCTCGGGAACAGTGTACACGCTATCGTCATTAACTAACAGTACCAGGATGCTTCCCACCCGCGGAGTCTGATTCTGAAACCAACTGATTGACTTAAGAAGCGATTTTATGGGATCCCTTAGATCGGCGGTCGAATACAACGACGTCATCTGAGCTTCTAAAGTTACATTAAACCCTCCCTGATTGAAAATTCAAATCGTTGTGCTTGTGAGAAGTCACAGAAAGTCCCTTATTAGATGTTGAGCATTTAGCGCTGCATGATCGAGCCTCAAGGGTACAGACAAAATCTAAGTCCGGAAGGTTGTATTGGCTTGAAGCATTCGTGTGATGTCATAGTTATCGGTAATAGGCAGCTAGGTGCAGTCTAAGTCTGATCAGCTGAGCTCGTACGCGCACCTCATGCTCTCGGGCTCGTCTGGGCTTCCATTATTGGTTGCAGTTGAGTTTTTGCACCGTGTGTAGTAAGTCTCTACAATGACTAACCGAAAGAGCGCATATGTACCATATCCTGGAACGAGTGAATAGAATTGGTGTTCACGTTCGCTTGCTGATGTCAGCCATTGTGTGTCGCATCACAATCTTGGATCCGAGAAAAGGGCCATCAATCATGGACTCGTACACGGCGCAAACATTGAGAAAACACTTCTCTTCAGGAGCTGGATTCGTTGATCGACTGCCGGGAATCAGAAGCTTAAGTGTCATTCAGTCGTGGCCCACATCTTCTGACCTTACAGTAACATGTGAAACGTCATCAATTAATTAGCCCTGCGATCACTTAAATTTGTGGATCATACATTCATTGTTCGAAATACGAAGCCTATCGCATGTTTGCTATTGAACAATGTACAAACTGCAACTATTGACGGGCGCAACACAAGAACTTCCTTTAAGATCTACCCTAAGTAGATTATTAGGACAGAGTCTTAATCAATATATGTTATCTGACACAGGCATCTCAATCCGAGGTTGTCAAAGAGCACCCGACCGTCTGGCTAGTATTGATCAGCGGGCACTATTAATTCGCTAATGTTTGACTACCCAACGTTCTCGGTTACAATTAAGCTTCGGAATCCTAATCAGGGTCAAGGGTGGGGGATCTAAAATCCATGTCATATGCATAGATAGCCCAATGCTTGAGGTGACCATTGAGTCCGTCGCATCAAGAGGATTCGAAGTACTATTTGGGCCAACAAGCCGCACCCCTGGTCTATACGCCTGAATTATTCAGCTCGTATAGGTTGGAAATGGTTGGCAGCCCCATGTTTTGCATCACTCCTGTCACACATACGCGATCGATGTGCGCTGTAGTTCATGAATGTTACTTCAGTCTAGCTATAGAGACTCTAGGCCGCAGAGTGCTTCGGAGTTGCCATCGCGAGGCAGTCGATTGTTTGGGATTGACCTGCCAAGGATTAGCGTCCTTCACTACAACGATCTGAAGATATTAACGTTATTTAGCGCCTATACCTTAATGGTTAGATAATGCCTAGGTATCATCAATGTATGCGCCTAACCGTAGCATATATCTACTGGAGGTTGACTGGCAGAAAGCATTCATATTTCCGCGGTAGTTTTAAATTATCACATTCTTTATATTCGTCGGGGTCTATAATCATGATATGGGCTACGCAATTTTATTTTGAAATTCAAATACAGCATACAGGTTTAGGGAGCTGAGATCACAACCAACCTACTGAGGAGTTCTATAGCTAATGGTCGCACTGGCTTGGTTGGTTGGCAGGACATATACCTGAGCGAGGTTGACATGTGGTGGTCGTGAAGCGGCCCAGACTATTTCCTCGGCAATGTCTTCAGCCACCACTATATACGAATGAAGACCGAGGGCGCGGGATCATATAGTTGAGCATTTAGTTTTCATTGAGTCAATCGTACTCACTGGGCTGAAGTCCTGCATATACCTTATCAGCAGCGGCCTTATCTCCACGGTAGCGAGTGACAGAGAAATCCGTTTCAACCATTCCTCTACCATTTCATTCGATAATATCGATGTGAATGGGAATCGATAACCAAACTATGTCAGAATTTGTTTGTATATTCGCTAGGGTTCGACGTACGGTTGGATTTCAGTTGTCCGAATGGGGGTGTCGACTAGCTCGCGCATTAAGGACCCGGTAAAGGCGCTCATTGCATGCTTAGTGGCACAACTATTCGATCATTCTATCGTCAGACAAACAGCCTGAGCAATCATCGAAGCCGGACTCACTAAATTGAGCCCCCAACATAGGGTTCCCTGCCTGCAACCGACCCAATATTAATAAAGTGACCCTTTTTTCGCTCCTTGAAGCCTGAATGACATCAGCCGAAGAGATATGAATCTTTGGAGGACAAAACCTTTAATAAACGCCTGAGTCACCGCAATAAGACCGAAGACATTTGTAGCGAACATGGCTTCGATATCATCAGGGTTAATGTCGCCAACCCTTTCCACCCCGAGGACAAATCCAGCGTTGTTCACTTTCATGAATTAGTCAATTCTTTGGAATAATGGTAACCCAGAAACCAACACCATACCGACTATATCGACGTCCTGTAATTCTTGGGGAATATCGTTCCATAGGTTTGCTACTGCATTTCTGTCGCTCACGTCCAACTTAATGGCAGCAAATGTTCCTCCTGCCTGGATCCGAGATTCCTTATGGGCGGCCTCGCAGGCAGATTTAACTCTGGTAAGCTCTTCGGGTCGGCGTGCAGCGAGGATTACATTGGATCCAGCCTGCTTGTCGTCGAATAACTAATTCTCAGATCAAATTGAACAATATTCTGCACCTTTGCAAACAATAACGCAGTGGCCTTTTCGATGATCCGGTCAGTGGTCTCCTCCACGGGGGTAACATATATACTAGAATCACCTCTCCAATTCCCCCCGAGGCACCCGTGATCAGAACGGTCTTATTGTGAAGCCTGGAGGAGTTGAAAACAGACATTTTACGGGAGAAAACTAGCCTCTGGGTTGCGGGCAAAACTAGAGAGATGGAATGCGACACTAAACGCCCCAGCATGTTTAATCCGACCCAACTTCACGTGCAAGGTTTGAAATAGTATTCACGTGACGAACTCGATCGCTCCCAACACATCGGGTCGCTAAATTCGGCGTTACCTAATGCGCGTTCTAGGCCTTGATTGAACTCGAAGCAGGTTTCCGCCTCAAGCGCCCTGCGTTGCCGTAGTGCAAGAGCGAGATTATGACGGGTTCGATCCAACTTGCCACCACCGCGGACCTCGTCAAACTCTCCCATCGGCTATACCCATCCCTCATTGGGCGGCAAATTTGGCCCTAGTAACAAGGTCATTGGCGGATATGATTCTGCTGTCGATGCCTATACTGGCAACTTCAATGGTCTCGAACTAGTTGAGGATAATGATGTAGGGCTAGCGTCTTACTCCTCGGGTATCCGCTAACTCGCTCTCAGCCCCTCACGCAGTGCACCTCGCAGGCATCTTGGATGCCGCCTATAAAGCGACACTAAACGCGTATCGAGTCTCGGGGTGCTCTTCGGAGGGTTCTACCACAGACGACATCATCATTAGTGCTCTCGTTCGTGCCTATGACGACGGCAATGATGTCATTACTGTCTTTGAGTGCAGGCATTGGCTGGGCAGACGCTTGATGGTTCTTCATCGCCATCTGGGTGACCAACAAGGGCGGAATTATCACCGTGGTTGCTAGAGACGATAGCATATTTGGAGCGCGAATCCCAAACACTCCATCGACAAGCCCAGGCGTTATCGAGGTTGCCAGTGCTGACGTATGGGTTACAACATCTTTTACTTCGCTGTTTTACTAAACTATGCACTTTTCCCTAGTGATATAGCGAGCATCCAAAATGCGATATTGTCCAATGACTGCCTAATCCCTTACCCTCGAGTGGCGCCTCTCCCCTATCCTGAGAAACTCCGCTCTACGCAATCTCGTCCGACGTTAATGTTCTCGACGATGCCTGCAAACCTCTCCCTTCTAGCACCCCGGATCTTTCCGTGAATTCACCAGCCAACTGGATCACGTTACTGGATTTGGTGCCAAATATTTTGTGATCTAGGATAACGGAGATCACTCCTTATTGGCAGGCAACTATTCTGGAAATTATGCCGCCATGTTCATCTCCCAGCAAGACGGTGCATCCCTTGTGCAACGGACCATTCTTCAAAGCATGACCTCTCATTCTCCAATTTGAATACCAGATTTCTATGTCGCGTGGTGGCCTTATATCTGATTTTAGTTCGTACGGCCCTTCGAATGACATGTACCTCGGAACTTCGATTGCCGCTCCCAGAGGCTGGATTCCTTCAACTCATCCTGTTCGCGGCTTCGACGGCACCTCTATGGCCACTCCATATGTCGCGGGAGCAGCAGCCCTATTCCTCCAAGCTCATGGCAAGAAAGCTTCAACTGCCCTCGTCGCGCGCGCAATATTTCAAAACACGGCTATTCCTGCCAAGGAAACTAAGTCCGCTGACTCGTTGCTCGACAATGCAGTTCGCCAAGATAGCGGCCCAATCTAGGTTTTTGATGCGATCAAGAGGGCTGCTACCATGTCGCCCGCCAAGTTGTTGCTCAATACTGCGTACTTCGAGGGCACACAGAAATTACATATCAAGAATCGAGGGGAGCGTATACTTTGAGCCATCGATCTTCCAGCCAGCGCAGCCAACACGGTTGACGGGGTCGAAACTAGGTGTGAGTGTGAATTTACTCGCTAAACGCGCAATTCTAATGCACCTTACTTCGGCTACTGTTCCGCTAGTGACCAATTCGCCTCTGAAAATTATCCCCCCGAAAGTCACCATCCCACCTGGCGAGCCACTCTCCATCAACATCGTGTTCAGCCCCCCAGCTGGTGTCTCTCCTACAGTGTTTCCGGTTTACTCTGGTTATATCCAAGCCACTGGTTCCGACAAGAGAATCCTCCGATCGACCTACATGGGTGTGGCTACTTAGAAGATTCCAGCTAACTTGATTGTGGGCTTTGATTCTCAACTCCCGCTTACGGTAGACGCTTCTGGCTCCATAATGCCCCCCCTCCCCCGATGGGACCCTTACCACTAGTCTCAATGACACCCACCTTCCTCGAGTAAGCTTCTGTCTTGTTGGTGCACTCGGCCGCTACGTCTCGATCTTAGAGACTTTGATATGCAAAATAACGTGAAGACGAGCCGGCGTCTGAGCAAGCGCAATGAGCTGAATGAGCTGGAAGCACTGTCCTGCGAGCCAGGTCCTATTCCAGTCGGGACACAGACATGGAATTGGCTTCTTCTTGCCAAGATGCCCTCTCCCAACCAACCCTTTGCATTTGTCAAGATAATTGGCACGCCGTACGAAGAGGACAACGTTGTGCGGGACCGTGGCGGGTTTGACCTGGATAACTCGGCGGTGAATTTTCCAGCGTTTGGTTACGGCACCACAATTCCATACAGGGTTTTACTCCGAGCGCTTAAGATTACGGGTAATCCCGGCCTCGAAGAGGATTACGAGACTTGAACGGGCCCCATTTTGATTGTGAAGAAGAATTAAAACTGGGGGACTAGGGGAGATTTTCGTTATTCAATAAATGCGCTTGCGCAATTGCTTTCACCACCCGACCAATGTGACTACTCGCCGTTCGCTTGTGTTTGGAATTTCCTGTCTTGAAATTTAAACCCGTTTGTATGCGCGTCGGATGTACTCCACATGGGCATGTATAGTATTGGTTGACCGGTCACTGACAAGGGGGTAGATTGAAATCATCCTTCTTTGAGTATTATTTATTCCTTAGTGAAGATGTTCAAGTTTTTATAAAACACCAAAGACAGTCACTGCTTTATTCCCACCAGGATACTGAGGAGTACCAGTGGTGTTCCACATGAGAGGTATGCAAGAGCAGCCGTATGTAATGCCCACTAGATCTAGAATGTATTTTGTTTCATGTACATGCATCCACACTTTCTGCTGAGTTACACTGTGCTCGATGTAATATATATCAGCAATTACATAACAGGCAAATATATTTGTCAACGTCAAGTGCTGAGAGCCGGAGCTGAGCGTCATCTCTGCAGCTAGTGGCCATCTGATCAAAGAACGAACTCCGCACACATGATTAAATCTGTCGATCGCCTCTCTTGGTGCCGATGAACTATACATTGAACAAGGTTAAAACTCCACAATTTCACCCGCACTCATCACCTAGTTGTCCACTTGGAATTGAGTTAGGATCGTGCTTGCTTCAGGATGTCAATGCACATAGGAATGATCATACTGCTCGTACATGCACAACTGTCTTCGAGCCACACTAGCTGTTTTCGCAGGAAATACCTCCATGACTGATG